>CM031241.1:256236346-256846346 GCA_018340775.1 Taxus wallichiana var. yunnanensis | reverse complement strand
TTTAAAATCCTATTTTTTCCTAGCTCTATTCTTTAAATAAAAATAATAATCCCCGATTTAGAGTACCTAACACCCGTACTCTATGGGGTTTCAAACACTCGAACACTTGCATATGAAATCATGCATATCCTCCAAGGAATATTTCACGGATATTTAAAGTGAGGTATTATTATAGGCATCCCTATTAGTCGATAGAAAGCCTTTTACTTTTGCCATCTTCTCCTCCTGTTCTTGTTTATCATTTCTAAAAGTAATTACAAATACAAATACTTGTTGGCAAAATAATAGTGATGACATGAAAGATAACTACTTGGAAACTTGTGGGGTTCATACATGGCGAATGCACAAAATGTGTTTCACGAAGGCGATGTTAGTGGAGCAGGGGGCAGTGAAATAGAAGGCCAAGATTATTTTGTTCGATGTCCACGTACGGATAACAACAACATAAGATATTTCCACCCTTGAGGGTCCGACACCTTTTTTCTAACTAGGTCTTTCCCTTAGTGAAAATGTATTTGGCATAATAAGATGCCAACAACTACTCAAATTTTTTTGTAGTGTAAGCTCTTTTGTTTCATCCCTCCACCAAAAAAAACTTTATCTTTGTTTTGTCTACGCACATAAATACCTCCAATTATTTTTTGGATTAAAAAAAATACATCATGTGGAAGTGGAGTGGGATTTGGAAATTTGGACACAACTATAAAATTGATAACCTTTTAACATTCGAGATTACCAGAAGTAACTTCTCTCGACAACATTGTCGCTCTTGACACAAGAAATTTTAATTTCTTGACCTCAACATGGGCCCATGAAGGACATCAATGTTTAAAGTAGAGTAAATGAAAATCATTAAATCCAATAAGTCATAGTCTTCTACGCTTATGAAAGGATTGAATAGGCATTGCCGATTTCAAGAAACCAAGGATACAACACATGCAGGTCAACGATCTCAGTGGTTCCGTGGAGGATGTTGATGTATTTTGAATTGGGGCCAATGAGTCACATGTTAGACCACCTCCACCCAAATCAAACCTCCGATATGCCTTCGGCATAAATATATATGTTTTTAACCTTTACATTTATGATCAAATAATAATAATTTTCATCATTAGTACTTGAGACAAAAAAATATTTAAACAATGGGTGAGAATTTGAAATAGTGATCACATGTGACCATCATCCAAATGACTACGTCGGGAATGGATTTATGTCTACTGACTGGAAAATTAAATAGTATTAATTCAGGTTATACATATTCAAATTCAATAAAACAACATTGACATATATAAAAGACCTCAATATGGCATGGAAAAGTGCCAATAAATCTTACATTTGAAGGAAATGGTGAAGATGCATGTTTAATAGATCACAAGAAATATGCTAACATTCACTTGGTCTCTTTGATTAGACGAAAGAGACTATAAACATGTCATTTAGAATGGAGATATTGGTGACCAACATAGCAACTTCCTACCAATGTTTTGTTCGGAAAGAGGGAGGCCCATTATAGTAAGGCATGTCATGCATTTGAAGTGAGACACGTAGATGGTGGGGTGCGTGTTTATTTGTGGCTTGAACCCCAATTGGCCGAGAGGGTTAAAAACTAACCGTGGTAAAAACAAATTACAGAGGGATAAAATAACAAACAAAAAAGTGCCACCTTGTATGTCTTTTTATCAATATTTCCTTGCTATAACAAGTATAACAATGAAATTTTAGCATTTACAGGCTATAGATATTTTAGATTTATCCTCATCATTGTTAGTGCAAGTTATTATTTATCCTTTTATTTATTTATTAGGATAATTATTACACTTGTGTTAGCCCTACACTTGTTGGGTTAGCTTGCTTAGGTGTACTAGTTGTGTGGAGTTAGCTTACTAGTTGTGTTGAGTTAGCTTCTCGCTTGTTTGGAGTTAGCTTACTAGTCTTATGGATTAACTTAACTACCATTATCGCCCGTGGGAGTTCTTCATCACCGATTTAGGTAGTAGTTGCACTTCCCTCCTCCTATATGTACATATTTCTTATTGAATAATTCAAGTCATTCTATTGTAATGTATTGAGCATTATGGATTATGATGGATTTCTATATATGATATTTTAGCTCTTCTATTTTGCAAATCTAATGTGGTGTGCTATTATCATTTGAGATCATGGCTTGGAACAATCTTCTTATCATTCATTTCATGGTATCAGAGCTATAGATGATGTAGACATCCATTTGTAAGTTTTTCTTTACAAGCAAGGGTTTATTTTTCATGTATTTGGAATTTGTTAGAAATTTTCTGCAGCATGCATTTTTATGCAAAACAGAGTGTGGCATTAGATTTGGAAGGTGCCAAAACCCTAGAATCGACTGTAAACTTGATCATGTTTTGAGACAGTTAAACTGGATCCTCTCCAGGTGCATTCTTTTTATCCATTGGATATAAGTGTGTACCTTCCAGATGCATTCTTTTATCCTCTATATTTCAGTTTTGGATATCTTTTATCCACTAGCGTGAGATCTGTACCTTCCAGGTGCATTCTTTTATCCATTGGATAAAAATGTCTTCCATCCTTTTACCCTCTAGATATTTAGGTTTTGGATGTAGTCTTTTATCCACTGGACTCGATCTGTATCCTTTTATCCATTGGATAAAAATGTGTACCTTTTAGATGCATTTTTACCCTCTGGATATTTTGGTTTTGGATGCATTCTTTTATCCATTGGATAATAAATCTGTACCTTCTAGATGCATTCTTTATCCATTGATATAAGTGTGTACCTTCCATTCTTTACTCTCTTAGATATTTAGGTTTTGGGCACATTTTTATCCTTTGGTCATGCAAGCATGTATCATGTGGATGCACTCTTTTACCCTTTGGACATTTGGGTGTCATCCATTTAAAAAGATCGAAAAAATATTATTTTAATAGCAAAACCTTCAGAGCTTAAATTTTGATCCTCTGGATATCGATTAAGGTGATTTTTTTGAAATGTGTATTTTTTTTAGATCTACGC
Source organism: Taxus wallichiana var. yunnanensis (assembly GCA_018340775.1). Taxonomy (NCBI): domain Eukaryota; kingdom Viridiplantae; phylum Streptophyta; class Pinopsida; order Cupressales; family Taxaceae; genus Taxus; species Taxus wallichiana. The sequence continues at coordinate 256,843,336 of CM031241.1, read as the reverse complement.
ATTGGTTACATTTTTATACATGTATTTCAAATAAAAAGTTATCATTACTCATTTTAATATTTACACGCACTCAATTATATAGTGCCAAATTTGGGAGGGTGTTGTGATCACTTGTGGATGCAATTTCGGTTGAGCATAACGTCCTAAAATTTTGGGTATTGCATTCTTATATCTATGGGTGTATACATTTATATCTCTCTTGTTTGTTGAGATATTTTGGATCTATATTTTCAACACTTTTTTTTGGCATGTTGATAGTCTCTCTTGTGGGGGAGCTATTTTGGTGAAGCCCAATGTTAGTTTGCTAGTGTTCGAGTAGTTGATTTTGGAAACTCATACAAATCTATGGTGTCACTCTACCCATTCAACAATATGGGAGGGTATGGTGTTGATACTGATTCTTTGGGTTTCGTGTCCTTACTTTGTTACATGTTGATACTATTGTTTCTTTAGGTTTCGTGTCCTTGCCTTGTTACCTTGGATTTTCTTGGATCGTGGCACTCCTATTTATTTGGATCTCGTGTCCTTACCTTGTTGCCTTGGTTGTTCTTGGATCGTGGCACACCTATTTGTAGCATTTGATCAAATTATGTTTGGTGTTTTTCTTTCATTTTCAACATCACTCCATTGGCAGTCTCTTTGCATGGAGTTATTCTGGTGAAAGCCCATCAATGTCAGTTATTTTTGAGTTATATGATCGAGCAGTGGATTCATACCATAGTGCGCACCACACTTCTTCAGCATTATACGAGTTTTTGGAGTCAAGCTTCTGAGGATATCTTACAAAGAGGATTTTTCTCTCTACTTTGTTATTATTGGTTTTGGGTACCTTGCAGTGTCCATTTTTCCCAATTATTGTACATGGGTACCTCATCAGGCCTTGTTGTCGAGACCCACCTTCTTTTCCACCCACCTAAGCTATGCTTACGGGAGGGTGTTAGTGTAGGTTATTATTTATCCTTTTATTTATTTATTAGGATAATTCTTACACTTGTGTTAGCCCTACACTTGTTGGGTTAGCTTGCTTAGGTGTACTAGTTGTGTGGAGTTAGCTTACTAGTTGTGTTGAGTTAGCTTCTCAGTTGTGTGGAGTTAGCTTACTAGTCTTATGGAGTTAACTTAACTACCAATATCAATTAGTGGGAGTTCTTCACCATTGATTTAGGTAGTAGTTTCACTTCCCTCCTCCTATATGTACATATTTCTTATTGAATAATTCAAGTCATTCTATTGTAATGTATTGAGCATTATGGATTATGATGGATTTCCATATATGGTATTTTAGCTCTTCTATTTTACAAATCTAATGTGGTGTGTTATTATCATCTAAGATCACGGCTTGGAAACAATCTTCTTATCATTCCTTTCAATCATGTATGCCATTATCAATATTGTCTTAATAAGACACATTTAATGTATTTAGGATTTTTAGGACACATTTTAGATTTTTTTAAGGGCATTCGACATAGATATTCCTTAAAGTGATAAGATTCTAGTTTAAAAGATATTATATGAATCATATAGCTTCAAAAGTATTGTATATGTTGTTTGTTTCTCCATGTATTTAACAAAAATAAATTTGAATGGGAAAAATAGACCCATGTCAAACAAACACACTAACTGGGTTAAGCACTCTTCAAAACCCAAAGCAGAACGTGGAGAGCAACACATCCTAAACAAGCTTTAAGACCCATCATTTTCCTTGCATAATAATACAAGCACTTTATTTGAGATCCATAGGTGTTAACCATGTTGAAACCCAAGTTAACATTATAGGAACTATGCTAAATGGAGCTCTCACTAATAAAAACCTAAAATCAACACCATTATGGGTTAAATCGATACATGCACACAGAGATAAATATGTAAACCTAATATCTCCTCATTTTACTATATACGAATTGATCAATGTGGATCTATATGTGTATCTAAAGTAGGTTCAATTGTCTCGAGAGGAAACTATTACCTTGCCACTATTTTGTTTGTTGTATGTAGAAGAAGAAGAAGAAGAAGAAGAAGAAGAAGAAGAAGATTGAGAATTAGGAGGTGCTTCATTCAGGCATAATGTCTAGATGTATTGATTCTTCTTCTTCTACGCTCATTGTAAGCTTTACAACACATTCTTGTGGTAGTCCTATGATAGATGTGGACATGAGATAATTCTGCAAGGCTTGAGCAGAATATTTGGGGATAATCACGTTAGAATTCTAATTCTCATCACCACTAAACAAAGAAATAGGTAGCAATGAACCATTGGATGGAATCAAATAATAATATGTCGATGAGTATGACTTACATCCTCATTACCACTATCATATCTACTATGTAAGAGGTAGGAGGCCTTTACCCCATTAAGAAATTCCTTTCGCATAATTACATAGGTTTAGAAATGAACATCATTTCATGGACAAAATCCTTCAAAAGATATCCTCAAACCTCATCTTGTTGTTTGAGCTCTTCCAAGGCCACAAGTGTAACTAGTCATTTATGTGAAGTCTTGATTTGAAGTCTTATGGGATGTGATATGAATACTAGATTACATGGAATTGGAAGCAAACTCTAAGATGTGAAATTAAAACTAGACTTCCTAAAATTAGAAGCAAACTAGCAGAGCTAGTGTACTTTAGAGTAGAAAGAATTTATAACTTCTCAACTTCAAAAATTGATTCTAGTCAAACAAATTCCAAACATATTAATTCACCGGAAGGCGTCCACCTTTGAAGATGCCCTTGCTGGAAAGTGTCAAATTTTGGCAGCTCCAATATTTGTTGTCTTGCTTGATTTTAGATATTTTAAAGGTTACTAGATTTTAGATATTTTTCTATAGTCCTAGATAGCTACTATCCTAGATATTCATCAATAAATCCTAGATATTTACTTTAATGGCTCCTCCAAAATTAGATAGTCCCTTAAATGACCAATCAATGGCCGAATGTATACAACGCTAGCAGTCATGCCTAACGGGGGTAATCATGGAATTACGATTTTTTTACAGGATTGTTGAAAAAAATTTAAAGGAAGGGGAAGACAAAGGAATACAAGCTGGAGAAAGGGGTGAACCGCCATAAAAAAATAATTACCGTCATGTATTCAAGAGCGTTTCATGCCCTAGGCAATTTCTTAGGGTGAATGATAGGAAAATGACACCAAAAAGAACTCCTCTTAGTGCTTATACAAGTAACAAGCATATAATATATTTATTTTGGATAGTCAGAATCAAGATTTATGAAATCCATTAGTCTCAATTAAAAGATCTATAAGAAAGCTCAGTTACACACAATCAATCTCCATTTGTAGCTAGACAATGTTGTAGAAGTCTGGATTAGAGACCAGTAAAGTGGCTCATCACTTGAACAACATAGAAGCTACTACCTTCAAATAGTGTAAAGGCTTTATTTATGAAGCTACATAGAATTTTCTCTTATTAGTTGTGCAGAATCACTGAATGAAATCCCAATTTGATGGTGAGTGGGATGATCAACCTAAATTTCAAAGTCTGCTAGCGGTGCTACCGTGCTTGGAAATCAATCTGAGTCATTTACAAAGTTCATGGATGCCGCAGACTCCTCCCCTGGCACCAAAGTTTCATTTTCACTGTTTCTCATAACTACTAACATGAGTAACAACCATAACAAGATGGTAGCTTTTACATATTTTTCCATGGCAGAAAAAGTATGATTCACATAAAAAGATATAGGTTTTTTTCAATCACTAAATAGGGTTTGAAGAAGGATTGAATATAGGAGAGAGGAGACTGGTGGGGCTCGTAAATAATTACAAGCACTTTTTTATCTATTTACTACCATGAAAAATTGACGTGTAACGTATCATTTTTTTGGTTTAAATGTTTAAAATGTCAAAATTAGGCTAGAGAGACATTTTCATCGTTGTATAGGAAAATGAGTTAGGACACTCTTTTTGTAGCACCTTCTTAAGTTACCTTTGTTTTGTTTGTTGGGAGTCTGGTTTCTTGTGTATTTGTAGGGAGTGGGTTTAAATGTTTAAAATGTCAAAATTAGGCTGAAGAGACATCGTTAGTAAATGTCATTTTCATCGTTTTATAGGGAACATGAGTTAGAACACACTCTTTTTGTAGAACCTTCTTAAGTTAGTTTTGTTTTTCGAGCATAAATTTCATCTTGGTGTCACCTTAAAACTTCATCTCCTTGTGATTCTACTCAACCAACCTCTTGTGCAGCAGTTTTTGTAGCTTCTATTTGGATTTCTTGAGCTACGGACATACTTTTTAGAGCTTCTTCAAGAATGGCTGAAGTAAACTCGAAATTTCATGACTATTCTCCTAGGGTAGAGGAAGTCTCAATTCCAGAAAATTCTTCCAAAATTTGGGTTGCACCTTCATCAGACAATGTAGGCTGAGAAAATTCATCTTTCTTTGTGGGACCAGACCTTCTTTTCTTAATGAAATCTGAGTAGGGGTTGACATGGTAGTCTTTTTCTTTGAATCCTAAGGCTTAGAGAGTTGATTATCTTTGTCTTCTTCCCCATAACACATACTAAATCACAACAGAAATGAAAAAGGTAGAGAGAGTATTCTGGAACAATGAAAATGGTTTCACGAGAGGGACATAGTAGTTATATGAAATTTAAGTAGCTTAAATTTTAACTACTCATGAGTTTATAGTGGCATGAAATCAACATAAAATGGTGGAAAAATCGATAGATGTGATTTATTGAGGTGGAAAGCTTTTAATTCCTTTGCATGGACCCTATACCACCATCCTTATCACACATGCCATATGTCATTCCTAAAAAGAGTGACAACATAACTTTACTCACCATCATTACCCCTTATCTCTCTAATTACTCCATTGGATTTGGTTTTACAGCTATTATCTATAGCAAAAAGTAAGTACACATCACCTCACTAACTCAGAGTACTTCGATCATCAAGCGCTCCTCCTCCTACATTTGAAAAGCAATCATGGTTAATACACATTTTGATAAATTGCATCTCTAACCTTTATTTACATGCATGAAAGAAAACATATTTTTGTATTTTTAGATATAGGGGGAAGAGGATGATAATCAGAACTATGGTCTTCTTCCTTTATTTGCATATTCCTAACAAACTACTCAAGGTTGTAAGCACTTGAATCAAATTCCTAGCATAACCGCATGTCCTTAGTAAAGGTTTATTTATCCTAAATTTGTTAATGCAACCTCAGTCTATGGTCATTCACTAACAAATTTCTTATGTCACCATCAATTGGAAATAGTCTCACAAATCCATTATCATATATTTTTTCAATTTGGTATGGCCCGAGCCATCTTGTTCTTAGTTTCCTTTGAATTGTTGGTATTTTGAGTCAAACAACAAGGCCCAATATCCTTCTTTGAATATTTTGGTCTTGATATGAGAATCATGCCAAACCTTCCTCTGATGTTGAAGGATTTCAGCTTGTTGTTTTGTATCCATTTGCATTTCATCTAGCCCATTTAGTTGCATCACATGTCTCACCGAGCTTCTTCAAAATCAATTCCTATCTTCAGTGTTGTCCTTCAGGTTTGTAACTCAAATTCTACTTGGAGAAATGAATTATTCCCATATACTAGTTCATACGGCGAGAAACCAATGGTAGTTTTCCAAGTTATATTGTATGCCCAGTGATCTACAAATAGTCTTGGCACCCAATTCTTCTTATCTACATTGATAACCTTAGTCAAGATGTTTTCCATTTATTTATTTATAAATTCCACGTACCCATTTAATGGGGGTGGTATGGTGATGATTTATTATTATTGATCTGGTAAATATTCAAAAAATTCATCAATTATGTTGGACACAAATTAAGGTCCTTGATCAGATACTATGGCTCTGGGAGCTCTAAACCTTAGCATGATTTTGTGGTAAAAAAAGTCAGCTACAACATCCTCATTGGAAGATGTCAGTGCTTGAACCTCGGCCCATTTTGTAACATAGTTAGTGCACACCAACAGGTAATATTTTCCATAAGATGGGGGGTCTATAGGTCTAATGAAATCAATCCCCCATTTCTCAAATGGCCCTAAGACCAGCTGAGGATTGAGGGGCATTTCAAAAGACAAAGTAGGATTCCCCATTCTTTGACATGCATCACATTGCCATACATATTTCTTGACAACTTTGTGGAGAGAGGGCTAGTAGTACCCAACTCTAAGGACCTTATGAATTTTCCTCTTTACTAAGTAGTTTCCTCCTCCAGGTTCATCATGGCATGCTCTCAGTATGTCATATATTTCATCTTCTTGAACACACCTATGAAGAATCATGTCAAGAAAACATTTAAACAAAATTCCATTGCACCACTTATATATATGTAATCGCTTTCTTATTAATATTTTGTGTTCTTTACTAGAAAATTAAGTTGTAAACTTCCTTGTAGTTAGATAATTGGAGAGATCAAAAACCATGGTATTGATATTGCAAACAAGTTCTCATATGGGAAGTGAGCTTGATTTTCCTCCTCTTCTCCTTTAACATTCAATTCCAAAAGGAAGTCAACAACAACATTAGCCTTTCCAAACTTATCAATAATAGTCAAGTTAAAATCTTACAAAAGAAGTAACCACCTGATATTTTTTCCGCCTACTATTGGTTTTTTCATTAAATATCTTATTATTGAATAGTCTATATACACAAATATTTTATCTACAATAATGTAGCGTCTAAATTTTTTCAGAGAGTAAACAACTAGAAACTCCTTTTGTGTAGTGGTATAGTTTCTCTGTTTGGGGTCAGGATTTCTCTAATAAAATAAATGGCATTAATCTATTCTTCCTCATCTTTTTGTCCAAGAACAACTCCCATTTAAGTGTTGGAAGCATCAATATGAATATGAAAAGGCTGACCCCAATTGGGTCCTCTCAAGACTGGGGCAGTGGTTAATTTCTCCTTTATAACTTCAAAATTTTGTTGACATTGAGGAGTCCACTCAAAAACACATTTTTTTCCCAGCAGAGAGAAAATTGGTGCAATTTTTTTCCTAAAATATTTTATGAACTTTCTGTAATAACATACATGTCGCTGAAAATTTTGATGTCTATTTGATTTGTTGGTGTAGGAAACTTAGTAATGACTTCTATATTTTTAGGATCAACTTGGATACCCTTAGAAGAAATATGATGACCGTAGACAATTCCTTAATTAACCATTATCAAGAATTTTTCATGACTTAAGGAATTTGGTGTTGCTCACATCCGGTTATCACTTTTTCAAGGTTACTTAGAGATTCCTCAAAATTAGACCCATGGAAAGTGAAATCATCCATATAAAATTCAAGACAATCATTGGCGAGATCTAAAACAATAGCTAAAACTTCTCTCTGAAAGGTGGCATGTGCATTATAAAGCCCAAATGGTAGAAATCTATATGATAATGTACCCTGGGATAAATGAAGGTAGAATTATCTTGGTTAGCTAGTGATAAAATACCTAGTAAACCACTTGATTATGAATATAACTGATGTATTTTTTTCTCAAACAATTGATTGTGATCACAAATACAACTCCTCTCACTCAAAACCCCTCTCAAACACACCTTCCTTGCTCAAAATCTTCTTCTTTTAGGCTGATTTCAAACTTTCCTAGCTCACCATCACGTGCTCTAACTTTGCATGTTATTGCATCATAAATTCCTCCTCATTATGGTCACAAGGACCCCCTTCAAGCTCCAAACGTTTTCATCTAATTCTCTCAAGCTCTAGCCTTTTCAACTAACACAAATGAATGTTTTAACTTTCCTTTATACATGTTTTTTCCTCAAAACACCTGTTTCGACCTTCATATAGGTAGAAAATTAAATCATCATTATAAAAACTTAGAAATATCACCCAAATGACCAAGTAGGTAAACAATATCACCAAGACACACCAAAAGCTCTATTGGGACACAATAAATCTTGAAACCCCAAAACAAGAAACTCGCCAACCAAAAAGTGAACATGACTATATAACACTTCACCAAGGCATGGCCAAAACTTCTAATTTTTGTATAAAAAGTCATAAACCTAAAAAAATAATGAAACACACTCAAACTAAACATCACACCATGAAATCCACATTAGACTATGTTCAATCATGCACCCTCAAAATTGACCTTCAAAGAACAGGTCATAATTTGTTAGTTACTTAGAAAAACTTTAAGCATGATATATTATTAGTAATATATTTGAATCAAGATTCATAACAAAATTAAAACCAAGTCATAACTCCACATGTAACACCTCCAAAACTACTTGGTTACCATATTGCTCTAAACTACCTCAAAACTACCTAAAACCAATCCTCATAAATAGGGCACACTTTACACTTTAAAGGCATAACCATGACAAGAAACTATTATGGATATGTATTGAAAGTATCATGTTTAAATAAATGGTAATTTAGTCAATAGGTCCAATGTGAAACTTTTGAACAAACTTAAACTTTCCATATATCTAAATGACACTTGAGAAATCTGGAGGAGTCTTATATAACATATAATCAAAATTTTACCAAAATAATAAATTATGGGTCACTATGCTCAATATCTCCCAAGTCATTCCAAAGCTAGAGTTTCATGAGAGTTAAAAATTTGTTTGCTTCTTAACAAATGTTCATAAAACTATGGTGATAAAAAAACCTCATTCCACTTGTAAAGTCTTCAAAACTTAGCTCATTAACTATGCCAAAGGGGCGATTATCCGAAAATTGACCCAAAATTTTAGGACCCTTATAGAGTTTTTAATAATTGCTGATAAAATTGCTCCTTTTAAGTAATCAATTCTAAATAAATGCATAAATGTGACAGACATTTCACACTAATTGATTACAAAGTTCGAAAATAGCCTACGTCTCCAAGTTCTTTCGAACCGTTCCACTAGTCAAAATTTATAAGTACAATATAGATTCTTACAATAAAACCTAATGGAACTCTTACTTGCCTATCAAGTACTCCAGCCTTTCGAAGAACACCAATGATCAATTGGCTTGTCCTCCACCTTCCTAGTGCACAAGTATCCTAAGGAATGTGATCGGCCTTCCAAACATTCGCAAGATGCCCTATGGCACTCCGGTCCAAAACTCCAAGCTTCACAAGTTTAAATGGGGCTCAATGGGCCTATTGGGTAGTAATAATAACTCCCAATCACAATTATTTTATATATCGTCACCTAAAAATAATAGGCCAACAATAATAAAAATATACCTTATAAAATAATTAAAATTTAATATAGTCCCAATACTATATTAATTCTCTAAGCCACCAATAATAAATTTCAAGATTATAATATAGTATAAATACTATATTAATTCCCACCATTAAGCTTAAACAAATACTAAGCTCGTGTGTTTGAGAATGATGAGGGAAGGGCCTTTTATAGGCCTGAAGAGCCCGAAATATGTGGTTATATACCACATCCTCCATTTCTTATCCCAACTTGCTATATAGGTAGACCGGTGAGGTCGCTCCATTTGAAATGGAGAGGTCGGGGGATCAAATCCTACCTCCCACATAACCGCAACCATTTTTTTTTTGGGGTGGCTACTTTGCATAGATTATGGGGAAATCCCACATGAATCCCATGCATGGTAGGAGTGGCATTAAAATGGGGTAGATCCCCCTTCCATTTTCAATGCTAAGGCCACATGTGGCTTTTGCCCGTCATTCCATTGGTGAGCTTGCTAACGATTCGACTAGTGTGTGTTGCATTGTTTGTTTGTAATTCCCATTGACTTGGGATGCCTATTTTTGTTCCTTCTTCATTGCGCTAGCTAAATGTGCCAAGCTAAACATTGAACCGCCCATATAGATAGGGTTGTGAGCATTTTATGTTAAAAATATTCAAACCCTATTCCATATACATAGGCGTTATCGTGATAAACTTGAATGTTGAATGTTGAACGACCAATCCAATATGGTTGAGTTATATGCCGAGGTAATATGGTATGTTTAATATGCCAAGTAAAATAAGAAAAGATACAAAACTATTCAAGTAATATGGTAATATTGTGATCAACTTGGTGGGGAGTTGATCACCCCACCGAGCTAAAAATAATAGCTCACTCATCCGAGTTGTATAATACCATATAAATCCACACGTGGACTCTCGATAGGCATTTTGAGTGAATATTAAATCATGGTGGTAATCCGTGTGGTGGCTTGGGGACCCACCACATTGGTGATAATAACACGATCCTCGTGGTGACAAGGCTTCCCTTTGTTATAAAAGTTGAACCTCTTGTTCCCACGCACAACGTTTATGCCTGACAATGACCAAAGTTCACAAAACAAAATGAACTACCACGTGTCATCAACTACCACGTGTCATCAACTACCACGTGTCATCTTGTCATTGGTCCATGTGTTGACCTGTTGACTTGGTTTTGCCTAGGTTGACCTAAACTTTGATCGCCACCATTTTGTCATATGGACTCCATTTCCTACATTCAAATAGTATCCAAAATCTCTCGAGTGCTCTTCTATACTAAAGTGATCCTTGAAGATTTAGGGAAATCTTGTCCTCTCAGTAAAGTCATCTAGATCATACCTCCCCAATGGGAAAGGATTTTTGTCCCAAAAAACTTGTAAATTCAAATTCATATTGTTGAGAAGAGATTTGAAAGGATCTCGTGACACTTGGGCTCGCTGCCTCCTATATCACCACTTTGATATCTAAAGAGAAGACCTCCACACGTTCCATCATATGGTTCTAAGTTTAAGAAGAAACCTCAACGCTCCCACTCGCCATGGTGCTAAGCTTCCAGATATCCGCAATAATGATCCTATTATACTCTATAACACAACTCCCGGCTCTGAGTTAATTCTACAGAAGACAAACTGCCGGTCCGAAGGAACTCCGCAGAGCTACGAGTGATCTGATGTTAATGATTGAAATGACTTGTCGTGTACCATCTTATTACAGGGTCATAAGAGACTCTACACAGAATGAAGATGTGACCTAATGTCATGCTCCTTTATAGACCTCAATGCTTCCGTTGTATGATGCTAAGTATCTTTCAAGACCTCAAAGCCTATGCTTTCATGTGGTGCTAAGTTTGATTATCAAATACCATTCAAATGTATGGTTGTAATGCCTTGACACCAAATGATGTTTCGAGCTAATCACTTGCGAGCTCCTCTTGTTGACACAAAATATCAGTGTACCATTCTACCGTATAAGACCATAATGCCCTCTTACATAATGAAGATCCGACCCAACATTGAATATCAATAATAATTAGCTACCATCCCGTTGCAATACAAAATAAAGATCTAAACTAATACTGAGCTCAACTATCTACACAAATGGCTGAAAAATCTCCAAGCTTATTAATATGCATTAAATTCTACTTTGTAAGATGTAAGAGATACTTAAATATGATTTGAGATACATTAAAGTATTCTTAATATGATTGCGATAATAATTTTTGAGTATGTTAAACTATCTCCAAGCTATTCTCACTTTGTCTAAACTCCAAAAGTTTTTATCTTTCCCTAGTGGAAAAATAAACCATCAAGGACATCAATATACTACATTTTTGTGTTATCAAAATCACCAACTAATAATAGCCCTCTAGGGGTTTATAATGAAAGTATAAAAATGAGTACAAACATTTCCCAATATGGTAGGTAAATTAATTAAAGCCAAAAACATGGCGTAGAACAAGCGAGAGGGAATTCAATGCATGCTCATGTCACTTGAGAAAACTTGAAACCCTTTTGAGAAGCTACCAATTTGCATGGAAAAAGGTAAATGGTTTCAGGGGTAAAGAGTTTTGTAAGTTCTCTCCATCTCGGTTGTTCACACCACCATTATTGTGAACCATTACATGTAGCCCTTTAAGCTAATTTGTCTTTATGGAAAATATATAAATGCTTTTGTGATCGGTGAAAATTGATTAGCTAAAGAAAAAGAGAACAAGAAATTATGGTTTTGAGATCGGTTTGGAAAAAGAGGAAGAGTTTTTTAGTCTATCGTTCACGGAAAGAATTTTCTTTTTCCCTCCTAACCATTTTCTTCATTTGATGTTTTTAGGAATGGGTATTATTAATGTTGTCTAGTAGGAGTTAGATTGTAAGCATGTTGAAATTAGTGGGCTTGTTGTTTTATAAAAAGATTATATGTGAATGAATATATAATTATAATAGCCAAAATCATGGTAATTAATATTATTGATTATATTTGAACCATTCCTTGTTGGAGTAAATACTCTATCCGAATGATTTGTTTGTAAAAATTTAGGTTGTCTTGAATAACTGTGAATCAATATTACTTTATTAGTATTTCCTTGTTTCTAAAGAATGGTATTTATGCCTTAAAAATTGAGGAAAACCATTATGGGTGTCATCTGCTTCGATTCACTATGACGTCCTTAACGACGTTTTAATAAATACTTAAATGGGTTTTATGTGTTTTGTTTTTCTTCAAAAATGGCTACAATCATCTTGTTTTTCATTTTACTTGCATGGGCTGACTTGTTTGACACTACCGTACATTTAGTATTTGGATCCATGAAACTTGGGTTCCATATATGATATCATGTATTATTTTAAGGAATATGTGGTTGATGGATTTTAGTGGGATTTTAAAGTGCCTTGATGGAATGATTCAAAATAATATAAGGGTTCTCTGTGATATTTAAACTACCTATTATGGTTGAATGAATTAGGAACCGAGTTTTTAAACTCGATTTACCTTCATGGGGTAACAAGATGGAGACATGGTTCATAAGTTTTAGAAGTTATTTTTGAAGGGGTAGTCTATAAGGTTTGTTGGAAATCAATTAAAATAAAGTAAGTAGCATTTATCTTAAAATTACCGAATGTCAATTGTATGATGCTTGGAGTTTTCTATTCCACTTGAGTAGATAAATAGATAAACCTTGTCAATGTGGTATTTTGGTTATAATTTAGAAAATGGGATGTAATATCAAGTAATTACCTCGTGGTATGTAATGTGTTGTTTCCATGGGTATTTGATTTACAACTAAGATTATAGTTGTGGACGTTGTAGTGACAGAAAAGATTGGATTGTCTTTTTGGGTAATCTTGCACGGTTAAAGTACAAATAAACTATGTCAAACATTAAGATAAATAGTTTCCGAAGGGGTACATCTCTACTTTGACCTCTGTTGACTCTACTTGATAGGTAATTGTTACGTTGAGAATAATTTTGAGTTAAGTGGGCATACGCGTGTCCTATACTACAACTAAAACATCTAAATGAGTTGGAAGAAATACATATGTTTAGATATCACTATTCGGTTAAGGGAAAATAAGAAATCCCTTGCTTTTGGTCTAAATCAGATCCTAGCATAAGGAAGTAGTTTGCTTAAGGAAGAGGGTACATGTGTGTACAATTTTAGATCTGATTTGGTTTATACGTTAATTCCTCCTTTTGAAAGATAACTAAAGGTTTGATTGAGATGGTAGTTGTTGTTTTGAAATCCGTATTTTTGAATTTCCAATACAATTACATGCAACAACAGTCTTTGTAAAATATTACGATGATATGATTTAATGTTATGTATGATAAAATATTGTTATGGATTTCTACTATTGCACAAAATCAAAAAATAATAATGAATTCTATGATTTCTTTTATTATATATTGTTTTGTGGTCATTCATTAGTCATCAGTTGGACATTAATATATTTATCTTATCCTATCTTGTCTTATCTTATGTGTCATGTTCTTGCGAATTCTACCATTAAGGTACATTGAAGAAGGTGAAATGGACTATTCTTTATAGATGCAAATTAAGTCATTATAAGTGTGATGTTTTGATGCACTACATGATTATGTTGATATTATGAATTTTAATATTGCAGTATTTCAATCATTCTAATATCAAATGGCATAAATTATTAAGTGGTAAAAATGACTTTTCTTTCTAGTTTAGTCTAACTGATCTTGTCTAAGAATTTTTAGGAATGCGGGTGAAATTATCAAGTGGGGAAATAAAGAGATGGAATAGTTATCTTGCTTGGTTACTATGTTTATTCTATGAGAATAAAGAATTTAATTATACTTGTTGAATAGTGAGATTATCGATTGTGATAAAGAGGTCATTGTATTCGATTGAATTAGTATTTACCTATGGTAGACCACCATTCAATTATGTAGTGAGTCTAAACAAGATTTATATGTCATTGAATAAAATGATCAATAAAATTTGTGCATACAACTTTTTGAATAATTGTTGTTACATATCTAAGTTTAATAAGATCTCATACTTTATACTAGTATATTTGTTTTCTTAACTACACAACAACTAAGAACTAATGTTTTTATGTTCTTTAATCAATCTATAATGATGTTTTGATAAAGAATAATACATGATTTAATTAGAAAGATTAGCGTACCACTAAACCGAGACATCTACAAAGAGGTAGATATATATGCATGTATGATAGTTACTAATTGACATAAAGTGTAAGAGTACACCTGGAGAACATAATTCAATAAGATAGAATCTATGTTGATTAATATGGTTCCATGAAAGTGATGAAATGAATCTTATATAATTATTTATATGTCAACTTTACATGATTAATTATATGTGGGTTAAATTAAGAAGAATAAGGGTGCTCTATTGAATGAAATGGATGCATGGATCATATATTGGGTAATATGTTGTATTGGCGAATGAAATAATATAACATATTAGATGGACATAATATGAATATGGGTACTTGATACAGTTTTATTTTTGTATTAACAACATATCTATTGATAAATTATAATATATGTGATGACGCACATGTCAATAGTTGTCTTTATCACTTAACGAAGATGAAGTAGTGGCAATAAGATAGGTAAGAAAATTGAAGAGATTACCTAAATGAATGAAATATTATTGATATATAAATTTGTAATATATTTGAAAAATAATACATCAATAATGGAGTACAACAAGGCACTTAAAAGAGTTTGGTGTAAGATATACCTATTAATATAATGTAATACACATGAAGATATAATTATATTTCAAGTGCAAAATAATACTTGTAGGTATTAAGTATAAAGGATGGACTTGTTGAACATGAATAAACAAGTTGGTACATAATAAGTGAATAGGTATGGAACAAAAAGTGATCCAACTACTACACCTATATAGCACCGGTTTTACTCTTTAAAAAGGCTTAGTAGATATGGTGATTAAGGGTGACTAAAGTATGTTGAATGATTAAAACAAATTGACAAAGATTGTTGTCATATAAATAACAAACCATTTATGTGGTGGAGTTCCTTCGTTGAAATAGCCAATTCATGATGGTACAATATGAATTACTTATGCACTTTATGACCGCTTGGTTAGTGCTAAAGTACTTACCGGTATTAGTATACTAAATAAACATAGTAAATAGGAATGGAAATAAAAGAATTATTAAGATGGCAATTATGAACATAGTAAGATGGAAGAGAATCTATATAATTGAACTAGGTGATGGACAAGTTAATAACGATTTAATGTTCCATCATGGAACCAAGCATGGAATACATGTCTATGAAACTTTGGACAAAGTAGTGTAATTTGCTGATTACACTGTCTTGGAGTCACCAAAGATCTAAGTGTAGGATGTCATGTGGATTCAATGATGGATATCCATATAGAAACTTAAAATGTAATATTTTACTATCATTGATAGATTAAAGAGACCATTAGAATGCTTTTTTACACTTTCGTAAAGAATAAACACACTCACAAGGAGTGTTTGAGGGGATCAAATAGGATTTGTATATTCTCATGTAACAACACACCGTTTATGACAGTTATCAGATGGATTCAATTTCATATTAATGTTGATATTTAAATACTAGGCATTAAAATCAATGAAGCATAAATTTAATGTTGTTTTAAAAAATCTAGTTGAGAAGCATAATAAAGTGGGTGTTACATCAAAGTGAAAAGTGTAGGATGTAAATGCGTGAGTGAGTGAGTTTATTAAATGTGTGAGTGTGGTGAGGTCCATTTGATATGTAGAACCTCAACATTTGAGTATTTACTATGGAACTAGAGTGTCTCATAGAGTAGTGACCGCAGCGTGGAGGAGTAGATGTCGAATGATATGTCGTGAATGCATAGATTAGATTTTGTGTATGAAGAGACAAATGTGCAAAATGTTGTCTGTGGTGTGTGGTGTGTGGTGTTTGTGAGGTTCATGTATATAGGATTACCTCAATATTCAAGTGTGAACCGTAGCACAAGAGTACTTCATCGTGAAATGATGATACTAATGTATGCCATTTGTTTGCACTGAGTCATGAATAAAACACATGTTGATGTCAAAAGGGGGAAGATAATTGTGATGTCCGCCTAAAGTGTGTGATGATGAATGATGCATCCAATGAAATTAAAGGATGAAGTTCCTCTACTTGATGCTTGCGGTGATGAAGGCATGTGACCATGCTCTAAGAGTGGTGGTATATGAGATAGACATTGTGTAGGTGAATGAATTATATATGCATGTGACTGATGAGCATATGGTGGGCACCTTTGTGTAACAAAATGTGGAGGTGATGGAGATCTATGTGAAGTAGAGCATGGAGGTGATGGATTCCTATGTGGAGTGGAATGAGGTGGTGAAGTATGCCTAGATATAGGAGATATCTTGGTGATGGACCTATACTAATGTACTAGAATAGTATAGCGATGAGACCACACATGTCATGTGTGAATAGCTGAGATAAGAGAGGATTGTGCTTTAGGTTCGATGGGTTGTGGGGAACTAGATGGTCGAGGTGATGCATTTGGTAACCTCAAGAAGAGGTTTAAACCATGGATTAGATGGAGACATACCATTGATAAAGAATACTTAATTTTTATGATTGAAATTCAGACACAAGTGATTCATATAGATAATAGACTGAGACCTATGAATCTAATTGAGACCTAAGATCATGTCACACCCTTTGATTGATTGTGGTATAAGAAAGACAACAATCATGGTGAGAGGACTGACAGTAACTTGAAGCTTGAAAACCCCATATGAGTTAGGTATTGGATATGAGATTTGTGAGAGTGGATAGCTAATAAAAATAAGAAGTGGAATAGAATATGCACTTTGATACACCATAGTGGATCAAATTTATTGTTATTGATAGGGATAGATATGATAAAAGTGCTAATGTGCAAGTGATTAAAAGATAATGTAGCATGATAATAATGATCAGAGAAAAAATTATTGGTGGAGAAGTGTCAGCATGAGAAATTAGGAAATCAAGAGCCCCCAATGCGGGGAGGGAGGCACCGAATGATATGTATGATTTTTCGAGGAATCTACCACTTTCTTGTCATTTTTGAAGTAGGTTATTGAATATTTTGAGCTTATGATTTTTGTTTATTGGTGGAGAGGCCGCAGGTTCTAGAAGCTTGAGTTTTTTTATCATTTATAAGTTCTTGTATGATAGTGCAAAGTTTAAAACACCTATCCATAAAATTTCCAACACATTGATGATAGTCACATCAAAATTTCTCATTGTAATTTTGAACTTTAGGATGAGATGGATCCAAGTTGAGAAGAGGGGGAAGCATAATAATATTTCTCTCAAGATTTTATGATATAAGATGCGGAGGAATAGTCAAATTTGTATATATACGCTTAGGTGGTTGTCATAGAAGTTATTTGGTGTTAGAGATAGTGCTTGACATAATGACCTTATCTTCATTAAGTTTTGTGGTTGGTTTAAAAGGTGACACACTTTGAAATTGTGTAGAGGAGGAAGTTTGTTCGTGATACTTAATCTTTCATATAGATAGAATTTAGTTTCATGTAGCTTGATAGTATGACATACATGTATGAAAGAAAACTCTCATCTAGAGGTGGAAATAAACTATTAATGGAATATTGAAGCTCGGAATTCAAGCACATTAAAAATCCTAGTTAGGTTGTTCTTGTATCATAAGACATAGTCCTGCTAAATGTTCATTATATCCTTTCTTAAGTTGTGAAAGTTGCACGTATGAGATCTTAGAGCCGATGTTGGTAGAAAAATGAGTAATTAAAGCAATACATTACATGAGTGAAAGATGTTACCGAATGGATAGATAGGCCATAAAACTAATGTATTACATAATCTTGGAGATTGCAAGGAAAGAGATCTTAGCTAGAATAATGTGATCATTCACAAAATCTAGACAGCCACATGGAATTCTCAAAGATGCTCTTGTGGGTAACTATGCCCATTAAAAATTAGAAGCTTGGGGGTGCCAAAAAATTAGGGGAAGCGAGTAAGTGGTGATGGCAAGTATGAATGGAGTGTGCAGTAATAAGTGGAATCCAAAGATGGAAACATTATGGGTCATTATAACTTCCAATCATTTAATCAACTTGTTCAAATGTTGATGTCATTATAAACTAGGGTTGTGTTCAAGGCTTTATGCAGAGAAGTGGATATACAACTCAATACTATGGTCATTATTTTTTGGTGGGGTTGTTTAATATCGACTTCCTTATTCTCACTACAACTACTGAAAGTAAGTACATTTCTAAACTACTGAAAACTTTAAACTACTAAACGAAAATCAAAATATATCAAATGCATCTATGCTACTAAAACAAAGTTATTGAAATGAAATGCTTGTTAAAGGAAACATTTTCTGGAAATGAAATACTTGCTTGAATCAAATACAATAAAGGGAATGTGTTGAAACAAAGGAATACAAGATTGAATTCAGATAATTTTCAAACCAAGATACTAAAACTAAAACTGAAAAAATATAAAGATCTTGCATAATATACCAATCCTCCAATCTCCTCGGTGTAGTGGGCCTTTCTCTACTTTGGGATTCATGCTCTTCAACACACATGTATAATAAAAAACATGTATTATATTGATTGAAATAATTTCATCACATACTTCAGAGTGCAACTAAAACAACTTCTATTAACTATTATATCACTAATAAAAAAATGATTAACAATTCAAAGGAGGTGTCTTATAGACACAATTGATTACAACGCATGCCAAAAATATAGGCAACATATTTAACTAATAAAACTTCATAAAATTTCCATGACACCCTATAATTTTGCTAGAAACAAGGGTCCTCGTTTATAGATGGTTGTGGGTTAATCCTCCAAAATAGCTTAGTGGTTGCGGACTCAGTCTCCTTGACTGCAACTACTCAAAATGGTAGAAAATGCACCTAACCAACCTACATATGTCACCAAATCACTCAACAAATAAGTTAGTGAAATTTCCATTGGTCATTAGTTTGCATAAGACAAAATAAGGGGAAATGCATCACTTTCTACTTTAGATATAACTATTTAGAACATTCCCATGCATAGATTAACATTTTTAGGAGTAAAATTTATAGTTATATGGATGCTATGATGAGTCAATTTATGGACTCATCATCTCCCATGCACTTTACTTTTGCAAGTCTTCACAAAAACTGTCTCTATCTGATATCTACCCAAGCTATTGTGCCATATCATATTCTTCAAATTGATATGCATACTACTTCCTTATACCTTTACATCCTTGGGTTTCCAACATAACCTCAGCCCATGCCTTAAAAATTTCATGAGATTGGGGAGCACTATTTTTCCAAGTGGTCATGGGGCTAAGGACTAGAGGAGGCCTAACCTACATACCAACCCATTCCTTACTATACTCATTGTTTCCTTTCTCTGCTAATTTTCGAATAATCTCCACAAGTGCATCCCCTCTTCACATACTCCAATTGATATTCTGAGGAGAGATAACTTCTCTTCATTTCAATGGAAAACTCAAAGTGTCCCATCTCTTATCACAGGATGTCATAGCCTTGCCAAAGTTTTGCTGACAATAAATTTCAAATTCTTGGACACATTTGGCCAAGATATCAGATGTATTTCTACCAATTCCAGCATGATAATAAAGAGATCTAAAATCTTTTTTCATAGAAACATCATTATGGTGTTGAGGCCAAATATAAAAACCAATAGTTTTGGCCTACTAATTAAAGAGATCAGTTTGTTCCTCCCACATAATTTGATTCCTTACCAATGATTGAAAATCTTTCAACTAAAACTCTCCCACTAATAGATTTATAAAGAAATTAGGAACATTTGAAACTAGCATGTTATGGAGGTAAAATTCACATAATAATTTTTGAATTTTGGAGTATAACCTTGGTAAGTTTGTAAGAATGTTTTCCCATCAATAACCTCATGAGGCTCACCACAAAAATCCTATGCAAATGCTAAAAATAAAACTTTTCTTAAATAAATATACTATAAACCGAAGATGGTTTTCTGCAAGCCAAGTTTACATGCCAAAGGACAGACATATTCAACAATTACTTCCAATTTTCTCTTTGCATTAGAACTTGACTCAGCCTCTTCTTTAAGTTTCTTATTTTCTCCTACAAACTCTTTATTTCTAAGAGATAGTTGGGCACAATGAGAGGAAAAATCATTCCATTCTTGCAAACCAATATTTTTCTATCTCTTTAAACTATTAACTTCAATATCAAAACATATATTTATTTATCTTTTTCTACATTCTTTTGTTCAAACTCATTTTGAAGAGACAAATGAGTTGTTTTCATACCTTTTAGTTGTTCTTTTAGAGTGGAAATTTCATCTTTGTGTCTCCTTAAAACTTCATCTCCTTGTGTTTCGCTCAACCAACCTCTTGTGCAACAATTTTTATAGGTTCTTTCTAGATTTCTTGAGCTACAGGACATATACTTTCCAAAGCTTCCAAAGGAATTTCCTTTGCCTTAGCGGTATGGCTCTATTCTTCAAGAATGGTTGAAGTAAACTTGAAATCTTGTGACTACTATCCTAGGGTAGAGGAAGTCTCACTCTAGAAATTTCTTCCAAAATTTGTGCTGCACTTCATCGACAATTTAGGTTGAGAAAATTCAACTTTATTTGTGGGACCAGACCTTCTTTTTCTTAATGAAATCTGAGTAGGGGTTGACATGGTAGTGTTTTTCTTTGAAGCCTTTGGCTCAAAGAGCTGCTTATCTTCGTCTTCTTCCCCATAACATAGACTAGTTTGCAACATAAATGAAAAAGGTAGTGATATATTATTCTTAAAAATGAAAATGGTTTCGTGAGAGGGACATAATAGTTGTATAAAATTTAAGTATCTTAAATTTTAACTACTTGTGAGTTTATAATGGCGTGAAATTGGCATAAAGTGGCAGCAAAAGGATGGATGGGATTTATTGAGGTGGAAATCTTTTAATTCCTTTCCATGGACCCTATTCCACCATCCTTATCACACGTACCATATGTCATTTCTAAAAAATAGCAACAAAATACCTTTACTCACCACCATTACCCCTTATCTCTCCAATTACTCCATTGGATTTGGTTTTATAATTTTAATAAATGCATTAGGAAGTTCAATCATAGTTAATATCTATAAAGAAAAAGTAAGTACACATCACCTTACCATCTCAACATAATTCTGATCATTGGTGCTCCACCTCCTACATTTGAAAAGCAATCATGGTTAATACACATTTTGATAAATTGCATTCTAACCTTTATTTGCATGCATGAAATAAAACATATTTTTGTATTTTTAGACATAGGGGGAAGAGGATGCTAATTAGAACCATGGTCTTCTTCCTTTATTTGCATAATCCTAACAAATTACTCAAGGTTAGAAGCACTTGTATCAAATTCATGGCACAACTGCATGTCCTTAGTGAAGGTTTATTTATCCTAAGGTTGTTAATACAACCTCAGTCTATGGTCATTCACTAACAAATTTCTCTTGTCACCATCAATTGGAAATAATCTCACAAATCCATTATCATATATCTTTTCAATTTGGTATGGTCCTAGCCATCTTGTTCTTAGTTTCCCTTTGAATTGTTGGTATTTTGAGTCAAACAACAAGGCTCAATATCCTTCTTTGAATATTTTGGTCTTGATATGAGAATCATGCCAGACCTTCCTCTGATGTTGAAATATTTCAGCTTGTTGTTTTGTTTCCATTTGCATTTCATCTAGCCCATTTAGTTGCATCACTATGTCTCACTGAGCTTCTTCAAAATCAATTCCTATCTTCAGTGTTGTCCTCCAGGTTTGTAATTAAAATTCCACTGGGAGAAATGAATTATTCCCATATACTAGTTCATATGGGAGAAACCAGTGGTGGTTTTCCAGGTTATATTGTATGCCCAAACAGCTACAAATAGTCTTGGCACCCAATTCTTCTTATCTACATTGACAACCTTAGTCAAGATGTTTTCCAATTATCTATATTTTACTTCCACGTAATCATTTAATTGGGGTGGTATGGTGATGATTTCCTATTATTGATCGGGAAATCTTTAAAATTCTTCAATCATGTCGGACATAAATTGAGGTCCTTGATCAAATACTATGGCTCTAGGATCTCTAAACCTTAGCATAATTTGATGGTACAGAAAGTCAGCTACAACATCCTCTTTGGAAGATTCCATTTCTTGAACCTTAACCCATTTTGCAACATAGACACTACACACCAACATGTATTGTTTTCCATAGGATGAGGGGTCTACATGTCCAATGAAATCAATCCCCCATTTCTCAAATGGCCCTATGACCAGTTGAGGATTAAGGGGCATTTCAAAATACAAGTAGGATTCCCCATTCGTTGACATTCATCATATTTCCATACTCATTTCTTGACAAATTTGTGGAGAAAGGGATAGTATTACCCAACTCCAATAACCTTATGAAATTTCCTCTTTACTGAGTAGTGTCCTCCTCGAGGTTCTTCATGACATGCTCTCAATATGTCATATTATTCATCTTCTTGAACAAGCCTACGAGGAATCATGTCAAGACAACATGATTACAAAATTCCATTGCACCACTTGTATGTAGCACTATTTCTGATTAATCTTTTGTGTTCTTTACTAGTAAAGTAAGATGGAAACTTCCTATAGTTAGATAATTGGAAAGATCAACAAACCATGGTGCTAATATTGCAAACAAGTTCTCATCCGGGAAGTGATCTTGAACTGCCTCCTCTTCTCCTGAAACATTCAATCTCAAAAGGAATTCAACAACAACATTAGCCTTTCCAGGCTTATCAATAATGGTCAAGTTAAAATCTTGCAAAAGAAGTAACCACCTAATATTTGTTTTTGCCTACTACGGGTTTGTTCATTAAATGTCTCATTACTAAATGGTCTCGTATACAAAAAGATTTTATCTATAGTAATGTAGCGTCTAATTTTTTTCGGAGAGTAAACAACAACTAGAAATTCCTTTTTTGTAGTGGTGTAGTTTCTCTGTGTTGGGTTCAAGATTTTTCTAATAAAATAGATGGCATACATATGTTCTTCCTCATGTTTCTATTTGTCCAAGAATAACTCCCATTGTAGTGTTGGAAGCATCAATATGAATATGAAAAGGTTGACCCCAATTGGGTCCTCTCAAGATTGGGGCAGTGGTCAATTTCTCCTTTATAACTTTAAAAAAATTGACATTAAGGAGTCCACTAAAAACACATTTTTTCCCAACAGAGAGAAAATTGGTGTAACAATTTTACTAAAATCTTTTATGAACTGTTTGTAATAACCTACATGTCCCATGAAAATTTTGATGTCTATTTGATTTGTTGGTGTAGGAAACTTAGTAATGACTTCTATCTTTTAGGATCAACATGGATACCCTTAGCATAAATATTATGACCCAAGACAATTCCTTAATCAACCATTATCAAGCATTTTTCATGACTTAAGGAGAGTTGGTGTTGCTCACATCTGGTTAACACTTTTTCAAGATTGCTCAAAGATTCCTCAAAAGTAGACCCATGGATAGTGAAATCATCCATATAAAATTCAACACAGTCATTGGTGAGGTCTACAAAAATAGCTAAAACTTCTCTCTGAAAGGTGGCAAGTGCATTACAAAGTCCAAATGGTAGAAATCTATATGCAAATTTACCCCAAGGACAAATGAAGGTAGAGTTATCTTGATTAGTTGGTGATAAAATACCCAATAAACCACTTGATTATGAATATAATTGTGTATTGTTTCTCAAACAACTGATTGTGATCACAAATGCAACTCCTCTCACTCAAAACCCCTCTCAAACACACCTTCCTTGCTCAAAATCTTCTTCTTTTAGGCTGATTTCAAACTTTCCCTAGCTCACTATCATATGCTCTAACTTTGGCATGTTACTTTGCATCATAAAT
This sequence comes from Taxus wallichiana var. yunnanensis, assembly GCA_018340775.1. Lineage (NCBI taxonomy): Eukaryota > Viridiplantae > Streptophyta > Pinopsida > Cupressales > Taxaceae > Taxus > Taxus wallichiana. The sequence goes on along the minus strand of CM031241.1, from coordinate 256,819,208 downwards.
TCCTCCTCATTATGGTCACATGGACCCTCTTCAAGCTCTAAACGTTTTCATCTAATTCTCTCAAGCTCTAGCCTTTTCAACTAACACAAATGAATGTTTAAACTTTCCTTTATACATGTTTTTTCCTCAAAACACCTGTTTTGACCTTCATATAGTGTATAAAATTAAATCATCGTTATAAAAATTTAGAAATATCACCCAAATGACCAAGTAGGTAAACAATATCACCAAGACACACCAAAAGCTCTATTGGGACACAATAAGTCTTTGAAATACCAAAACAAGTAACTCACCAACCAAGAAGTGAACATGACAAGAAACACTTCACCAAGGCATGGCCAAAACTTCTAATTTTTGTATAAAAACTCATAAACCTAAAAAAATAATGAAACACACTCAAACTAAACATCACACCATGAAACCCACATTAGACTATGTTCAACCATGTACCGTCAAAATTGACCTTCAAAGAACATGTCATAATTTGTTCATTACTTAGAAAAAAACTCAAGCATGATATATTATTAGTAATATATTTGAATCAAGATCATGAAAAAATTAAAAATAAGTCATAACACCACATGTAACACCTCCAAACTGCTTGGTTACCATATTGCTCTAAACTACCTCAAAACCGCCTAAAACCAATCCTCATAAATACGACACACTTTACACTTTAAAGGCACAATCATGACAAGAAAATTTTAAGAATATGTATTAAAAGTAACATGTTTTAATAAATGGTAATTTAGTCAATAGGTCCAATGTGAAACTTTTGAACAAACTTAAACTTTCCGTATATCTAAATGACACTTGGAGAAACACGGAGGAGTCCTATATAACATATAATCACCACTTTTACCTAATAATAAATTTTGGGTCACTATGCTCAATATCTCCCAAGTCGTTCCAAAGCTAGAGTTTCATGAGAGATAAAAATTGTTTGGATTCTTAACAAATGTTTATAAAACTATGGCGATAAAAATCCTCATTAACTATGCAAAAGGTGTCAGGTGATCCAAAAATTGACCCAAAAATTCGGACCCTTATAGAATTTTTAATAATTGTCGATAAAATTACTACTTTTAAGTAATCAATTCTAAATAAATACATAAATGTGATAGAAATTACACACTAATTGATTACGGAGTTTGGCAATAGCCTACGTCTCCAAGTTATTACAAACCTTTCCACTAGTCAAAATTTGCAAGTACAATGTAGATTCTTACAATAAAACTTAATGAAACTCTTACTTGCCTATCAAGTACTCCAGCCTTTCAAAGAGCACCAATTATCAATTGGTTCATCCTCCACCTTCCTAGTGCATAAGTATCCTAAGGAATGTGATCAGCCTTCCGAGACGTTCACAAGATTCCCTATGGCACTCTTGTCCAAAACTCCAAGCTTCACAAGTTTAAATGGGGCTCAATGGGCTTATTGTGTAGTAGTAATAAATCCCAATCAAAATTATTTTATATATCGTCTCCTAAAAATAATAGGACAACAATAATTAAAAAATATTGCTTGATAAAATAATTAGAATTTAATATAGTCCAAATACTATATTTTTTTGGTTAAAGGTGAAAAAGGGTTAAGGGGACCCTACCCCATACAATAGGAGGAGAAAAAGATGAAACAATGAAGACCAAACAGAGTTGCCTCTACCAGCGGCAAAAAGATAAACCAACAATAACCATGAAAAAACTAACAGCAAAAACAAAAAAACAACAACTATCTCAAACTTTTAACCCCTTCCCTTTGGATCTTAACTACATCTTGAGGGGCGAGATAGCCCCTTTCTTCTTCCTGCTCACAATAGTCCAAGCCTCAAATGTATTAGGATTTACATTTTCAATATGGGTTGGAATCAAAACATTTGTCTATACCTTGAGATTAAGAGTCTTAGTTAAAGCATCCTCCCTTTCTGGATCAGACAAAATCATAGGATCAAAATCTGAGTCACCTTCTAAAGGATCATTCACCACTAAGTGTCTAGGATTAAAATTATTCCACCATGAGTTATTCCTTTTAGCATGTTTCCTTATCATGTGACAATTTGAAGCTAGATGGCCAAGAGAAAAGCAATTTCTACACCTAAAGGGAAACCCTTCATAGTCTAGATTTTGTAACCAAGTTCGATCCTCCACTTTGAGTTCAATAGTGGTAGGGAAATCAATAGAAGTATCCATATCAACCAAGATTCTAGCATACGTTGTGTGCTCAAAATCATCATTTTTTTATCAATAAATAAACATTTCCCTAAAGTATTGCCAATAGTGGTTAAACAACTTTCTAACCAAAATTGGAGAGGTAGATACGGAAGACGAATCCACACCGGTTTAACATGGAAGGAATCTGATATTGGGTTAAATAAAGGAAACCATGGTTTCATCAGAAGCATATGGGATTCAAAATCCCATATTTTCCCAAAAATAAGATCTCTATCCACAGCCGACGTAAAAGCAACAATAAAAACCCCGAGCACTAGGAAAAATATCCAGCCTACCTTCCAAAAAAGGGGCCCATTTCCTCAAAATCCACATGAAGTGCTTGGAAGACCAGGGAAGAAGTTGTGGAATCTGCAAATCAGTCCATTCCTTTTGAAAGATGCTTCAGATTGAACCACCTCATCACCAAAACAAACTGATGGGGTTGATTTTGCATAAGCCATTGGTCTGTTACGTTTGGCTAAAACCCTATCTCCATTACGAGATCGCTGCAATGCATCCTTGAAAGATGCTTGAATAGGGGATGATTCAAAATTTCACTCCCAAAATGTTGCTTGGACAGGTTCTGTTTGACAGCAGCAGGGGTAGCATCACCTCCACCCACTAATGGATCCTCAAGCACCAAATCCGCCACACCTATCCCCCAGCATCAAGGAGATCTAGGACCAGTTCATAGACCACGGAAGAGCCACACACAGGAGCTCCATTGACTTGAACTAGGGATCTTGGTGTGGAGAGGAAAGGTTTAGAGGCGCCACCTGAAAAAGAACCAATATTGTAGAGTCGATGGGGGATATACCAGAAAAAACCCCAAAATCAGAGTCCTGGGTCAAACCCACCACATCCTCAAAAAAATCCAACTTAGATTCAAAGCCACTATGCAGATCTAGCTCTGACATGCCATTGTAGCCATCAGGATGCAACCACCATTTATTTTAATAGAGGATCCACCAGAAACCTCATGCAGATTTACAAGGGCACTGAAACAAGGCCGACCAAGTGTTCCCCTTCCTCCCTTTCTCAGTCACCCACGTCCACGACAAAAATACTATATTAATTCTCTAAGACACCAATAATAAATTTCAAGATTATAATATAGTATAAATACTATATTAAATCGACATTTAAGCTTAAACAAATACTAAGCTCATGTGTTTGAGAATGATGAGGGAAGGGCCTTTTATAGGCCTCAAGAGCCCGAAATATGTGGTTATATACCACATCCTCCATTTCTTATCCCAACCGCCTATATAGGTGGGTTGGTGATGTCATTCCATTTGAAATGGAGAGGTCGGGGATCAAATCCCGCCTCCCACATAACCGACGACCATTTTTCACTTTGGGGTGGGGGCTTTGCATAGACTATGGGGAAATCCCACATGAATCCCATGCATGGTGGGAGTGGCATTAAAATGGGGTAGATCCCCCTCCATTTTTTTTACTAAGGCTACACGTGGCTTTTCCCCCTCGTTTCATTGGTGAGCTCGCCAACGATTCCACCGGTGTGTGTTACATTGTTTGTTTGAATTCCCATTGACTCGGGATGGCTATTTTTTGTTCCCTTCTTTGCTTCTCTAGCTAAACATTTAACCGCCCATATAGATAGGTCTGCAAGCATTGTATGTTGAGAAATACTCAAACCCTTTGCCATATACATAGGCACTATCATGATAAACTTGAATGTTGAACATTGAACGACCAATCCAATATGGCCGAGTTATATGCCGAGGCAATATGATATGTTTAATCTGCCAAGTATAATAGGAAATACTACAAAACTATACGAGAAATATGGTAATATAGTGATCAACTCGGTGGGGAGTTGATCACCCCATAGAGCTAAAAATAATAGCTCGCTCACCTGAGCTATATAATACCATATAAATCCACACGTAGAATCTCGATAGGCATATCGAGTGAAAATGAAATCATGGTGGTAATCCACATGGTGGCTTGAGGACCCACCATGTTGGTGATAATAACACGCCTCATGGCGGCCGAGGCTCCCATCTATTATAAACATTGAGCCTCTTGTTCCCATGAACAACATTTATACCGATGAAGACCATAGTTCACAAAACAAACCGACAATCCGCTTTTGCCTTATCACCAACTACCACGTGTCATCTTGTCATTGGTCCATGTGTTGACTTGTTGACCTAGTTCTCGCTTAGGATTGACCTAAACTTTGATCGCCACCATTTTTCCATATGGAATCCAATTCTTGCATTCAAATAGTCACCGAAAATATCTCGAGTGCTCTTCTATACTATAGTAATCCTTGAAGATTTAGGGAAATCTTGTCCTTTGTAAAGTCCTCCAAATCTTACCTCCCCAATGGGAAAGGATTTTTTTCCCAGAAAACTTGTAAATCAAATTCATGTTGCTAAGAAGAGATTTATGGAGTATTCTTCCAACCCCACAATCAACAAAAGATGATTCAAACTCCAACATTTGTGGCACTTGGGCTCACTACTTGTTGTATCACCACTTTGATATCTAAAGAAGACTCCACGCCATCGTTGTATGGTTCTAAGTTTCAGAATGAAACCTCAACGCTCCCACTATGTGGTGCTAAGCTTCCAAATATTTGACAACAATGATCCTACTATACTCTATAACATAACTCCTGGCTCTGAGTTAATTCTCCGCAAAATTCAAACCGATCCGAAGGAACTCCATGCTACGTAAAGCTACGAGTTATCGATGTTGATGATTGATTAATGACTTGTCGTACCATCTTGTTATAGGATCATAAGAGATTCTACATAGAATGAAGATGTGACCTAATGTCATGGTCCTTTACTGAGACCTCAACGCTTCCATTGCACGATGCTAAGTATCTTTCAAGACCTCAAAGCCTAGGCTATACGGTGTTAAGTCTCGATGATCAAATACCATTCAAATGTATGGTTATAATGCCTTGATACCGAATGATGTTCTAAGCTAATCACTTGCGAGCTCCTCTTGTTGACACAAAATATCGTGTACCATTCTCGTTGTAAGACCATAATGGCCTCTTACATAATGAAGATCGGACCCAACATTGAATGCCAACAGTAATCAGCTACCATCTCGTTAATACAAAATGAAGATCGAAACTAGCACTTGCGAGCTCAACTCATGCTGCATAAATGGATGAAAAATCTCCAAGCTTATTAACATGTGTTAAATTTTCTTGCAAGATGTAAGAGATACTTAAATATGATTTGGAGATACATTAGAGTATTTGAAATACAATTGCAATAATAATTTTTGAGTATGTTTAACTATCTCCCACCTATTCTCACTTTGTCTAAACTCCAAACATGCTTATATCTTCCCTAGTGGACAAATAAACCATCAAGCAAAATAATATACTACATTTCTTGTGTTATAAAATCACCAACTAATAATATCCCTCTAGGGGTTTATAATGCAAGTATAAAAATGAGTATAAACATTTCCCAATATGGTAGGTAAATTAATTAAAGCCAAAAACATGGTGTAGAACACGTGGAGGGAATTCAATGCATGCTCTGTCCCTTGAGAAACTTGAAACCCATTTGAGAAGCTACCAATTTGCGTGGAAAATGGTAAATGGTTTCGAGGGTAAAGGGTTTTGTAAGTTCTCTCCATCCGGTTGTTCACACCACCATTATTGTGACCCATTACATGTAGCCCTTTGAGCTAATTTTTCTTTCTAGAAAATATATAAATGCTTTTGTGATCGTGAAAAATTGATAAGCTAAAGAAAAAGAGAACAAGAAATTATGGTTTTGAGATCGGTTTGGAAAAAGAGGAAGAGTTTTGCAGCCTATCGTTCACAAGAAAGAATTGTTCTTTTTCCCTCTTAACCATTTTCTTCATTTGATGTTTTTAGGAATGGGTATTATCAATGTTGTCTAGTAGGAGTTAGATTGTAAGCATGTTGAAATTAGTGGGCTTGTTGTTTTATAAAAATATTATATGTGAATGAATATGTGGCTTATAATAGCTGAAATCGTGGTAATTAATATTATTGATTATATTTGAACCATTCCTTGTTGGAGTAAATACTCCCGATTGAATGATTTGTTTGTAAAAATTTAGGCTCTCTTGAATAATCTGTGAATCAATATTACTTTATTAGTATTTCCTTGTTTCTAAAGAATGGTATTTATGCCTTAAAATTTGAGAAAACCCTTCGGGTGTCGTGCATTCGATTCACTATGACATCCTTAACGGTGTTTTAATAAATACTTAAATGGGTTTTATGTGTTTTGTTTTTCTTCAAAAATGGCTACAATCATCTTGTTTTTCGTTTTACTTGCATGGGCTGACTTGTTTGACACTACCATGTACATTTAGTATTTGGATCCATGAAACTGGGTTCCATTAATGATATCATGTATTGTTTTAAGGAATATGTGGTTGATGGATTTTAGTGGGATTTTGGAGTGCCTTGATGGAATGATTCAAAAATAATGTAAGGGTTCTCCGTGATATTTAAACTACCTATTATGGTTGAACGAATCGGGAACTGAGTTTTTAAACATTGATTTACCTTTGTGGGGTAGAAAAATGGAGACATGGTTCATAAGTTTTAGAAGTTATTTTTGAAGGGGTAGTCCATAACGTTTGTTGGAAATCAATTAAAATAAGGTAAGTAGCATTTATCTTAAAATTACCGAATGTCAATTGTATGATGCTTGGAGTTGTCTATTCCACTTGAGTAGATAAATAGCTAAACCTTGTTAATGTGGTATTTTGGTTGTAATTTAGAAAATGGGATGTAATATCAAGTAATTACCTCAGGTATGTAATGTATCGTTTCCATGGGTGTTTATTTACAACTAATATTATAGTTGTGGACGTTGTAGTGACAGAAAAGATTGGATTGTCTTTTTGGGTAATCTTGGCACGGTTAAAGTATAAATAAACTATGTCAAACATTAAGATAAATAGTTGTTGAAGGGGTACATCTCGATTTGACCTCTTTTGACTCTACTTGATAGGTCACTGTTAGGTTGAGAATAATTTCGAGTTAAGTGGGCATACATGTTTCCTATACTACAACTAAAACATCTAAATGAGTTGGAAGAAATACTTATGTTTAGATATCACTATTTGGTTAAGGGTAAATAAGAACTCCCTTGCATTTGGTCTAAATCAGATCCTAGCATAAGGAAGTAGTTAGCTTAAGGAAGAGGGTACATGTGTGTACAATTTTAGAACTGATTTGGTTTATACGTTAATTCCTCCTTTTAAAAGATAACTGAAGGTTTTATTGAAATGGTAGTAGTTGTTCTGAAATCCGTATTTTTGAATTTCCAATACAATTACATGCAGCAACAGTCTTTTGTAAAAGATCATGATGATATGATTTAATGTTATGTATGATAAAAGATTGTTATGGATTTCTACTTTGTTGCACAAAATCAAAAATAATAATGAATTCTATGATTGCTTTTATTATATATTGTTTTGTGGTCATTCATTGGTCATCATTGGACATTAATATATTTATCTTATCCTATCTTATCTTATGTGGCGTGTTCTTGCAAATTCTACCATTAAGGTACACATTGAAGAAGGTGAAATGGACAGTTCTTTATAGACGCAAATTAAGTCAAATTAAGTCATTATAATGCACTACATGATTATGTTGATATTATGATGCACTATTTCACTGATTATAATTGATATTATTAAGCGGTGAATTTTAATATTTGATGTGCGATATTTCACTCATTCTAATATCAAATGGCATAAATTATTAAGTAAGTAAAAGGACTTTTCTTTCAAGTTTAGTCGAATTTATCTTGTCTAACAATTTTTAGGAATGCAGGAAAAAATTATCAAGTGGGGAAATAAAGAGATGGCATAGTTATCTTGCTTGAGTTACTATGTTTATTCTATGAGAGTAAAGAATGTAATTATACTTCTTGAATAGTGAGATTCTCTATTGTGATATAGAGTTCATTGTATTTGATTGACTTAGTATTTACCTATGTTAGACCACTATTCAATTATGTAGTGAATCTTAATGAGCATTATATGTCATTGAATAAAATGATCAATAAAATTTGTGCATACAACTTGTTGAATAATTGTTGTTACCTATCTAAGTTCACTAAGATCTTATAATTTATACTATTATAGTTTTTTTCTTAACTACACAACCACTAAGAACTAATGTTATTATGTTCTTTAATCAACCTATAATGATGTTTTGATAAAGAATAATACAATATTCACTCGTAAAGATTAGTGTACCACTAAACCGAGACATCTATAAAGAGGTAGATATATATGCATGTATGATAGTTACTAATTGACATAAAGTGTAAGAGTACACCGAGAACATAATTCAATAAGACAGAATCTATGTTGATTAATATGGTTCCATAAAAGTGATGAAATGTATCTTATATAATTATTGGTATGTTAACTTTACATGACTAATTATATGTGGGTTAAATTAGGAAGAAGAAGGGTGCTCTATTGAATGAAATGGATGCATGGATCATAGGTTGGATAATATTTTATATTGGTAAGTGAAAGAATATAACCTATTAGATGGACATAATATGAATATGGGTACTTGATACAATTGTATTTTTGTATTAACAACATATCTATTGATAAATTATAATCTATGTGATGACATACATGTCAATAGTTGTCTTTATCACTTAATGAAGATAAAGTAGTGGCAATAAGATAAGTAAGAAAATTGAAGAGATTTCTGAATGAATTAAGTATTATTGATGTATAAATCTGTAATATGATGGAAAATAATACATCAACAATGGAGTACAACAAGGCACTGAAAAGAGTCTTGTGTAAATATATACCTATTAATAGTTGATACACATGAAGGTATAATCTAGATTACAAGTGCAAAAGCATACTTGTAGGTATTAAGTATAAAGGATGGACTTGTTGAACATGAATAAACAAGTTGGTACATAATAAGTGAATAGGTATGGAACAAAAAGTGATTCAACTACTACACCTTTATAGCACTAGTTTACTCTTTAAAAAGGCTTAGTATATTTGGTGATTAAGCAGGGTGACTAGAGTATGTTGAATGATGAAAACAAATTGACAAAGATTGTTGTCATCTAAATAGCAACACCATTTACATGGTGGAGTACCTTCGTTGAAATAACCAATTCACAATGGTAAATATGAAGTACTTATGCACTTTACGATTTCTTGGTTAGTACAAAAGTACTTACCAAAAGATTAGTATACTAAATAAACCTAGTAAATAGGAATGAACATAAAAGAATGCTTAAGATGGAAATTATGAACATAGTGAGATGGAAGAGAATATATATAACTGAAATAGGTGATTGAAAAGTTCCTAACGACGAATGTTCCATCACCGAACCAAGCATGGAATACATGTCTCGAAACTTTGGACAAAGTAGTGTAATTTGTTAAATACACATCCCGGAGTCACCAAAGATCTAAGTGTAGGATTTCGTATGGAATTTAATGACGAGATACCCATATAGAAACTTAAAATGTAATATTCTACTATCATTGATAGATGAAAGAGACCATTAGTATACTTTTTTACACATTCGTAAAGAATAAACACACTTGCAAGGATTGTTTGAGGGGGATCGAGTAGGTTCATGCATATAGGATTACCTCAATATTCAAGTGTGAACCATAGCCCAAGAGTACTTCATCGGGAAATGATGAAACTAATGTGTGTCATTTGTGTGTAATGAGTTGTGAATAAAACACGTGTTGATTTCAAAAGGGGGAAGATAATTGTGTTGTCCCCCTAAAGTGTGTGATGATGAATGGCGTATCCGATGAAAGTAAAGGATGAAGGTCCTCTACCTGATTCTTGTGGTGATGAATGCATTTGACCATACTCTCAGAGTGGTGGTATATGAGATAGGCATTGTGCAGGTGAATGAATTCTATATGCATGTGACTGATGAGAATATGGTGGGAACCTTTGTGTAACAAAATGTGGAGTTGATGGAGACCTATGTGAAGTAGATCATGGAGGTGATGGATTCCTATGTGGAGTGGAATGAGGTGGTGAAGTATGCCTAGATATAGGATCTATCCTGATGATGGACCTAGACTAATGTAATTGGACTAACAGCGATGAGACCACACATGTCATGTGTGAATAAGTGAGATATGAGTGGATTGTGCTTTAGGTTTGATGGGTCGTGGGGAACTAGATGGTCTAGGTGATGCACGGGTAACCTCAAGAAGAGGTTACAACCATGGAGTAGATGGAGGCATACCATTGATAAATAATACTTAATTGTTATGAATAAACTTCATACGCAGGTGATTTATAGAGATAATAGAATGAGACCTATGAATCCAATTGAGACCTAAGAGCATGTCACACCCTTTGATTGTTTGTGCTATAAGAAAGGGAAAAAGCATGGTGAGAGGACCAACAGTAACTTGAAGCTTGACAACCCCATATGAGTTAGGCATTAGATATGAGATTTGCGAGAGTGGATAGCCAATAGAATAAGAAGTGGAATAGAATATGCAATGATACACCATGATGGATCAAATTTAGTGTTATTGATAGGAATGGATCTGATAAAAAGTTGATGTGAAAGTGATAAAAAGAGAATGTAGCATGATAATAATGATCAGAGAAAAAATTATTGGTGGAGAAGTGTCAACATGAGAAACTAGGAAATCAAGAGCCCCAATGCAGGAGGAGGCACTACGCGATATGTATGATTTTCCGAGGAATCTGCCTCTTTCTTGTCATTTTTCGGAAGTGGATTATTGAATATTTTGAGCTTATGATTTTAGTTGATTGGTGCAGAGGCCATAGGTTCTAGAAGCTTGAGTTTTTTTTATCATTGATAAGATTTTGTATGATAGTGTCAAGTTTGAAACACCTATCCATAGAATGTCCAACACATTGATGATAGTCACATCAAAATTTCTCATTATAATTTTAAACTTTAGGATGAGATGGATCCAAGTTGAACAGAGGGGGAAGCATAATAATATTTCTCTCAAGATGTTATAACATAAGATGTAAAGGAATATTCGAATTTGTATATGTACGCTTAGGTGGTTGCCATTGAAGTTATTTCTTGTTAGAGACAATGCTAACGTTGACATTAGCTTCATTAGGTCTTGTGGTTGGTTTAAAAGGTGACACACTTTGAAATCGTGTAGAGGAGGAAGTTTTTTCATGATACTTAAGCTTTCATATAGATAAGCATTTAGTTTTGTGTATCTTGATAGTGTGACATAATTGATCAAATGACAAAATTGTATGGAAGAGAACACTCTCCTGTAGAGGTGGAAATAAACTATGAATGGAATACTGAAGCTCAGAATCCAAAAACACATTAGAAATCCTAGTTAGGTTGTTCTTGTATCGTAAGACATAGTCCTCTAAATGTTCATTATATCCTTGCTTAAGTTGTGCAAGTTGCACGTATGAGATCTTAGAGTCGATGTTGGTAGAAAAATGAGTAATAAAAACATCGCTTAGATGAGTGAAATATTTTACTGAATGGATAGATAGGTCATAAAACTAATGTATCGCATAATCTTGGAGACTGCGAGGAAATATCTTAGGTAGAATAATGTGATCATCCACAAAATCTAGACAGCCCACATGGAATTCTCGAAGATGCTCTTGTGGGTAACCATGCCCATTAAAAATGGTAAGCTTGGGGGTGCTGAAATTAGGAGGAAGTGAGTAAGCGGAGATGGCAGGTATGAATGGAGTGTGCAGTAATAAAGTGGAATCCAAAGATGGAAACATTATGGGTCATTCTAACTTCCAATCATTTAATCAACTTGTTCAAACGTTGATCTCATTAAAAACTAGGGTTGTGTTCAAGGCTTTATGCAGATAAGTGGAAATGTAACTCAATACTATGGTCATTGTTTTTTAGGGGGGTTTTGTTTAATATCGATTTCCTTATTCTCACTAAAACTACTGAAAGTAAGTACATGTCTAAACTACTGAAATATTTAAACTACCAAACGGAAATAAGAATATATCAAATGCATCTATGCTACTAAAACAAAGTTACTAAAATGAAATTTTTGTTAAAGGAAACATTTTCTGAAATGAAATACTTGCTTGAATAAAATACAATAAAGGGAATGTGCTGAAACAAAGAAATACAAGATTGCATTCAGATAATTATCAAACCAAGATACTAAAACTAAAATTGAGAAAATATAAAGATTTTGCATAAAATACCAATCCTCCAATCTCCTCAGTTGAGTGGGCCCTTTCTCTACTTTGGGATTGAGGATCTTCAACACAAATATATACTCAAAACAACATGTATTATATTGATTGAAATAAGTTCATCACATACTCCAGAGTGCAACTAAAAATAACTTCTATTAACTACTATATCACTAATAAAAATGACTAACAATTCAAAGGAGGTGTCTTATAGACACAATTGATTACAACGCATGCCAAAAATATAGGCAACATATTTAACTAATAACAAATTCATAAAATTCCATGACACCCTATAATTCTGCTAGAAACAAGGGTCCTCGTTTATAGATGGTTGTGGGTTAATCTTCCAAAACAACTTAGTGGTTACGGAATAGTCTCCTTGACTCGCAACTAATCAAAATGGAAGAAAATGCACCTAACTTAGTGGTTACGGAATTGTTCTTTGAAAATGGTTTTCATGAGAGGGACATAGTAGTTGTATGTAATTTTAGTAGCTTAAATTTTAACTACTCATGAGTTTATAATGGCATCAAGTCGGCATAAAATGGCGGTGAAAAGGATGGATGGGATTGTTTGAGGTGGAAAGCTTTTAATTCCTTTGCATGGCCCCTATACCACCATCCTTATCACATGTGCCATATGTCATTCCTAAAAAATAGTGACAACATGCCTTTACTCACCATCATTACCCCTTATCTCTCTAATTACTCCATTGGATTTGGTTTTATAGTTTTAATAAATGCATTGGGAAGTTCAATCATAGTTAATATATATAACAAAAGTAAGTACACATCACCTTACCAACTCAACATATTTTTTTATGGTTGGTGCTCCATGTCCTACATTTGAAAAATAATCATGGTTAATACACATTTTGATAAATTGTATTCTAACCTTTATTTGTATGCATGAAAGAAAACACAAGTTTTTATTTTTAGATATAGGGGGAAGAGGAGGATAATTAGAATTATGGTCTTCTTCCTTTATTTGCATAATCCTAACAAACTACTCAAGGATGGAAGCACCTTTGAATCAAATTATTGTCACAACTGCATGTCCTTAGTGAAGGTTTACTTATCCTGAATTTGTTGATGCGGCTTGATCTATGACCATTCACTAACAAATTTATCCTATCGCCATCAATTGGAAATAGTCTCACAAATGCATTATCGTATATTTTTCAATTTGGTATAGCCCGAGCCATCTTGTTCTTAGTTTCCCTTTTAATTATTGGTATTTTGATTCAAACAACAAGGCTTAGTATCATTCCTTGAATATTTTGGTCTTGATATTAGAATCATGCTAGACCTTCCTCTGATGTTGAAATATTTCAGCTTGCTGTTGTGTTTCCATTTGCATTTCATCTAGCCCATTCGGTTGCATCACTCTGTCTCACTTTGAGATTTTTCCAAATCAATTCCTATCTTTAGTGTTGTCCTCCAAGTTTGTAACTCAAATTCTACTGGGAGAAATGAATTCTTCCCATATACTAGTTCATACGGGAGAAACTAGTGATAGTTTCCCAAGCTATATTGTATGCCCAGATTGCTTCAAATAGTCTTGGCACCCAATTATTCTTATCTACATTGACAACCTTAGTCAAGATGTTTTCCAGTTCTCTATTTGTGACTTCCACCTACCCATTGGATTGGGGGTGGTATGGTGATGATTTCCTATGCTTGATCTGGTAAATCTTCAAAATTCCTCAATCATGTTGGACACAAATTAAGGTACTTGATCAGATACTATGGCTCTAGGAGCTCTAAACCTTAGCATAATTTTTGGTATAGAAAGTCAGCTACAAAATCCACATTAGTAGATGCCATTGCTTGAACCTCGAACCATTTTGCAACATAGTCAGTGCACACCAACATGTATTATTTTCCATAGGATGAGGGGTCTACATGTCCAATGAAATTAATCCCTCATTTCTCAAATGGAACTATGACCACCGAGGATTAAGGGGAATTTAAAAATACAGAGTAGGCTTCCCCATTCATTGACATGCATCGCATTTCCATACATATTTCTTGACAACTTTGTGGAGAGAGGGCCAGTAGTACCCAACTCCAAGGACCTTATGAATTTTCCTCTTTACTGAGTAATTTCCTCCTCTAGGTTCATCATGGCATGCTCTTAGTATGTCATATACTTCATCTTCTCGAACACACCTATGAAGAATCATGTCAGGACAACATTTAAACAAAATTCCATTGCACCACTTATATGTAGCATTGTTTCTGATTAATATTTTGTGTTATTTATTGGTAAAGTAAGTTGGAAACTTCCCTATAGTTAGATAATTGGAAAGATCAACAAACCATGGTAATCTGATATTGCAAACAAGTTATCATCCGAGAAGTGATCTTGAACTGCCTCCTCTTCTCCTGAAACATTCAATCTCAAAAGGAATTCAACAACAACATTAGCCTTTCCAGACTTATCAACAATAGTCAAGTTAAAATATTGCAAAAGAATTAACCACCTGATATGTTTTTCCACCTACAACTGGTTTGTTCATTAAATATCTTATTGTTGAATGGTCTGTATACACAAATATTTTATATATAGTAATGTAGTGTCTAAATTTTTTTGGAGAGTAAACAATAACTAAAAACTCCTTTTCCGTAGTGGTGTAGTTTCTCTCTGTTGGGATCAGGATTTTTCTAATAAAATAGATGACATACATCTATTCTTCCTCATCTTTTTGTCTAAGAACAACTCCCATTTCAGTATTGGAAGCAATAAGCATCAATATGAATATGAAAAGGTTGACCCCAATTAGGTCCTCTCAAGACTAGGGTAGTGGTCAATTTCTCCTTTATAACTTCAAAATCTTGTTGACATTGAGGAGTCCATTCAAAAACACAGTTTTTTGCTAGTAGAGAGAACATTGGTGCAACAATCTTACTAAAATATTTTATGAACCGTCTGTAATAACCTACATGTCCAAGGAAACTTTTGATGTCTATTTTATTTGTTGGTGTAGGAAACTTAGTAATGACTTCTATCTTTTAGGATCAACTTGGATACCCTTAGCAGAGATATGATGACCCAAGATAATTCCTTAATCAACCATTATCAAGCATTTTTCATGACTTAAGGAAAGTTGTCGTTGCTCACATCTGGTTAACACTTTTTCAAGGTTTCTTAGAGATTCTTCAAAATTAGACCCTTGGAAAGTGAAATGATCCATATAAACTTCAAGACACTCATTGGTGAGATCTCAAACAATAGATAAAACTTATCTCTAAAAGGTGGCGGTGCATTTCAAAGTCCAAATGGTAGAAATCTATATGAAAATGTACCCCGAGGATAAATGAAGGTAGAATTATCTTGGTTAGCTGGTGATAGAACACCCAGGTAAACCACTTGATTATGAATATAACTGATGTATTTTTTCTCAAACAAGCGATTGTGATCACAAATACAACTCCTCTCACTCAAAACCCCTCTCAAACATACCTTCCTTGCTCAAAATCTTCTTCTTTTAGGATGATTTCAAACTTTCCCTAGCTCACCATCACATGCTCTAACTTTGGCATGTTATTGCATCATAAATTCCTCCTCATTATGGTCACAAGTACCCCCTTGAAGCTCCAAATGTTTTCATCTAATTCTCTCAAGCTCTAGCCTTTTCAACTAACACAAATGAATCTTTTAACTTTCCTTTATACATGTTTTTCCTCAAAACACCTTTTCGACCTTCATATAGTGTAGAAAATTAAATCATCATTATAAAAACTTAGAAATATATCACCCAAATGACCAAGTAAGTAAACAATATCACCAAGACCCACCAAAAGCTCTATTGGGACACAATAAGTCCTGAAACCCCAAAACAAGAAACTCGCCAACCAAGAAGTGAACATGATCATAAACTCTTCACCAAGGCATGGCCAAAACTTCTAATTTTTGTATAAAAACTCATAAACCTCAAAAATAATGAAACACACTCAAACCAAACATCACACCATGAAACCCTCATTAGACCATGCTCAACCATGCACCCTCAAAATTGACCTTCAAAGAATAGGTCATAACTTGCTCATATCTTAGAAAAAACTCAAGTGTGATATATCATTAGAAATATATTGGAATCAAGATCATGAAAAAATTAAAACCAAGTCATAACTTCACATGTAACACCTCCAAACCGCTTGGTTACCATATTGCTCTAAACTACCTTAAAACCGCCTAAAACCAATCCTCATAAATAGGGCACACTTTACACTTTAAAGGCACAACCATGACAAGAAACTTTATGGATATGTATTAAAGTAACATGTTTTGATAAATGATAATTTAGTCAATAGGTCTAATTTGAAACTTTTAACAAACTTAAACTTTCCATAAATCTAAATGACACTTGGAGAAACTTTGGAGGAGTCCTATATAACATATAATCACCACTTTTACCAAAATAATAAATTCTGTAAACTATGCTCAATATCTCCCAAATCGCTCCAAAGCTAGAGTTTCATGAGCATTAAAAAGTTGTCAGCTTCTTAACAAATGTTCATAAAACTATGGCAATAAAAAAACCTCATTCCACTTGTAAGGTATTCATAAATTACCTAATTAACTATGCCAAGGGGTCACTGATCTGAAAATTGACCCAAAAATTTCCAGGACCCTTATAGAATTTTTAATAATTGTTGATAAAATTGCTCTTTTTAAGTAATCAATTCTAAATAAATGCAGAAATGTGATAGACAATGCATACTAATTGATTACGGATTTCAGCAATAGCCTACGTCTCCGAGTTCTTTCGAACCATTCCACTAGTCAAAATTTGCAAGTACAATGTAGATTATTACAATAAAACCTAATTAAACTCTTACTTGCCTATCAAGTACTCCAATATTTTGAAGAACACCAATGATCAATTGGTTCATCCTCCACCTTCCTAGTGCACAAGTATCCTAAGGAATGTGCCTTCCAGACATTTGCAAGATGCCCTATGGCACTCTGGTCCAAAAATCCAAGCTTTGCAAGTTTAAATGGGGCTCAATGGGCCTATTGGGTAGTAATAATAACTCCCAATCACAATTATTTTATATATCATTGCCTAAAAATAATAGACCGAAATAATAATAAAAATTATGCCTTAATAAAATAATTAGAATTTAATATAGTCCCAATACTATATTAATTCTCTAAGCCACTAATAATAAATTTCAAGATTATAATATAGTATAAATACTATATTAAATCCCACCACTAAGATTAAACAAATACTAAGCTCATGTGTTTGATAATGATGAGGAAGGGCCTTATCCCAACCACTTTGAAATATGTGTTTATATACCACATCCTCCATTTCTTATCCTTACAGCCTATATAGGAGGGCTAGTGAGGTTGTTCCATTTGAAATGGAGAGGTTGGGGGATCAAATCCCACCTCCCACATAACCAACTACCATGTTTTGCTTTGGGAGGCTGCTTTTCATAAACGTGGGAAATCCCACATGGATCCCACACATGGCGGGAGTGGCATTAAAATGGGGTAGATCCCCTCTATTTTCGTGGCTAAGGCCATACGTGGCTTTTGCCCTCGTTCCATTTGTGATCTCGCCAACGACTGACCGGCCAGGCGTGCGTTGCATTTTTGTTTTAATTCCCATTGACTCGGGTGGCTATTGTTTTTTCCCTTCATCACCGTGCTTGATAAATGCCCCAATCTAAACATTGAACCACCCATATAGATAGGTCTACAAGATCATTGTATGTTGAGAAATATTCAAACCCTTCACCGTATACATAAGTGCTATTATGATAAACTTGAATGTTGAACATTGAACGACCAATCCAATATGGCGAGTTATATCTTTGAGGTAATATGGTATGTTTAATCCGCCAAGTATAATAAGAAATACTACGGGCTATGCAAGTAATATGGTAATATAGTGATCAACTTGGTGGGGAGTTGATCACCTCACCGAGCTAAAAATAATAGTTCACTTGTCAAGCCGCATAATTCCATATAAATACACATGTCGAATCTTGATAGGTATATCGAGTGAAAATGAAATCGTGGTGGTAAGCCACATGGTGGCTTGAGGACCCACCATGTTGGCAATAATAACACGAGTCCTCATGGAGGCTAGGATCCCTGCATTATAATAGTTGAGCCTCTTGTTCCCACACACAACTTTTATGCCTACTACGAAGACTAGAATTCACAAAACAAACGACAATCCTCTTTTGCCTTGTCACCAACTGCTATGTGTCATCTTGCCATTGGTCCACGTGCTAACTTTTTGAATTGGTTTCTCTTAGGGTTGACCTAAACTTTGACTGGCCACCATTTTTTCGTATGGACTCCATTTCTTGCATTCAAATAGTCACCAAAAATCTCTCAGAGCACTCTTTTGTACTATAGTGATCCTGGATATAAATTCCTCTAGATCACACCTCCCCAATGGGAAAGGATTTTTGTCCCAAAATCTTGTAAATTCAAATTCACGTTGTTAAAAAGAGATTTATGTAGTATTCTTCCACTCCACAATCAACAAATGATGGTTCAAACTCTAGGATATGTGGCACTTGGGCTCACCGCCTCCTGTATCACCACTTTGATATATGAGGAAGACCTCCACGCCTCCATCATATGGTGCTAAGTTTTAGGATGAAACCTCAACGCTCCCACCATGTAGTGATAATTTTTAGAATGAAACCTCAATGCTCCCACCGTCCAGAGTGCTAAGCTTCTAGATATCTAAAAACAATAATCATATTCTACTATATAACACAGGCTCAGCTGCGAGTTCAAGGCCGAATTAAGGTTGCAGAGTGCCCTAGGCGTGCTTGGAGTGTGTGCCCCTCCGTCCCGAGTCCCACCCGGGACCAACTTGCTCTTCAATCTTTCTCATTGCTTTCAAGCTTTGTATGCTAAGCCTATTTGTTATTCGTTAGTCGCAACTCGCACAGGTTAAGGTTTGTTTCCACTTTTGCATAGGCTATAGCATGTCAAAATATTTTCAAATGCCAAGAATGACTGAGAAACACCAAACGTTGACTAAGAAACACCAAACGCCGACTGTCCAGACTCCACGGACCACGGCACCGCCCACACACTCACTTGTCACTTGGCACACAAGAATTCAAACTGCAGTCTGCTCTGGTAGACTGGTAGTGGTTGTTAATGTTGACAGTTGTCATGAAATTAAATGAATGCAGTCTGCAGAGAGAGATTTTAAGTTAAACTTAAGAACACTCAGAACAGTTGCTCCAAAGTTAAGATTCAAGAACAGTCACTCCGCCTCCAAAGTTAAGAACAGCCACAGGCTACAGCCGGCCCACAGCCTACAGGACGTGTTACGGTGTTCTGGACCTGGTTCACAGACTAAATCACAGTTCTACTGAAGAACACTAACAGTCGCTCCAAAATTTGCAGCCGCAGGGGCAGGGCCAGGAGATTCGGGAATCGATTATAGGAGAACTGAACAATTCAAAAATGAATTTGAAACAGGGCTAACAGCGGCGCCCTCCTTTTATATCAATTGTTTTTTTGTAAAATTTTAAACAAAGGTCCTTGACTCCTTAGCTGATTGTCACTGCCTCAGTGCCTAGCCGACCTACCACCTCAAAAAAAAATTAGAAAATGTGGCGCCCTCCTTTTTGTGTGCCCTAGGCAACTACCTAGGTTTCTGGGTAAGACACGCCCTTAATCGAGTTAATTCTATAGAAGATAAACTGTCATCGATGAAACTCCAAGCTACGCAGAGCTATGAGTGATCTGATGTCAATGATTGAAAATGACTTATCGTGTACCATCCTGTTACGGGTCATAAGAGACTCTACAAAGAATGAAGATGCAACCTAATTTCATGATCCTATCTGAGACCTCAACGCTTAGTTGCATGGTGATAATTATCTTTCAAGACCTCAAAGCCTCTGCTACGTGATGTTAGTTCGATGATCAACTAACATTTATATGTATGGTTGTAATGCCCGACACCGAATGATGTTACGAGCTAATCAATTTTGCAATCCTCTTGTTGACATGAAATATCGGGTATCATTTTGCTATAAGACCATAATGGCCTCTTACAAAATGAAGATTTGACCCAACATTGAATGTGAATAGTAATCAACTACCATCATTTTGTAATACAAAATGAATATCAAACCGATACTTGTGATCTCAACTGTCTACAAAAATGGTGAAAAATATCCAAGATTGTTAATATGCGTTAAATTCTACTTTATGAGATGTAATAGATACTCAAAGCTGATTAGGAGATACATTAGAGTATTCCAAGTACAATTGCGAGAATAATTGTTGAGTATGTTAAACTATCTCCCAACTATTCTCACTTCATCTAAACTCCAAAAGTGTTTGTCTCTTCCCTACTAGACAAATAACTCAACAAGGACAATAATATACTACATTTATATGTTAGCAAAATCACCAACTAATAATAGACCTCTAGGGGTTTATAATGCAAGTATAAAAATGAGTACAAACATTTCCCAATATTGGGTCTTTTACTAATGTTCCTTGACTGGTTAGATGTATACAAACATTTCCCACAAAGGGATCTTATTAATACATTCTACCTAGCATAATAGTTTGTTGGTTTTATTACAATAAGAGCAATAAATAATGCTTAAAAACCTATACAATAGTTGAACAAAGTCAACTTTATTTACACCTTAGATTTCTTACCAGCTTTGTAGAATCCTTGGTGTGGGCCTAGGATACCTCAATAGGTGTCCTATGGATCCTTGAGCTCTCGCTCCTTTGCATACGATCATGCTTTGAGCTTACGTAATGTAGGCAACCTCGGTGTCGGGATCTCGTGATCACACAGTACATATGATTCTGACTCTACATTAGGATCTGCATGATCCCCTGGTACATATGAGTCAGAAGTCTCATTGTTGTCACCCCATGCAAGACGAACAACATGTCCCATTGTGAACTCAATCATCTAGTTGTGTCCAATGCGAAGCTCCACTCCGCTCATGTCATCAATCATATAGCCTTTCAGAAGTTACGTAGATTTTTCTCAATACCATTTAGTCGATCCCCAAAGGGATGATGTCGAGAGTGATATTGCCAGAAAATTATCTCCCAACTATGAAGCTCAAAATGCAATATATAGTAGACACTCCATGTAGAGTATCGTCCTTTGTACCAACTATCTTGGGACAGTGAAGTGGTATAATGGGAAGTCCTAGTTGACACACCAAATCAATAGTGATGTTTCCTACTTTGTTAGTCCAATCAAAAATAAGAGTGACTAACTGTCCTCAAGCAACCACCAGAATCCACTGCCTCGAGGCACTCGTGTGTCGTAGTATAATTTATGGGAATTCTTAAGGTGTTCTCCATCCTAATCTTTGTAACCCATTTGGATGGTCTTTGGGTCCTACTGATGCCCTTTTCCTTCTTTTACATCCAATTAGGTTGCATCTCTAGATACAAGCCCTAGCATCACTTCGTATTGTGTCCTTTACCACAATGGTGGGCACTTTAGAAAGCTGACTTGCCTTCTACCCTCCCGATAGAGCATTTATGATGCTCTGCAACTCTGTAATGAATTTTTTCTATAAGCGTTATCGATCTTGAATAACAGCCGGTGGTTTTGCAACTCCACGATCTGGTGATCATGATCCCTATGTCGAGTGATCAACACTTGAACCATGGTACTGTGCGCCGAAAAAGTGGCAAGCGGCGTGGGAATCTACGAGTAACTCTTCCGCATACGACCTCCAGAGGTCGTCTTTGAGACAAATGCCGGTGGGGATGGAATATGCGTGGGATGCGAGACAAACTAGTTAGGCAATCTAATGTCTTCAATACGCACTAGTGGAATTTGCGAATCTAAGGCAAAGAAGGCCCTTCTAACTTGAGGCTGGCGTGATAGATCGATCGCGAGGATGATGCTCGAAGGATCCAATCAATATCGAGCTCGGCGTGATTCGATCTATGGGTTGTGGAATACGTGGAAAATGACTGGGATAGTTTTGTGTATGTCTCCGGATAAGGTCATATGGTGGGTAATGAATACAATCGAATCTAGGGATGATTTTCTGGCCTAGTCAAGAATTCTCTAGCTTTATTAGCCACTATATCTAGTAAGGATAATTGTTCGATGATGATAGGTGGAAGTGGAGTAGATCTGAATACTAACAAGTGTAGGCCGGTGTCTATGTCATTTGACTTATGGATTCCTTAGGTTGTGGGATTTGTGGATCACAACCGTAGACTCTTGGTTGTTGCGGTCTCTTTATGGTCATGTACGAAATCAAGTCCTAATCCCTAGTATCCAGGTAATTGTACGCTTTCTCGGCTTCTATGTTTAGGACCAATAGCTGTGCGATCTTCTCGAGAATATCTCATAGGAATTCGTTCAACTTGGATCCTTAAACTAGTATCTATATGCTGTGAGAATGTCTCTTGCATCGGTTTGTGGGACCAAAGGATCACAACCAAAGATTTGTTCTCCTTCGAACCCTTCTACGATCATGTGAATGTTTGCCTAGGGTAATCAGTAGTTTGGTTGATTTGACCAAACGTATATGTTTCGTCTTCTATATTTAATCCTCTCAACCGAGAGCCGATCAATCGTAAATCTTTGTTGTTTGGAAGACTTGTATTCTAAGGTTACGGTCTATGTCAACTATTGTTGTGAAGAGGTTGGGTTGAGGTATGATTGGCTCAAATACGTATACCCTGGGCTCTCGGGGTCCCGTGATTGTCATACAAAACGAAATGTAAATCTAACTGCAACAAAGCAAATTCTAACTATGTAGAATAAATCTAAAACGTATATGACTTCTATTTTTCTGAGAAACTTTCTAAGAATTTAAGAAAAGCAACTATTTAAACGTATCTAGAAATAACAATTTAAAACAAACAAAATAACCAAGTTTAGTTATTTGTGCAATGCAATTTGTAGATCTATTCTAAACAATAAAATAGCTTGCTTAATTTATTTGCAAGATTCTCGATCCTACCTCGAAGTGAGGAGTGAATCATAGTTTCTCGAAACTATCAATCCCCACAGACTTCCACAGCAATATCGAGAATAGAATTTACTGAATTGAAGCAATTATCTACTCTATTTGATATGATTCTAACTAGAACTTTGAAAGCTAGAACCTGGATTCCGCAGAACAGTGGCGAATCCGATGGTGTGTGTGATCTTGTCCCCTCAGTGTGATCTCCTCGTTCTTTCGTGTTCACGTGGATCCAGAAAAGCGTGTAATGCTAGCATCAACGGAAGTAGATTTTGGGACAAAGGCAGCTCAGAATGCAGACTGAATATAATGCGAGTAGGAGAGGGATAGCGCAAGAGTACAGAGCTTGGCTTATGCAATTCCTAGCGGGATTTATTGCGAGTCATGCAACATAAAGCGTCCAGAACCTGAAACTATCCTGTTTGAGGAGCAAAACCTGCAAATTTAATGGCTTCCTAAGCTATTCTACTCCAATGGATTGGATAAAACAACAACACTGTTTGCACAAGATGGAGATGTGGCTTACCAACAACAATGAACAATGTTAACTAATCATGCGAAAAATTAAAACTATGGCTTCTAAACGAGAATAAAAGACCGAACTATGAAAATGAAAGCATGCAAGTGAATGAGGGGGACCATTTGTTTGAGCATAAGCCATTTATTTATAGCTTTTCATTCACCCAAAAATTAAAACCAAACTGAACTCTAAAACTATAAACAAAGGCCAAACACTATTCCAGGGGACCAAAAACATAAATGCAAGCCCAAGTCGGCAAGGAAAGCTGGTAAAACGTTTATTTTACGTGAGTCACGTTAAAACGCTTTACGGAAAATGCGTAAGGACCGCCACTGCGGCGGGGCGCGATTCTGAGACCGCCGCCTTGATCGGGGAGGCGGTCACGGGATCGGGGCGGCGGTTTCATCACCGAAGAGTAAAAGGCCAAGAAAAGAGGGGAAAAAGGAAAAACAAAGGATGCGGGGGCTAAGCGGGAATGCGGGATGTTAACGCACACTCGGAGAGATTTTACGATTCGAACACCTTGCGAGAGAGACTGTATCATCATTGGGGCGCTTGTTACATTGTTCGTGATCTGATGCCTTCAATTTTGGGTACGTGCATGTTGCCCCCTCGGAGAAGCGTTTTAGCCATGAAGGCGTAAAATGGTGGGTCAGTATGGCGATCTGAAATGGGAAGTTAGAAGTTATACGACACGTCCGTGTGTTGAAATGACGCCATCCAATATTCCTGCTACTTGCAAAATGAAAAGAGAACTCAAGTGCGAGATAGATCTGATAGTTCGAAAAATAAACGCTAAGAATAACGAGGGAATGAGAACGTACCATTTGTGCGGGGATAGGAACTTACCTCCATCAGCGCTCCAAACCCGTGAAAAATTCATTTTAAAATGAAGCAGTGCTTTATATATATGAAAGTGGGCCCATTTTCCTATTCATTTGCGCGAGCTGATTTGATTGATTTTGAGCTCAGGGACCCACGGTGACGGTTTCTTGCGTGAGTAGAGTCGAAAGCGTTCGCGGCGAGATCGTGATCATTCCTCCACATATGCGGAACATCGACCTCGGTGATCACGGGTTAGTTTTCTTGATTTATTGTCTTTACCCCCTTAAATTTAAAATGCTAAATTCTTTGCATGATAGGGGGTATTTTTGAAAATGCTAGTGTTAACGAGTCCACCTAGGGGCGCTCTTGGGTAGGCTCTTTTTTTAAGTTAAATGGTCATTTCTTGCACTTTTTAGGCCTTTTAGGTTAAAAACTGCGTGGGTTTTCGAGACCATGACCACCGCCACAGCGAGGGCGGTAGTTACATGACCGCTGCCTTGATCGGGGTGGCGGTCACACGACCACTTCCTTTAAGGCGGCGGTTCTGAAAACCGCCTCCTGCTTTCAGTGGATTTTTGCACATAATGCAAAAAGAACTTGTTTTTGAGATTGTGTTTGTATTTTTAGCATTTCTACGTGTTTTTATGACTTTCTCAGTATTGTTCGGATACTAACTTGCTCTGTTTTGTGTGTTTTTGGGTGTATGCAGGCGAGAGAGGAGTACATCCGATGGAGCAGAGAGAGGGAGTGTGATTGGCTCCCAGGGGTATTAGATGCCCTTTCACAGGATGAGGAGGACACACTTCAGAGGGCTGGCATATTGCGCATATCACGCGTGCCCCATGTTGCACCATCTAGTCACATCCTTTGTGACTTATTCTCTTACTGGGATGCAGATCGGAACACCTTCCGATTGCAGGGGAGTCCGTGGCGAGTGGACCATTACATTAGAGGGCGTCTACACGCGTGCAGGGGTCCCGATCATCGGGAGCGACTCACTTTGGAGACAACGAGGCTCACTGGCATAGATTGCACGGTGGGCGACTTATATGGAGATGCGGCCATCTCCACGAGGTCGAAGAAGGGGTGAGAGTTCGATCCATTCCTTCTTTACCTATCCCCATATTTAAACGGCCAGAGCCATCATGGGGATCCTTGCCTCGAGATGATCGAGGACAAGGGAGGGGACACGTTGTTATCTTCTTTGGGCCCCCATTATTGCACGAGATAGAGGGCACGGTCGGATATACGCTTGGGAGCGAGACATTCTTAGGACCACCTACCATGATCTATACGGGGTGGTCCGTTTACGAGGCAATCATTGAGTCACCCGACTCTAGTTATGAGTTGGGTTTATGAGCATTTCATCCCTTATGGCGGGGGTGTGGAGGTGGCGAGATCCTGGAGGTGTTAGGGCAGCCGAGATGGACAGAGACATGTCGGTGCTTAGAGCACCTCATCGCCCGATTGCCTCCTTGACTACTTTGCCGGCATGGAGGTGACACCGTATCGAGACCATGGTGGGCATATGGGGCGAGAGACCCTTACTTTGATTTCTGCTCCACCACAGGCAGCTCATTGATAGAGTGGGGCGAGTGGGCGCACCCCTTTGGCCGGGTTCCTCGAAATTTAGCCTACCATATACGGGTATACTTCCCCAGTGGCGCCGGTCTGAGATCGGTTCGCGAGGCCGAGAGGGGCACAGAGGCCGAGGTTGGGCGGTGATTACTCGACATTCCCATTGCAGCCGGGAGGATAGTTCGTGCTAGAGGGAGAGCCGGTGCGCCTCGGGTGCCTTTACTTGGATTTCGCGGGTCCTGCCCACGCAGTGTGATGACCCTATAGAGGTAGAATCCGAGTCTGAGGAGTTTACGGGGGGGAGACAGAGGACAGCGATCCTGAGTGGCATGACACTCAGGATATCATGCGGCGAGAGGGCCGAAGCGGAGCGCGAGAGAGGGATACTCTAGTTTCAGAGGAGCCACTCTCTCAGGGCCATGGTGGAGAGGATGAGTCCGTTGCGGGGCGACACGTTGCTCCTACCACAGGAGCAGCCCCTTAGTTAGCGGTGGCATCCGCGGCAGTGCAGGCCCCGGTGACACATCACGGAGAGTGCAGTGATCCGAGTAAGTTACCCTTTCTCCCTTTTAATGTTTATTTGTAGGCTCTCCTTAGTTGCTATTTTGTATCTTTTAGCCTCTTGCTTAGTTTCTAATTTGTTTTCTCCTTTGTCTTTGTTTGCGAGACTATTGATGAGTGGCGGGATTTGATCCGCGGGTATGTACCGATTCACTGATGATCCCCATGAATAGGACACGTGTAGAGTTTGTCTGTAGATGTTGGGAGCCTTGGCCAAGGTAGGCATACCGATGTTTTGCTCGATCGGCATGTGGCCGGGATGGTATCGACCCTTCACACCGAGCTAGCGGGCTATAGGGGCCAGGTGAGCATCTTATGAGGAGCCTGTTCTCACGGTGAGACCGTGGCATTGCTCCTCGGGATCCTGAGCCCTCCGTACATTCGGAGCGCCGGCGTGGCCGAGTCCTAGGTGTGGCGTGCACCTTCAAAGGGGGTCGCGTAGGGATTGAGATGCCACTTGGCTCTCGTGTACTTTTTATTATATATTATTTTGTATATCACGAGCTCTTTGAGCGTTTTGACCATGCTTAGTGCATGATGGCATTGTATATAAACGTTGATCATTTATATATACGTATTCATTTTGGATCAAAATCTTGGCACTCATGGTTTCCTTTCTATTTCCAGCTTTTCTATGTATACTACGATGTATGTTTATATGCTTTTTAGAATGTATGCAATGGAGAACAAATGATGCGAATGTTTGTTTCCTTTTGTGTATTTCATGATCTTTGATATATGTATATATAATGTGATTTTGAATCTTAGCTTACGTAAGCAATTTTTGATATCATGTTTGTTTTGCAAAGTGATGAATATAACGATATGATGAACATATTAACTTGCCCCACTCCTAACTCCACATAACTAGTAAGATGCGAGGGCTCATCACCGAGAGCTAGAAAAGCACAAGTTATGAGGTGTAGCTGAAATGATAGTGATGAAAGATAGACAAAGCTTTGGTGGAACCAAATAGGAAACTACTGAAGCTTACTCTACCGAGTGACTTCATAGTTTAGAATGAAACTTACTTTGCGGTTTATCTAGACTTAGATCCGTAGATGGCCACATAGTAGACAAAATCTGGTTTTTAGAATTTTAACTCTCTTGGAATTTTGAACATCTGATTCATTCATTTTTGACTCAAAGTTTCAAAGTTTGAATTGTTTGTGTATGACCTTTTACATTTATTTGTCAAGAGGACCCCCTACACTTTGCCCCATGCTACTAGTAAGAATCATGGGTTTATCACCGTGGGCAAGGCATAGGCGAGTAAGGGCATTTCCATCCTTTCCCAACCCTACGTCACTAGTAAGAGACGCAAGCTCATCATCGAAGGTTGGTGGGGCAAGGAAATGTGTAAAATTAAAATTTTCTGTTTAATCACTTTTTGACTTGTTTTCTTGAGTAAAATGTCAGTATGTGATTATTTCCAAACAAATATACATATGGGATAGATGTGACACCATGAAGCTTCTAGAACATACCATAGACAAGACACCTATCCTAAGAAGAAATCAAAGTGAGAATAAACTTACAGATCTTGGTATGGTTACCGTTAAGACTTCGTCATGTCTGACTTTATTTGATAAAATGATTCTGAGATAATTTGATGATATCATGAAGATGGAGAGGTATGATTAAAGAGTTTTATGCCAACAACATCATGAGTTTGTAATGAATTGCTTTGAGAATAGATTCCTTGATCACAATTTATGTAAGAAACAAGTGGACAAAATGATCTTAATCTATATGAAGATCGATGTAGGTAGTTATATAAGTAGTGCTAGCTGCTTATGTCGTAGAACCGCTTGAGGTGCGGGGAATTGATTGTTTCACCAAATTCCTCACCTTAGCGTACGTACATAAGAGCAAGCACCATTTCCATAGTCCTTCATGACTCGGTATGGGCCCAACCATTTGGGCGGAATTTCCTTCCTTCTTGGTCTTCTTGTCGATCCGGTACATCTAGCCTTAGAACTAGATCACCTTCGTATATATCGCGTTCATAGACCTTCTTGTTATCTGCCCGGCCACATTTGGTCGCACAAGTTCTATGCCGTTGTTCGACATCTAACCTGGTTTCATCTAGGCTTTCTAGTTGGGAAAGACGTGCTTCTCTGTAAGCGTCTTCATCCAGAATCCCTTGTAATGAAATGCGGAGACTGGGTATTTTGACCTCAAGTGGGAGAACTACCTCTGCCCCAAATACTAGTGAGAAAGGAGTTGCTCCCGTTGGTGTTCTTATTGAGGTTCGGTGGGCCCATAAGGCCGGATATAACTTCAAGTGCCAATCTCATTTGTTTTCTTTTACCGTTTTAAGGAGAATGGATTTCAGTGTCTTGTTTGTCGCTTCAGCCTGTCCGTTGGCTTGAGGGTAATACAAGGAAGCCGTATGATGGCTTATCTTAAATTTGTTGCATAGTTCGTGAACCTCTTCATTCTTAAAAGAAGTTCCATTATCGGAGATAATGATTTGCGGGATCTACCGTACCTACTGAAATGATTTGGTTCAAAATGAACTTGGCGATTACGAGAACCAGTGTGATAGGTAGTAAGAGGCATAGCCTCTACCCACTTGTAAAATATTCGGTGGCCATGATTATAAAATTATGGCCATCATTCAGATGAGGAGAGAATTTCCCTATTAAGTCTAGACCCCATGTAGAAAAGGGCCATGGGTAGCGATTGGTTGCGAGCTTGTGCGGCATGTGGATCTCATGGGAGAATTCTTGGCACTTATGACACTGCGTACAAACTCTATCATGTCATGTTAGAGTGGGCGAGAAATAGCCCATTCGATGTATTTTTCCAGCAGTGGCATGGCCCTTTGAAGTAGCCTCCACATATTCCTTTGTGAGATTCATGGAGAATCTTCTTGGATTCTTACGTGTCGACACATCTTAGGAGCATTCCATCGAATGCTTTTGATAGAAACACACCTGCTCTATAATGGCGTATTTAGCTATGATAATGCGTAACCACCTTCTTTGTTGCGGTGTAACTCCTTCTGGGTACGTATGGTCCATGATATAATTAATGATATCGAGTGTACCAAAGACACTCGGAGAGATAGAGGGTCGGATTTCGATGTAGTATACGCACTCATCTGGAAAGTCTAAATCTACTAAATCACCCCATCTAATGGGTTATCAAAGCTAACCAATCCGCAATGATTTGTCCCTTAACCGACTTCTGATTTACAAATGTTAATTCGAATTCTCCCATTAAAGTTATAAAACGTCCAGCCTTTTTAGATAAGGATCCTTGTGTGAGGAAAGTTCGTAAGTGGTCTGTTTTTACCATGACCCTCGTTTCTTGGTTTAGCATATAGTGTCTTAAGCGTTTAGTAGCAAAGACTATAGCAAGGCATTCTCATTCTGCCTGTGTATAACGTGTTTCATAGTCAAGTAATGTTCGACTAATGAAATAAATCGCACGTTCCCTCTTGTCATCATCCTCTTGGGCCAACATACAAGCTAACGAGACATTGGTAGCCCATGAATATAGAATTAACGGGTGATCTAGCTTTGGTGGCATTAGCGTAGGTGGTGATAATAGGAAATGCTTAACTGCATCAAAGGCTTCATTGCAGTCTTTGGTCCAATCAATGCTATAGTCTTTCTTGAGTAAATTGTTGATTGGATGAATGGCGAAGCTTAAGTCTGGGATAAATCTCTGGATTGCACCCAGTTTTCCGAGAAATGATCTGATTCCAGATTCATTCGAAGGTGGGACCATTTCGAGGACAGCCCAAATTTTGGTTGGATCAACATCTATCCCTCGTGACGATATGATGTAACCTAGGAGCTTTCCTCCTGTTACACCAAAGACGCATTTCTCTAGATTTAGTGTGACTCCGTATTCTATTAGGCGTGAAAGAATGACGCGGAGTACTTCCGGATGGTCACAACGCTTCTTGGCCTTAGCCAACAAGTCATCTACGTAGGATTCCACGATTTTATGAATTAAATCGTGGAATATATATGTCATAGCTCGCTGGTACGTAGCACCAGCGTTCTTGAGACCGAATGGCATAACAGCGTAGCAATAGGTTCCCCAAGGAGTTATAAATGTAGTTTTAGCTTGATCTTGCTCAGATATTTTGATTTGATTGTATCCCGAGAATCCATCCATGAGAGACAAAAGTTCAAATCCAGCTATTGCATCAACAATGACATCTATGGATGGTAATGGGAAGTCATCCTTAGGACATGCTTTGTTGATGTCTCGAAAATCTATGCAGATGCGTATCTTCCCATTCTTCTTGAGAACAGAACGATGTTAGATACCCATTGGGAGTAGTCGGCGGCTTGATAAATACTACATGGAGGAGTTTTATTACTTCCTCCTTTACCATAGAGCTACCTTGGGCTTCATGGGTCTTGATTTTTTGTTTAAGCGGCTTTGCATCTAATTTAGTGACGAGGTTGTGCACCACATGTGGGTGCGACTCCTGTCATCTCCTTATAATTAAATGCAAACGCCTTGATGTTCTTTGAGGATCCAGTGTGTATCTCTACTTCTTAAGGGTTAAGGATGATCCTAATTTCAAGATTTTGGTTCGTCATACTGTCTCGATGTTGACAGCGATTGTTTCCTCAATTAAAGAGGCGTTACCCTCTTCAAACTCGGAGGTGGTCTTTGAGGCAAATCCAAATCATCCCCATTTTCTACTGCGTATATGCTAGGTTCCATTTAAGAGGGAGATCGATCATGGGATTTCCGAAATAGGAAGACGAATGTGGAATTAAGGACAAATCTAGCATATGATAGGAGAGATGTAATGCCACATAGGCGTTTAAGTAATCCAAAGTGGCCATGTCACTATCAACATGGTCTAGGACGGTAGATTCACTTCCGCTTGAAAGGGGATTTGTCATTGTTTTTATCAATGATTCATCACGAATGGACACCGTGAAATGGGTATCTTTTAACTCATTACTTGGAGTAAAATGCAATGCTAAAGTTGCTATTGAATCGGCGAGAAGATTTTTCTCTCGCGGGATTGCTTCAATGGATATGAAGTTAATGCCTTGCTTAAATCTACTACGACTTCTTTGTAAAGTCAAGTGTTTGGCTTTGGTTTCGTATACTTCAGAAACCTAGTTTGTCACTAATTGCGAGTCTCCTAAGACTCTGATGTTATCAATACCAATTCTTTTGGCTAAGGTGAGGCCAAGGAGGAGGGCTTCGTACTCAGCGCCATTGTTTATGCATTCAAAATTTAGCTTAAAGGCAAATGGTAGGACTTTCTCTTGGGTAGTAAGAATTATACCTGCCCCCACTCCATAACGGCATTTAGCTCCATCGAAATGGAGAGTCCAATACTTAGCCGGGAATATAGATGTTGGGGTATCTGCTGCATTTGCGCACTCTACTTCTACCATGCAGAGGTCCTCTGCCGGAAGGGAACCAACACCTAGGGAATATCCTATGCCTATTGAATCAAATGGTAAGAACATTGGTAAATCTTGTTCTATTAACTCAACGATTTTTGCAGTAGTCCCTAATGATACCGTTTCTATAGTATTAGCCTTATCTTTGGGGTTGGGGTTGTTTTGGCTATCTTTGATAGTTTCAAGATCCATTGTAGGTACCAACTTCTCCTCTGGTTTTTGCATCGGTGGGTTTATTAAGTTGGTTTGTTGGAAGTTCAAATTCTAGTGCACACTGGTCTTTTCTTTAAGTCAGCTAGATGTATATCGAAAGGTTTTGGATCGCCTTTGGCTATAAATACCTTTCCTAGATGTAGAAATCTTACTTCTTGGAATAACATAGAAGGGATTTCCTTCATTTGGTGTATCCATGGCTAGTCGAGGATCATATTATAATTAGTTTCCCGATCTATAATATAAAACTCAGTCAAAATTGTTTTGGGTCCTAAGGTGACCGGTAGTATTATAGTTCCTATCGAAGTGGCTTTAAAGTGTCATAGCCTCTCAATGTATTTCGAGTGGTGGAGCGGTTTGTTTCCCCATATCCTATTTTTTGGAGGAAAGAGAAGGGGACTATGTTAACTACGGCCCCATCGTCAACCATTGCCCATTTTACGTACTTATTATAAACCCACACTTGTAAGTGTAAGGCTGGATCACCTCGGCGTGTAATCTCAGCATCTGTAGGCATTTTACTTATTTCGAATATGAATTCGACATCCTTGTCCGGCTGCCCCAGAGGGTGGATATCAAAATCTATGTGATTTACTTGTGTTTCAGGAAGTGGAGTGATGTTAATTAGATGACCTAAACCTAATGCTTCTAAAAGAGCAGCTCTGTGAGCAGGAGAGTTCTTTAGTAAGTCCAAAAATGAAATGTGTGAGAAGGTTTTGTTAGGTCATTAATTAAATCATAGGCACCTACGGGTTTTTCTACTATTTGTTGACTCTTATATATTTACGTGAGATGACTTGGGCTTGGTTGAGAGAAATACTCTCGTGTTCTTGTTATATCTTCGATAGGTAGTTCGTGTCCTAGTTCTACCAAACCGACTATCTTGGGTCTCGGTTGATTTCCTAATTGTGGCGCAAGCCGATGGATTTAGTGAAGTTGAGGCTTCATGATCATTTTTCCCATCATTGCACCCTTGTTCATCCTAGTTGGATTTAGTCTGTTATTATCATGATTTGGGGGTGGATCGTTAAAGATCTTGAGGGAGCATTACGAGGAGCTGCTCTGCGGCGTGTTTGGTGGTGGTGACACGGGATCACCAAAAACAAATCTGTGAAGAAGCTGTCTTTGTTCTTCTACGGAAACGTTGCATGAATTTATTGTAGTCACGGCATGTTTTCTAGTATCATGACCTCGAATCTTATGGAAACCACAATATGAATTGGGATTGTAATTCTGTTTTGTTGGTTCGGTGTATATTGTGGCCTAAAGTTACGATCAAACTGTTTCCTATTACGATTAAAGTTTTGCATTTGTTGTTTGACTTTGGTTTGATAACCAAATGAGTTTTGGCTTGGCCTTGTATGGGATTTCACCGTTGTTGTTGTTGTTGTGGATGGTTAAAATCCTTTGTATTGATCGTCGGGCTAAAGTTTTTGTTTCGTTGGTTGTTTGTTTGTGATGGATTATTGACAACATTTACCTTCTTGGGCTGGTCGGTTACTCCATCCGTTATTACACCCCGATTTTTGTTAAGGATTTTGGGTTCTTGGTTGACGTTTGTGGTAGTGGGATAATTTGTAGTGTTACGATTGGGGGTGATTAACCTCCCGTTTGCTCCATATGTTTCTGACCATTTATCTATCGCTCTTGATCTATTTGAAGAGCGCTCTCGAGTACTTCATCGTAAGTTTTTAGCGGGAACTTCTGGACTTCTTCTTTCACCTCTCTGCTTGAGAGAATGAAGGAATAAATCACATAGTTCCATCTGATCCATATTTGGAGCGCTTGTTGAAGAATAAAGAAGCGTGGCACCTCTGGATGAAATGGGCGGCTGATTCGTTGTGTTCTTGTTTGATGTGCAAGAATTCCACGATTCTGTTCTTAATAGTTTGTTCATGTCGAATTCCTTAATGAACTCGTACGAGTTATTTAAATGAATGGATGGAAGCCTCGGGTATTCTATAATACCATCGAGAGCAATGCCTTCCAAGGTTTTGGGAATATTTTATAACAACCCCATCCCAAGGAGTAGTTCGTGTATGGCCGTAGCGTAAGCCTTGATATGCGCATTTGGATCTCCCTCACCTTTGTACTTGGGTAAATTGGGAAGGGGTCTTGGAAGCATGAAGCTTCGTATGGCGAAGTCTAAGGGCTCTTTCGGATATTACAGAATAAGTCCCTATTGCATAGGTTTCGACCATTGATGGTGGTTCTTTGAGGAGTGGTGGTGGGATGGGTTGTTGATACGGCGTAGCGTATGTGTTGGCGAGGGCATAGGGAAGTCCACTGCGTTTGAGAAAACATCTTGGGAGAGGAGAACATATCTCCTTGCGGTGATTTGGAGTACATGTTTAAGTACAGACGGGGTATTGTCGAGTAATGGATTGTTTGATACTAGACCGGGAGGAATGGTGTTAGAGATGATGGGCCTTGTTGGCGTTTGTTGTGGATGCGAGGAGGCATGCCTAACGTGCCTACTCTGTGAGAGATCTAATTGGCTAGGGTGGTACGAGAGGATTGGAACTTCTGTTTGCATGAACTCGAGAATTTTGACTTGCTTGAGCAAGTTCTAACCCTCTCACTTTTTCTACTAACGTTGAAAAGACTTCATTTGGTGAAGTCACGGTGGTTTTTGCTTTAGCGGCGTTTGTTGTATACCACAGTGTTGTATAGGCATGTGATATCCTGCTATGAACCGATCGCTATCTGCGCCAAGTTTCTCAGTGTATTTCCTATATGCGGTGGCATAGAGGTACTTTCTTGAAAAGAGACCTCGGGTTGTGTTTGTAAACCTCCTATAGGTGGGTACATACCCAGGCGTTGTTCACTCCTAGGATAACGTATTGATTGTTCATCATCTAAGACTAGGTATGGATCTAATTGTCTACTAATTTGTGGTCTAAGCAATACGAGGAGATGACCCGAGATTCTCGGTGAACGTCATATTGTTCGAGCACGGAAGGATCTGTTTATTGCGTTCGAGGGTTGATTTAACTCCTCGAGTTTGAAAGGACGAGCTATATCGATCCTTGGAGTTTGTGTTGACAAATGACTAGTTGAATAGTTTTCACCCCATACCGAGAGTGAGGGTGATGATTACCTATTCTATTGGGCGTAGTATGCCTCAAGACCCAAGGCAGATCATCATATGCATCGAATCCCGACATATTCGGGGGTATATGAATACCCGCAATAATGGGAAGGAGTGAAGGTGATTTGTGAAAGGCTAATGAGGCGGAGAAGATGAAAATTAAACTAAACTTGGAAGAAAACGTGATACTTATGACTCAGAGCGAGAAAGTAGGAAGTTTACGTCGGCTTCACTAATTTTGTTTGTTTCACGTCGGGTTCACCAATTTTATGCGCGGAAAAGTAACAAGCGGCGTGGGAATCTACGAGTAACTCTTCTTCGTGCAGGACCTCCCGAGGTCGTGCCGAGACAACCGGTGGGGATGGAATATGCGTGGGATGCGGACAAACTAGTTAGGCAATATAATGTCTTCAATACGCACTAGTGAAATTTGTGAATCTAAGGCAAAGAAGGCCCTTCTAACCTGGTAGGCGTGATAGATTGATCGAGCAGGATGGCTGCTCGAAGGCTCAATCAATATCAAGCTCTGGCGTGATTCGATCTATGGGTTGTGGAATACGTGGAAAATGACCTGGGATAGTTTCGTGTATGTCTCTAGATAAGGTCATATGGTGGGTAATGAATACAATCGACTCTACGGACGATTTTACGGCCTAGTCCGAATTCTCTAGCTTTATTAGCTTGTATATCTAGTAAGGATAGTTGTTCAATGATGATAGGTGGAAGTGGAGTATATCACGAATACTAACGTGCGTGAGGCTAGTGTCTATGTCATTTGACTTATGGATTCATTAGGTTGTGGGATTTGTGGATCACAACCGTAGACTCTTGGTTGTTCTTTGTCTGTTTATGGTCATGTACTGAAATCAAGTCCTAATCCTAGTATCCAGATGTAATCGTCGCTTTCTCGGCTTACATGTTTAGGACCCGATAAGCTGCGCGATCTTCTCGGAATATCTCACGGTGTTCATGCAACACGGATCCTTAAACTAGTATCTATATGCATGAGAATGTCTCCTGCATCTGGGTACATGTGGGACCAAGGATCACAACCAAAGGTTTGTTCTCTTTCAAACCCTTCTACAGTCATGTGAATGTTTGCCTAGGGTAATCGTAGTTTGGTTGATTTGACCAGCGTATATGCTTGGTCGTCTTCTATATTTAATCCTCTCTGGTGAGAGGTGATGAGTCGTAAATCTGTTGTTGTTTGGAAGACTTGTATTCTAAGGTTCTAGTCTATGTCATCTATTGCTTGTGATGAGGTTGGGTTGAGGTCGATTGGCTCAAATACGTATTCCACTGGGGTCACTGGGTCCGTGATTGTCATACAAATGAAATGTAAATCTAAGCTGTGAACAAAACAAATTTTAACTATGTAGAATAAATTTAAAACGTATATGACTTCTATTTTCTAAGAAACTTTCTAAGAATTTAAGAAAAGCAACTATTTAAACGTATCTAGAAATAACAACTAAATAACAATTTAAAACAAACAAAATAACCGAGGTGTAGTTATTTATGCGTGCGATTTGTAGATCTATTCTAAACAATAAAATAGCTTGCTTAATTTATTTGCAAGATTCTCGATCCTACCTCGAAGTGAGGAGTGAATCATAGTTTCTCGAAACTATCAATCCCCATGACTTCCACTGCAATATCGAGAATAAAATTTCTGAAATGAAGCTTACTTATCTACTCTGTTTTGATATGATTCTAACTAGAACTTTGAAAGCTAGAACACGGATTCCATGAGCAGTGGCGGATCCGATGGTGTGTGTGATCTTGTCCCCTCGAGTGTCATCTCCTCATTCTTTCGTGTTCACGTGGATCCAGAAAAGCGTGTAATGCTAGCATTAATGGAAGTAGATTTTGGGACAAAGGCAGCTCATAATGCGGTGAATATAATGCGAGTAGGAGAGGACAACGCAAGAGTACGAGCTTGGCTTATGTAATTCCTAGCGGGATTTATTGCGATTCATGCAACATAAAGCGTCTAGAACACAAACTATCTGTTTGAGGAGCAAAACCTGCACTTTAATGGCTTCCTAAGCTATTCTACTCGATGGATTGGATAAAACAACAACACTTTGTTTGCCAAAGTGGAGATGTGGCTTACCAACAGTGAACAATGTTAACTAAGCATGCAAAGAATTAAAACTATGGGTTCTAAACAGAATAAAAGTGAACTATGAAAATGAAAGCATGCAAGTGAATGAGGGTAGACCATTTTTTTGAACACAAGCCATTTATTTATAGCTTTTCATTACCCAAAATCAAAACCAAACTAAACTCTAAAACTATAAACAAAAGGCCAAACACTATTCCGGGGACCAAAAACATAAATGCAAGCCCAAGTCGGCAAGAAAAGGTGGTAAAACATTGATTTTTACGTGAGTCGTGTTAAAACACTTTACGGAAAACGTGTAAAGGACCGCAGCTCACGAGTAGGTCGGTGGTTATGGGACCGCCGCCCATGCGGGCGGTGGTTTCATCATTGAAGAGAAAAAGCCAAGAAAAGGGGAAAAAGGAAAAACAAAGGATGTGGGGGCTAAGCGGGGCATGCGGGATGTTACGCACACTCGGAGAGCTTTTCAGGATTCCTACGAACACCTTACGAGGAGACTGTATCATCATTGGGGCACGTGTTACATTGTTCGTGATCTGATACCTTACAATTTTGGGTAAATACGGTACCCGATAAATAAAACATCACTAGAAACTAGAAGAATAGGTACAAATCCATCTCTACAATCCAATCTGTGATCTGACTACGATACTAAAATTGATCCAAAAATTGACCCAAAATTTTTGAACTCTTATAAATTTTTAATAATTTATGATAAAATTGCTCCTTTTAAGTAATCAATTCTAAATAAATGCATAAATTTGATAGACACTACACACTAATTGATTACAGAGTTTGGCAATATCCTACATCTCTTGGTTCTTTCGAATCGTTCCACTAGTCAAAATTTGCAAGTCTGATGTAGATTCTTACAATAATACCTAATGGAACTCTTACTTTCCTATCAAATACTCTAGCCTTTCAAATAACTACAATGATAAATAGGTCCATCCTCCACCTTCCTAGTGCACAAGTATCCTAAGGAATGTGATCGGCCTTCCAGACATTCACAAGACGCCTTATGGAACTCTAGTCCAAAACTCCAAGCTTCGAAGGTTTAAATGGGGCTCAATGGGCCTATTGGGTAGTAGTAATAACTCCTAATCACAATTATTTTATATATCATTGCCTAAAAATAATAGGCGACAATAATACAAAAATATGCCTTAATAAAAAATTATAATTTAATATAGTTCCAATACTATATTAATTCTCTAAGCCACCAATAATAAATTTCAAGATTATAATATAATATAAATACTATATTAAATCCCACCACTAAGATTAAACAAAACTAAGCTCGTGTGTTTGAGAATGATGTGGGAAGGGACTTTTATAGGCCTAAAGTGCCCAAAATATGTGGTTATATACCTATTCTCCATTTCTTATCCCAACCGGCTATATAAGCGAACTTGTGAGGTCATTCCATTTGAAATGGAGAGGTTGGGGGATCAAATCCTACCTCCCACATAACCGATGACCATTTTTTTACTTTGGGAGACTTATTTTCATAGACGTGGGAAATCCTAAATGGATCCCACACATGACGAGAGTGCCATTAAATTGGGGTAGATCCCCCCTCCATTTTCGTGGCTAAGGCCACACGTGACTTTTCCCCTGTTCCATTGGTGAGCTCTCTAACGGCTCGACCGGTGTGCGTTGCATTATTTGTTTGAATGCCCATTGACTCGGGATGGCTATTGTTTGTTCCCTTATTCTCTGTGCTAGCTAAATTTTCCAAGCTAAACATTGAACTGCCCATATAGATAGGGTTGCGAGCATTGTATGTTGATAAATATTCAAACCCTTCGCCATATACATAGGTGATGTTGTGATAAACTTGAATTTTGAACATTGTGTTGGTGTCCATTTTGATCTTACACCATTTCCCCTAATTTTCCTTCACTCTGCATATTCTGAAATGTTTTCTATATCTTGAACGGGTGAAATGAAGTTTCTACCTCTGTTTCTATGCCTTGATTCATTTGCAAACTCTTCATCGTGCCCTATCTTGAAAGAAGTCCCCAAGTTGCCCTGTTTTTGCCCTAAATTCTTCAAATCCGTGGCTCTGTCATTTTCCTTTTTCCCGATCGTGGAAGCTCAAAAATGATCGATTTATACTTGTATTCCTTTGAAAATCCATCCCCATGGTCGAAAAATGCTTGGAATCATGTTTCACTTGGTTCTGTTTCAAAATTTTTCCATCCTTAGTGAAAAAATCAGATTATGGGCATAACTGGAAAATTTATGTGTTTTTGACGGTTTGATGGGTGTATTTTACCTATCAAATTATTCCTGAGCATTGGGAGGCTACGTGGATTCTTCTAATTGGTTAAGGAACGGCGGGCCATTGCTTCGAACTTGTTCTTTTGGCATTTTCGAAAAAGTCAAAATTAGTCCTAGGGCTCCATGATATTCGATTGGTTCTAATGATGCTTACGTGGCTTCTTCTAATTGGTTGAAGCCAATGGATTTATTTTTAAACTTGTTCTTTTTGGCTATTTTGCCTAAAATTTTTAACTTGTCCGTGGCCCCACCAAGTTTTGATTGGCTAAATTCAAGCGGCGGAGAAAATTTCTTAATTTTTCCCAAGGATGTACACGTGTCACATGTTGAGCGATTGTGGAGTAAGCGGGTCTTTTTGTGCTCTAAGGCATTTTGAAAAAAGAGTTAAAGTGAGAAAAAAGTCCTAAAGCCTATGGTAGGACATGTGGTGATTTCAAAATAAAAAATGGAATTGCGGGTTGTCGGGTTCCTTTAAAGTTTTTGACTTTATTTTGTAAAAGGATTAAAGTCACAAAGTGAACCAAAACTCCGCTCCAATCAGAGAAGGGCACGTAGCAGTTTTGAAAAGTCAAAGGCAAAGGGGATGTGGGCCGATGGAGAACTTTGAAGTTTTTTGCCTTCTTTTGGAAAGAAGGGAATAAAGTATGAAAATGGGCCGAAACTCCGCCTCCAATCAGAGAAGGAAACATGGCTTTGAAAAGTCAAGAGGGAGGTGAAATATCAAGTTAATTTGAAGTTTTTTAACTTCAAAAGATAAAGGTTAAAATATGAACCATAGCTTTGATCCAATCATAGAAGAACACGTGGCAAGGTCAAAGGCGGAATGGTAGAGATGCGGGAAAATGTGGAAAATTTTATTTTATCCAAAAAGAGGAAAAATAGCAAAATCTAGCCGCGATTCTACTGGGACCCACATGGGGACACATGTCAAGCCATTTTTCAAAGGGCGGAGGTGCAAAGAAAAATGTCAATTTTTACATTTTTCCAAAAGTGATAAAATGTCAAAAAGCACTCCCAAGCCCGTTTCCAATCACATTTTTCCACATGGAGGGCTCAAATTAAAATATGAAGGAAGATCAACGATAACTGTGCATTTCATCATTTTTCCACCATTCGAGCTCCAGGATGTTTGGAGATGAATTTTTACATCAATTTTCATCAGATTTTTGGCAAATTTGTGTCATTCTAGTCTGCAATGATCAATTAAATCAATTTGATGGTTCAATTTGTGAATTTGAGGTACTTTTGAAAAGGATTTTTGCTCGGGCTCGTGTAAAAACATGAAATATCAGATCCAAAAGTTGCAGAGGAAAATTTGGAAAGGGAAAAGATGAAATGATGAAAAGAAAGGTGCATGTGTGCACCAAGGATGAAAAACGTGCCCCCTATTGAAGTAATGATGCAATTTTTTGCAATGATTCACCTTTTGAGGCACCAGAAACTCTTGAGCATTTTTCTGTTAAAAGTCCTTTTTATGCGAATCATGATGAAATTTTGTAATGAACTTGATGCTTAGGATATCATTTTCTTGGGAGAGAAGGCTTGGATGTAAAAAATGATATATAATGCATGTTTGAGACTTGCAAATGGTCGGAGTTCATTTTCACGAGAAAATTTTGAGAAAAGCTCATCTCTCTGAGAAACCTTTCTGAGAAACCAAGTTAACTTCCTTTGTGTTATATTTTCATTCATGTTGAGTTGGTTACAAGTGTATAGCCATCAAAATCTCTGATATTGTTTGAATAACTCTCCCCTGTTGAATAAATTTTGATAAATTTTGAGTTAATTTGTGTTTCAAATCTCTGCAAGCAGATTTTGTGTTGTGAGAGATTGTTTTGTAAAATCTCTAAAGTGTACCTAAGGCGTGATTCATCTTATATTTTTATGTTTTATTGGGCCTTCCAACTCAAGATCCTTCATGCTAGAATCTCAAAGATTGTGAAAAAGTGCAAATCTAGGCCTATTGTGTGAAAAAGTCATTGATACACACCTTCTGGTTGAAGGAATGTTTTAACTATTTTGAAGCTTTCTGTTGTTGATTTCTCCATTGTTGTGAAGTTTCTCAAGGATCTGGAAAATTCCAATTTGTCTTGTTGATCTCCCACCAAAAATTATTCAAATAACCAATCCTACCCTGAACTACCCCTGTTTTGTCCTGTGTATGAACAATTGCAAAATCTCACTATCAAAATATACAAAAATAGATCAGGTTTCCAAATGTCTTTAGTAACCTTAGCCTTGTGTTGAAAATATCTCCATATTCTGGGAGTGACAACTCATGAGAGTCAGATTTGGAGTGTTGATCATATTTTCCCCAAGGTCTTCTATATAAAATTTGTGCAAAAGAAGGATATCACCATCTCTTTACCATTTGAAGGTTACAAAGTAGGTTCTCTTACCTTGGTTGAAAGGCACAACCAGAAATAGTTAGGATAAGATCACATCCTTTTAAGGTGCTACCCACTTCTTTCAAAGCCTGAGTGCTAAAAAGTCAGATAAACTCCTTCCCCGGCTACAAAATGACACACAATTGTTTATCTACCTCTGAGTGTCTTGTTCATTCCTTGATGCTTCTTGGTTCTTGAAGAAGGATTAAATCTAGGTACCAACATGCTTGGCACCGATGTCGGGAGAGTTTGGAAATTATTGAAGAATTTGAGCTACATTTGTGCATCCATTGTCACCAATGCTTCTAGCGCCGTTACGGGACTTGTTGAAAATATTTGAAATATTTGAATACATATCAAACCCTAGT
This sequence comes from Taxus wallichiana var. yunnanensis, assembly GCA_018340775.1. Taxonomy (NCBI): domain Eukaryota; kingdom Viridiplantae; phylum Streptophyta; class Pinopsida; order Cupressales; family Taxaceae; genus Taxus; species Taxus wallichiana. The sequence continues at coordinate 256,776,459 of CM031241.1, read as the reverse complement.
AATATTTCTTGCAAATTCTGCATGCAAATACATTGTTGAAGCACCATTCTATAATCGATTTGTAAGGATTAAGTGAAGTTATTAGCTCTGTCAGCAATTTTCCTAGTTTCCAGTAGTTGTTGCACTTTGTTTGCATTGTATTTGATAAATTTGGGTAAAAGAAGATCAGATCTATAAGGCTTTGCATGATTTCAGTATAAACAGACATTTGATAGATCATTTGTAGTGCATTTGCACAACTAGGGTGAAAATCCTTAGTGGCGACTCCATATTGATTTGATTTGATAAATGCCAGTGTCTTAACCTCTGTCATTTGAAAATTTGTTACTAAATTCTGCAAAGTTGGAAGGAAGAAGATTTGTCTTTGTTAAGGACCCTACTAGAAGGTTGTTCTCAGACTTGGGAAAATCAAGTTTTGGAGAAAGAAAAGTCTGGAAGGCAGTTGAAGATCAGAGCTCAAGAAAAGAGATCTCCATTGTTGAAAGTGATCATCCTGTCATTGAAATTTGTAGTTCATCCTCAAGCAGCTCTGAATCAGGTAGTCCTCTTGTGGAGCTACATTCTCCATCTAGTGAGGGGCCTTCATCTATATTTAAAAAATTTTCTTCTCGTTCTGTCCCTGTATTTTCCAGATCTGATAGAGTTTTCCAAGAAGTAGAACCATTAGGGGATAATCCTTTTGAAAATTATATCCCTATCCCCCACAGACCCCTCAGTCCTCATCATCTTACATCTCCTACAAATTCACCTCCACAAAACAATATGGCTCAGCCCCCACCCAAACCTCCATTTGTTGTTAATACCTTTGGTCCCATAAACTTTGGAGGAATGGATGGTTATCCAAATGTTGTCCCTCAAGATGTAAGAAATAGATTGCCAAAGTTTCAAGGCAATAATGCTATCCTGGTGATCAACACCTTAAACTTTTTTGTTAACATGATGGAGGATTTTGAGATTGAGTATGAGGATGTATATATCAAATTGTTTATTCATACATTAGAAGAGGATGCAAGGGACTGGTATAAATCTTTGCCAGATAACTCTATTGATTCTTAGACTGAAATGAAGAATGCATTTAGATTGTAGTATGGTGACAAAAACAAACCCTAGGTTTCTTTTGTCAGAATTTGAGAATATTAAAAATAATCCCAATGAATCAGTGCATGATTTTAATACAAGATTTAATAAGACATTAAGAATATTGCTTGTGAATTTGAGGCCATGTGATGAATCTTGTCTTATAAAATATGTTGATGCATTTGATAAAAAGATGCATACTATTTGAGGGATAAAAACCTACTGGAAATTTGAGGCAGGCCTTTACCATGGCTCTGCAAATTGAGAACAACATCAAGGCCATTGGAAAAACTCCTAAGAGGGAGGGTGTTAAACTGATAAACCCTGAGAAGCCTCAAGCAAGTAAGGTTGTTGATCTTGAGGAAGTTGTGAAAAAATTTGGCGGGGTTGTCAAAGAAATCTCATACAAGTTGGCCCGAGCTGAGAAAGGAATTGGACAAACTTCCCAAGGTCAGCACAAGCAGCAAGGGCAAGACAAATTTACAAACCATCCTAGAAATGAGTAGAGATCTGATGACAGGGGTAAAGGGCCCATGTGATCTATAAATAGACAGGCCCAAGCTCGAGAAAATAGAGTGTTACCTGATCCTTTGACTATCGAGTTGATGTTGTGGAGGAGGCTAATAAAATTGATTGGTGTGACAAGTGCTTCTTGCCTCATTTTCCATGTGAACTAGATCAACAAGTTGAAGAAGCTGATGATGATGATAACACTGAGGATGATGCATGCATGCTGCAATGCCCTGCAATTTCACAGCAGGGAGCAACTTCAACCGAGATGATCAATGTCATAAGCTACTCTGCAAATTTTTGGGATTGCATTCACTGGGTACTACCTCTTCCTCCCTCTCATACTTTAGAAATAGATATGGTGCAATATTTTGAATTGCCCAATAATGACTTTGAATACTTAAGGGCATTAATGATTGAAAAGTATGATGGAGGAATCCCTTCTGAGGAGGATAGGAAACTATTAATGAATGTTGTTGTTACCCAAGAAAAGGAGCATAATACAAGGAGTAAGGTTTCCAAAGGAGTAGGGCCTCAAGCCAAATCAAAAACTCCAATACTTACCAAGGAAATCCCTAACAAAAATGCATTTGGAAAAGCCTATTTCCCAAAATAAAATCTGCATTCCTCCCCATGCTCAGACTGAAAAATATTCGATGCCATCTAATGAATTTTTAAGTCTTCATCCTAATACTGCATTTCCCAAATGTGTTCCATATGACATTGCTCAAGTCTTGAGTCAAATCAAGGTTAGTGTTCCAATTGTTGAGTTTCTCAGGATTCCTGAGCATATGAAAAGGGCTTTTGAGTATTTAGGATTTAATGAAGAAAAGGTTACCCATGGAAGAAATGTGAAAAATACAGAGGTTCCTCATACTATTGTAGAGTTAGATAAACCACCAGCATTGGAGGAACTTGGGGAGCCACCTGAGGTATATCTAGGAACTTCTCTTGTTAAGTCTCAACTAAATGTAGATCCATTTTTCACCACTTTGATTATTAAGGACAAGTTGCTACACAATTGCATGTTTGATTCTAGAGCCTCTTGTAATGTCATGCCTCTTGAGGTCATGAATGAATTGAATATTAAAGTAACAACATCTTATGGGAAGTGCACTTATTATGGATTTGAGAGAAGTGCCAGTGGTTGGATGTGTTAAAGGTCTGGTGGTGCAACTTGCAGATTATCCAGGAAGAAATTTAGCCATGGATGTTGTCATTGTTGATTGTCCTGCTAAGTGGGGCATGTTGTTATCTAGAAAATGGGCTGCAAGTGTTGGTGGAAATGTTCAAATGGATATGTCCTATGCCACCATTCCAGTTGAGGGAATCCTGGTGAAGTTAGTTGGTGAAAATAAGATGCTATATCTCATAGAGGATCCCAATGATGCTTCTTATGAAGTGTTGTATGTAGATGCTGATATTAATAACTTTGTGAGTTATGTTGATTTTAGGGAATATGAAATTGAAGAATGCAGATCTCCTGTGCAGTATGATTTTCTTGGGAATTTGATGTTTGATGCAGCTTCGAAGGATGTTGGAAAACGTGCCTAGGCACAAAAGGGTAAGAAGAAACAAATATGGTTAGCTAACAACTTGGAGAGAAAAGAAAAGCAAGTATATACCCAGTTGTTAAAAACGTATCAGAGCTACCTGGCATGGTCATACCCAAATTTGAAGGCATTTGAAGAATTTCCTTGATTGCTTTCTCAGAATCAAGATATATTCACCATTGTACAATGTAAAGTTTTTTCATTTTGTTTGTTTTGGGTTTGTTCTGGTCCTTGGCGGCCATTTTTGCTAGTTTCTCGGTTTGCTTTTGAAGGAAGTTGGTTTTTGTCCTTTGCTCTGCAATTTGTGAAGCTTTGAATCCACTTACCCAATGGATGTTTTGGCACTTGGTCTACTTTTGTTCTTGTGGCACTCGTTGGGAGTGCCCATCCCCGAGAAGGAGCCGATGTTGGTGTCCATTTTGATCTTACACCATTTTGCCCTAATTTTCCTTCACTCTGCGTATTTTGAAACATTTTCTATATCTTGAATGGGTGAAATGAAGTTTCTACCTCTGTTTCTATGCCTTGATTCATTTGCAAACTCTTCATCATTCCCTATCTTGAAAGAAGTCCCCAAGTTGCCCTGTTTTTGCCCTAAATTCTTCAAATCCACGGGCTCTACGCCATTTTTCCTTTTTCCCGATCGTGGAAGCTCAAAAATGATCGATTTATACTTGTATGCCTTTGAAAATCCATCCCCATGGTCGAAAAATGCTTGGAATCATGTTTCACTTGGTTCTATTTAAAAAATTTCCATCCTTAGTGAAAAAATCAGATTCTGGGCATAACTAGAAAATTTATGTGTTTTGATGGTTTGACGGGCGTATTTTACCCATCAAATTATTCCTCGAGAATTGGGCGGTTATGTGGCTTCTTCTAATTGGTTGAGGAATGATGGGCCATTGCTTCAAACTTGTTCTTTTTGGCATTTTTGGCAAAAAGGCAAAATTGGTCCCAGGGCTCCATGATATTCTGATTGGTTCTAATGATGCTTACATGGCTTCTTCTAATTGGTTGAGGCATGGCGGATTTATTTTGTAAACTTGTTCTTTTGGCTATTTTGCCTAAAAATTTTAACTCACCCCGTGGCCCCACCAAGTTCTGATTGGCTGAATTCAAGCGGCGGAGAAAATTTCTTAATTTTTCCTGAGGATGTACATGTGTCGCATGTTGAGTGATTGTGGAGTAGTGGGTATTTTTGTGCTCTAAGGAATTTTGAAAAAAGGAGTTAAAGTGAGAAAAAAGTCCTAAGGCCCGTGGGAGGACACGTGGCGGCTTCAGAATCAAAAATGGAATTGCGGGTTGTCGGGTTCCTTTAAAGTTTTTTGACTTTATTTTGTAAAAGGATTAAAGTCACAAAGTGAACCGAAACTCCGCTCCAATCAGAGAAGGGCACTGCAAATGCAGTTTGAAAATTCAAAGGCAAAGGGGATGCGGCCGATGGAGAACTTTGAAGTTTTTTGCCTTCTTTTGGAAAGAAGGGAATAAAGTATGAAAATGGGCCGAAACTCCACCTCCAATCAGAGAAGGACACATGGCTTTGAAAAGTCAAAGAGGGAGGTGGAATATCAAGTTACTTTGAAGTTTTTTAACTTCAAAAGATAAAGGTTAAAATATGAACCATAGCTCCACTCCAATCATAGAAGAACACGTGGCAAGGTTAGAGGTGGAAAGGTGGAGATGCGGGGAAAATTTGGAAAATTTTATTTTTTCCAAAATAGAGGAAAAATAGCATAATCAAGCTGTGATTCCATTGGGACCCACATTGGGACATGTGTCAAGCCATTTTTCAAAGGGCGGAGGGCGGAGAAAAATGTCAAATTTTACATTTTTCCAAAAGTGATAAAATGTCAAAAAATGCTCCCAAGCCCGTTTCCAATCATATTTTGCCACATGGAGGGTTCAGATTAAAAATTAAGGAAGATCAACGGTAACTGTGCATTTCATCATTTTTCGCCATTCGAGCTCCAGGATGTTTGGAGATGAAATTTTTGCATCAATTTTCATCGAATTTTGGCAAATTTGTGTCGTTCTAGTCTGCAATGATCAATTAAATCAATTTGATGGTTCAATTTGTGAATTTGAGGTATTTTTGAAAAGAATTTTTGCTCGGGCTCGTGTAAAAATGTGAAATCAGATCCAGAAGTTGCAGAGGAAAATTTGGAAAGGAAAAGATGAAATGATGAAAGGAAAGGGGTCTCATGTGTGCCAAGGATGAAAAACATGCCCCCTATTGAAGTAATGATGCAGATTTTTGCAATGATTCACCTTTTGAGGCACCTGACAACTCTTGAGTGTTTTTATTAAAAGTCCTTTTCTGAATCATGATGAAATTTTGTAACGAACTTGATGCTTAGGATATACTTTTCTTGGGAGAGAAGGCTTGGATGTAAACAAATGATATATAATGCATGTTTGAGACTTGCAAATGGTCGGAGTTCATTTTCACGAGAAAATTTTGAGAAAATCTCATCTCTCTGAGAAACCTTTATGAGAAACTAGGTTAACTTCCTCTGTGTTAGATTTTCATTCATGTTGAGTTGGTTACAAGTGTATAGCCATCAACAAGCTCTGAGATTTTTTGAATAACTCTCCCCTGCTGAATAAATCTGATAAATTTTGAGTTAATTTGTGTTAAATCTCTGGCAATTTTGTGTTTATTTCACTTTCAGAATGTCTGCAAGTAGTTTTTCTTGTTCCTATTGCAATCTTGTATCAAAATCTATCTCAATCACACAGATCTCAATCCTTGTGATAGTTTAGTGGCATCTTGCAATTTCATTTTTCAGAAGAGCTTTCATTTGGGAATGAAATAAATGATTTAAAATCATTTTCTTCATTTATTGACAGAGATTGTTTATAAGCCTCTAGGTGTACCTCAGGCGTGATTCATCTTATATTTTGATGTTTTATTGGGCCTTCTAACTCAAGCCTTCGTGCTAGAATCTCAAAGATTGTGTGAAAAAGTGCAAATTTGGGCCTCCATTGATGCACACCTTCTGGTTGAAGGAATGTTTTAACTATTTTGAAGTTTTCTATTGTTGATTTTTCCATTGTTGTGAAGTTTCTCAAGGATATGGAAAAGTCCAATTTGTCTTGTTGATCTCCCACCAAAACATTATTCAAATAACCAATCCTACCTAAACTACCCCTATTTTGTCTGTGTATGAACAATTGAAAAATCTCATTGTCAAAATATACGAAATCATTAGGTTTCCAAATGTCTTCAGTAACCTTAGCCTTGTGTTGAAAATATCTCCATATTCTGGGAGTGATAACTCGTGAGAGTCAGATTTGGAGTGTTGATAATATTTTCCCAAGGTCTTCTATATAAAATTTGTGCAAAAGAAGGATATCACCATCTCATTTACCATTTGAAGGTTACAAAGTAGGTTCTCTTACCTTGGTTGAAAGGCACAACTAGAAATAGTTAGGATAAGATCACATCCTTTTAAGGTGTTACCCACTTATTTTCAAGGCCTGAGTGCTAAAAATTCATATAAACTCCAACCACGCTACAAAATGACACACAATTGGTTATCTGCCTCTGAGTGTCTTGTTCATTCCTTGATGTTGCTCGGTTCTTGAAGAAGGATTAAATCTGGGTACCAACACATTGAATGTTGAGCGAACAATCCAATATGGTCGAGTTATATGCTGATGTAATATTATATGTTTAATTATCTCAAGTATAATAGTAAATACTACAGAACTTCCTAATAATATAGTAATTTAGTGATCAAATCGGTGGGGAGTTGATCACCCCATCGAAACTAAAAATAATAGCTCACTCACATGAGCTGCATAATGCCATATAAATCCACATGTCGAATCTTTATAGGCATATTGAGTGAAAACAAACTCATGGTGGAAATCCATGTGGTGACTCACCACATCGATGATAATAACACAGTCCTCACATCGACGGGATCCTCTCCATTATAAAAATTGAGCCTCTTGTTCCCATGCATAAATTTTATGTTTGTGAAAGACCAAGGTCACAAACCAAACTAAAAATACTATTTTCCTTGTCACCCACTGTTATGTGTCATATTTCCATTGATCCATGTGTTCTCTTGTTGACCTAGTTTCACCTAGGGTTGACCTAAACTTTGACCAACCACCATTTCATCATCTGGACTCTGTTCTACATTCAAATAGTTGTAAGAAATCTCTCACGGTGATCTTCCATCTTGTAGTGATCTTGGAAGATTTATGGATCTCTTTTCCTATGTAATATCCTCTGGATCATTAGGTCCCCATGCAATGCATAAAATCTACAATGAGCACCAAAAATTTAACTTTTTCCTCAAATTCTCACCTTTGGAAACCCAGGTTTTGGTAAAAGTGCAATATCTTAAAAATACTCATCATATATACCTTAAAATTGATCCAAAGGATAATAAAAAAACTTTTATAACTTTCCCAAGTCGATTCATGCTCAAATTCATTTACAATTCTCTCACCACCATGACTTACCCATGCTTACATGCCTTATTTTAATTTTCCTTACTTGAAAGGACCTAGAACTTGCATCATACCTCTAAATATTGACCTAAAAATCCTCACACATATGATATGAAACATCATAACACATCTCCCATGCCTTTACATTACTTCCCTTCTCCATACTCCATGATACTCCATCATACTACCTAGGCTAGGTCTACGAATAATCTAGAGTGACCACTTTAACCCATGACATCACATGAATTGACCTTGTTGACCACTTGTGTAAACTTATACACCTTTAAAGCATCATACTAACCATGATAGACCTCATACCAACATTTGTAATACATACCATGACCATACATGCTTGTACCATGCTCAAGATTGTGCCGAGATATCATAAAAAGATAACATTATTGGACACTACCAATCAACCTTCATGTTTGATTATGATTAAAACCTCATGGAGACTCATATGATACCTAGAACACCTCGGCCATCAATGCCCTTTGACATAAATGAAAAAAACCATACATACAATGGCCCACAAAATGGACTTTAACATACATCCTAGTGGTACAAACATGATCTGAAACCATCATTAACATGTAGAAAACTCTCGTACTTCATAAAAAACCAAATTAGTCAATAGTTCCAATAGACAACTTAGGAGAAAACTAGAAATATTTAGAAGCTTACATATATGAGTGGGCTCCACACACAGCCAAAACTCCTAAATTACACCTAGAGAAACTTGAGAGAGTCATCTACACCTAAAATCATCATACTAGAAGAAAATCCATTCTAAGTCACTTTAAACATTATCTCTCTAATCACTACTTAACTAGTGTTTTGAGAGGGTTTAAAATCTATTTACCTTCTTAACAATTGTTTATAAAACTATGATGATAAAATGACCTCATTATACTTGGAAAAGCTTCATAGTATACCTCTTCGACATTACCCGAGGATCTTGGGTCCTATCCAAAGCACACATGTGCCAATGAGCATCAGAAAGTCCAAATTTGACCTTTGGTTTCTCACTTCCAAAACTTGGTAGGAGTAAAAATTCAATAACATTCAAAATCTTCATCCATAAGACCTAAAATTTTGATTACACCTCTTTATCAACAATTTACACATTATCCAATGCTCCCCTTTCTCAAATATAGTTAGAAACTCTAAATCCACCTCACTAGCGCATGTTTTATCAAGGAGCTAGGTCTAGAACAAACCTAAAAACCATTTTCCAAGAAAAATGCTCAAATTATTGACCTCAATCTTCAATAACATGATATAAAAAATATTTCACAAATTTGACATAACTCACATTTGTATATCAAGCTAAAAACACAGCTGTACACATCATTAGGTCACATAAGGCTTGAGAATATGTCTAGTGTAGACCTAAAATACAATACTATAAGACACTTGTGAGTGTTTAAAAAAATCATACTCATGTTCCCCATGCTCTAACCATGCATATCCATCTATTACATGCTTCACTTTAACATGTCATACCTCATTATGTTGAATAGGTCTCTTAAACATGCATGTTTCATTGAAAAATGACCTCATCATCAGTTTTCCATCATTGAAAACCCGAAAGAACCTTCATCACACCTTAATAACATCTTCTATACCTTTTTAAGACATTACCACACTCCTTCAAGCCACTACATTGCTCAAGAACCCATAAAATCTCAACAAAACATCCAACTTGTCATGACACTATCAATCAACCTTCATGTTATATAACCCTTTTGACATCAATGAAAACATTGAGCTCTTTGACATCAATGAGGACACACTTATAATAATACCCCTTTATCATTTATGGAAAACCTATTGATGTAAAAACACACATATCTCAAACTCCCCTAAGGAACACACATTGCCATCATTTAATTATCCCCCTTTTTACATTAATGAAAAAGAAAAAAACCTTCTACTTAATTCTTCATGATGGATAGAATGAATGAAAATCTTGCATACCTTTAAAACCTTGTCTTTAGTTAGCAATGATACTACAAACCTCTTCATGGGTCTTGAAGATACTTCTTAGCCCCCAAATTTCTTAGAACCTTTCATACAACTGATTTGACTCCCCTAATTCCTTGACCACCTTTATCCATCCTTCTCGGCTCCCCTTCAACTCAATTTTTCATCTCTTCAAAGAGTAAGTACATTTAAGCAATAAAATCACCCTCAAAATCTCAATCACACACCATGAAGTATAAAAACTTGTCTTCATGACCCTTTGTGCCTTCTTTGCACTATAACCCTACTTATGGACTTAAGAGATCCTCCTACTTAGCTTCTCCTAACACATACATGCTAGAAAAACTTAAATTCTAAGTTGAGAACCCAACATATTCTCCCTAAATAAAAAAACAATTCACCTCATGACATTGTATACTTCACACCTTTCCAAGTAGTAACAAATTTTATATCTTGATAAGGATTTTCAGATTCCTCCTAAGACCATACTATATTCTCTTGAGCTCCAAATACATAAAATTATACTCGATCATGAATATATCGCAACCATATATTTCAATGATTCTAAATCATGCTCATGAATTTCAAATACATCTTCTTAGCCCCCGACTCTTAGTTAACTTACTAACAACATTCAACAACCTTCCTTGGCTTGAAATCTTCTTGACTCCATACATTCCTTCATAAAAATAATTTTCAAGAAAACTTACTTGATTGAACTAATAAACATTTTCCATATTTCTTATTGACTCTACAAACTAATCTTGGGGCTCAATGCACAACTAACTATCTCCTCTAACATTGTACTTTCATTTTAAACTTTACTTTTCTTTACTACGTCCATCTTGACATCCTGTTAGGTTAACCATACATTTATCACTTCCATAATCCTTCAAAAAAATTTAGAAATGGTCATACCTTGTCTAAGCTTCTTAAAATTCAAAATAATTACCTACAGAGCATTGCATTATTGATTCCTTCATGCAATAAATGACTCTAAACTTCAAACACAAACATTTCATAGTCTTCATGATGATACCTTAGCACCCCTAGATTTATGCTTCTCTAGAATGTCAAAGAACTAAATGAGTTCTCATAGTACTCCTTCAAGATAAAATATTTATTTCTCATTATTTAATATTGTTAAAAATTTCTTGCAAGCCCTCATACAATTTTGATATAATATGACAAAACTAAATAGATCATACTAATTCTCTTATAACTTACCTTTGACCATATCATAGCTCTCAAACTATTTTCCCACCCATTGGGTCTTCACACAGCTCCCGATAGACCTTGTGAACATCTTTAAGCTCTCTTATTGATGTTACAACCCTTCTTGAATGATGTTACATTCTCATTAAACTTAAAAACCTCACTTTTCTTGTTGATCATCTAATATACCTAGCCATATTTTAATGAATTATATCTCATATCTTACATACCTATATTTCCTTGATGTTTGTTTACTTATGATGAATCTTCATGAAATTATAAAAATATCCTTCAAATATTCATAACCCTTATATACTTTCATAGCTTGATACCATATTGGTCTTCTATGCCTTTTACTAGCCTTTTGACTTCATTCACAATCCTTCTTAGAGTTTTAACAACACTACCATAACTTGATACAACTAGGAATCATAAATTTCTCTTGAATAAACTTCTTCATGATGGAAAAATGTCTTAAAAATTCAAAAAACCCTAATTCATATCTAGAAACCTCTTTCTCAACTATCATTTAGGTCATCATCTTGTCGACTACTAGTTTATCCCTTATATACTTACTAGATCCGTATACACTTATGAATAAGGTCTTAAAGACACCTCTTCTTAATAGTCATAGTTCACCATAAGCTTCAATTTACTGTATACCTTTAAACATATTCTTTATGAAACATAACTCTATTAAAAATACCATATAAAAAAATCACACTTTTCATGACTGTAGAAGGACACCTCATTCTTCTATATATCTTTCAGGAAACTTAAACATTATTAAGGTACTAAATTTTTAATAGAACATGATATCATACTTTGTAGCATCCTTGAGCCATCAATTTCCTTCACACAACACTTTTTAAAATACATAAAATCCTTTAATACAAATTTCTTTCAACTTTACACATATATTTTTTCAGAAACATGATACTTAGTAGCACATCACAACTTATTCATGCTCGGACTTGTTCTAATTTTGGTCTTCAAGTAACATTATAGGACAAATACTTGAACATTAAGGTCACAATAAAAATTTTGAGATTTAGACACAAACCAAGGCATCAATAAAATTTAAAATTGCCTACTTACTAGCCAATCCTTTAGTAAGATTTTTCAACTCTATTGTACCTTGAACCAACATCATGATTACATTTAAGCCAAGAGCACAAGTTCATATTGGTATAAGTAAACCAAAATTCAATTCAAAAGACACGGATTAATAAATGAAACTCCAAGTATCCATTATAAAAACCTCAACAATAGTCCTTCTTGAAGAAAGATAACACGATTTTATCGAGATCTTATTATTACACATCACTTAAGTTAGGGCATGTCTCTAAGCTCAAATGAAAATCATACTCTTTAACTAGTATACCTACCTATTGAAATTTAACAATTTTTTTTGAAGCATATCACCAATAAACAAAAATCTCATAGTTCTTGCGACACTTATGTCTACTAGCTCCAATAGTATCTTGAATCCTCTCTCTGTTCTTATTCATGGATTGATCAATAATCACCTTAACATGAGATCTCTATTTTTCACACATCACATACCTATAGTTATTCATGAATTACCTCTTGATCCTCCATGCATTAGGGAGACCTTATTGATGTCTATTTCACTTTCTCTAACATTTTGACCAAGTCTTCACTATGAAACATACCTAACTATTGCTTCACTTGGAAGATGAACACATTCAAATAGCATAATGAAGACATCCCACATCACTTAGGGCTATAAATCAACATAAAAATTAGAGATTAACATACCTCCATCACCTTCTCACTTGGCTTAATCTCATGATACTGATAGTTAGTTTGTGATACACTTATAGACTTCTTGGTGACACCATAGGATTGATGTTTTCATTATGCTCCTCTTCTACGACTAAATTGTTGTCAAAAAAACATGAATTTATTGGAGCACTAATTTATCCTTAATTATGGAAATCATAACTTCTTTTCTTACATACATACTTGTAATAGAGTTGATGACTGAATTCTTCAACTTATCATTATGTTTAGACTTCAAGATGGTCTTGACATATTTTGAATCTTTCTTCATAGGTTCCTTATCAAAACCTCAAACTCCTTAAAATGCATGACTATATTAGATTCATCCTTCTTGACCTCTCGTCTATATTATTAAGATCTTTTCCTGACTTGGGCTTCCATACCGATTTGATTTTAAGAGCATAAATTTTATTTCTTGACTTGGAGGAACATGATGAGAATACCTTGCAATATGAACTTCTTAGTGACAACTAAGGAAAAAAAATTATGCATACCTCTTGATTGATGAAGACTATGATTTCCTCCATTTCTCCATGGGAACTTTCTTTTGAAGGGCCTCCTACAAATTCTTTCCCTATGAACATATTGATTGCAATCATAACAATGACCATGAAATAAACTTTCATACCTCAAAGCATTTGTCTCCTTAATGAGATTAGACCTTACATGTCTCTAGGGATATACCTTCTTGGCATAGAAACATTCATTTTTACCTTCTTTGGAACTAGGGCCTACTTCTTGACTTGGCATTTCAGACTTCTTATCATCTCCAATGAAACCAAGACTTGATTTGTCACTAGCTGACTTTTGACTGCTCAAGATATCATCTAGAGCCATAATGCTCTTCTCAAACCTCTCAAAGGTATTCAACCTACTAGATACCTAATCTAAATCTTCCTTTAAAGAACTCATTTCTAATTCATACCTGATGGATTCATCCTCTCTAGATTTTAGGGATTCTATCTCTTCCTTGAGCTTGCTACATTCATCATCCTTTCCTTTTAGAGTTGTTATCACTAAACCAAGTTGATATTCCAACTCCTTGATGATATGATCATGCTAAACATTCTTACAAATTTGTTGTTCTTCATATCCCTTGACCAAGGATTCTAAAATTTGGTTCTTCTTTCTTTGACACATCAATTCTAATTTAGCCTCATATGCTTTTCCCATATTTTTTCTTTAAGGATCACCTCAATCTTGTTGAGATTTCTTTAGAGGCCCTAATCTAATAAAAATTTTGGAAGCACAACTATTGAGAGGGGTTGAACTAGTGGGAATTAAATTATTCTTTCACATGTACTTTATCCCTTCATTAACCATTCATCAACTTATCCATTTAACCATTAAGCATGCATTCAAGAACCATTAAAAAACATGATTAAATCATAACACATCAACATAAGATAAAAGTGGGAAACCATTAAGTGGAAGAAAACCCAATAAAAAAACTTTATTATATCCATGTTTCAAATTTAGTTGAGCACCAACTCAACAAGGAGCACCAAACCCTAGGTTTATTGAGGAATTAACCCCACAAGGAGAATCAACCCCTAGTTTAGTAGAGTACCAACCCTACTATGAGGAACCAACACCCTAGATGACTCAAAACCAACTACAGCCACCTGATTTTTTTCCATCTTTGATTTTTTTCTCTAAAAACTGATGATGACACCACGAAGGTCACCATCTCTCTATCTCCCTTAAAACTACTCTCTATCCTCCATGCTCAAGAACTTATTACTTCAAAATAATTTGATCATATGACCTAGATTTCCCATATCAGATCACACTATAGAAAAACATAGCATACTATCAACCATATCTTTCAATTCTGAAAGAGCTCTTACACTTCCACAATTTACCCTCTAGGTCACATTTTTCATACACATTGAACTATCTCAAATGAGCCACACAAATTTCTTTTATACATGACTTATGATCCTAATACATCTAGGTCAGCCATAATATGTAAAAATACATTATAAAATCATAATAACATGATTCATAAGACCATATAGGTTGGTGACAACATCTATAACCAACTAGACCTCCATTAGGACTCAAGAAACCTAAAGCACCAAACATCCAACTCACCAAAAATAGAATGTTCTAGAGAAAAACACCTTGATAAAAACTTGTAAAAACTTAAACATGTTTTATAAACCTTATAAAAACTATAGAAATCATGAAACACTCTGCAACATCATCTCACCTCATGAAGCCACTTGAGAACAAGGACAACCAACATACCCCATAAACTAGTCTTAAAGATTGAATCCCAAAACCAAATCAAATGACATCATCGATAAAAGTGTAATATACCCATAGAAATACCATGGCCTTAGGGTCATCACCAAGTTCATAGGAGTCCATAAATCATACTATATCATCTCCAAAAGGCTTCTGCAACTAGGTCACCAAAAACTGCCCAAAACTACCCCAAAAATACTCATGCAAAATGGACTTAAAAAGAACTCATAAGGGAAGAAGCACGATCTTAAACCATCATGAAAATGTGTAAAAACTCTAGTAATTCATAAACAAAACCAAATTAGTCAATAGGTCCAATGGACACTTTTGAGAAATCTGAAATCTTCACAAACTTTCATATTTGAGTGGCATACACATAGCCATAACAAAAAATCTTAAACCATCATGGAAATGTGTAAAAATCCAATAATTTATAAAAGAGCAAATGAGTCAATAGGTCCATGGAATGTTTTTGAGAAAAGCGTAAATCTTCATAAACTTGCATATTTGAGTGGGGTCCACAAACAATCCACAACAACTAACTTACACTGGAGAAACCTAAGAGATTCCTCTAAAACCTAAAATTATCATACTAGATAAAATAATTTATTATATGCCACTTTTACCAAGATCCCTCTAATTTCTTCTTAAATAGGGGTTTGAGATGGTTTAAAAGATATTTACCTTCTTAACGATCGTTCATAAAAATCGATGATCAAATGACCTCATTCTACTTGGAAAAGCTTCATAGTAGACCTATTAAACATTACCATAGAGGTTGGGTCCCATGCAAAGCATACACCTACCATTAAGCATTAGAAAGTTTAAATTTGACCTTGGTTTCTCACTTCCAAAACTCGATAGGAGTAAAAATGAAATAAATTTCAAAATATTCATCGAGTAGGACCTAAAATTTGGACCACTGCTATGTGTATCAACCTCTAAAAATTATAAAATTCCTTTCTTTTCTCAAATATACTCAAACATTCAGACTCTTCCTTACTAGGGCATGCTTTCTCAACTAGCTAGGTCTAGGTACATAAGTAGAAACCAATTTACATGCTAAATGCTCAAATTAATGACCTTAATATTCACTAACATGATAAAAATAATATGAAAAATATCTTAAAAATTTAAATTTTCATAACCAAGCTAAAAATAATTACACACCTCCTTAGGTCACTTAAGGCTTGTGAATAGGTCTAGTGTGGACCTAGAAAACATGTTGAACACCAACCAACACTATAAAAGAATTTTGAGTGTCTCAAAACATCATAATCATACTCTCCATACTCACCATGTATATCTAGATACTACATGCTTCACTTCAACATGTCATACATCATTATGTTGACTATGCCTCCAAATTAGGCCTCTTGAACATATTTTCTTCAATGAAAACCTTACCTCATCATCACTTTTTTTTCACACCTCATGAAACCTCAAAAACATCATTTGTACCTCTACAAGCCACTACCACACTCCTTTAATCAACTACACTTCTCAACTACCCATGCAACATCATGCAATCTAAATAAAACATCCAATCGAACATGATACTACTAATCAACCTTCATGCTTCATACTCCTTTTGATATGATTGCAAACATATCTCTTTGACATCAATGATAATACACAACCACAAAAAGAGCATATTAACTTTTTGTGTTGTAAATTTTAAATAAATATTATAGAAACAAATTGTTAAGCTTGTAACTTTTTACAAGAAACTTGAAATTGAGTGCCATTTTTTTAAAGTTGTTATTTATCCATGTTTGTTCCATTGAAACTATTTTTAGAAACAAAATAATATTATTAAGTTTAAAATATTGGGGTATTTAATATAGGTTTTAATGGGTGTTATAATCACATGTAGATACATTTTTTTATAAGAGGTAAAAAAGGGTTGAGGGACCCTACCCCGAACAAAGTCAAAACTCCATGAGAGTAAATTAATACATTACATAACCATAAAAATGATAATATAAAAGTCCATAATAAACGGGCTCCCCAGGAGTAATAGAAAAGAGTAGCTAAACAACAACAGCAAAAAAACATAGAGGAACTAACAACATCATGTAGAAACTAATAACCAAAAAGACACAGAGACAGTAAATAAAAAAAAAACCCCTCCCCAAATCATTTATAGGATTTTTCAAGCCCCTCCAACACCTTTTCCCATTCCTTAGCCAGAGCATCTATGTTACTAGCCAAAGACACCAAGTCGAGACCTTCGGAGTCACCTTTCTTTTCCTTCCCTGACTATCCACATCACTATAAGCATTAACGAGATGACCCAGAGTTTGGAGATGTTGCATAGTAGATTTAACCGTGACAATACTCCACTCCATGTAGCTATGGAGAATAGTACAAAAATGGTCCAAATCATTAGTTATGAAACCATATTTGGCTTTTAAAACATCGATCTCTTCCATGCCCATTATTAACCACTTCCTCAACTTGCTTTCATCTTATGCCAGTCGTTGAACAAAAACTGCACCAAGCTCTTAGTGAGTCTCATATCTCCCTTAAGTTCTTTAATATATGCCATCATCTTAGCTAGATGGTTCTCCCCTTTCACAGGTCCAACATGCCCCATAGCCTCGAACTATTGTTCCAATTACACATTGATAGGAGCCAGAGATTCCTGTTTACTAGAATCCCCTTTGGTATTCAATGAAACACTAGGAACCTGCTTGGATTTCATCTCCCTAAGATTACGGCTGCCACAATTTCAACACCATCTTTATCCTCTTTTGAGTCACCTTCTAAGAATCTAATTCTTCACTCGAGTCTTATTCTTCTGAGTTTAAGTCGACCCCATCCGCATAAGCTTCCAGGGTTTTAGTTAGGAGCCAAACTTGTCAATATCCAGAGCTGCTCTTTTGACAAGAGCAAGAATAAATCCTTGATGGAGTGGGACAAAGACCCTTCTAGTTTTAAACTGAGAGATAGAAGAACTCAGGGAGTGAAAAATAAAGTAGGGGAAGCTAAAATCCTGGCCACGCCTAAAATGATTAAGCATAGGTAGGTGATAGGCATAAATGCATTTGTGATGGCCCTCAAGAGTGAGAAATTGGATAAGGGTGAGAGCCACATCATCAAATGGTTTAGGTAAAGACAGACAAAGATAACCAACAAAGTGGGAAGTGAGATTTTTGTTACCTTTGAGAAATAGGTTCAGCTTGTCGGAGGCTTATTTTTTGGGTTTATAGACCTCCCTCCCAACAAGTAGGAAGACCCATCACTTTAGCGACCAATCCACATAAATCTCAATGCTAATCCCTTTCATTTCAACAATTGCACCTTTTTGTAGTCTTCCAAGTGCTAGCAAAATATTTACTAAGATTTTCAAAATGGCCTTTGAAAATTTTGAGGAAGGGTAAAAACCCTTACTATCAAACATAGCCATGGCTTCAGGCATCACCCCTTTGAGATCAACAGGTTCAGTTCTAACTAGATCTCCACCCATTTGATCGCATAAAAATTGTTCACAAAAGATCTAGAATTCCAAGTAGCTAGAGGATTACACGTAGGCCCAAAAATATTATTTCTCCAGGCACGGGAGGCAACAAAAGCTTTCAAGACACACGAGCGGATCCTCTCCCAGATCTTCGTATCATTTAGAAATAAATGCTCACTATTCCTATGGCATATGACCATGATGAATTTGACACACCATGAACTGACATTATTTGATGACATGTCCATTTAAGTCATTATGTAAGTGTGCTCGCACCTTGGGATCAAGAGCTTCCACTTCATTGATAAGTGTCAACTCATCACAATTAACCCCCATATTAGCAAAACAATCATGCAACAAAGTTATCCTCCCTATAAACATGCTTGAAGGTAATAATTTCAAAAAAATTGACATTTCCTTTATACTCTTTATAGATTTTTGGATGGAAATTGAAGTGGATCCTTTCCCAGTAATGTTGTTAATTATGTTCATAGAGTCTCCTTCCACCTCTAATTTAACAAAATTATATTGGAGAGCTATAGACACCCCCAAAAAAACCCCGTTGCTTTAGCAACATGGTTTTTTTGAGTTCCAAGATTGTGATGGTACCCAAGAATAAATATTCCTTTAGAATCACGAAACACCCCGCCACAGCTAGCTCTACTAGGGTTTCCTTTAGAAGCGCCATCAAAGTTCAACTTAATACACTCCTTGCTAGGTTTCACCCATCCTTTGAGTCTAGGGTTAAGAGTAGGGGTACTAGTAGATGAGGATCCCAAACCCCACTTTAAGGAAAATATGGCTTCATTATGAAAGATAGTCTTCTTTTGAGGGTCCAGATTAGAGAAATTAGCCTGAATAGTATTAACACAACAAGATCCAACTTTCTTGATCAACTCCTTCTTACCTTTGAAAATTATTCTATTTCTCTCCTTCCAAATCTCCCATGCTAAATGCATAATAGAAAAGGTCCACAAATATTTTAATCCTTGGCTCTTAAAAGGACTAGACCATTGAGACCACAACTATTTAATGGAATGGGAATACCCAATTGACTTCAAAAAGATTAAGAATAGTCTTTCTAACTGAGACTAGATAGGGACAGCTGAGAAAAAGGTGTGAGGAGTCTTCACACTCACTTTCACACAACACACACCTGTTAACCATATGGAAATTTCTCTTGTTTAGGTTGCTTGAAAATTAGAATCTTATCATGGATAACCAGCCACCAAAACATATTAATCTTGGGAATTAACTCTTTGACCCAAACACTTCCCCAATTGAAGTTTTTAGTTTCCCCACATCAAAAAAGAAATAATTATAGGCACTTCAAACCGAGAAGATTCCATTGTCCTCCTTTGACTAGTAAATACTATCATCTTCTAAGCTCTCCTTATTAACAATAACGCCTCTTAATTTGTTGTTAATAGAAGAAATCTCAATGTTGTTAGAACCATCTAGTTCTATAGTTTTCCATTGGCCAAGGGGCTCATCAAAGTTGAAATAATCTCGACCTTAGTCCCATATTTGGCTACAAAATCTCTATAGACCGTGGGGTAAATGATCTTAAGAGGAAGGTCCCCTAACCATTTATCCTCCCAAAAATTAATCATTCTCCCATTGCCAACCATCCATTTGCTACCCTTAGAGACAACGTGTTTTGCCCAGTTTATCGATTTCTAGAAACAAGAAGAACCATTTGAATCTTGGATGCAGAAGCACCATTCATTGGTTGATAGATTTGGCCAATATTTTCCCCTGATAATAGATTTCCATACACTCTCTTCCTTGACCAGCCTCCAACTCATTTTAGACAACATTTCTTTATTCATTTTGGTCCAATCTCTGATACCTAGACCTCCAAGTTTTTTGGGGGAGAAAACCTTTTCCCAAGCAATAAGAGGAATTCTATCTTTTGGTTCTGAGCCACTCCATAGAAATATTTTTGAATACTCTCCAACTTACTAGCAATCGAGGAGGGTAACCTATAGATAGACATCGAATAAACATGAAAATTCTGAATCGAGCATTTGAGGAGGACTACCTTACCAACTTGGGATAACAGAGAACCTTTCCAGCCTTTGAGTTTCTTCAAAAACCTATCAATTAAGAAATTCCATTCAGCATTCTTAGGTTTTTCCACTCCAATAAGCATACCTAGATACCTAGTCGGGAAGGTTTTAGTCACACAACCAAGAATTCCAGCTATTTTATTGCATCTTCTTTCAGTGTTGATAAAGTAAACCAAACTTTTCCCATAATTGATCAATTGGTCCATGCCTCCTCATAATCAATCATTAACTGTTTGAATTCCACATCCTCTGGGATAGATGCCTCACCCACCAACATAGTGTCATCCACAAAATTTTGGTGAGAAACATTGTTATAGTTAACAACAGGAGATATACCTCTGATTCTCCCTTCCAAGGAAGCCTTATTAAGAGCTCTATTGAGGGTCTCGGCCATGATTATGAAAAGAAAGGGAGAAATAGGATCACCTTGTCTTAATCCATGCGTGTTGTTAAAAAAGCCACAAGGGGTCCCATTAATCAAGACCGAGAACTTTGTTGTGGAAATACATGAAAGAATCATCATCCTAAAGTCTTCACCAAAACCAAACCTAGTTAGAACCTTCAGAAGGAAAGGCCAAGAGACTCTATCATAGGATTTCTCCATATCAAGTTTAATAAACATGGCTTCCTTCTTATTCTTCTTAACCGTATGAAGGGTCTCTTGAATAGTGACTATACCATCCTGGATCTATCTTCCCATAACAAAACCTCCTTGTTGGTCAGAGATGATCGAAGGAAGACAAGCTGAATTCTTAAAGCAAGGATTTTGGAGCACATTTTATAAACACAATTACATAGGCTTATAGGTCTAAAATTCCTGAAATCTGTAGGATCATGATTCTTAGGGATTAAGGCTAGAAAAGTGTTTATTTAACTCTTGAAGCATATTTTTATTCTTAAATAATTCTTGAATAACATTGCAAGTATCTTCCTTAACAATATCCTAAAATTTGAAAAAGAGATCCGAAACCCATCCGGTCCCAGCTTTGTTTGGATTTAGGGATTTCAGCATAAATTCAATTTCTTCCATCGAAGGGATTTTGGTAAGCATGTTATTGTCATATTCATTAATCAAAAGAGGAATACAATCCAGGAATTGCTTCTTCCTTAATGTTGTTGGAAGCACTAGTAGAAGCCAAAAGCTTCTGGAAAAAGAACTAGCAGCTTGTTGGATTTCCTTAATGTCATTGATCAACACTCCCTCTTCATCCTTGATACAGAGAATTATATTAGAGCTCCTTATTTTTAAATTTGAGATATGAAATAACTTTGTGTTCTTGTCACCTTCTTTGAGCCATTGGACCCTTGATTTCTATTTCCAAAAAAATTCCTCCTTCAAAAGAATGTTATGATAGTCAGCTAATAATTCCTTCTCTTTTTGTTGTTCGAGCAAGAGATTGTCATCATCAAAATATTCCATATTACCTTAGAGGGATGATATCTCATTATCCAGAGACTGTTTTTTCTCAAAAATATTACCAAAACTTCTTTTATTCCATCCTTTCAGATTTTTCTTCACATGAGCTAGCTTTTTAGCAATCCTGAACAAAGTTGTTCCTTTGATTTTCACATTCCACCAGCCCTTGACTAAATCAAAAATTTCCTCATCTTGAAGCCACATCTTCTCAAATCTGAAAGGGATCCTTCTCCTCTCTTTTTCCTTGATCTGAAAGAGGATAGGGTTGTGGTCAGACCCAATGCGGGAAGGGAGAAAAGACCAGCTTCTTTGTTCAACCATCCCCATGAAGTCAAGAGCTCTATCAAGTTTTACTTGAATCAACTGATCTCCTTTTCTTCTATTAGACCAAGTAAATATACTACCACATAGCTCAATATCCATGAGATTGTTGAGAGAAATGAAATCCTAAAGGTCTTCCATGCTCTCAGTTAAATCAATATTACCCCTTATTTTCCCCGGACTCAAAGGGGTGTTAAAATCACCCATTCAGTCCCTTTAATAATATTTTGAAATTTAGAAAGATCAACCTAGATATTTTTCCTTTGCCTTTGTTATTAGGGGTGTAAATATTAGATAAGATCCAAAATTCCTTAGACTTCTTATCTTGAAATAACAAATCCATATGGTTATTTCTACTAAGAAGCTTCGTACCTTTGATTTTTCCTCATTCCAGATAACTGCCATTCCACCAGTAGTTCCAATCGAACTAATAGAAAAACCAGTAAAATTTTTGTAATACCTTCTATTAGCTTCCAAGAAAGGTCCCTCCTCCATCTTGGTTTCCTACAAAGCCAAAATGTCAAAATTGTATGTCACCTCCATATCCTTTATCAGCCTCCATTTAACAGGGTTATTCAACCCCTAACATTCCATGATATAATATTCATTTAACCACTTGGTTCTTAGTTCTTCTAAAGCTCCTAAGATCAAGTTTAGATTGGGTTCCATCATCAATATCTTTTTGACTCTGTTTCTTCCTTATAACTTGCTTGGAGGGTCACCTAGAACCTATTTTTTCTCTTTTGGTGTCACCTCAGATGTTTCCCCTTTGAAAGGAGTTTTCAGAGATGTCTCATTTTCATTTTGATTGGGGTCCCCTTTTCTGATTCATTCAATTCAGAGAGAAAATATGTTTGAGTAGAGACAACTTCCTGGATAATGTTATGAATATTGTTAAATTCCTACTTGATTTTCATTTCTGTTATCAAATCAAAGTTTTCACTTTCCAAAAATTGTCAAAAGGGTTAGAAAAAGATCCATTGATTCATTGAGGCTTCTTCCATCCAACGTTTTTGGCGGGATATGTTCCTTGGCAACTTCCTTAAGCAGATTATCCAATTTCTTTGAGGATAAAACTTTTTCATCTTGAACATGGAGCTTTGCCTTCTAAACTAGGGTTCAGATAAATATTCCGCTAGGTATTCTTATTCCTTACTTCCATAAATCCCTCATCATCTATTAGCTTGAGATCCTGGGCTTGATTCAAGTTAGATCTATCTCCATTATTTTCCATAATTTGAATTCCTTTATTTGGATTAAAGTTCTTGGGAGTGTTTGTAACCACATGAGCAGTTTCCTTACCTTTATCTAGATCCTTGGTAT
Source organism: Taxus wallichiana var. yunnanensis (assembly GCA_018340775.1). Classification (NCBI taxonomy): domain Eukaryota; kingdom Viridiplantae; phylum Streptophyta; class Pinopsida; order Cupressales; family Taxaceae; genus Taxus; species Taxus wallichiana. The sequence goes on along the minus strand of CM031241.1, from coordinate 256,752,996 downwards.
GCTTCTCCCGATACACCTTTGAGATCATCAAATTACACTATTGCTTTACATGCCCCCAGCCCTGAAATTTCTCACATATTTGAGGGAAGTTTTCAAACTCTATTTTTGTTCCTAGCTTCCCAATCTTGACCACAGAGATGGATTTAGGTAAAGACAATCCCATCAAAGAATAGATACAAAATCTCACACAAACCACTCTTGATTTAGTAAGTGTCACGTTATCCATAGCCACAAAGGTACCAAGAGTGTTAGTAACTCCTTTAATAATATCCACATCCCGAGTTCCAAGGGTAGACCTGGAGTCTCACCCAGACAGGGAACTGATTAATATTCTCTCTATCAGGGTTGAACATGGGAGTCCATTTCCTCAAAAAGAGGCCAAGTTTCTGAGGAACCAAGGGCCATCATTAAGGATCCTCTGAGGGTCTTCAAGTTTTGAAACTAAATAGGAAGAAACCATTCGGTAAAGTTGTGACATCCATATGCCCCTTGGGTTTCCATTTCAAAACAGACCAAGATCTAATGGATTCAATATTAGGCCTTCCACCTACCAGTTTACCTATCAAGGAATTCTCCATTTTCTCGATTCTGATCTATAATGATATCAGGGATATCTAAGAACTTTCCTGTTCCATCTTGTTTAAGCTGAGGAATGATTCCTAAGCTCTTTTCCTTATCAAAGTTCAAAATATTCACATACGATTTAGGGGACCCATTTTCCACATGACTCCCACCCACATAGATAAATTCTCATATGTACCTTTCTCCCTCGAAGACCGATCCAGATCATCTGTCTTCTCTCTCGGTGGGATATTTTTGTTGTCAGTTTCTCACCCATCACTGTTCAAACCCTCTTCCTCCTCGACCTATTCACCTTTCCCGCCCATCGTAGAATTTTTTTGGTGAGCTCGATGTCCCGAATTTTTGGTGTTGCATTATTTTTTGAGTGCATTCTTGCATCTATCATATATTCTTTTCTAGTCATATTTTCATGCAATATGAGAATAACATGTTTTTCCTTGAATTTTGTGTCATTTAAGAGGACATAGTTATATTTGTGGAAGATAATATATCACCCAAGAAGATAAATTATCATCTATGTTCCCTTATTCTTGGAAAGAATGAACTCATACTCTCTCTATAGTAGAAACTTATGAGCCCAAAAATCATCCTCATATTTTAGACTCTCGTACCCTTACCCCTAGTCCATTTGTAGCTATTACTCCTCCACCCACATACCTTGATTTATCAATTTTTGAGCCTAATCCTATTTTTATGCTCCTAAGAATATTAATCAATTTATTGCATGTTCTACTTATACACTTGCATATTGCGATTACGCATCTTATGTATCCCATTTCATCTCCTTCGCTCACATGCATGAATCATTTAAAATCATACTACGCATTTAGTTCTCCCATGCTCTTTTTAATGGGTTTTTAGTGGAGGTATTGACAAAAATTCATATGCTATTATTTCCCCTATTCATTATATTAAGTGGTATTATCGTCATGACATTTGTTTTAAGCTTGTAGTTCACTACGATCACGTTTTTGATAGAGCTCTTATTTATGTTTTCTCGAATCTTACTAAGGATTTAGAGCTACATAAGAGTTTTGTTGCACCTTCACTTAGGACTAAGAAATTTTATATTTTTTCTTTCAGAAATGATAATATTGGTACACATTCTGATGTTCCTTTTCATGCTCCAGTTGTGCACTTTATATTGAATCATATGCAAGCTTCTTCTTTAAACATCTGTATTCATTTGGGATGGATATATGATCACTTTTCCGGTGACATAGGCATTCATCCGGATAAATCTACAAGTGTGGCTCCTACATCATTAAACTTCTTTCTCTAATCTCTCCCCCTCTTGGATTGTAATGCTCCTTGTTTTTAACTATTTTATTCAAAGCAGTGTAGAGTGTATCTTCTATTTGAGAGATTTTTTATCTTTATTTTCAACACTTTTTATGCTTGTTGATAGTATCTCTTGTGGGGAGATATTCTAGTGAAGCCAAGTGTCATTTTGTCGGTGTTCAAATAGTGGTGTGGCCACTCATACATATCTAAAAGTGTCACTCCACCCATTAAGTAGTGCAGAGGGTGTGGTGTTAATTCTACTTCTTCGATTGTCATGTTACTTTATCTATTATAGTTAGTGGATCACATATTATAGAAGTATATCAAATTATGTTTGGTGATTTCTTGCACTTTTGACTTTACCTCTAATAGTCTCCTTGATTAGTTTTTGATCTTGTTCTCCTTCGAAGGGTAGTTATTCTATTGAATTACAATGTTAGAGACTCTATTAGTAGTGTCCTAGTATGGAGCTATTATTTTGTATCACAAAGTCAATTGATTTTGAGTTTTGTGATTGATCAACGAGATCCAGACCACAATGTAGACAAAACTTCTTGAGAAAAGTACAAGTTTTGAGTTGTTCTTCTTGGGATTCCTTGTAGAAAGATATGTCTCCCTCTAATTTGTTGTTATTGTTTTTATTGGTTTTGGATACCTCGCGTGAGTTTTTTCATCCACGGCAAAAAAACATTCCAATTATTGTACATGAGTACCTAATCGAATTATCGGGATTCATATTGTGGATATGGCACCTTTTTAGGGCCCCTAACTTCACTTGAGGGGTGTGTTAGAGTAGGTTGTTTACCTTAGCTCATGTTCACCTATTACTTTATTTACTTTAATCCTTGCCCACTTATGTGTGGATATTTCTTGTATCTTATATAAATATTATGAGGAAATTACATAGTTTTTAGGTATAGTTCTTTTCTTGATCTATGGCCTTGACTAGTTATTTTGATCTATGGATTGATATATGGCCTTGAATAGTTCTTATATTGATCTTCCTTACCTATATAAGCAAGGAAACTTCTCCTTGTATGATATAGAGTTCCATAAATATGATATATGATATTGTTTCTCTTTTTTGCAAATATTTTTATAGGGTTATATTGTCAAATTACTTTCAAGTTATTGAATGTGATGTTCTATTAACATATAATATATTTATGGCTTATAATAATCTAGTTATCGTTCCTTTTACCTAGTTTGATATTTTGGTGTGGTGCATCTACAACTTACATTTGCAAGTTAATTGACCCGAGATAAAATCCCAATAATAAATTGGATGTATTTTCGAATTAACATTGAAATTTATCTTGAGCTAGGTTATAATAGTGAAATATGTCAAACAATTCATGTATATTATAGATGCTTGAACATTTTATTCTGACTTTTACAACTACACTATCTAATAAATATCCACTTTCCATTATAACTTTTTATATTTCCATACCCTTCTTTGAAGCTCTCATTTTAAAATAGGCTAAGAGTATGCTGAAAAAAGTTGTGGAGTTAGGGTTTACACCTTCCAATTACATTTGATTCATAGTCTTGAATGCCTTTTCAACAACACCATTTGTGCATTCACTACCATTACAGCAATCCATGAAGCCATAAATATTTAGAGGGATTTTTTTAGTAGATATCATTCCCTATTTATAAAATCATTGCATTTCATGATATGACATCTATTTGAGGTACTTTTTCAAATAGTTCAAATGCGTTCTATGTATAGAGGCCTTATTATTTTCCCCTTTATGTGGAACAATTTTTTTAAATGGTGGAATCAGAAGAGCAAAATCTAAAATAATATAGTTACATACTTAGTAGGAGTCCTAAAACTTTAATATCGTGGTTGACTGACAGGAAAAAATGCATATTCAAAGTATAGGGGTATTTTCTATAAATTAGATAGAGATTCTTTATATTTTGTTCTTCTACGCGGGAATTATATTCACAAACAAGTATATTATCTCTATTGTAAAATTATTTTATGGTTTATGTAAATAATATTTGTTGCGATCTGCAATTTGTTGATGTTCTGACCGACTTTGAAACTTCCATTTTTATGCAGTAAGGAGGATGCTAGTACAAGTTTGCAAGGAAATATTAAAACAAACGAGTTCATCATTCTCCTTTGCGAGCCTCGAGAAAATGGTGGAAAGTGGTGGAAACTACTATTTATAGTTGAGAAATGGGAAAGGATAGGAGAAAGACCTAAAGCTGAATGCCCTGTAATCTCACTTGGTCCAACGTCCCTTCCTTATTTAGGGCCACTGGATGGGAAATTTTTTTGGCATAACTTAGGATGAGGGGAAAGTAAGAGAGGAGTTAGGAGCTAGTTGAAGAAATAAAAATAGTGTTTGGGATGACCTATGCCCATGATCAATTGTCTTAAAACCTTATGTATTGTTATTTCATTCAGTTCACTATGAGAATGTTCTACCATGAAGATAAGAAATGTGTGTTATGTCCTTGGATAAGTCTAAGGATCTATATGTAGTAAGGTGATGGTGATCCTGAAAGGGCCTTTATCTTACCTAGGCTATAGATGTTTATTGTGAGCCATGGTGCCACCATGAAATACTTAATCACTGAAAGAAGGATAACTTGTCTATTTTTGATATGAGATATTTTTGGGAAATTTTTTAAATCCATTTCCCATATATTATAACCTATCGCTAATTATTGTTATATTTTTAGTCATCTCAAAGTAACTTGCATGAATTGTTATTAGGTAGAAAATGCACGCATCTCACTTGAATTTTTAAATTTATCATGCATGCCAACTAAAAATTTGTTAATTGTTGCATTAGGGTTCGGAAATGTCACACTTGTCATTAATAATGGAAGGAAATATTTTTGATCCATACCCCACATTTATTACAACATAGTTAATACTACCCTTAGGGAGGCTTAAGTTGTAGACACCTAACCCGGTATCTATATCCTCTTCTCTTGCGTGTGCATATTTCATTATTCATCCTTATTAATTAATTAAATGCTCATTTATCCTATCTTTACCGGTCCTCGTAAATTAGAATTAATTAATTAAGCCCCATTAACTACTTAATTAATCATCTAATCTTATTAATTTACATTAATTAATTAATCTTCTTTATTAATTAATTAGTTTGTATCCACATCCATATGCCACTAGCTTTTATTTGTGAATGCTTTCATTCCAAATATATGTCTTATGTATCCCCATGATTTTTATAACCTATCCTTATCTCCAACTCACCTACACCTCATCCCAAAATAAACCATTTCCACCTAAATTTTTGAAAGCATTTAGCCAACCCTTAAAACAAACAAAAATCTTGCTAAAAAAGAGAAAAATATTCCTATTAAGAAATATTTCCCGGAATCGGTGGCACCCATCCCGGTCATCGGCCGAACCTATAAAACCAATTTCTTCCTTTCCATTCAACATCATAAAATTGAGTACAAATGGATTTTCTCACAACTTGCAAACAATCTTTCATGCTTGAGTAGTCCCTAATTCCATCGTAGACCTCCAGACCTCCTTGTAGTGTGAATGCGTCAATCAAGATCATATTTTTTGTGAGATTGTCACTATTATATATAACTCAATCAACTTTATCATGTAACCTTGTAGTTTTTCCATCTAACATTTTTAGGTCTAGATTATCAAAAGACCAACTCACAGACCTCGTTATCAACTTCCTCTTGTAAAATCACTCTTACAAGTTGATCATTTTATTTTCCTTCCCTTGGAATCATCAATCCCTATCCCGATCCTTTACTCGGCCTTACAGATTGCCATCGACCTAAACTTTTTATCCCTTGATTTTTTTGTTCTAGAGCCATCCTAAACCTCTACATGTACCCATCTATTGTCCCAGGTTTACTAATCCCACATCTAATCCTATCTATCACATAAAATCAACCTTTTTACACCCTAGTCATCATGTTGAGTGGATAAAATATATCTCAAGGATGAAAACACATAAGGATTGGGTGCCCATAAAAAGGCATGCAAAAATATGCAGAAGTATATCAAAACAGGTGCACCAGGGAATAAGTGGAAATGGGACATGGTCGTTTTTCAGTGTGAGGTTATTTTTTGACTTGGAGTTCTAAGCATGCAATGATATAAAGACTTGTGGACCATGCACGGTTATTTTAGGGCAAGAATAACTTCAAGTGCTATTTATAATTTTGGGAAAATAATAGGATATGTACTTGGAGTTAACTTTATAAGGTCTATTATTATCACTTGCTTTCTTTTGTATTCTCTTATAAAGGCACATGGATATTACTAGCATGTAGCCTATTTTTGGAAGGTGCGTGGCGATGAAGGAAAATACCCACCCTATATATGTATTGATTTACACGGTTTGAATATACTATTTTATTATAGGGTTATCTTTACTAGTTTGTTAGCACACATGACTATGGAAACTGGATCATGATGTATGAAGCTTCTATGTTTTATGGTATTAATATAATGGATCTTATTGGATGGATATTACTATTAGATATAAATGTATATGGTTATTGCATGGTGATTCTCATTATAGTCATTATTTAGTCAATATTTCATATGGTTTAGATATAGATCTAGTTTATGCACTTTGGTTTATTTATATGGTTTAGTAATTGATTATTTGTTGTGGATCGAATTATATTTGTAATCATGCTAACATCTTGAAAAAGATACTCTAAATAGGGAATTGGTACCCTTACGTGCTTTGGATGAGCACTCGGTCCTATCGATTTATGTGTCGGCGCGTGCCTTGGGAATTGTTGGTATATTATAGGCTACATCATTAGTTCCATTTTTGGGACCTCTTTCTTAGTTGATTTTCAAGATGTTGCATGATGAAGACGTATCGGTTGACCTCAGATAGTATTGAAGAGTGGTTAGACAATCTAGAATAATATTATGCATGTATATTTAACATTAGACTTGAGTTTAATGCACGCGCGTGGGTTGAGAAGAATCTTTATGACATATTATATGAGACGTTCTTTGTTATCTTTCCCATATAACTATACAAGTGGCTGGCTTCTTACGCATCTAAGAGGAATTAGAGGTTTCACATGATTGTTTATACATAGGAAGAATTCTAGGCCTTATATGATGAAAATATGATTTAGACGTGCTATGTGGATGTTTGGTTCCATGGTGTTTTGAACAACTATATTCTTGAGTACGTGGTTTCAACTTACTCTTGCCTAGAGTTTGATGAGTTTTAGTTCTTGTGCGAGCCTAGAGGATCGTATTTGCGTAGTATTCCACTAGCTATCAAGATCTTGATTTTAACCATGGATTTGGAAAAGAAGCCTACGGTTAAACTAAATTCCACCACGTGTGGGGAAGGAGTAGGTTTGGTAAAGATGGCATATCTAGCGGTAGAGATATAACGAGAAGAAATGAATCTTAAGTTTAATGAAGCGTGTGAGAGAGATCATGTTAAAGCAAAGTGAGAGATCACAAAAAGAATGGTGTTGCAGAGGAACATGGCTCGTGAAGGATTTGGGGCTTGCAAAGAAGACGTGGAGCTAGAGAATCGATACTCCCCATTTGGGAAAGCATGGTAGATAACCCCTTCATCTTCATATGAAGGTGCATCTGGAGAAAGCATGTGGACCACATGTGCTCATCTGAACCTACTGGTAACCTAGCCCTTGCACTTGATTTTCCATATTCTACAACAACTTACAACAAAAAAGCTAGTGTGGGTAGTAGAGTTGCGGTAGATAGAGTCAATTTTTAGACAAGTTCATGGGTGAATCATGGATCGTATTCATTCATGGCAGCGTAATCGTCATCTATGTTATTTGGAGGTCTAGTTGGAGGTATATTTTATGGTGTGTTTTTGGCATAGAACATGGGCACGCAAAACATTGGTATAACATCTGGAAGTAGTACAAATTCACATATTGTGGGAGTACAGTTCATCACGACCATTGGAACACAAAGAGGTACATCCTTTAGTTCACTTCCTACTTCAAGTGGAGGATTAGGATGGTCGGGTGGCTTGGGCTCGGCGGATATGGTGGATCTGGGGAAAAGGAAATATAGGCTCGGATATGGTGGGAAACGTTACACCAACCTCAACAAATTTACATGGATATGTCTCTCCATCTTCTAGAGTATAGAGGAATTGAATATGTAGCAGAACACATACATATGTGTGAAATATTGTGGTGCACCAAGGGGATTATAAATCCATAGTGCAAAGCGATTCAATTTGTAACTACGTTGCGGGGGTGCGTGCACACAACTGGTATAGAAATTTTGATCCTAATCAGACTTGTGTGGATTATACAGTGCTGCAAGATGCCTTCTTAAAATATTTTTATATCCTTGAGTTTGAGCAAAAATCATAAGCGCACTTAAATATATTAAGTAGGGCACTACTGAGAGTGTTTGGGAATATGATGCTCGATTCAAGCCCTTCTGTCTAAGTTATCTTATGACATCCATGCGAACCAAAGCATGCACATGGTTCACTAGAATATTGATAATTCCTTTTAGAAGAGAAATTTCACATAAGACCTTTACAGATCCACATGAGGCACTTGAAGTAGCTCTGTGCACTTTGAGGTGGTAGGAAGTGTAGACACAGGAGTGAGTCCATTTTTGGAAGCTCAAATTACAACAATGGAAAATTAGTTGGAGAAATTATCTGCTAATTCAGTACATGAGACGTACGCAGTGGAATTTGGTGTAAAAATTATGAAGTAGAGGGGCATACTAAGGATATTTTCCCTCATAAATCAATGTGCTCATTGTTACTGGATTGCAAGATATGTCATTTGGACCACATTTCAAGTCGATGCCCATTATTGCAGTACATGATAAGAAATAATGTGTCCATTTACTTGTAATATTTATAGGTCTTCCACTCATGATACTAACCATTACAAGTTGTTTGATCAAATTCATGATGCCATTGATATTGGTGTGAAAGACCGATGTTGCAAATAACTCTAAGGATAAGGGCGAGCATCATGACCATGATTGTAATGATGGGTGCTCGATGGTAGCCATGGTAGAGGTCGGGTTACCGTGGAGGCTTTATAGGCCGAGTTCGTGGGAGGTGGAAGGAATGATTTCCCTCATGGGACTTGTTATACATGTGGATATATTGATCATTACAAGCATGAATGTCCTCGGAGAATTGTCTATTCTTTTTCAAAAAGAAGCATAAGTATGAAGAGTTCCCAAAATTATATGAACACTTGAGTAAGAAGCATAAGAAGGAAAAAAAAGGCACGGGGATAGCTAAACTACAACGCACGGTAGAGGACTAGTGGATACCAAAGTTAGCATCAGACCACGAGTTAGTTCTGTGAAGATTACTACATGCGGCCGAGGTTGTGCATGCTATAGAGCTTCTCCGTAAAGAAGTGTATGATTACTAAGGAGGAATTATTACATGTAAAGTATCTAGAACCTATACATCAGAATGAGGTTTATCAAGAGACCATGGAGGTAATTCAAAATTTACAAGGTGAGATACAATGTTTAAAGGAATAGTCATGGAAGTTAGAATAAAAGAAAGCAATTGATCTCCATCAGATAGATATTGATGATTTGAAGGAGGTTTACAAGATGTTGCGCCAAGAGAACATTATTCTATTGTTAAGGAATTGGTTTAAGGAAAACACTCATACATTGGGACTAAGCATAAGAGACAATTTTTTTTTCATGCTAATCTTCCTCTGGATAGTTTATATTATGATAAGAAGATTACTCTAAATGCCATTATTGATGGTTGGATTTTGAGTAACATTTTGATTGACACAGGTGCATAAGTGAATGTACTCACTTTAGATGCGTGGGTTCAAATGGGTAGACCTCTATTACAGCCATCCTCTAATGTGTTGTTCATGGAAAACTGGACTAAGGCCACGCCCATTAGAGTGTTAAAAGATGCATCCACTATTATTTAGGGGGCAATTTCTACTCGGGGATTTTGAGGTCTTAGTGCTTGCAGAAGCAGAAAATTTTCCGCATTACTTGGGCGCCCTTGGTGTTATGCAAACAATTCTTGACCTACACTTCAATAAGGGGTATATCAAATTTGAGAATAAGGAAGAACACATCATTATCCCTTTGACAGATGGGAAATTTGCACCTTATGTAGAGCCCTTAAGTGAAGAAGACTTGAACAAAATTTATGTGTGCACCATTCGAGATTTGAAAGTTCTTGAGCCATCAAAGGAAGGATTTCTCCAATGGGATGATGCACAATCCATGAGCAATACTACAAGTGTTGCATGTGAAAACTATGCATATGACACTTATGAAATGGTTAGACATAAAGTATGAAGTGCAACTACACGCGTTAGTAAACCATGCAAAGATCATGCATTTGGGCAACAACCAAGTACCAAGGTATAGTGGTGAAGAGAATCCAGAAGTATTTCTACTTGCTATGGATGTTCGGGAAATCTCAAGTGGAAAGAAGAAATATGCTAGTGTATACTCTGCATGGGATGGCAACATGGTGGTGGATGGTTCATAGAGATAATATTTTGGAGTGGAGAGAAGTGAGGATTGCTTTATCTACTAGATTTTTAAGGAGTAATGCACCTACTCAGATCTTTTTATTTCATGGTAATGATCCTTTCTAGTACCACATTCAAAAGTTTGAGAGACTTTGGACATAAGGGAAAGAGGATTTACCACCTTCAATGTGGGTACACAAGCTTTATTTCACCTTGTGAGGCTACGTGCATGCATGGTATATCTATGCAGAGTTGAATAGAGAGATTGGAATTGACAAGAACTTACTGTAGGTATGATTCATACCTCGACTAATTTTCTTCTAAATCTATGATGAATAAGGCATTACAGGTTATGAAGTGCTTAACTATGGAATATAGTGCAAAGGCTGAGGAGATCCTTTAGGATTTGTTAAGAGATTTAGACTTGGGGCGTGTTTTGAAGAGGAAGAAATAGATGTTGAATAGCTTGGGCATGCCTACCTAGAAAGAGAAAAGGGTAAGATGGTCTACATAATTAATGATGAGGAAGTGGAGAACTTGGATGTTGAGCACATAGAGGGTATGCGTGAGGTCTTAGAAACTTCATATGAAAATGAGAGCGCCTACCATGAGCCTATGAAGACAAAAAGGTGAACATTGGAATAGATACTGAACCTAAGGAGGCCATCATTAGAGATTATTGGTCTAACTCTGAAGTTGCTAAGATCATTGAGTTATTGTGTGACTTCCAAGATTTGTTCCCTAGGGGCTATCATGAATTAAAATGTGTACATAAATCATTGGGAAAGATGAAGATAAAATTAAAAGAAGGTGCACACCCGATTTGGAAGAGGCCTTACAAGATGAATCAACTTGAGCGTCAAGGTAAAAGAAGAAATTGACAAAATGTTAATTTTAGGGATCATTGTGCCCATAAAGGAATCAGAATGGGTGAGCCCTATGCTGATCAACATCAAGAAAGATGGCATAATCATAAATTGTGTGGATTATAGGTAGTTGAATGTTGCATGTGTCATAGATCCCTTTCCAACATTGTTTACTAAAGAAATCTTGGAGGGCATTGCGGGGTGTGAGATCTACTCTTTCAATCAATTCTCTAGATATCATCGATTGAGGATAGCTAATGAGGATCAAGAGTAAAAACTTTCACCACCAATGGGGTAATTTTTGCATACACGGTTATGCCCTTTGGATTAAATAATGGTCCTACCGTATTTTCATCCATAGTGGTATAAGTATTCAAGGATTTTATTCACAAGTTCTTACAGGTGTATCTCGGATGATTGGATAGTCTATCGGCTCATGAAAGATCACTGTGATAATTTGAGGCTGATGTTTGAGAGATGTAGGAAGTTGAAAATATCTTTGAACATTAAAAAGTGTATATTTGCCACACGAATTTGGAATTTTTCTAGGGCACATCATCTATAAATAAGGCTTAATGGTAGCTCTGCTAAGGTAGTTGTGATTTTGGGATTAGAAAAGCCTAATATCTAGAGCGAGGTGCACGGACTCTTTAGGCATATAGGTTATTACAGAAATTTTATCAAGGGATATGCTAAGATTGTTACACCCTTAGAAGAGTTACTAAAGGTAAAACAAAACTTCTATTGGGGCATGGCACAATAACACACGTTTGAAACAATGAAGGAGAGGCTTACTAAAGAACCTATTTTGTGCCTTCCTTCATGGTCCAAGCCTTTTCACATTCATGTAGACTCCTCGACATGGCCATTGGTGTGCTACTAGGTCTTCTTGGAGAAGGGATTGTCGATCATCTTATTTTCTTTGCTAGTAGGTATTTGACTCCAAGACAACAAAATTACACAATGACAAAATGCCCAAGGGAATGAAGGCCTTAAAGAAGAAACAACACGACATTATCATTACACCTTACATGTTGATCAATGGAGACTTATACAAGTTAGGTCGTGATGAAGTTTTATGCCGGTGTGTACTTGAGCATGAGCGTAAAGTAATTATGGAAGAGGCTCATGGTAGTATTACAGGTGGACACTATGCATGGGATGACACCTCACACAATATTATACTAGTTGTTCTATGGTGGGAAACGTTATACAAGGATTACAAAGCATATTGTAAGGCATGTGACCATTGTTAATGCCTTGGAAATCCTAGACATAGGGATGAAATGAATTTGAGGCCTATTACTAATGCGAGCCTTGTTAGAAGTCGAAAATTGAATTTGTGGGCCCTATCTCCCCATCTACACATAGAACAAGATTGTACTACATTATAACTTGTAAAATTATCTTCAAGGTGGGCGAAGGTTTAACATAGGATTACACAATAGCCACAACAGTAAGGTTTCTATGGGAAAATATTATTAGTAGGTATGTATGCCCTTTAATTTTAACAAGTGATAGAGGTACACATTTCCTTAATGTAACTATAAGGATATTATTGGATGAATTCATGGTTGCACACCATGAGAAAAAAACCATATCACCCTCGGGAAATGGAACTAATGAGGCCTTCAACAAGATACTTGAGCCATACATTAACAAAAAAATTGATGTTAGAAGCAAAGATTGGGATGGTAAAGTATCTTGTGTACTTTGGGCATACAGAAAACCTATAAAAGTTTTAATAAAGTAACAACCTTTCAGGTTGGTGTTTTCCATGAGAGGTAACTCTACCCATGGAATTCATGTTACCTTCTTTGTGTATTTCTACGTTCATGAGGTCCGGCTGATGAAAAAGCATTGGAAGAACTTATTGATAAACTAATATAGCTGGATGGGAGGTGCACCATCACAAGATGGAGTCGAAGCAATAAATATCCCAAGCGAGAAGGCATGACATGACAGGATATTAAGGATAAGAAACTTGAGGTCAGCCATATGGTACTTCTATATGATTCAAAGTTCTTGTGACACCCTAGAAAGCTTAAGGAACATTGGTTGAGACCGTATGTTATCACTCATATAATTGATTTAGGCACTTTCCAGCTTAGAGGCTCGGATGAAAAATGGTTTCTGGTTACTTCAATGGGAATAGGATAAAGCCCTACTATAAATAATTCTTCTTGGTTTTTTTAATTAGGAAATATTGCCACTTAGATTAGATTCCCTTAATGAAATCCCTTTATATGTGTTTTCTTCATCGCTGATATGCTTTGTAAATTTAGTTTAGTGTTTTGAGTAATAAGGGTGCTTGTGCGCTAGAAGCTGATTATTATTGAAGTGTTTTCATGCATAGAGGACCACACATACCCTTAGTGTGGGGTGGTTTTTATATAGGGTTCATTGCCAAGTTGGAATATTATCTGAAGATGGGTATGCATAGAAGACAATTTGTGCAAGTGCTCAAAGGAAAGGTGTGGTTAGGAAAAGAGAAAAATTGCTCATGAATAAAGACCACAGATGGAAAAATGGATGCACAGTATAATGTGAGGTAGGCTACTGACGAGGGGATACTACTTAGTGAAAGGCGCGCTTGGAATATTATCGAAGATGGGTATGCATAGAATACCATTTGTGCAAGTGCTCAAAGTAAAGGTGTGGTTAGGAAAAGAGAAAAATTTCTCTTGAATAAAGACCACAGATGGAAAAATGGACGCACATTATAACGTGAGGTAGGTTGAATAGGGGATACTACTTAGTGAAAGGCACGGTGGCAAAGTAATTCGAGAACATAACAATGCACAAAAGGATGTTTGTGGCCAAGAAATAGGAGGAGTGCTAGAAGTTTATGACTATGGCACATAAATGAGAAGCATGAAAGAATTGAAGAAACGACAAATCAATGTTGGGTATGGTGGTAGGTGGCGAGCAATAAATGTGATAAATTTTTGGAAAACTATATAAGGACATGTGGAAAAGTTATTTTTACCCTTGCATACAAGATTTTTGAGTGTGTTGTCTATGAGTGAATGATTTGTGAATTATAGAGAGCTACGAACCAGTTGTACTTGTTAGATATGTGCACGTGGTAATCTTGCACTCCATTTGGTCAAGTTCTTGAGTGAAGAAGAGGTGTGTGGGGAAGAAGATCCACGCTATGGTTTGGATTTGAGCTAGGAAAACAATTTTCAAGCTAGGGCACATGGGATTGAAGTTATAGAACTTGAAAGAGGGAAAGGAACACACCTTTATAGTTATTATGACACTGAAAAAGGAACTTAGAGTTTCCACGAGGGAGAAGAAGTAGAAGAAAGTAGAAATTGAATTGGAGGACACCACCGAAATTCATTTTTCGAGATTCGAGTACCTTGAGGAGGTGATCATGGGTCACTATTGGGACTCATACATCCGTAGAAGAAAAGTAAAGTGTGATTACAACCATCGACATTGGACAAAAAATATGAACTAGACAAACATTTGGTTAAGAAAACAAAGAAGTGAATGGTAAAGATATGTCCGTCTATGACGATGCTAGTGAAAATATCTTAAGAAGGATAAGAGTTTTGTAGTTATATGAAATCCATTGCTTTGGGAAACTAGAGAAGTTGTACCAATGGATGATGATTATATTCTACTAGGAATTATTTTAATTTTCTAGGTGGCGAGATGAGGATCATCGTGCCTGATTGGGACCCTAACAAGTTTGAAAATCTCAAGCACAAAAGTGAGCAACTACTTGATAGACAAGGCAGCGATTTTAGCAACAAGAAAGGAGTTGGAGTACCACGAAAGGAGGGAACAAAATGGATATTTACAAACTAAGGAAATATCCAGTCATTCATGTAGCAAAGTAACTCTTAACAAAGTTAAACAACCAGGGAGAGATGGATGCGGGTAGACACCTTATAGATACATATTGTGAAGAAACTTTTGGAAGGGGTAACCTAAAATTTTTCTAATTTCATTACTCAAACCATTATTGAGGAAGCACATAAAGGTGAGAATATTAGTTTCAGAACTATCTGTTATCCCTTGTGTTTGTGGAAATTAGAGTGCCCGATGCGTCGAAGGATAAAATGTGGGAATATCCTCAGGAAAATAAATCTCTTACAGAGAGATTTGAGAAGAATGCATGTGATGAGAACATGAGTGACCCATTTGAAAAAGGATGGAAATTTGGTACGGGAACTCATGCGTCATGTTTGAAGAAGGGTGGAGGATACCTAAGGAGTTTCCTTCGAGTAGTAGGAAAATAGGTACAATTTGCAGTATATCAACATTTTTAGATCACACGCTTTTAATGAAGGATGAGAAATGGACACCATGGTGTAAGCTATCATATGCCTTCACAATGCACTATTTTCAAGCATTTGTACATAGGTTTTCCGATGCTCCTTGAATGATATTCGATCTGATAAGGTAGACTACGACTACCACACTCTAGGAAATACTTACGTTTATCCAAGTTATTCTACATACATTGAAAGGTTGATTTCTAATTATATAAGTATGAAGGCTATGAGCTTAGAAATTGGTGAAAGTGGGGCAACCCTGGTATATATCCAACTTAAAACTAGGTTGGAAAAAGGGAAGTATGTGGAGAATGAGTTCAAAATTCTAGGCTTGCCAAAGGGGAAGCATATAGTTGACACTTTGGTGGATGAGGAACCAGCCTTGCCCCTTATGGAAGAAGAAGAATAAGAACTCCATGAAGATAGTGGTGGCCTAGAAAATAGGGGAAAAATATAGCCTACTTGTTTGGGATAAGAGAGAGCGCGAGGTGATCCCTCCCTCACGAAGTAAGAAGATGAAGTATTAGAGACAAACACCATGGAAATAAGTATGGAGTATACCATCGAGGAGCCAAAATTTAAAACTTTTTTAGAAGAACAAGGGCTCAATGTGAGTGGTCATCACAACCACTTCGGATGTCACCTACAACTTTGCCTCGAAAGGTAGAGCTTAAGAAGAAGAAATAATGCAAGACCAAGCTTCAGGAGGAAGAGGAGGATGAATCTGGGAAATCATGTTAGGTACTCCAATGTAGCCTAAGAATACAAAGGATCCTTGTGGTGAAGAAATGAAGAATGATGAGGAGGATCTGAAGGAGATATGGACAAAATAAGATAAGAGTGAGCCTTTAGGCGCACCCCATTCCACACATAAATGTGAAGGGCTAGTACTAGATTCAAGCGTCTGGATTCCAAAGGGTAAGCGAACAATGATGGAGAATAGGGGTGAAGACTACAAGACTCCCATAGTGGGATATGTGGATTACACAAGAAAAATCATATGTGTGTGGTTAGAAATGGAAAATGCATGCACACAAAAGTAGTTTTCATGGTCTATGCAGACTCATATGGATGAGCTTGATTTTGATGTGTGTGAAGAGTCATGTGTTTTGCGTAGGATAAAGAAAGTGCCCCATGTCTGATATATGAATTTTAAGCCTATTGTCGTGTCGGATGACCAAGTAAGTAATGACTTTATGAAGGTATCTGCATGGAGGTTACGTGCAGAAAAATAGATAAAGCACCAACCATAAGGGTGTTGATGGATGATAACATGGTTGATAGAATAAAAGGAAAGGGTTGAGGAAAAGGAATAAGATTTGGTTAGTATGGCAAAGGAAATTGGAGATGAAATTTTAAAGGTAAGACCATACCTAGAATCGCAAGTTCCACAAACATTTCCTTCGTGATGCATTACCTATGCACTCGGTAAAATTGGTAGTCAATGAATTGCCCGTGCGTATGCTAGCACCAAAAGATGTTGCATAGGAGGTAGTAAGGGCCAAGACCACAATTTCTAGGAATATTTCAAGTTATGACTCTTTGTTACGAGGCTTTAAAGGATGAGCTTAAAAAGGTGGATCAAGCTCTGAACATGTGCGTAGTGCCAAATTTGATTATTAGGAAAAGCACTATTGAAGAATATATTGAGGTCCTAAAGGAAATGAAGAATGATATGCTCAGGCGCGTGGATAGGCTTTATATAGTGTTAGAAAAGAGAAAAGTGCTTGCAAAATCCCAAAATCCCAAAATCCACATAGAGAAAGGATGAATGAAATTGGGAAGCTCATTACACAAAAGATGGATTTCATTGAGGGAATGGTTTCTAGTATGGATAAAATTGTTAGGATTTTATAGAATGAGAAAGAAAACATGACTCATGATGAGATGGAAGCCATAGTGACATACATCCCAGATAAGATAGGTGAAGCGTTGAGTGATTGGTAGGAAGAATAGGTAGATATTAAAAATGAATATCAAGAGTTAATCTTTCATGTGATGAGCAGGGCACCAAATGATCCTTCATTAATTTTGTACAAGTATTCACCTATTCTTTCATTCTTTATTATTTTTCCTAGAGACATAAGTTGTGATTACCCATTTACGGGGTGGAAAAGAAATTAGTGTGGGGTAATGTTGAATGGATAAAATATATCTCAAGGATGAAAACACTTAAGGATTGAGCACACTGGAACAAGGCGCACAAGAAGGCATGGAATTATATCAGAACAGGGTGCACCCATGGACAGGTAGAAATAAGACTTAATCATTTTTAGCGTGAGGTTATTTTTCGACTTGGAGTACTAAGCACGTAATAAAATGAATGATTTCATACCACAAAAATTTATTTTGGGGAAAAGTAAAGTTCAAGCGCTATGTAGAATTTTGGGATAATAATAGGATCTGTACTTGGAGTTAGCTTTAAAAGTTATATTATTAACACTTGCATAAAATTTTTTTCTCTTGTAAAGGCACATGGCTATTATTAGCATGTAGCCTATTTTTGAAGGTGCATGGTGGTGAAGGGAAAGTCCCCACCCCTATATATATATGTATTGATTTACATGGTTTGGATATACCATTTTATTGTAGAGTTATGTTGCTAGTCTATTAGTGCACATAAATATGGAAAATATATCATCATGTATGAAGCTTCTATGTTCTATGGTATTATTATAATGGACCTATTGGATGGATATTACGTAAGATATGACTGAATATGGTTCTTGCATGGTAAATATCATTATAGTCATTGTTTAGTCAATATTTCATATGGTTTAGATCTAGATCTGGTTTATGCACTTTGTGGTGTAATTGATTATCTGTTATGGATCTGAATTATATTTGCAATCATGCTAACATCTTGAAAAAGCTACTCTAAAGAGGGACCTGTACCCTTGCATGCTTCGGGTGAGCACTCAGTCCAGTCTGAGTGATGTGTCAACGTGCCTTGGGATTTGTGGGTATATTCTAGGCTACATCGTGCCATCTAACGAGTCCTAGTTTCTATCCCCAACCTTCATCCCTATTTCTCATTATCTCCCTAGTTTCTATTCCTTCATATTTCCTCTACAGGTTGACTCTAGCATTTCCAAACTTCTGCAGCTTCCATATGGCACTCGACCTAAGAAGTCTACATATTTATCTTAT
The DNA here is from genome assembly GCA_018340775.1 of Taxus wallichiana var. yunnanensis. Taxonomy (NCBI): domain Eukaryota; kingdom Viridiplantae; phylum Streptophyta; class Pinopsida; order Cupressales; family Taxaceae; genus Taxus; species Taxus wallichiana. Next base: position 256,734,332 of record CM031241.1, on the reverse strand, counting down.
TTTCCTTATCTATCCCCTCAAATTATCGTCAACCTATCCCTACACAACTGGGTCACCATCGACTTGGAGCAGTACATTTACCTTTCGATTGCTTTAATCGAGATCAATATCTAAATCAATTAATAGCACTTTTAGATTCTATACTTTTTAGTCTCTACATATTATCAGTATACATTTCTTTTTATGTCACTTTTTGTCTAAAAATGGGGGTTGACATCCACCAAGGAAGTTCACGCTTCTCGGGTCCAATTTTCAGAATCCCCACCCAAACCATCTATGAATTTTTTTTTCAGTCTTATTTACATATTTTATTCAATTTATAGTAGAAAGAATCAACCATCTAGCACCCGTATCTAGCATTAGCCATATGAGGTAACATAAACCACCCTCTATCCTTCTCGCTTAACTAGTTTCTTTAGTAGTTAGTGCATTCATTTACATTAAGAATGAGAAACTTGGACAACATTCCTAGAATGCCTAGTGGGACCACCCTTTAGGTGGTATATTTCTTTTCAATATCTTGTTTTTCTTGTTTTCCGCTAACACTTGATGCAACCTAGAATTTACCAAAAAAAAAGCCTGTGTGCTAGCACATCACTCAACCTAGACTGTGTGCTCACTCGAAGCGTGCAAAGGTACCAGGCCCCTCTTTAGGGTTTTTTCGGGGATGTTAGTATGATGAATACTTGATACATTCGATCCATCATTAATACATCATTCTACAAAGATCACTGCTCGAGATCTAGATCTAAATAATAACATATTTAAATTATAATCATGATGAAATTAAGCATGCAAGAACCAATTATACTTAGGATTTAATACTTTGATTCAGCCAATACACTTCATTATATTAAAACACAGGAATACAAAGAATCTTCTTACAATAATAACATCATATGCTCATGCGCGTAATAGATCTGACAACATAATCTCACAGTAATCTAGTTCTTACATACCACTACTATACTACGTAGTTCATTACATACTTATAAGGGTGGGGACTTGCCCTTCACTTTGCTTATCTATTCCCAAAAATAGGTCGCATATTGAAAATAGCCATGTGCCTTTACAATAATAGGATTATATGCAAGAATGCTAACAATGGACCTCTCTCAGTTAATTGACAGTAGTAATCCTATTCTTAGCCCACAACCATGCAAAGCACTCCATAGCTGCTCTTCCAAAAATAGTCAATGTGTTTCGTGCAAGTATTTTCCCATTTGTGTGCTCCGCATGCCATCTTCCAAAAATAGATCATAATTGTGAAAACAGCTAAGTCTCGAATCTATCTCTATCCTCTGCGTGTGATTCCCTTCCGATCCTCCCACACCTTTGAACACACTTTGCTCTTCCACATGAATCTTTTGTATGCCTTCTGCTAAGTGTTATACATTGTCTACTCAACATTACCCCACACTAACTGCATTGCCACCCCGATAATGGCTACTCCTTGAACAATAAAGAATTTCTATACAAAGAATATTTATTTACTCCGCATCATCCTCTACTTGAATTGGAAGAATGAGCTCTTCATATTCTTCTTTTATTTCTACCTCTAGGGTCTATCCATTCACTTCACTTAGTACGACTTGTGTCTTTTCTAGGATATTCACTGCAATAGACTCCAACTCATCATGTGTAATTTCTTCCTTCTCATTTTGTAACACTAACATAATGTTATCCATTACAGACATTCTTCCTTCTAGTAGATCCATCTTCTGTGCTATAGTCTTCCCTAGTTCATCCAATATTTCTTATGTGGTTCTTATGCTGCTGCAAGGGCCTTGCACTTTTGCTTCACCACTTCCAGTCTCTCCATGCATCCCAATGTTTCATCCTTCATAGCTTTTAGGACTTCATTGTCCTCTACCATTATTCTTATTCTGATGACTAGCTTCTGGAGCTGTGTAGATTTTCAATGCTTGATCCACTTTCTTCAGCTCCTCCCAAAGGGTTTGAAGTAGTGCCTCGTATGATGAAAATTTTCTAATTATCATAGCCTTTTCCATTTCTCGCCTCCTGTTCGGGGTTTTTGCACTTGGCACCCTAGCTAGTCCCTCTTTAAGCACCATATAAACCAAATTTCACACATAGTGCATAGCCAAAGGAAATTTTTGGGCACCTTGGGCTCTAAGTGCGGTCTTGCTTGGAGGATGTGATCCCGATCTCCTCTGCCATGCCAATAAGAACCCCATTCATTTTCTTCTCTAAGTCCTTTTCTTGTTTCAAGCACATGATCTCAACATCCTTGGCTTTAATCTCTTCCCTCGCACCCTAATAGTTACAAATTTATCCACATTCCTCTATGCCACCTCTATAGATACCTTTACCAATGCATTACTTACTTGTTCATCTAACATAACAGTAGGCTTTACTTGTTATGTGTCTGGCTTGAGGTGTCTTTTTCAATCTTCTGGATACATAGGACTCTTCATAGATGTCGAAGTCTAGTTTATCCATATGTGTTTACATTGACCAAGATAGTTGTTTCCTTGTGTGCACGGTGGCCATGTCCTCATCCATCAACTCCCATCCATACAATTCCTTAAGGCCCACCATGTTTTGGAAACGGGCGCAAACAATTTTACTTGTGTCCTCAGCATATCCCATGACTGGTGTAGTATATTCTCCACTTGTCCTCTTCGATCTTGGCCCCTTAGGAACTTGAGTGCCAAGATTTGAAGCTTTTTTGCTATGCCTTGAGAAGTCTCTTGCGTTGTCCCATCTACCTCCTTTAATCCTTCTTCTCCATCCTTCATTTCTTCGTCCTTTGGCTCTTCTACATCCTTTAGTGGTGTAGGAGATTTAGGCGCACTCTCCTTAGAATCTTTCACCTCCTCATCTAGCTTCACTTTCTTCTTCTTTTCTTAGTTGTCTCCTTCTATGGAGAGAGTCGTGGTGATCTGCGCACTAACTATGGTGTAGCACCTTGGGTTTTGGTTCTTTTGAATACCCTTTTGAAACAATGCTCTCCTTGTACTACATCTAGGTCCTCATCATCTCCTTCTTACACCTGAGGTGGTGTAGTCGCGTGCTCAATTCCTACCTTATCTATAGGCTATCTTCTTCCTCTATGCTCCAGGACACCACTATCTTCTCATTCATCCTCCTCTTCATCCACCACTATAGTCTTTGCAGGCTGTGGAGTTGGCACATTCTCTACTGTATGCTTACCCTTAGGCGGCCCTGGAAGCACGAACTCATTTTCCACATATTTTTATTCTCTAGCTTGGGTTTAAGTTGAATATACACAAGCATTTCTCCAACATCTCCTACTTCCAAGCTTACCATCTTCATGCTTATTATATCTGAGATAAGCCTCTCAATATAGGCAGTCCATCCTAGATATATATATGTTTTTCTCAGAGTGTGATAATCACAATCTACCTTGTCTGTGATGAAGCTTAGGTAGTGCAAGTATATGAATCCTGAAATAGTGTGTTGTGAAGGTATATGGAAATTTGCACCAAGCGCTCCAAGCTCCATTCTTCATCACAAATTACGCGATGTAAAAATGTTGGTAGATTGCAAAATTTTACTACCTTACCCACCACCAAAGGTAACTCCTTGGGTATGCGCCACTCCTCTTTGAATGCCACGTGGAGCCTGTCATACCACATCTCCACCCTTTGTTTAAATGGCCCACTCATGGTCCCTTCGCATAAGTACTTATCAAATCTTTCCACCAGAGATTTATTTTCCGTGGGTACTCCCAAATTTTTCCATTTGGCCCATCGGGCACTCCAATCTCCATAAACACAAAATACAATAAAATAGCACCAAAACTAATTATGACACCTATACATGCTTCTTCAACGATTATCTTTTCTATGTGATCCGTGATATTGTAGACCACTCCTTGAGACATCTTTCTTACAACGTGCAACCACATTGTATTCACCTGCGACCACCTTTCTTGGTCATTCAACTTTGTTACAAGATGGGAAGCTTCCTGTACCACTAGGTACTTCTTTAATTTATCAATGTCCATGTCGTACGAACCCTTGGTATATCCTAGCTCCTTCCTTATCTCCAGGATCACTTCTTTATCTGATTAAATTACTCTCCAAATTTGCTCCTGAGGCCCTTAATCCTGTCATTGTTGAAATCAAGGTGGTTATGATTCTAACCCTCCGTCCGATGAAGTAGAAGAAGTCCTCATGGACTCTTCTCATCAACCATCAATATAATGGTTCATATTTTCCAAAGTATGGCAGCTCGTATAACTGGTAGACTCCAATATGCTTTAATAACTTCTCTCCAATGTCATCGTACATTGGCATGTCTTCTATTGTGCGCTTGTTTATCATCATGCTCAACAACACATCTAATTCCTTCTTATTATCCAATGTGTGATGGTTGTAATCGTTGATCTTACATTTACGGATGTGGGAATCCCATTCTTGTCCCACAATCATGCCCTTCGATATCTATTTCGAGAAATTACTCTCGGGAGTAATTTCTTCTTCCACTTCGACCTTCTTCTTCCCTTTTACTCCTCTCAAGGGTGCTTTCTTTGGCACCATTTGAAAATATCTCCTTTCTACCCTCTGTAATGAGTAATTTAAAACCCTAGTTTGAATCTCCATGCCCTAGTGAAATCACATTCCCTAGCTCTTCCATAACACATTTTCTTTACTCAAACCCTTCACCTATGGGGACGCAAGCTTCTCCTATGCACAAATCTTCTCTCCACATCTGGTTTCACACTCTTTACACCTCAACATGATTTCTCGGCTTGTTTGCACTTAACTCTTTTCAAATTCTCACAATTTCAACAGTAAGAATGAACTCACATCTCATCCTTATATATATTTTCAAAAATTTAGTGCATTTATTGCTCCTTCACCTACCAACAATCCTCTCATTAATCGACCATTTTCATTCTTTCCACGTTGTACATCCTCGCACCCAAGCTATAACCTTTTAGTAAGCCTTCCTACCTTCTAGTGTGGACTTCTCTTCAAAGATGCCTCCATGCGCCCGAGTAGCTCGCCACTATTCCTTCCCTTTGTAGTTCTCATGGCCTCTTCTTACCTCGCGTTATATCTATTTCTTCATTCATCTCCACCTATGGTCCTCATTTCTAGAAGCAATCTTTTTTTTTACAATTCTCAAACTTGAATGGCACCCGTAGTAGTTTTTTCTTTTCATGTGTACTTATCTTCAATATTCATGTACCAAGATATCAATAACCACCCCACACTAATGGTATGTGCAGTCCTCTCAGTGCATAATTTTTTTCAAATAGTAATTAGCTTCTAGTGCACAAACATTCTTATTACACAAAATCACCAACTGAATTGACAAAGCATAGCAAAGAAGAAGGAAATACATAATTAAATACCTAATCTAAATGAAAACACTTCCTTATTACAAACACCAAGAAGACTTATGTATAGTAGGGCTTCAGCCTACTCCCTTTGAAGTAACCGGGTAGCATTTTTTCATCAAGCACCTCTAATTGACAAGTGCATGTTTCAAGTATGCGATTGATAAAATACGGCCCCAACCAATGTACTTTGAGTTTTCCTGGATGGCACAAAAACTTAGAATCACGAGAATCACCATATGTCCTATCTCAAGTTTTTATCCCTAATGTGCCTATCATGCCATGCTTTCTTCCTAGAATTTTCTTGTTTTTGACTCCAACATGCTATTTCTCATCGCTCATCCGGCTTGATTGAATTTTTTCAATCCATTCTTCTAATGCTTTCTCATCAAAGATAAGAAGAATTAATTTTACACCAAACACTAACTGAAATGGTGTGGCTTTATTCAACCTTTTATATGTTGTGTGATATGCCCAAAACACTACAGATAATTTATCATCCTAATCCTTTCTTTCAACATCACAAATTTTTGTCAATGTCTCAAGCTAATAATCTTGTTGAAAGCCTCAAAGAATTCAATTTTCTTAGGATGATATGGTGTAGTCTTATGGTGTGAAATCATGAATTCATCCAATAAAATTATGATTGTCTCATTTAGAAAATGTGTGCCCCTATCACTAGTCAAACTCAAAGGACATCCATACCTTGTAATAATATTTTCCCATAGAAACCTAGCTGTTGTAGCCATTGTACAATCTTTTGTAGGTGTTGCTTCTACCCACCTTGTCAAATAGTCTGTGTAAGTAATGATATAGCATGATCCAATCATGTGCGCGGCGGTGAAATAGGACCCACATAATCAATAGCCCATTTATCAAATGGTTCTACACTAGTAATAAGTCTTAGAGGCATTTCATCTCATTGACATGGTTTCCCAAGGCATTGATAGTGATCACAAGCCTTGCAATATGCTTTACAATATTTATACAGGGTCTCCCACCATAATCCAGAGAGAATCTTACACGCAAAGTGGCGTCACTGCATAGTGGTCACCTACAATACAACCATGAGTTCCCTCCATGATGTCTCGTACATTCATGTTCCAAGACACAACAATGGTGCAATACTTCATCCCAACCTAACTTGTATAGGTCACCGCTAATCAACATATAGGGTGCCACACGTATAGAAAGTTGTTTTTCTTCTCTAAGGATTTCATTCCTTCTAGTGCCATACCTGTTCATAGAAAGAAAACAATGTCCTCTAATTCTCGATGGTGCTTGTTGTAACCTATATAACTATGCATCTGCATGGTATCTTCAATTTCATGTCCTTCTTATCCCGATCGTATTCGGATAAATGGTCTAGTCCAAATTATTTTTCCCTAGTTTTACCACAACTGTGAAGTCAAATTCTTGAAATAAGAGTACCCATCTGCATATGCACCCTTGTAAAATGGGCTTGTTTACCAAATACTTAAATTCCATGTGATCTGTATAAAATAAAAAATGGTGTAGCTAGCAGTATTATTGTCAAATTTATGTAATGCATAGATGATTGACAAATCTTCGCGCTCTGTAGTAGGTGTAATTTTGCTGCTCAGTAGGAGTCAAATTTATACTAGCAAAATAAATAAGATGATCTATAATAACTTCTACAGATTATCCAACACCAATGCCATGTCGAGCGAGGTGTCCACGTGTACATGAAATTGTTTTTCCCACAAAGTGAAGGAAAACATAAAACATGTGTGGTAGTATGTTTCTCCTTCAATGTCTCGAATGCACATTGTTGTAGCTTCTCACTAGTAGAACGTACCTTTTCCTTTCAGTAACTCCTCCAAAGGTGTGGAAACCTTGCATATCCCTTTATGAATTTCCTATAATACCCCGTGTGACCCAAGAATCCACACACCTCACTTTGACTGGTAGGCTCTTTTAGGCCGATAATGACTGCAACCTTAGCTGGATCAACCAACAAACCTTCCTTGTAGATTATGTGTCCTAATAGTATCCCAATGGTGTAGCAAATATGCACTTCTTGATGTTCAAAGAGATACTCAACTATCTACATATTTCAAACATTAAGCACAAATTGTCACAATGATCCTTAACAAGTCCATACACCATCCAATCATCTAAATAAACCTGTAAGAAGTTGTGAATAAAATCTTTAAATGCCTAAACAACTATGCACGAAAATACAGCAGCACATTTTTCAGTCCAAAAGGCATCACAATATAGGCAAAGCTACCCCATTCAGTAGTAAAAGTAGTCTTTTCTTAATCCTCTTGGGAAATCCTAACCTGATGATACCCAGAGAACCCATCTATAAATGAATAGATTTTACGCCCTGCAACGCCTTCTAGTATTTCCTCAATGAATGGCATAGGAAGGGAATAGTCACACATGCAACATTTAGCTCCCTATATTCCACATAGATCCTAATATAGCCATCCTTCTTGACACTGATCACCATTGGACTAACCCATTCTGACTCGTCCAAGGGCTTGATGATTCAAGACTTCAACATTTTTTCAATCTCTTCCTTGACCTTTTCGTGCAAGTTGGGGTTCATCTTGTAGGGTCTCTTTCTAACTGGGCGCACACCCTCTTTAAGCTTTATCTTCATCTCCCCTAATGATTCATGCATGAATTTAAGTTCATGGTACCCCGAGGGAATAAGTCTTGATAATCCCATAGTAACTCTATGATTTTTGCCACTTCAATGTCTGACCAATAGTCTCTAATTATGGCCTTCTTAGGCTCATCATATGACCCAATATTCACTTTCTTTGTCTTCATAGGTTCATGATAGGTGCGTGTGGTCTTCTATTCACTTGTCCAACACCTCACGCCTACCCGATGAATGGTTCACGTCCAGATTATTTACTTCTTCATCATCCACTAAGTAGACTAGTTTTACTTTTTATTTCTCAAGGAAAGCTCGCTGAAGTAATGTGGCATCTGTCTCTGCTTTCTTCAAGAAAATGCACTCTTGAATGAGTTCTTCCACCTTGCACTATCCCCTATAGTTAAGACCATTATGACCTTTAATGATTCTTTCACCCGAGGTTTAATAGAGAGAAGTAAAACATTTGGGTAATTCCTATAATTAAATCCTGTCAATTTCTAGTATCTCTATGAAGTTCTACATATACATATCAAGCACACGCGTAGCCGTGTAGAGTGGAATAAATATTGTGCACCTAGAGAAAAGGTGGTAAAGCTTCATGTCCCTCTGTTTCGCAGTCTTTCACACTTTCTGAATGTGGTTCTGAACAGGTTGATTACCATAATAAGTGCATATTTGAGTAAGTGCATTTCTCCTCAAGAACTCCGGTAGAAAGAGAAATTCTAATTTCATTCCATCTTATAACATTATTTTAGTAAATTTTTGTGCCTCTTAAATAAACAAGTAAAATCCCATGTGTGTCATCCTATCACCCAACGCACCGGGCGCTCACCCGAGGCACGTGCGGGTGTCGAGTCCCTCCTTTGTGTGAGTTGTGTAAGAATGCATCATCTATGATAGATGCGTAATAGCAAGATAGAAGAAACTCCCCTTTTAATCGAGACCTTAGAGTAAATGCTACACTAATGCATCCATTTAGATAAGAATTATATTGACAAAAGATAGATATAAACCATAAAGGAAAGAGGATGCACAATGATTATACCCATTCATATGAAACATACTTGAGTAGGGAAAAATAGATGTATGAGCCACGAACCCCATATATTCATATTTAAACATGTCCAGTAATCACATTACATCTATCGGGCCATTACAGGACCAAAAAGAAAGTGCATATTAGAACCATGTAGTAGAACTGACATACGTCCCTTACAATGCAAAAGAAAGCATATACCCATCCCTTGATATATCATTCTTCCTACGGATCTTCTAAACCCAACCCATAAAGCTCTCTATGTATTTCAGTAGAGATTCACTTCTCATCTTCCATCCCCGATCTCTCTCCTACTTCCTTTACCAGTGTTTGTATTTGTATAGATTTGTCCAACACATTCATGACTTTGTGGGAATTGTAGATCTATTTCCATGTGTCCAAGTGGTCCTCCATGGGATCATGCTTCTTTAGGCTCGATCTCTCCACTCTTTGCAATGATGGCCTTCTAGAATATTCTATCACAAGGTATATTCCTTTCGTGGGAACCAAGTTTCTAGGATGGAACCTTATCCACTCCACATGCGCAATCAAAGTCATTATTTTCTCATGTTCTGTCTAATACACCAAATATGGATAAGTCCCAAAACATTCACTCTTCCTTGCACGTGTGTTACTTTTCCTACTAAACCCTCCTAGAACCCTGTCCTGTGCCTTCTCCTTGCACGCCCTTCTTTAAGTAGATCCTATGTGCCCACGCACCTTTCTATACATAACAAATATTTTAGGGGCCTAACATCACCCCACACTACACCTGTTCTCCATCCATGGGAAAACTTTTCTAAAGAATAAAGAATGAGAATGGAAAGAATTGAAGGAATGAAGAATCGAGGAAGAATGAAAGAATGGGGAAACTATGATTACTTGTATAGGAGGAGAGGGAAATATTTCTTTAATTCTTCCTCGAACTTATCCCAAGTATATACCTCATCTTGTGCTCATTGGAAAAGGTTTTCAACTAGGACGCTCACCTTCTCAAAGCTCATTTCTTCCCCGACAAAGCTCATTTCTTCTCCATATCCTCGACACTCATCATTTGAGTGTCAACAACTTCTTCTTGATTGATCTTGCCCATATCCTCGGCGTGGTGCTCGCCACTCTATCCCTATCTCTGCATAGTTTTCATAGGCGGCCTCTGCTATCTCTATCCCTATGGAGGCCTTTACATCATAAGGACTTTATTGTATTGAGAAATAATATCTACAAGCCTCATCATGTCTTCCTTCACTGGCATGCCAACACTTCTTCTACAGGCACTCTAAGGCGGGTGGTTGCCTCCATGGTGAGAACGCGAGTCAATTCCTCAAGGCATTACAGGCTTGATTCATATTTCTGGGTGGGTGGTGTCAATTCTGGATGCTTCAAGATAATAACACTTGTGATCATCTCCACCTTCTTGGAGACTTCACGCACACCCTTGCCTTCTCTTCCTTCAATTCATGCCTTAGCTGCACGCTAACTAGTTCCTCATGTTTTAGGTCCTTGGTCTTCTCTGCGAGATCCTCTTCTTTCTTTTCCATCTCTACTTCTAGGAACTTCACCATATCATTCATCCTGAAGAGTATGGCTTCCACTTCAACCAAGAATTTTTTCAGCACATTACAAATTTGTTCATCGGATATCTGTTGAGCGTTTACCAAGGGGTTGGTTCCTTTTGACTCCAGCACCTGCATCAATGACCCTTGGCTTACTTTACATTATGGCTCATCAATGTGGGACTCAAATGCCCAAGAGAGAATTTTCCTTGTCTAAGGGCATGCATCTTCTTCATAAAATGATGCCATATCTAAGAGTTGCTTCATTGGTACAAAGTGCTTTGAAAGCGTTCATGAAACATCTTGCTCGGAACATCAATGTAGCCCATTACTTGGGATTGTGTTGCTTCTATGCTTTTTCTTCCTATGCACGTGGATTTTGGGAAACTTATCATTAGACTAGGGCCTCCTCCCATGTTTCCTTGCTCTTTTCCGACACTCTCATATTCAACATCCTTCAACAGCTTCCTCTTTTCTTTGCTCTAACTCCTCCACCAATTTTTCAATGATTCCCGCCACCTCTCTTTTGCGGCATCTTCTACCTATTCCTTTGTGAGGCTTGGGGTCCCTTGATTCTTTGTACTCACTTCTTCGGTTACCCCTTTATCCTAATCTCCTTCTTCCTCTCCTTCCTCCTCGAGTCATGTACTTAGAAAATTGGAGGGCCTTGAACCTCATTCACTCAAGGCATCCAAGCTTTCTATTTCCTCTCGAGTCACTTTTCTCTTGTCATTCTCTTCTTCTTCTTCCCGACAGGGGGATTCTACTTTCCTTCTCCCTCCTATGGTGACTTCTCCTTTGGTGCTTCCCCTTGAGAACATGGATATTTTTATGCTACTACCCTCTTCTAGGGTCTTCTCTCCTTCCGAAACTTCTTCCAGTGGGCATAAGTGCCTAGCTTGGCACTTACCTCTTGGGCGCCCACTGATTGTGTAGTCTAGACACTTGGGACCCTTTTCTCTTATACCTCTTCTCTTTCTCTCTTCTTTGGTGTAGGCTTCCTCCTTCCTGTAAGGTCTTCAGGGATGGATACATCATTTTCCAAGTATGCACCCTTTTCAAATTTTGGTCTAATGCACGGTATACTCATGCCGCGGTCCTTCCTGTAATTGGTAAAGTCAGGGGCTTCATCATCTAGACCTCGTGGGATACATAATTTTCCACATATGTGCACTTTTTGGGTAAACAAGCTTTCTGCGTAGCTCCCTATGGTCTTGATCCACCTCACTAAGGTCAAACCTTAGTATCTTGGCCTCTTTGAACCTTGTTCACCCCCGCTTGGAAGTATTACATGGTGAAGGTGAAGGGAAGTTTGCACCAGGGGCTCATTGTTTCATCTACTAGTTTAAATCTGCATATAAAAAATTTCTGGTAGAATGAAAACTTTTCCTCCTAATCATGTGAGTTCGGTAGTTGCTCTGGAATTCTCCATTCTTCCCTGAATGCATCCCTCATGTGCTTGTATCATTTTTATAGACATGGATTGTGAGTGGTTGTCATGGTCTCACAAGTATATTTGGTGAACCTTTTCACGGGTGACGGATCTTCCTCTAGATACTCCCAAACAAATTTATCCAGCCCATTAGGTAGTTTAATCTCTTGAGAACACAATCATGAGGAGGATGTTGCCAAAAATTATTTTGTTGCCCTCCTATGTGTTGCTTATGATTTCATCCATGATGAAAGCAGATAAGTTGTAGATGGAGCCCTCTCGATATCCTACGGCATACATTTAGCCATGCCTTATTAACTGTGTCCACCTCTCTTGATCATTGAGTTTTGTGAGCAGTGCACAGCCATCCTCATCATAGGTTTGTACTCTCAATAATGTTAAAATATCGTGATCCTTTCTTGTAGGCATACGCGGATACTATCTCCTTGATGGCCTCTTTGTCACTCAGGCCATCATCTAGACTCTCCCCTCATAGAGAAGGCCTGTGAATTTTGAAATTAACTAGGGATTTATGTGCATTTTGTGCCCTCGATCTTTGTGCAAGCACGACATCGGAGGTCCACCGATAGAGGTGTTCACGCTTGTTGAAGTAAGGTAACTCATAGAGTAAATAACCCCGCCTTTTCCATCTTAACTTTTACTTCATCATTATAAATGGGCATGCTTTCTTGTGTCCTCTTGTTTGTTGGGTGCACCAATTCCAAAGCCATATCTTTCTCTGTTGTAGTTGTAGTGGTTATAATAGCTCATCTTCATCTTCCTTAAGTGTGATTAACACTTTTTCCAAGCAATACCCCATCTGCGTCTTTGCATCTCTACCATTCTTCATTTGTGTTCTCGACGGATGTTTGTTTTCCTTTTCCCTTGCCCTTATGATTTTTAGGTGACACAGTCTCCTTCTTTGTGCCATGTTTTTGGTTATTTTAACACTTCAAACTTATGTTTTCTTTGCTCTTCCTCTTTCCAAACTTAGAGCTCAATCTTGTGAAGACACCCTTCCAACTCCGTGCCCTAGCTTCCAAACCCTAACTAGAACAACTCTTCCATAAGATGACGCTTCTTAACAATTCCCTCCATGCCCGTACTCCTTCCTTACTGGTTTGTAGATCTACCCTAGCTACGCACTTCATATTTCTCAAATGATTTCTTGTGGCAAAGTCCTCATTTTGGATTCCTTGGTTTACAGAGCTTTCTTCCCTTCATAATCGTAATGTAAAATAATGAATTGCTGACTTCTTTATTTATAGTTTTTCTATCTTCCTAGCATTTAATGCTCTTTCACCAACCACCACAATTAAACACTAAATGCGGTTTTTTCCACTAATCTAGTCTTAAACTACTTTACTCACGTGCCCAAGCTTGCGTGGAAAAGTCTACAAACTTCTAGTGTGCAAAAATCCATATTACAAAAGACTCTTACGCACACGCGTCAACAAAGTGCAAAGGAACTTCTTCCATGTTTCCAAGTGGTCCTCCATGGGAGCATGATTATTATGGCTTGAGCTCTCCACTCTTTGCAATGATGGCTTTCTAGAATCTTCTATCGTAAGGTATATTCCTTTCATGGGAACTAAGTTTCCAGGATAGAACCTTATCCACTCCGCATGCACATTCGGTCATGATTTTCTCTTGTTTTGTCCGATATGCCAAATATGGCTAAGACCCAAAACCTTCACTCTACCTTGTGCGCATGTTACTTATTCTACTAAAACCTCCTAGAACTATATCCATACCTTATGCTTTCGTGCACTTTTCTTTAAGTAGGTCTTGCATGCACACGCACCTTTCTGTACATAACCAATATTTTAGGGGCCCAAAATCACCCCACACTATGCCTATTCTCCATCCGTAGGAACACTTTCCCTAAGATTAAAGAACGAGAATGGAAAGAATTGAAGGAATGAAGAATCGAGGAAGAATGAAAGAATGGGGAAACTATGACTACTACTGCAAGAGGAGAGGGAAATCTTTCCTTAAGTCTGCCTCCAACTTATCCCAAGTATCGACCTCATCTTATGCTTGTTGGCAAAGGTTTCTAATTGGACACTCACCTCCTCAAAGATAAGTTCTTATCCTCGACACTCATAGTTTTGACAACCTCTTCCAATTTCTTGCCCATATCCTCGAGCACATGCATCCTTTGAGTGATCTGGGGATATAATTATTTAAGCTGGTTCTTGATTGAGCCTTGCAAGGTCTCAATAGCCTCTTATTTCTTCTCCACCACAGTCATAATTCTATCTCTTTAAGCCTCGTTCCCATTTTTTCTCTTAGAACTCCTTGAGTTCTACCTCTTGGGTGGCGGCCGGGTGCTCACCACTCTATCCCTATCTTCATAGTTGTCATAGGTGTCCTCTTCTATCTCGCATGGAGGCCTTTACATCGAGTGAGGACTTTATTGTATTGATAAATGATTTCTACAACCTTCATCCTTTTTTCCTTCTCTGGCTTGCCCACACTTCTTATACTTGACTCTAAGGAAAGTGGTTGCCTCTCCATGGTGAGAACGTAAGTCAAGTCCTCAAGGCATTGCGGGTTTGATTCATATTTCTAGGTGGTGCCAAGTCTGGATGCTTCAAGATAATAGCACTATGATGAACTCCACCTTGTTGGAGACTTTGTGCATCCTTTCCTTCTCTACTTTCAATTCACACCTTAGCTACGCACCGACTAGTTCCTCATGTTTTAGGTCCTTGGTCTTCTCTGCAAGCTCCTCTTCTTTCTTTTCAGCCTTTCTTCTAGCTTCACCCTTCTTCTCCCGAGATTCTGAACTTCACCCTGTCATTCCTCTAGCTAAGATTCTAAGGCTTCTCTAACTTCAATGCGAGACTTTATTCTAGCTCATTGATATGGGATGCAGATTTGTCCTCGTCGGGGTATGACACCTTCTTCATCAAATGATTCCGAGTGTTTTACTATACGTTGCTTTCAGGGTTGGTTCCTTTTGACTCTAGACCCATTACTTTGGCTTGTTTTTGCTACATCAATGCGCCTAGGATTACTTCACATTCTAGTTGCTTTCATTTTCCATGGGACCTCAAATTCTCCAAAAGATCATTTTCCTTTTCCTTTGTGAGGGTATGCACCTTCTTCATCAAATGATTAGCCATAGGATGTTGTTAAGTATTTTATTCATCCAATGAAGATAATGGTGTGCTTTAATGTAAGTACATGAGTGCGTATAGAATGTTGTAAAAGTAAATATTTATCGTAAGTGGTCAGTAATGTTAAAATGTCAAAGTTGGGATAAGTAGAGAATTATTATTTGGGCTTATAAATATTATATTTGTAGTAAGGATAAAGAGTGATGTCATAAATATTTTGTATATTTTATTTGTGGAAAAGTCTAAAAGGTGGAACCCATGTATGATAAGGTTCATTTATCTTCCTACATGTAAAGCGTTTAGGCATGGATTGATTGGGAAACTATCCCGTCTTAGAGATAAGGTGGATAAGCTGGGCCACCTCCCCTCATTTAGCATGTAGTGCCTTTCTCTTTGTGTAAAGGAAGCCATCATTTTGAAGGTGTCCTTAAAGAAGCCTTAAGAGCTGTAATTGTACCTTCCATAGTTATTGCTTTGAAGGCAAGTGAAGTTAATAACACTTGATATTATAATGAAGAACCTGATTCCCAATTTCTCTTTATTATAATGTACCTCTAGATTTTAGATTTATCATTATTCCTTCTTATCATAGTCTCCTTGTGAGGTTTGGGGTCCCTTGATTATTTATACTCACTTGTTTTCTTACCCCTTTCTCATGATCTTCTTCTTCCTCTCCTTCCTCCTCGTTGGTCATGTACTTAGAAAACTAGAGTTCTTGAACCTCCTCCAACTCATCATCATCCTTTTTGCCTATATTTAGGCATCCAAGCTTTATGTTTTACTTTGAGTCACTTTTCTCTAGTATTTACACAAGAATCTCTTTTTTCTAACATGGGATTATACTTTCCTTCTCCCTCATTTCTCACATGACTTATCCTTCTTGTTGATTGTAGTGCTTCCCCTTTTGGCAATGGATCTTTTTTCAGCCTATCTAATGAAGATGCTTCCTCTTTCATTCAAGAGGACTTCTTCTAATGGGAATAAGTGGACCGAATTTTTTCCTACCTTTTTGAATGGTTTACCTCTTGGTGGTCTCAAACACTTGATAATGTGCAAAACTCATGGGATTTATTAACTTTTCTTAAAGAATTTGGGACCCTTTTCTCATTTGATATCCTAGCCCAAGGAGAGAAGGAGAAGATAAGGGATTATCTCTCGTTTCTCTAAAGAGGAAGCTCGATGCTTTAGTGGATGCGTAATGAATGCTTAATCTTCCTTCATCTTGGGATGAAGTGGAGATCGACAACGTGAAGTATGACCGCCCGAGATCTTTAGGATGGATACATCATTTTCAAAGCTGGAGTATGCACCATTTTCAAAATTTGGTGAGCACAAATATTTCCCTAGATGCGTAGGTATACTCTATTGCTAAGTTCCTTCTAAAATTGGTAAAGTCATGGGATTCATCATCTAGACCTTGTGGGATATATAATTTTCCATGTATGCACAATGTTTTGGTAAAATCGGAAATTGCTTTTACAAAATGGGTCAACCATGACTCCATATGGTCTTGATCCACCTCACTAAGCTTGAACCTTAGTATCTTGGCCTCTGTTGAAACTTAGTTCACCCCGCTTGGAAGTACTATCTTAGTGAAGGTGAAGGGAAGTTTGCACTAGGTGGCTCATTGTTTCATCTAAGTAGAGAAGTAGTTTGAATCTTCCAATATTATAAGTGTAATAGTACACATTTTGAAGGTGTGTTAAAGAAGCATTAAGAGGTAACTCTACCTTTCCAAAAGCAAGTCCCATGAGTGAGTGAGATTGTAACTTTCATGTTGTAGTAATTTACTGTAAATTTATCCATTATTCCCCCGAATGCATCCTCTTGTGATGTTTGTGTGTTTTACATACCATTTTTAATAAGACGTGAATTTTTAGTAACGGGGTGTTGATAGTCCCTTGATTATTTATACATCATTCTTGGTCTCAAAAAAACTAGTGTATTTGGTTTTGGGTAAAAATCTTTCGAGTGAACCTTGGATAAGCCCTGAATTCTTATAAATAAAACAGGCCAACCTCATTTAGCAGAAGAAGTAGTCATGGGTGACCGATCTTCCTCCGAATACTACCAAACAAATTTATCTAGTCCATCGAGTAGTCCTCATCTCTTTCTCATGAGAACACAATCATGAGGAGGATGTTTCCAAAAAGTATTTTTTTCTCCCCTCTGACTTATCCTTCAAGGCTTCCCCTCGAGCACATGGATCTTCTTATGATTTCATCCATGATGAAAGTGGGAAAGTTGTAGATGGCGCCCTTCTAGATACTGGGACCCTTTGATATCCCAGTTATTCACCTATGTCTACCTCTCTTGATCATTGAATTTTGTGAGCAAGTGCACGGCCATCCTCATCACGGGGTTTGTAATCTCAACGATGTAAAAATATCACGATCCTTTCTTGTAGGAATATCGTGAGTGCTAGTTTCTACAGAATTATTCATTCTTCCTTGATGGCATTGTACTTTTTATAGATGTGAATTTTGAGTGGTCACTAATGTCATCATCTAGACTCTCCCCCAAATCATCTAGAGAAGGCTCTGAGAACACAATCATGAATTTTGAAATTAACTAGGGCTTAGTTATGCATCATTTTTGTAGATGGCACCCTCGCACCCACCTATGTCTACCTCTCTTGATCATTAAATTTTGTGAGCATCTCACGATGTCAAAATATCATGATCCTTTCTTGTAGGAATACGCTGCTACTTCATATTTTTCGCTAACGTCATCATCTAGACTCTCCCCCTCATAGAAGGCCTATGAATTTTGAAATTAAGCGGGGAGTTATGCACATTTCGCCCTAATATTCGTGATTCATGGATCACATGTGACATCATCCATTTGGTAGAGGCACTCGGGATTGCCAAAAAGTAAGGTAACTCATAGATTTGTAACAAACCCTACCTTTTCCATCTTAACTTTGACTTCATCATGTAAATGGGCATGCCTTACAGGCATCCTCTTGTTTGTTGGGTGCACCAATTCCAAAAAGGCATCTCTTTCTTTGTTGTCGTTGTGTGGTGGTTATAATCATTCATCATCATCTTCCTTATGTGTGATTCCCACTCTTTTCCCAGCAATATCCCATCATTTCCTTATGGGTACTACATCTTACGTACCATTCTTCATCTGCGCTCTCGAAGGCTATTTGTTTTCCTTTTCCCTTTCCCTTCTGATTTTAAGGTGACACATTCGCCTTCTTTGGTGCCATGTTTTTGGTTATTTTAACACTTCAAACTTCTATTTTCTCTACTCTTCCCCTCTTTCCAAACTTAGAGCTCAATCTTGCAAAGAAACCCTTCCAATTTTGTGCCCTAGCTTCCAAACCCTAATTGGAACAACTCTTCCACAAGATGACGCTTCTCAAAATTCCCTCCATGCCCGTACTCCTTCCTTACTAGTTTTCAGATCTAACCTAGCTACACACTTCATTTCTCAAATGATTTCTTGTCGCAAAGATCTTTTTTTGGATTCCTTTGTTCACTGAGCTTTCTTCCTTCATAATCGTAATGTAAAATAATGAAGTTATTGAATTATTTATTTATAGTTTTTCCCTCTTTCCAGCATTAAATGCTCTTTCACCAACCACCGTACTTCAACACTAAATGCATATTTTTCCACTAAGCCGGTCTTAAGTTCCTTTACTCACGTGCCCAACCTTACATGGATAATTCTACAACCTTTTGGTGCGTAAACAATCCATTTGACAAAATACTCTTATGCACACGTCAACAACGTTTGAAGGAACTTCTTCCATCCACCTGATTTTTTCTCTTGCCTACCTCACATTGTTCTTGCACTTCTTCGTCTTGTACATGGTTTTCTAAAGCCTTATCCTAGCACCAATAATTCATTTCCATCTCTTCTCTACGTGCCTCTTATCCTTACATGCCTTTATTTTTTAACCGGGCCATTCACCGCAACTTTACCACTAACCCAAACTTGTATTATAGGCCTATACTTCCTTTCACTCCACCCCACACTAATCGATGCACGGTCTTCTATGCATACACAACCTTATGAAAGTAATGTGGTTACCAAGCACAAATCATAAAACAAAACAACAAAAAGAAATGAACAATAGGAAAGGGAAACACAAGAAAAGGAAATGCAAAAGGGAAATTTTATTCTACTTGGCAATACTACCCTTATCAAAAACTCCAAGAAGACTTATTTATGGTAGGGATTTGGCATACTCCCATTGAAGTGTCCTGGTAATCTCATCCCATCCAAAGGTGCTTATAAGCGCATGCACCTGAATTAAGGATGCATGAAATGATGTAAGGGCCCAACCAATGGATTTTGAGCTTCCCAGATGGCGCAAAACTTAGAATCATATAAAAAAACCATATGTCTAACCTCAAACTTCTTATTCTTGATGTGATGATCATGTCATGCCTTTTGTTTCTCTTTTTCATTCTTTTAGCTCCACTTGGTGAGTGATCGTCTTTCATCCAACTTCATCAACTTGTCAATCCTTTCTTTCAACGCTTTCTCATTAGCTAATCCTCCTACACACATTATACGCAAAGAAGGTAATATGAATTCAAATGGTAGGATATCCTCTGTTCCAAACACCAATTGAAATAGTGTGGCCTTATTCAACCTCTTGTAGGTTGTTCTATATGCCCAAAGAATGGCTGATACTTTATCATCCAAATCTTGTCTACTAACATCATAGATCTTAGTTAACGTATGACTAAGTATTTTGTTAAATTCCTCAGTGGTTCCATTTTCTTGAGGGTGATAGGGGGTAGTCTTTTGATGGGCCACCATAAATTCTACTAACATAATCCTGACCATCTCATTGAGAAAGTGTGTACCTCTATCACTTGTCAAACTCAACGGGCATCCATATCTGCTGATTATATTTTCCCTTAAAAATCTAGCAGTTATAGCCCACTTATACAATCCTTTGTAGGCATTGCTTTTTCCCATCATGTCAAATATTTAGTCCTATTGATGATATACCACAAACCATCCCTTCACATTACTAGTGAGATTGTTCCTAAAATTTGATAGCCCATTTCTCAAATGGTTCCACACCAAGCTATTAGCGTGAAGGGCATTTCATCCATCTTTCCAAGTTTTCCAAGACACTGCAATGGTCATACGACTTAAAAACTCAATATAATCTTAGTAAATGGTTTCCCACCAAATCCTTGTGAGACGAATCTTCCATGGTTATATTTCCCACATAGTGTCCTCCTGCGATCCCACTATGTGCTTCTTCCATAATTACAATGCACTCATGTTCTAGCACGCATCGGTGCAGAACCTCATAATAGACCAATTTGTATAGATCTCCACTAATCAACATGTAAGGTGTGGTGCAGATGGCCAACTACTTCCTCTCCAAGACCTTCATTCCTTCTGGCACCACACCTATCTTAAGAAATACTGCAATTTCTTCCAAATCCAAGGGCACATGCCACAACCTAAGTAGTTGTGCATCTGGCATAGTTTCCTCAATGTTGTACGCATCCTCCCTTGCGTCAATCCTAAATAGATGATCGGGTCCAGAATTTCTCTTCCTTGGCTTCACAACCACGATGAACTCAAATTCTTGAAATAGCAGGACCCATTGACATATGCGCCCTTGTAGAACAGGCTTATTGACTAAGTATTTTAATGCCATGTAGTCCGTGTAGAATATAAAAGGTGTTTCCACCAGATACTACCTAAACTTATGCAATGCATAGATCATAGATAATGGTTCACACTCACTAGTTGTGTAATTTTGATATGTTGGTGTTAACTTCCTACTCCTAAAACACAAGGGATGATCAATAATCCCTTCACCAAAGTTGTGTCGGAATCCCTTCTCCAATGGCTATCCTGAAGCATCAACATGAACGTGGAAAGGCTTATCCCAAATAGGAAATGAAGTATGGGTGCGGTGACAAGCCTATCCTTTAAAGTTTTGAATGCCTTTTGTTGTGCCTCTCTCCATTGAAAGACACTCTTATGTCTAAGAAATTCCTCCAAAGGCACGTCGATCTTGGCATATCCCTTGATTAATTTCTGTAATACCCAGTATGACCAAGGAATCCCAGCGAAATATTTTACTAGTAGGCTCCCCAAGTCCCACAATAACAACCTTGGCAAGATCTACTAGCAAGCCTTCTTTGTAAATGATATGCCCTAAATAGGTTCCAAATGGGGTAGCAAAGACACACTTCTTGATGTTGAGGGATATCCTCAACTGCCGACACCTTTCAAACATTAGTCTTAAGTTATCACAATGGTCTTTGACTAGACCATACACAATCTAATCATCCAAATAGACCTGAAGAAATTTATGGATGAAGTCCTGGAAGTCTGGACCGTAATATGCGAGAACACTACGCAGCGCGTTCTTCACCCAAAAGGCATGACCATATAGGAAAACTTCCCCATTCAGTGGAAAAATTTGTCTTTCTCTGGTCTTCCTTTGTAATCCTCACCTAGTGGTAACTTGAGAACCCATCCGTGAAGGAGTAGACTTCATGCCCGAAAACTCCCTCTAATATTTATTCAGTGAACAAAGTTGGGAAGGGATCAATGACACATACTTCATTTAGTTCCACAAATCCTTATCCTCCCATCCTTTTTAATACTAATGACCATTGGGTTAACCCATTCGACTCTTTAATAACCTCAATAATAACCGACGCTATCATCTTTTCTATCTACTCCTTTCCTCGTAAATGCGTGTAAATTAGGGTTCATCCGGATGGCCTTTTCTAGATAGGAGTGCACCTTCCTTTAGTTTTATCCTCATCTATCCCAAGGAATGGTGGATGCCTTTGAGTTCATGATACCCACGAGGAATATATCCTGGAACTCACAATAGATCAATGATCTTTGAGACCTCCTTCTATGACCAATAGTATCTAATGATATCTTCCTTAGGTTCCTCTTTTGTACTCAATGTTAACCCTTTTTATATTTAAGGTTCATGGTAGGCACGCACTTGATCATCAACACTATCTATGACTTCGCGTGTCCCTATAGAATGGCTAACATCCAAGCTTTCCTATTCTTCCCCATTAATCACATACACCATATTCCCTTTTTCATTTTCCATGCATGCGAGCTCAAACTATATCTCCTCTTATTCATCCTCGTCAAAGTGTGCCTCCAAAATAGGATCCCTAGAAAATATAGTAGTCTTTCTTCTCATGACACTATCCCCCATTGTAAGGTGCTTGACAACCTACAATGCCTTATCCATATATGGTTTTGTACTTCGATACTCAAAATCCTGAATGAGATCAATTTTTAGCTCTTGCCAATTTCCGGTATGGTGGCGTGTCTTTGAGTGGATATACCATGCGCACACACAACCTTGTAGTGTTGAATATATCTTATGTACCCATAATGATGGTGGAAAATCTTCTGTGCTTCTCATATAGGTCGTCTCACATGCTTGGTTATGGAAGGAAGCGGTCTCTTTAACATGGTAGTCTTTTATAGTTGTGGGTGCATTGCTCTGAAAAACCTTATAGAAATGGAAATTCTAACCTCGCACCACTCCAAGAGGTTATCCCGATGTGTAGCCCACCAAAGAGCAGTAGTTTTGAGTAGGTTGTAGTTGATAATTTCTCTTCTTTCCTTCTCATTAATCCATTGGGCCTCCATTTCTTGCAAGAAATATTTAGGATTGGCCCCTCCCAGTAACTTAGTAACTTCCTTCCTCCTCGATGCCAAATCAAGGCACATTTGTTACCCTTATTCTGATCCTTAAATGACATCCAATCAAATCATAGGTCCCATGCACCCAATTGTCATACGCCATGCTTGTTGTATCACTTATAGAGTGAGCATCGTCAAACCGGATAACCCCTTCATAGGGTGAATATTCTCGGGGTCTCTAATGGATTGCACATAAATCCTATCAAGGACCTCTTATCCTAAAGCTTTAGTGTAAGGTATTGACTTCCCATCCACCAAGGGTATAATGACACGCTCCTCCTTATTATCAAAACTTATGTACCTCTTTTTGAACCAAAGATCAACATTGTTATTACAGCACCATGGGTGCCAAGTAACACTGGGAAATTGTCTTCCTCGGTGAGCACCAAGACTTAAAAGTCTCCAGTAAACTTGGCCCCTTGAATGGTGATAGTTGCATCCTTCAATACTCCAATTGGCATTGCCTTGGTTTTATTTTCCATATACAACACATTCAAAGATGGTTGTAATGCAGGCCTTCCCATTTGATGCCATGCATCCAAGGTGAGAACATTGACCTCCACTCCCATGTCAATGAGGATATTACTAAGGAGCCACCCATCAATGACTGCATTCAATGTAATCTCCTTATCATAGTCAAGGATGTGAGGGAAGGTTTACTTACAAAACCTTTCTTTCGCGCTCTTCTCGACATGTGGTACCTTCTCCCCATGCTCCTAGAAAAGGAATGATTTTCTCCTACCTTAACACTTTGCATACTTCCTTGACCTCATCCAGGTCCTCCTGTGGGACCTCAACATTCCTTCTTTGCTCATACTTGCGCTAGATTACTCCTTCGGACATTGGATTTCTCCTTGTAAACTCTGAATGACATCCATAGTCTCTTGATATACCTCCTTCTAATGAGCAGGGTCTGGGTACTTCCCATGTACCACTTCTTCCCTTGAAACCAAGGTCCTCTGCCTTGGTATTTCCTTGGTGTGTGCTGCTTCTACTCGTGTTGTCACCAAAATAGGTTCCAATCCTGACTCACATGTCACTCGTGGCATCCACTATGTTTCAACCTTCTTTATGCTTACCATCCTAGCACTTTTTTTTTCCTTGCAGTCTATGTTGAATCATGTGCTCAAACAAATCAGGGCACTCCTCATACTTGTGCTTCTTCCCACACCATGACCACTACAATTAATCTAGACACTCACGCTTGTAATGTTCTATAGACCCATAGTTATAGTAGGTTCCTCAAGGGAACTCACTTCTTCCCCACCGTGGTTACTTATGACCACGGAATCCTCCACGAGAACCCCTTCCATGTGCGCCTCCATCTACGTGCCCCTCATAATGACGGTCATCATCTTTAAAATTGCTTACAATAGTATTCGGCGCACACTAAGATCAACAACGTCATGAATCTAATCAATCAGCCTACAGTCTTTAGTGTCATGTGATGTAGATGTACAAATATTACAATAACAAGATACATTCTTACGGATTGCACATTGTAGTAGAGGAAACCTACTTCCATCATGATCCCCGTGATAAATTTCACAATCATTACTATAGTGCGTACCACTTCTAGGGTAAACTATCCTTGGCATGCCTCTCCACTTCAAAATATGTGCACCAGAGACCACTACAAGTCTCATGTGTTGATTTTGCAAATATTTTCTCTAACTACTTCACCATTGTAGAAATTTGAGCCTCTAGAAAAGGGCTCACACCAGTATCAATGCTCCCAAATTTCTTCAATGCATAAGGCAAACCTCTAAAGCCTCACATGGGTCTATGAAAGTATTATGTGATAATGCTCTTCTAAATGGTGTTATCAACCCCCTAACAAACCATTGAGCATGTTGTGAGGGGTGAATGTCATATGATAGTTTTGATAGGAGAGTTTTAAACCATGCATCATACTCCCACACACTCTCTATCATTCCCTACTGGATCTCTTTTAGAGCACTGATGCTCTTCTACTCAAACTCAAGGATGTGGAACTTTGTTAGAAGGAATTTTTCAATGTAGTGTAATCTACCACCATCTGATGGGGGTCATACTTCCTATACTAGTATGCGCATGCCCTTACAATAATATCGTTACAAATTGAATGACCTTCCATTTTGGGGTTATGATCCCCTTCGCGCGCCATATAAGTTCACACTTGTGAACATGATCTCAAAACATACTCTATACCTCGGTATTCTAGAAAGTGTAATGACATCTCAAAAATACTTGAGGAGTAGGTTGAGGCCCTTGTCCTCCAAATCCGGATCCTCGGTTCCCTCTGGTGTTTCCTCCACCACCAGATCCATTAGATCCTCCCTGGCCCTAAGCCTCCAAATCCACTAGCTCCACCCCAAACCCTCCCGCAGATGGCAATGGGCATGAAGTGGTCACACTTAGTGTTCCCAATGTCCCACTAAACTATGTGCCAAAGGTTTACGAGATTGTTCCACTTCCATATGCGTGTCCCACGCCACTCCCGAGCACGTTGCCCAAACCTTGTGTATTTTCACTTTTCCCAAAAATTCCTCAAAACACCAGAATGGTATGTGCATCCATAGAGGTCCCAAATGAGAAATTATATCTCCTAAGCATGGATCAGTCACTTGCAATGATACCAAATAGGTTAACAATACTTCTCCCTTGATCTAGAAAACCAAGCGCCAAGGTCCGGTGACTAGGTGGGTTCATATACACACCAATGACTCTTCTTTCTCCATGTGATGAACTCTCATCAAAATCCGAAGGGGTATCTCTCCCACGCTTTCCAAGATGGGGTAGCAAAAACTACTTAGGTTCCACGTCCTCTGCGTGAACCTCAAATCCTTCCCACAACATCTTCCTCCATAGATCCATCACACTTACAACCTTGTATTGTCTAGAAATCTCCCTTTCATGCACTTCACTATACTTGAGTCGTCTCTCCTCCCTTTGATTTTTCGGTGCAATGTCTTCCATATTCCTCCACCTTAGCTTCCACCCTAGCTTCCTAGCCTAGTGCTTAGAAATTTTAGCTTGCCATCATAAATGCCTATAAACTCAAGGTAATGATAAATATCTTCATCGCGGTGGATAACATGTAGAAATGATCCTCTCGGCTCCATCGAAACTCAAAATTAGCAACCTCCAGACAATAATATGTAAAAATGGTGTATTCAGAGTGTATCTAATCAACACTCCCTTCCACCAATGATCAACAACACGAGTCCACGTTATATTTGAATCTTGTAGCCTCTGGTAATCATATTGGGTCCACATGTGTTCTATAGTACCAGCTCAATCTGGACACATATGCTTGAGAGCCATTCGTACAACTCTATTGGGAAGCAAAAGAAGAAATTTTCATACAACTCATCTTATAGGTTCTCGTCTACCCATCTACGTGCATCAAAATCATGTCCAATGTTGAATCTTTGAGAAAATTCATACTTCGTGCTCTTGAACCATGTTTCAACACTCTCCAAGGTTAGATGTTATGTTCTCACGCGATATAGATATAAATAAGCATGTCATTTCTTACAACTTCAAAAAGGGGTCTCAATAATGGAACCAATATGTAGTCAATATTTATACCCCTTAAACAAACAAGGAAAATCCCATACGCACGCCTATCACTAATTGGGCGTTGGGCACTCACCCGAGGCACGCGGGCACCAAGCACCTCTTTGTGTTAGTTGTGTAATAATGCAACATCTATGACAGATGCATAATAGTAAGACAGAAGAAACTCCTCATTCAACTAAGAACTTAGAGTAAATGCTACATTAATGCATCCATTTAGACAAGAAGTATATTGACAAAAGATAGATCTGAACCATAAAGGAAAGAGGATGCACAATGATTATACCCATTCATATAAAACATACTGAGAAGAGAAGAAGAGATGTATGAGACATGAACCACATATATTCATATTTAAACATGTCCAGTAATCACATTACATCTATCAGGGCCATTGCAGACCAAAATGATAGTGTAGATTAGAACCATGTAGCAAAACTGGACTTACGTCCCTTACAATGCAAAAGAAAACATACACCCATCCCTTGATATATCATTCTTCCTACATATCTCCTAAACCCAACCCATAAAACTCTGTATGTATTTCTACATATCTTCACTTCTCATCTACTCTCCTTGATCTCTCTCCTACTTCCTTTACCGGTGTTTGTATTTATATCTTTTCCAACACCTTCATGCCTTTGTGGGAATTACTGAGATCTGTTGCCATGTGTCCAAGTGGTCCTCCATGGGAGCATGCTTCTTCGAGCTCAGCTCTCCACTCTTTTCAATGATGGCTTTCTAGAATATTTTATCGCAAGGAATATTCCTTTCATGGGCACCAAGTTGCTAGGATGGCACCTTATCCACTCCGCATGTGCAGTCGGGTCACGCTTTTCTCGTGTTTTTCCTGATATGCCAAATATGGCTATGTCCCAAAACTTCACTCACGCACGTGTTAAACTCTCCTAGAACCTTGTCCTGCACTCCTTCTCCTTGCATGGCCTTCTTTAAGTAGGTCCTACTCACCCACGCACATTTTTGTACATAGCCAATATTTTAGAGGCCCAATAATCATCCTTATGGACTACCCACCGGTGCGTTGTTGTCTTGCGTAGGGTATATGCTAGCATATTCCTTAGCTCTAACTATTCTATCCATTGTTCTTCCATGGTATGCGGGAACACCATAGGGTCTCCTTCCTTGGTGTAATAAGGTACTGAATTGTTACCTATTTTCCTGATATAACGCAGTTTTCTATCCCTAGGAAATATGCTCTTTACTTCGCTCCCTACCAACTCATAAAAACTATGAACCCAATTATCATGAGAAACACTTTTAGTATCACTAATAGACTATGCATCCTCCCACTTAAAATTCCTTCCTTATATAACTCATGCGCCTCTGGGTCCCAGATGACACATACATAAATCCTATTCAATTCTTCCTCACTTAAGGGCTCAACATAGGGCAAAAGTTTCCATTTGTTAAAGGGATAATAACTCTTTTCTCCTTTTTTCAAAGCTGATATAACCCTTGTTGAACTAAATATCAACATTATTTGCATAGCCCAAGGATGTCCTAGTAGAACTCTGCCAACGCTAAAACCTCAAAATTACAATGAACTTGGCTCCTTGTATGGTAATGGATGCATCTTTCAAAACTCTAATGGGAGTGGCCTTATTCTGGTTATCCATGAACAATACATTAGAGGATGACTACAATGGAGGTCTCCCCATTTGTACCCATGCATATAAGGTAAGAACATTGACTTCCACACTGTATCAATCAATATATTACTCAAAATCCACCCATCAACAACAACATTCAGAGTGATCTCCTTGTCATAATCTAGGCTATGAGGGGGAAGATTTGCATGTAGGATATGTTGTCTAGTCTCAATACTTGCGCGTGGAGTGTTTCCTTTAACCAATTCCCTAACAGTGGAATGATATTATCCTAGCACAACATCTTGCACACTTCTTTTAAGTCATCCATATCATATTGGACTGTCTCTGATGCTTTCTTTTGCTCCATCTTTCATGATTTCTCCTTTAAATATTATATTTCACCCTAAAGATTTCTAAGTACCTCCATGGTTTCTTGATAAACCTCCTTCGATGGGTAGGATATGAGTACCGTGCATGTAAAACCTCTTCCTTAGTGATGGTAGGCTTTTCTATAAATTCTTCTTTGCACTCGTCATTTTAGCGCGGGTTGTGATCTTTACCTATAATGCCTTAGATCCTAGTTCCAACTTGGGAATCCACTAATTTTCCACAGTGCATTGTATCCTAACCATACTTTTGCCTTTGTTCTCTTATTTATGCTTCTTACTAATATTCTCATATAATTCTGGGCATTCCTCATAACTATGATTCTTTCCATAGAAAGAACATGTAATATTTTGGGGACATTCACACCTGTAGTGGTTAGGATATCCGCATGTATAACATGTTCCATATGGGAACTCACTTCTTCCACCACCATGGTATCCTCGACCTCTTCCATGACCTCCTTCAAAATGCCCTTCATTTTGATCATAGTATGCCTGATTATGATCCCAATCCTAAAGCTTGTTATTTCCTTTAGAGTTATTTGAAACTCATGTCTATCGTACACCAATATCTATAACATCATGGATTCAACAATCAACAGCGATCTTCTGTGTCATGAGTCGTGGACCTACAAATTTTACAATAACAAGAGACGTTCTTCCTTATCGCATGTTGTAATAATGGGAAATGGCTAGCATCATGGTTTAGATGACATATCTCATAGTCCAAAAATAATGAGTGCACTAATCTATGTGAAAACTATCCTTTGTGTGACCTTCCACTTCACAATTTGTGCACCAAATCCCCGTACATCTCATGTGCTGAATTTTCCGATAGTTTCTCCAACTACCTTACCATATCTGTGATCTATTCTTCTAAAAATGGGCTCACCCCAGTGTCTATAATTCTAACTGCCTCAGTGCCTAAGGTTGCTTCAAGTGCTTTGTGTGGATCAATGTATGTTTTATGTGATAGTGCCCTCCTAAAAGGGGTAATCAGACCTCCAACAAAACATTGTGCATGCTAGCTTGCATGAATATCATAAGACAAATTAAATAATAGTGTTTTGAAACAAGCATTATACTCTCTAACACTCTCAGCAGTGCCTTGCTTAATATCCTTGAGTGTGCTTATACTCTTCTACTCAAACTCATGGATCATAAAATCTTTAAGGAAAGCGTCTTTTAAAGTTACATAGTCTACGCAAGTTCGATTAGGGTCAAAATTTATGAACTAGTTGTGTGTACATCCTTGTAAGGTAGTATAGAATTAACTTTCCCTACACTCAGAAGTCATGATTCCTTTTACATGCCACATTATTTCACACATGTGCATGTGTTCAACAACATCTTCTATGCTCCTATACTCTAGAAGATGAAGAGACATCTCCATGTAAATATTATGGGGTTGGTGTAGACCTTACCCACCTAATCTAGAACCTCCACTATTACCTCTGCCTCCAGAACCACCAGATCCACCAGAACTAGAACCACCTATACCTCTTAATCCTAAACATGTAATGCGGTGTCGGACCAAGATATACTCCCATGTGTCCCAAAAATAGTACTAATTTTCACCCTACGGTTTGCGAAGTGTTACTACTCACATAAGAGAGTCCAAAATTTTATGTGCACTAAATTCTATGCAAATGATACACCTAAAAGGTACTCCCATACAACAACAAAGACATTTACATTTCCATCGATGTGTTTTTATATGACTTAATCCTACCCTCCCACTTCCTAAATTAGTTTACTCGACTATTTGTTGTACTAGATACTAGAAGACAAAGCGCAAGGAAAATTTGCAAGGTGGATTTAGATGCATTCCCATGGTCCATGTCATTTCTACTTGTGTGTTTTACATGAGGCCAAGAGGGATCCCTATCATGCTTTCCTAAATGGGGGATTTCTTGATGCTCGGGTTCCAAGTATTTTGTGTGAACTTCAAATCATTCATAAAATATCTCTCTCCATAATGCCATTCACTCTACAACATCCCACTTTTCTTCTCTATCTCCCTCTCATGTGCCTCATTATACTTAAGCCACCTTTCCTCTCTCTGCCTATCTGCCACTATGTCTTCCATATTTCACCAAACTGCTCCCTTTAGTGCTTGGTGGGGTTTAGTTAGCCATCGGTTTTCTCTCAAGTTCAAGGTTACCATCAAAATTTTGATCACCAATGGAATGCCTTATAGGTAAGCTCCCCTAGGATATCATAAAAATTGGAATTCAGCTACCTCTGGGCACGAATAAGTGGAAATTTAGTACTCCAAGATATAGTTGTTCAAACACCATGTATCCACATCGCGATTCCAAATTAGATCAAGTGATAAAGGGTCCAAATTCTTCATTTAAGTGTGTGATACCTCCAATTCCATTTATATGCATAAGCAACCAACCACTCGTATAATTTTACTAGAAAAATAGTGAAGAATCTCTCATACAAGTAGTCATATAGATTATTCTCCACCCACATGCGTGTGTCAAACTCAGATCCGGTGCTAAACCTCCATGCATATTCTTCTTCTAGGTTGTGTATCCACTCCTCAACACTTGTTAGGGTCAACCGGTATGTCTTCATTGCGAACCATCCTGAAAATAATTGAAAAGAGGTCTCGGAAATGGAACCAATGATGTAGCCTAGAATTTACTAGAAAAATCCTAGGCATGCTTTGACACATCACTCATCCTAGAATGAGTGCTCACCCAAAGCACGTAAAGGTACCGGGAGCCCTCTTTAGGGTTTCTGTTGCAGGATGTTAGCATGATGAAGACTTAATGCATTCAGATCCATCATTAATACATCATTCTATAGTGCATGTTCAGATCTATATCTAAAGAATAATAGATTTAAATGATAATCATGATGAAATTAAGCATGCAAGAACCAATTATATTCAGGATTTAATACTCTGATTCAGCCAATACACTTCATTATATTAAAACATAGGAATACATAGAATCTTCTTACAATAATAGCATCATATGCTCATGCGCGTAACAGATCTGACATCATAATCTCACAGTAATCCAATTATTACATACCACTACTATACAACATAATTCATTACATACTTATAAGGGTGGGGAATTTCTCTTCACCACTTATCTATTCCCAAAAATAGGTCACATGCTGGAAATATCCATGTGCCTTTACAATAATAGGCTTACATGTAAGAATGCTAACAATGGACCTCTCCCAACTAACTGGCAGTAATAATCCTATTCTTATCCCACACCCATACAAAGCGCTCCATAGCCGTTCTTCAAAAACTAGCCGATGTGTGTCGTGCAAGTATTTTCCTGTTTGTGTGATCCACACCATCTTCTAGAAATAGATCATAATCATGAAAACATCTAAGTCCCGAATCTGTCTCCAACCTCTACACGTGATTCCCTTCCAATCCTCCCATGCCTTTGAATGCACTCTACTATTCCATGAATATTATTTGTGCCTTCTATTAAGTACTATATAAGGTTTTCTCAACAACACTACAACGTGAGGTCTTGCTTTATTGCTTTCTCGGTTTATGGCTTGGATCGCTCATCACTCAAGAGTGTAGATAAATAGGAAAAGTGTTATCTAGGTATTCCACTTTTTTCCATTTTCCCTCCTTTTGCATTATACTTTCCCATCTCTGTTTGTGTCCTCATCCAATGCCACATTTCATTTTGGGCTTAAAAAGAATACTATTTTGCATCTTGTTTTCCCACATAGCTTAAATAGGGGTTTAATAATATACATCTCACTCATCTTATCACACACATCCTTAAACCTCACAAATCAATTAACACATCAAAACATCTCTTTTCCTGGTTTTCTTATTAGGATTTCATCACCCAATAGTAAACCACCTCAGACACTTCCCACCATAACAAACCCAAACAAAAATAGTTTTCCTTTTTCTAAGCACCCACTTAACTATTCACTTTTTATTTTCCATGTATTATTAATAATCAAACATAAAAACTATTTTCTTTACTTAATTTGGTAAAAAATAAATCATGCCCATAGTCACTCTTTTATAAAGTAAGTGAATGGAATAAATTTTTTTCCTCAAATGATCCCTCATCTCAACAAATTTTCTCTACAATAGTTGTAGCCTTGAGAACTCAACCACTCATCAACGTATCTCAACCAGAGGGCTCATTGTTCACACTACAAGTTTAGGAGATACAAATCTAATCTTTTACCATCAATTTATCTCATATATTCCATCCACCCCACTATAATTTTGATATGAACGTTACTGGACCACCTAAGGTTCCTCTCGGTGATTCCATGTTTTAAGATCTCCTATATGCAAATCCATTTGCACTTCAAGATTATCTCTTAGAGATCAACCCATATTCCCCAAATGGGCCTCCACTCTAACAACTCTATCCTTATCAAAACAATCCTTAGGCCACCCATCCTATAGCTAATTAGCTTTATGTATCCCATCTTTCTTCCTCCTCTACCAATCCCTCTACTCATCAGACTACCCAAATAGTCACCCCAAATCCCTCACAATCTTCTCGCTAAGAAAAAAACCATTAATACTACTTTCCCCTTTGCTTCTTCGGTCGTTATTCTTTATAGTGTCCCTACTCAACAACTACAAACATCATATCCCATGTCTAGACAATATGATATTCTTAAATCCAACATGATAATCAATGTTTCATATCCCCCTTTCACGGTTGTTTTACATTATGCAGTGTCAAACCCTTTTCAACAACAATATCAACCTGTTCATTCCCACATCCCTTCCCAACACCTGACGCAACATCCCACCCAATCCCAACTATCCTATCATCTTCCCATATCCCAACAACAGTTCTTTCAATAACCATCCTTTCAATCACATCCCATGGCTTACTCCCAAAAAATTCCTCAAACACCAACACATCTGTAAGCTTATCAACAAACCTATCCAACTGCTTCTTACATACAACCCCCACCTCTCATCCCCCAAGAATCTTTCAAATGATCCCATGCATGCCCTTGTAAATAGGTTAGCTAACCTTGAAGCTTCAACTTTAGGGACAAAAGTCTCGTTATCATATGATAAAATCTATAATGATCCCATTCACCCATCCATACCAATTAAACCATATCCTCTACACTAGGAATTGCCAAAATTCACTAAGTTCAATAGCAAATAAGATCCACAACAACATCTTCGTGCATTTAAACATGCATGTTATCTTATTACGCATGATCAGGACTTGATGCTTCACACTTTTCCCATGTCCTTAGTTGGTCCCACCTTGTATCAAAATAATTCTCCAATATTCAATCTTCTCTTTCTCCCAACTTGCGCAATTATTTTTAGAACATTTTTGATTAACATTACATGAAAAATAACCATCAATGATCTATATGCCATCCAAAATTTGAAGATGAATCTATCACAGACTTCATCGCACAATGGCGTATCACTATAAGTCAATTATCCTTTCATCTTCCACAATCTAACCTTATCGACATCTTCTCACAATCATTTGTGAAGCATATATCTTCAAATTTACAAATCCAATCATTCCATACCTTTGATTAGGCCTACGCCATGGCCCATTTGGAAACATGTGCCCTTAATAGATCCATTTAAAACTCAAATCAAATAAACTCAAACAAGAATTTATTAAATCATCTGCATAAAATGACAATTCAAAGGAAGTAGCTTAATATCATGGTTTTAAATCATATTACTGCATCTACATCTAACACATGGGATCAACAACGAGTCACTCAACCAATGCCTAACTACACTCCCATCAGGGAGTTATACAATAAAATATACAAAAAATAAATGATAGCCAATATTTTCACACTTCCTCCTATCGACTAGTTGACGAGTCAATACTAAAATTTTATGGTATCGTGAAGACCACTACTACAAGTATCACTAGGTTGAGGTCAAGACATAGAAATATGTCATACTTTTAAATAATTGGTCCAAAGACTCATCGATTACTAAGTCAAAATCCTAATGCTTCACCCAATCAACCCCTTGACATTTTTAAACAATTGTTCCCAAATCATACATCAACAATTCAAGCCACCACCTCTACCACAACCCAAACACCTAATGCTCATACTATAAATGCCATGAATTCTAATGATCGAGTCTTCTCCATCCACAAATTTTTCATTGACCACATCTATTCCATTTGAAATCCTCCCCACATCTGTTACATCTACATCTGTTTCAGAATTTACTCCCGCATGTACAACCATTAGAACTCCATTAGCGATATATCATTAATACCCTTAGAGACATTCTTGAAGCAACCATTTCAGCCTATTTCCACATCTAGCGTTGGTCCTTCATCAACCCCATTATCTACTTCATCCATTCTAGTGAGCCCGACCACCTAGCCCATGTCAATTCCTCCCTCACCCATCATACCATCTGTAGAACC
Source organism: Taxus wallichiana var. yunnanensis (assembly GCA_018340775.1). Classification (NCBI taxonomy): domain Eukaryota; kingdom Viridiplantae; phylum Streptophyta; class Pinopsida; order Cupressales; family Taxaceae; genus Taxus; species Taxus wallichiana. Next base: position 256,699,566 of record CM031241.1, on the reverse strand, counting down.
TATACCGGTTATTCATCCCACTCCTTTACCCATGTCCAATTGTTGTTGTTACATCCCACCATATTATTCTTTCACCCCAACTTTTCATTCACATAATTCTTAAAATAAATTTACCAAGCCATGAACTTGGATGTCCCTTCTATCTTGACAACACAATCCCATCAATCCCCATATTCCTTGGATCATCTCATCCAGGATGTTATTTCCTATGCCCAAACCCATTTTAGTGTCCCATCTAACACCCAGATTAAGATTAAAGATGGTCCCTTGATGGTTTTTCTCACATACGAAACCCATGGTCCCTTCTAGAGGTAAATCCAAGATCATCCTATACCAAAACACCAATCAATAGTAAAACTGAATCCAAATCATCAAAGCATCAAGACACTCGGTTTTACCCCAAACATCCAAAGTGTCCCATAAGACATCTTCTAGCACTCTCGTTAGATCAAACACATAAATCTTATACCACCTATTACAAACTTCTATAATTATGCTTCCTCCTATCAAGGCCTTTGACCCAAAAGGAAATAAGCCTCTATGGTTCAATCCTAACCTTATGTGTGCCTTTCATCGTACCCCTAGGCATGACACTGAGCATTATAGAGAACTCTCATGCCATTATTAATAATAACATCAAATAAGGGAGACTTTCTCTTGGGCCAAGTCGTCAACTGCTTTCCCCACATCTAGTTTAATATCTTTTATTCTTCCTTCCTACGGAGAAGACTCACCTAGTGGTGACTCTCCTTTTTCATAAATGCGGTTTTAGGTAACCATTTGATCCAGCCCATGCGAGTCCAAAATAACCTCTAAACCAAAGGAAAGGACCTATATCGCCATTCCTCCCCTAAGGAGTTTGGTTACATCATCGAAACTAAAGATTTCTTTTTAGCGGCCCATAATCCTATTGAACAAAGCATCATTAGACAACTTCATCAAGCCCCAATAAAAATGTAGCTCTATGATTTCATCCAAAGCTCACTAGATTATAGGAAAGCTCTTATTGAAGCCTTAAAATGCATTCTAACACCTGATGATGAATTCAACCCTTCGCATCTCTTGTAGGCTCACTTACTACTTCTACTACTATATCATTCAATATAATGAAATTCCAGACATCCCTCTACAATAACATGACCTTATCCTCTTCATTACGGTTAGGATCAATGATACATTCATTTGAAGGTCTATGATTTATAATAGGGAAATAATTATTATCATCCCTTCGTATAGTTTCGATCAACTTAAGATTCCAAAGGAAACTATTGCTCAGACACCTGCGGTCCTTTGTGCCTTTAACGATGCCATCATTCCTGCCTTAGGAATGGTTGTTCTTCCCATCTGTGTTGGTGAGAAGCTCATCCACTAGACCTTTTATATCATTGAAGGATAATTTCAATATAATGTTCTCCTTGGATGACCATGGATCTGCACCATGCATTGTGTCCCATCAACACTTCATCGCTCCCTTAAATATGAGCATGAGGGAAAAATATTAACGCTTCCTGGGGATGCTCCTCCCTTCCAAGGTTGTAACATGACTTACAAACCAAATGACACACTCTACTATTCATTCATCCCGTCAAAACTCCATCGATATCACCTTCTCATGCTTAATACCCTTCCCACTCCCAACCATGTTGGTGGACCTAATAATGCGTTTATGTACATTAGGGATCTTATCCCTTTCATTCATCTCACATCTAAACTCCCTGACAAAGACTCCCTAGATGACGTGGTGAACAAACTTACGATGGGGGAGTATCACCTTCTCATGCTTAAATACCCTTCCCACCTCCCAACCTTTCATAGTTGTGTATGGAATGGATGGTATGGGCCGTATTCTGAAACATGACTTTGTCATCACCAATCCTAACTATGGTTATTTACTAATGCACACCTTTAGTTTGGTGGATGTAATCTGAAACAAAACAACAACATAACACAAGAATACCATCGATTATGATAAGACGAATGACCTAAAATAAAAATAAATCTATGTACCAACCCATGAGGTACTTAGGGTTATCTTGTCCTAAGACCGTTTTACAATTACACCTCTTAATGGTCTTCACCACATCGTTTCCTTTGCACACTTCACCAATTTCTTATTTATGGTGGCCTCTCTATTTATAGACATCACTTATCCATCTCATCTCTAAGATCGATGAAATTCCAATCATATTCCATACCTTAACTCTTATCTCAGGTAAGCTTATCTTATAAGATAAACCTAATTTTACATGGGTTCACATTTTTAGACTTTCTTGAAAACCCTCCTTTTTATTACCTATAATACTACTTTCCTAATCATGTAGTTTCTCTAATTACCCAAACTTTGATTTTAACATTACCGGACCACTTACGACAAATATTTACTTTTTACAACATTCCTATTGTACTTTGAACATGACCCATATGGCCTTATTTCTTGATCTAATTATCAAAAACATTATTCCTAATAAAATTTGAAATAGAAATTATGGAGTTTTAGGCTATAAGGAGCGGTCTTCCATCCCATGTCCACCATCATTTTGGGTTAGATACTTGATGGACACTCTTCCTCCGCCTCCTTTATCTTTTCTAAAATTTGGATTTGAAGACAAGGGCATGCCTTCTCTAACTTATCCATATTTTCCAATAAGGAGTGAATCTCAATCCATCAGAGATACCTTGATGGACACGCTTCCTTCACCTAATCTTATCATGCTCGAGGACATGGACCTACCTTATTTACTATATCCATCTCATCTCTTTATTTATCGAATCTTGAGGACATGAACATACCATCCTCGTCTCTCTTGACTCTTGTGGACATGGAACTAGATGACACCATCTCTATTAATTCTATAAAAAAATTAGTCTCCACCATAACTTTGGGACCGCTCACCTATCATTGTGACAATAAGACTAGGTCCCTTCCCTTTACCATTCGGAGATGATAGAAGAATACTCTTGTACCATTGATTTTCTTCAATGTGTTGATGACGATGCCATCCTTTCCCACATGGGGGTATAATATTCTTACCTTTAGTATACCTTACCATCTGATTCACCTACCCTTCTTAATGAATGCACCATTGATGTCAATATCAGGAATCCATAGGAGACTCACATTCTCAAGGTGAGCCAGTCACCTTATGAACATGAGCTATAATCTTTCACCACATTCATCTCCCATCATAGACAATCATTTGTATGGTCATATTAAAATATGCTAGGTCTTGACCCCTTTATCTTTGTCCACAATATCATCACTTACCCCAATGCTAAATCGGTAAAGAAGAAACTTTTCCACATTCATCCTCGCATTTATCTCCTTGTTAAAGAAGAGTTGCAACACCTTTTAACAACAAATTTCATCATTCCCATTTAATATCCCTAATGGGTTTCCAACATTTTCCCCATCGCTAAAGCATCAAGAAAATTACGCATATGCACAGACTTTCAGGATCTCAATCTCACCTACCCTAAGGATGATTTCCCTCTCCCAAACATTGATCAACTTGTGGATCTTACCATAGGTCATGAGATTATTTCTCTCATGGATGGTTTCTCGATTACAATAAAATCCTCATTGCACTAGAATATCAACACAAAACCTCTTTCATCACCGCTTGGGGGACCTTTTGCTATTGTGTCATGCCTTTCGGTTTGAATAATGTCGGTGCTACTTATTAGTGGGCCATAACTTATACCTTCCATGATCTCATCCACAAAACCATTGAATACTATGTTGATGATATTTTAGGAAAATCTAAGCATCAATGTGACCATATTTCCATTCTCGAAGTCCTTTTCAAGTACCTCATTCACTTTTTCTTTCATCTTAATCCAACCAAATGTGTATTTGGATTCTTAATTGTCAAACTCCTTGGATTTATCATTTCTATTAGGGGCATCAAATTCTATCCCACAAAATTAAGGAAATCATAGAAATGCCCCCTCCTTCCAATCTTAAGAAATTTCACACCTTCAAGGTCACCTTCAATCTGTTCACCATTTCATTTCACAACTTTATTATCACTATCATCCATTTCATCACCTCCTTGGAAGGATATTGAATTCGATTGGGATCACAATTTTCAAAAATATTTTGATGATCTGAAACAATATCTCCTATCTCCACTAGTGCTCACACCTCCACGTGATGGAGAGCCATTTTATTTGTATATCTCTACCACTAATCATGCTCTAGGGAAATGCTAGCACATTGTGATGACAAAGGTCATGAGAAGGATGTTTATTACATCAGTCATACTCTACATGACTATGAGACCCGATACAAAGAAGTTGAAAAGGTTGTGTTATGCCTTATTCTTCACCACATTGTGTTACGAATTATTCTTCACTACATGACTATGAGACTAGCTACAAAGAAGTTGAAAGGATTTGTTGTGCCTTATTAGACATTATCTCCTCAACCACAAGACTTATGTTGTGACTAGCTTTCATCTTCTTAAGACATTGCAATACAAACCTTATCACAATGATCACATTACTCGATGGCTCATGCTCATGACATAGTTTTCCCTTGAATTTATCGCTTGAAAATGCATTAAGGGGAAATCCATTACTGACCAATTAGTAGAATCCCCTCTTCTTAGTACACATTTACCTCATGAAAAATTTTCAGATGAATCCATTAATCAATTTCATCATGAATATAATCCACAAAAATTTACTCTCTTCCTTTATGGCTCAAAATGTCGGTAAAGGGGAGCGTTTCATCATTCTCATTCCTTCGTGGGAAACTCCTATTACCCTCACATTTAAACTCAATTTTGAGTGCACAAATAACATTGTGTAGTATGAGACTCTCATCCCGGGTCTTAAAACTACCATATTTTTAGGTTTTCAAATTATTGACATCTACGGGATTCCAAGATCATAGTCAAACAATTCACAAGTGAGTATCAATGTAAAAGTGATACTCTTAAAAATATCACCATATTTTTAGCTTCATCTTAAAGCTTTTGAATCTTACACCATCCAAGTTGTTCCCAATGTTTCACCTGATTTCTTAGTTTTCTAAGAAGTATTTGACGAAATAGATAAGGTAAAGGTGGTAAGAGGAATACCTATTTTGGACGGTTGAAGGTTGTGCACGCGTAATGACTCCTCGATCCAGAGCTGACCGTGAGAGCTTCCTTTTGGCTGGGAGGAACTACCTGAAATACAAAGCAAGACCACAAAAGAGAAATTAAATGATATATGGTAGTGGACTGCCTAGCGTGTGCTAGTTCTAGGAAGTGTGATACTTCCTAGTCAGTTGTCACTCCACTATTTTAAACAAATTAATGTAAAGCAGTAAATAAAAGCCTATTGTAATTAATTGATTTAGGTATCTCAGTTAAATACAATAAACAAATCTAAAAGTAACAGGCTAAGCTACAATCAGATCTAGGGAGGTAAGGTATTGTCACAGGTGTAGAGTGTGTCGGGGTATGATTCGGGGTGAAGTGGGTCAATAGGTAAGGTGTTTGATATTTTGTTCTAGGTCAAGGCAAGGAAACATAGAGACCAACACATCGGTCTCGAGGGTAACCAAGGTGCGGTTAGATGTGTGACCGATGTCGGTCCACCGTAGTTTTACGAGGTCGAACAGGGGGTCCGAGAGAGAGTTTCTCGAGGTTGGCGGGGGAAAAAAGGGATGTTGATGTGGTTTAGAAATCGGGAGATCATGATGTGAGGTTTGGTAGGGTTTTGGTAGAGGTGAGATAAATATTAGGTGGGTAAGAGAAAGGTTAGGTGAGGTTAAGACACCGTAGAGTAACCAATGCGGTTATAGTCTAACCAATGCCAATTCTTGTAGAATGCTAGGAATACTACAAATATGGTAATAAGGAAAATATAGTGCGGAAGGATAGGAAATAGAAGAGCCAAGACTTTCTACTTACCTTAAGACTGATGCATGTGGATGTGCAGGTGGATTAGAGGTGTTGGTATGAAGCTGAGTAGTGTGGAGGAATCACCAAGTGCTTGAGGGGGCCTCTTACATGGACTACTTGGGCTTTCTTTCTTCTTACTTCCGCTCAACTTTCACTTGAATGGGTGTTGATGGCCTCAGATGAATGCTAGGTATGCTGTGTGTGAGAAAGAATGTGTTCTGTTTGCTTGCATGTGAGAGAATCCATTGAATCTGCCAACCTTGAGAATGAGGTAAGAAATGGACATTAATGGTAACCGACGGTGGTTACGGGGCTGACCGGCATCGGTTCGGGGTGACCGGCGTCGGTTAGGGTGGGATTCCCTAGGACATGCTAAAAATAGGAGATCATGGCTCAAATGGTTTCCAGATCTCACTATTCATCCAAACATGCCCGGATGACCATTGTGTCTGCGAGAATGAAGTTTTAGTCTTTAATTTGGGTTTGTTAGTTAGGTTTTAGTTAGTTATGGCAAGTTACTAATAATAGGCTTAGGGTGAGGTGTCTAGGTGAGGTGGCTAGATGAGGTGGAGGGGTAGGTATTTAATTAATTAGGGTAATTAAATAATAATTAAAATGGGTGTAATTGATTAATTTAATTAAAGTAATTAAATTAATGTAGTGTGGGGTGAAAGGGGGCCATGGTTAGATGAATGTGTTTAGGTCGATTGATGACAAGGGGCTAAGGGGAGCGTGACCTGATTTTGATGTCTACATTTTTCCCCTTTTTGTTGCGTGGCTTGTACTAGTAAGTGATGCTAACAAAAATAAGATGTGGTTGCCCCATGTGAGGGTGAAGGTGATCCCCCTCAAACCAGGAACTGATGAGGTGATAGGGTGAATCGGCGAGTGGTTTGATAAAAATTAAATGTGAAGAAGAATGGTGGAAAAGGAAGAATGGGGAAAAAGGTAATTCGGTATACAGGGAAATGGGTAAACGGACCAAGGTCAAAGGTAGTGGCAGTTGAACACATGCACACGTATAAATGGCAACACGGTACCAGGTTGAAGAGCTTGCAAACTCTACATCATCTAAGGTCGATAGGTGTATCCAAACAAGGTTGAAGCGATTCCGGTATCCAGGTATAGGATAAGGTCAGGAAACACAACATGGGTCAGGTGTAGGAATGTTTGGGTGTGTTCTGGTACACCAAGGTTGGGTCAGGATATACATCATGACAATAGGAAAGGTAAGGTCACGAGGTCAAACAACACGGGTAACGGTGTCGCAAGGTATAGTGAGCACATTAGTTCAAAGGTCACAAATAATGTTCCATGTCTAGGTAGGTAGGTCACAACACGGGTAAGGTCGAGGTAGGTGTAAGATAATGAGGTTTCAATGGCAAATGAGGTGAGGTTGAATAAGGTGGAGGGCCAAAAGGAGAAGGTAAAATGGTCTAGGTAGGTGTAGGGGAGGCAAAAGAACGAGTTGGTAAGGAAAATGAGGTAAATGTGAGTAATGACCATGAAATAGGGTAACCAACAAAGGGTCGTCGAGATGAATGATGGTGTAGGGGAACCGATGACGGTTAGCTAGGGGAAATGGACCGACATCGGTCAAGGGTTAACTGATGTCGGTTTAGTCGGTAGGTAATAAAAAAAAAAACCCGTGGTTATAAAATTCATTTGTGTATTGTGAAAAGGAGAAAAGGACAAGAAGAGAGAAGAGAGAAAGAGGACGAGAGGATACGTCAGCACTCTTGGTTGGTGATCCACATAGGTGAGAGTGGGTGAGTGAGAGGTGGGGCCACAAGGTCAGGTGGATTGAGGTGATTCGTGGAGGATAGGTTGTGTTTGGTTCGATGGCAGAGGTAGGAGAGGGGTCGGTGGTCCACCCATATCGCGCCTAGATATACCACCACGGCGTCGGCAGAGGGATGAGGTAAGCTCCACACCATAGCTCAATGAGTTAATTGATTAAGTAGGATAAAATATGGGTTGTAATAAAAACGTGGGGGGAGGTTTTGAATTTTTTATTGGGAGGTAAATTGGGTATAATTGGGTTGGGGGAGGGTGGAATGTAGGTCAATAGGAGTGGGAAGGGTAATAGGGAAGGTTTAGGGAGGTTTGGTTGGGTAGTTAGGTTGATTTGGTCAAAATTTGAAAAAAATTTTGGTTGGGGTTTTGGCGCATTCGACACCACACGATGACCGGCGCTTCGGTCACTCTATCGGCCGATGTCGGTCATGTAGAACTAGTAGTGGTCACGACACATGTGACCAATGATAGTTAAAATGCTACTAGATGGTTATGGGTAAATGGAGTCGGTGTGAAAATGAGGAAATGGGGCCAGAAAATAGGCAAGAATGGGCTAGGTAGTGAAAATGGATGGGCAATGGGTAGGGTAGGATAGGTAAGATATGTTAAAAGTGGGGGGTTTGTGGGTATGATAAAGGTGGTTTGGGTAAGGGTTAGGCTAAATGGATAGGGTTTAGGTGTAATGGGTGGTGGGGGTAAGGATTAGGGGTTTGGGAAAAATGTATTAATACATTGAATGTTGGATGTAGGCCCGAGTGAGCGATTACGGATGAGGATCGCATGCCACCTTTATTTTTGCTGATGGGCTGCATGAGCAAGAGGTGAGTTTCGACAGTTGGAGAGGTTGGTTTGATGATGTGAGATTGGGATTCACCATTATGAGTGAGTTGGAGAGAGTCTTATGGTTGCCTCATCGAGAGATGGGACTCTACGACCAACACTTTCCATTTGCCAACGGGGAGATGACCATCACCCTAGAGGATATATATAGGATCCTAGGCTGTCGATTAGGGGACCCAGTTTTATTCTCATCGAGAGGTCACGGCGAGGAGTACTAGCAGGTTTTGGAGAGGTGTAGTGAGTGAGCTCCACATTCTACCACAACTAGCATGGGCTATGGAGTGATGTTATAGAGCTCATCCACGAGGAGATGAGGCTTGGTAGTTTATTGATGGATGGAGGCGATGTGGTGCTTCGCACTACCAAATGCAGAGGTGGGAGATTCCCACACTCCTTGATGGGTGTCCTTTGGGACATGATATTTATCATACCCGGACCCGCATGGGCACCTGCATTTCTTGGTGCGGTTATATAGAGAGTTGTGGGCCTATAGGGATTACAGATTCAACATTGTGTGCCTTTCCTTACTACATTGTTGGGCTTATGAGCACATTGTGTGTGTTCGACAGTGGGGATGCCCTGGCAGATGCATTCCCAGTGGGAGTATTGAGAGTTGGTTATAGGTGATGGGTGCCAGAGGCCCGAGAGAGCTACAGCTACACACATGATGTAGCGTATATGGAGATTAGAGACTGAGGGTTTATCCAATGTGGACATCATTCCTGGAGCCATATGTGACCTTCCTTCTTACAAAGGGATGTATGCAGAGTTGGATGGGACTACAGATATATCTATGGATAGAGGGAGGAGGGATGAGAGGGAGCATGAGATGATACCTATCGAGAGTGAGGCATGTTTGGTTTAGTGCGGGATGTACCTCCATCCTTCCCATAATATAGAGAGATGAGGTGGAGAGACCTTTGTCTCCACTCCATCCAGGCATAGTCGATAGGGGAGGAGGAGGAGCCCGTGGCACCACCACAAATGATGGAGTTGGTCCCAAGTGGCATATAGGGTAGGGCCATACAGAGGCGGAGTAGCACTAGAGCACGAGACCAAACTTGGCTGCAGTGATAGGAGAGATGAGATATATCCTACAGGGATGGGTGACCACCCTAGAGGCCTAGGTCATGGTAGTGTAGAGTAGTAGTCATGATTGAGGCAAAGGCATTGGTGCTATGACACAGTAGATCTTGATATGGCGAGAGGGGGCAGGACAGAGGCAAGGTCAATCGGGGACACACACAGGCAGGGGTCAGAAGTATAGGGGCCGAGAGGCCATGGCCACAAGATACGGGTAGAGAGGTGAGAGCAACAGGTAGTGTGTGAGAGGAGGAGCCCAAGTGTAGATATTAGTGGATGGTGTAGATTTTCTATCAGTGACAGTACAGAGGATGGAGGAAATCCTCAAGTGAGTGGACACATTCCTAAAATGTGATATATTTGAGAGTATTTGAGCCCAAAGGACACACGTGATTTTTCGAGAGCACGGGGGTTAGGCATTAGAGATGCCGAGTCATCTAGTGGTAGATTTGTAGTAGAGCATCACAGGTCGGTGAGAGGAGGATTCAAGGGATACAGAGACATTGATTTTCATCCATGAGATGATTAATAGCCCCGCACCCCATTCTTTTGTTGATAGATGGATTTTTGTATATGATACTACTTTGAAGAAGCTTTGATGAGATTCAGTCAAAGACATTTTTGTATGAGATATAGGCTTGGAGATGACGATGATTATTTTGACACGAGATACATTATGTATGTGATACACATATTTATATATGAGGAGATAGATGAGATGCAGATGATTTTGTGGTGATGTATATGTTGTTTACTTTATTATGATGTGGATGAAAAATAGATGAGTTAGGCATGATAGATTCAGGTCGGTTTAGGCATGGATCGAGTCCGGTTGGTTTAGGCATGGATTGAGTCAGTCGGTTTAGGCATGGATTGAGTCAGTTGGTTTAGGCATGGGATTAGAGTCAGTTGGTTTAGGCATGGAGTCGGAGTCAGGAGTTAGTTTAGGCATGGATTGAGTCGAGTTGGTTTAGGCATGGATGGAGTCAGGTTGGTTTAGGCATGGATGGAGTCGGTTGGTTTAGTGGATTGAGTGGGTTTAGGCATGGATTGAATCAGGTTGGTTTAGGCATGGATTGAGTCAGGTATTGGCATTAGGCATGGATTGATCATGTTTTTGGTTATGATTCAATTTTCAATTTATTGGTAGTATGGAAAAATAAATGATGATAAATATCAATGTTATGGTGTGAATTTCCCAAAATTGTTGATATCGTGGAAATATGAAATGATTGAGTAGATGTTTGTATGATGTGATAAAATGGTAGATATGTGTTTGTGGTAAATTTCCAAGTGTTATGAAAAATGGAAACTAAATATGGTAGAATGTTAATAGAAAATATGTGGGGAAAATGGTTAGGGTAAAGAGTGGCCGAGCTAACCTTCTAGGGCCCCATGCCCTGGAAGTGCTACCTACATAGTCCCAAATGAAAAGGGACCTCAGACCGATGTAGTTCTCCCATAAGCTAGGGAAGAATATGAGAAGATAGAAGAATAAGTCGGTAGGTTGATGGGTAGGGTTGATTCTAGGTCATAGGTATAATTAGGTTAAGGTCATTTAGGTTTGGGTGGAGTATAGGTAGATAGGTATGGGTGATTTTAGGTTGATTGTGGTGAGAGAAGAAAATCCCAAAAGACAAGTGTCGAGGGTCTAGTCCTATATAGGATGATCAAAAGGTAATGAAGAAGCGAAAAGATAAGAGGAGGCAAGAAAGCCACCTGATTGGCAAGGATCAAAACATACGAACCATATCTATAGATAGGTTAGTGAACGTAAGACCCTAAAGACATTGCATGATTGATTACTCTAAAGGTGAAGAATAGTCACATAATCACCAAATGTCATAGGTTCAGTAGGTCCCTTGAGGCAGGATGAAGTGAAGAGATAACGGGTAAGGAGGTGGAGGTAATTAGGTCATATGATAAGATGTAGCATGCCTTTGGCAAGAGATCCAAGATCACAATAGGCAAGTCCATGATGAAAAAGTTTTCTTTTCTTTTTCTTTTTGACTTTTTTTAAATAGACTGATCAATGCGGGAAGTCTATACGGGATGAATATATGTCTCCTTGAGGTCTTCGTGAAGCTGATCGATGCGGGAAGCTTCTGAATATTTATTTTTTGAGAAAATAGTCTTCTTTTTGGATAGACTATGTAGAGATTTACGAGCTTTTATAGCTTGTCCTTCGAGGGAGTAGTCTATTTATAGCGGCAATTTAGAGTGGAAGATGTCCTTTTGAGGGATTCATCTTTATAATGGAAGTTTGACTCAAGGAGTTAATCCCTTTATATTATCTTTTTTGGCTTTTAAGTCATGGACTAGACTATAAAGAAGCATTTGGGTCTTGTTCAAAGGCAAGGGTGAACGACCATGGGATCTCATCTAAAAGACAAAAAGTATCCATGAGAATCATGCCATGTGCAGAGCCGTGGTGCACATATTTAAGATAAGGAAAAAGGGTGACGGGTAATCACATGATTCTTGTTTAGTCATTGGTGATGAGGTGGAAAAGAGAAAGGTAAATGGCGCTCAAGGGATGAGCATGAACTAGATAAATAGTGATGTAGGACTAGAAGTCAACAGTAGAATGGTTGCAGATGCAAGGTATTGAGGGGATCAGGTTCAGGCTTACCATCCAATGAAGACAAATGATAAGCACCTGATCCATAGTCATGGGTCACGATGTATGGTCCAAGCCAATTAGGAGCAAACTTTCCCCGTTTGCTTTTTTCTACTTTGGTTACGTGTTGATTTTCCTTGAGGATGAGATCACCAACCTTGAAGGTGCGTTCATGGACACATTTTTCATAGGCACGCTTGATGCATTTTTGGTAGACTTGGAGGTGGTCGAGAGCATGAAGATGATGTTCATCTAATAACTCAAGTTGTGCTAGACGATCTTGGTGAAAGTCATCATCAGTGAGCATATCTTGAAGAGAGATACGGAGAGATGGGATCTGGACTTCGAGAAGCAAAACAACCTCTATACATAGACCAGAGAAAAGGGAGTGGCAAGCAAGTGGAAGTGTGAATACTAGTACGGTATGCCCAAAGGGCGAAAGGAATGTGCGTATGCCAATCCTTCCCAGTATCATTAACCACTTTCATGAGAATTTTGTTTAGGGTTTTGTTGGTGGATTTGGCTTGGCCATTGGTTTATGGGTAATATGGTGAGGAGAAGTTGAAGTTGGATGCCAAAGGCATCGCAAAGTTTCTGTAGGGTTTTGTTTTTGAATTGTTTTCCATTGTCAGTGATAAGGCGATGTGGAACACCAAAATGACAAATAATGTGATGATTGATGAACTCACATATTTTCTCATCTTTCGTGGAGATGAGGGGTATGGCTTCAACCCATTTGGTATAATATTTGGTAGCGGTGATGATCCATTGATGTCTTAGGGAAGAGTGAGGATTAATCTCTCCAACAAGATCCAAACCCCACTGAGAGAAGGGCCAAAGGTCACGAGCGACCTGTAAGGCGTGACTAGGTGTATGATGAAGATTGGCATGTTGTTGACATTTTACGCAACGCTTAACGTAGTCACAACAATCATGATTGAGGGTCAGCCAGTAATAGCCTAGGCGAAGAATGCATTTAGCAACAGCAAGGCCACTGAAGTGACCTCCACATATGCCATCGTGAACTTCTTTAATGGTATAGGGGATTTCATAGCTGGTAAGGCATCGTAGGAGAATACCATCGAATCCTCATTTATAGAGGAGGCCACCCATGATGACATAACGAGAGGCCTTCTTGAGAAAGGCGCATTGTCCATTACGTGTGAGATCAAGAGGTAATGTAGAAAGGGAAAGGTAGTCTGCAAGTTGCTTATACCAAAGGTCTTGTGTGTTTAGTGAGGTGGTTCGGACAAGGTTAACACAACAAGGTTTATAAGAAGGTCTCGTATGTGTTTTAACGGTGACAAAGATGTCATGAATCGGTAGAAGAAGCGGTATTTGGGAGTGAGGCAGGCCATGGTATCCATGAATTTATTGGTGGATCGTGAATAGTTTGAATTTTATAGCGGTCAAAGGTAGTCAACATGATGCCAACGTAATGTTTGTACTCTTGAAGTATTTCATTACGAAACTGATAAACACCATTGACTTGGTTTACTACCAATTGAGAATCACCAAAGATATTAATGGACTTAACATCTAAGGCATAGGCAATCATGAGACCCAATACAAGTGCTTCATATTCGGCGATATTGTTAGTGCACTCAAAGTCGAGTTTAAATGATAAAGGCATGGGTTCACCATCAAGAGGGATGAGGATAATACCTGCACCACCCCCATGCTGACATTTGGAACCGTCAAAGAATAAGTCATTTGGAAAGGGTCATCATCCAAAGAGAGGGTAGCAATGGATTCGTCAGGGAAATCAAAGTTTGAGGGTTGATTCCCGAAAGGGTGCATCAACGAGTTGGTCCGGCGATGGCCTGGCCCTTGATAGATTTTTGGTGGATGAATTTGAGGTCTAGGTCAGCAAGAAGCATGAGCCAACGTGTTGCACGTTGATTTTGGTAAGGTTTGGCATACATGAAGTGTAAGGGGTCAGTGTTGGTTACGACATAGGTTTTATGGTTGATACAGGTAATGGTTTTGGTGGTAAAAAAACTAAGGCTAAGAAAAGTTTTTTGAGGATGGGTATATCGGGTTTCATAGTCCAAAAGAGTATGGCTTATGTAATAAACCACCTGCTCCCTATGTTGTTCATCATGATGAGTGAGCATGGCCCCTAAAGAGTGATCAGTAGCAGAGATGTATAGGTAGAAGGGTTGGTCATCTTTAGGTGGGACGAGCATGGGTGGTTGGAGAAGGTATTGTTTTAAGGCCTCAAATATTTATGGTAGTCATCATCCCATTTGAAGGAGACATCCTTTTTAAGAAGGTGATGAAATGGTTGACAATGGTCGAGAGTTGGGAAATAAATCGGTGAATAGATTGCAACTTTCCTTGCAAACTATGAAGTTGGCGAAGGTTAGTGGGTGGAGGCATTTCGAGAATGGCCTTGACTTTAGTAGGGTCAACCTCTATACCATGTAAGGAAATGATAAATCCCAGGAGCTTTCCTGAGAGAACTACGAAGATGCATTTCTTGGGTTGAAGGTGAACACAATACTTGATAAGGCGATCAAAGATGGTTTTCAAGATAGTAAGATGTTCGGATCGATGTTTGGATTTGGCGAGAAGATCGTCGACGTAATCTTCTAATATGGTGCATGATGTCATGGAAAATGTAGGTCATAGCCCACTGATACGTGGCACCAACATTTTTAAGGCCAAAAGGCATAACTCGATAATAGAAGGTCCCCCAAGGGGTGATGAATGCGGTTTTGTGTTGATCCTCTTGGGAGCTAGCAAGATTTGGTTATAACCCGAGAATCCATCCATAAGTGATAGCATCTCATGGCTAGCAGTAAGATCAACCAACTAGTCAATACCAGGTAGAGGAAAATCATCTTTTGGGCAAGCAAGGTTGAGGTCACGGAAATCAGTGAAAATGTGAAGTCCCCTGGTCGCCTTAGTGACAGGAACGATATTAGAAATCCATTGAGGGTAATCGATGGGTAAGATGAAGGAAACGGAAAGAAGGTGTTGAAGTTCTTCTTTGATGAGAAGAGCAATGCGAGGATGCATTTTCCTCAACTTTTGTTTTATAGGTTTGGCATCGGGAATGGTTACGATATTGTGGACCATGATAGTGGGATCAATACCAGGCATGTCAGCATAGGACCAAGCGAAAGCATGGTTATGATCTTTAAGAAAAGAAGTGAGGGCTTCTTGTTCAACAGCATCTAGAGATTGACCAATCTTGAGAATGTGGGGTCATCCTGAGTGTGGATGTTGACTTCGATAGTCGATTCATTCAACATTGTTTGCGTCTCAGAAGGTAATGATCGGTGAATGTAAGAGTCCTCGACACCAAGGTAGGTGAGTATGGACTCATCATCCTGACATTGAACGACATTAATAGAAGGAGTATCATCCTCGATCATGTCAGGATACAAGAAAGGAAGAGAAGAAGGAGCCTCGCCATCACGTTGATAAGTCAAAGGTCCCAAGGAAATGGTGTTTATGAAAAAAAAAAGTTAGGAGGGATAGATTCGGGATCCATCGACTCCATTGGTGAAGGTGGTGAAGGTGGAGTAGGTGAAGAAGGGGAGAAGGGGTCAACATCCTCGATGAGTTCAATGCGAGGCTTTTTGGTAGGTATTTTGGTAAAACTGATTCCACTACGATCATTGTGTTTACGCGTGGTACATGAAATAATGGTGTGATGACCTTGCTCATAAAAGCCAAAGCTGAAACCCTTCCAGGCACATCGGTGTAGGAAAGTGTGGGAAAATGGCGGTGGTAGTCGGTGAGAAGGGTCAGGTTTGAGATGGTGGCTCCAAATTTGTAAGTGGAAGTTTCTAGTCCCCCATAGAAGGTCAATGTGGGGAGGACCATAAGAAGGGTCGGGTTTGAGATGGTGGCTCCGGTTTGTAAGTGGAAGTGTCTAGTCCCCCATAGGTAAGATGGGTGTGAAGGTGGGGAGGACCATAATGGAAATGAAATCACCTATGTGATGTTTATAGTGAGGGTGTTGGTGAAGGTTTCCATACTCTTGTGGAGTAAGGAATGTATTAACATTATAAGCAATACTCCCCCCCATAGTGAGGTGTTGAAAAACACATTAGCAATGGACTTGGTGAAAATAGTCACAGGTTTTGGTGGAGGTGGAACTTTACAAAAGTAGAAGTAGATGGTAATTTGATGTAGAGAGAGGAAACATGATGAGGTGTGATAATCAGATGAACCTTGGGAACATGACGGGCTATTTATACATGTTATCGGGTGCATTTGTTCAATGCATGAGAGGAGCTAATTGACCTCAATATATTATCGAAGGACCTCCATTGAGGTAAGGCAATTTTTTGATGTGACTTGGTGAACAAGTGGAGGTGGTGAGGTAGATGGTAGGCGAGAGGCAAGGTGATGAGGTTGATAATAAAGGACATCATTAAAACCTCGAGATGTGAAGGACCTTGAAAGGTGATGACTAGGATGAGATCATATAGGAATTTCCTTCACATGATGTGTAACCCCATTGAAATAGGATATGTGGGACCATGGATAGTGACTTTAGGTGTGGGTGCAATTGGTATGTTGGGTACGTGGTTAGTTGGTGGGTCAGCTACTTTGTCTTTCCCTTTGTCTTTCTCACCGCGGGTAGCAATGTGAACCATGTTAATTTGAGGTAGAGAGGTAGATGGGGTGGGATTTCCATGAAAGGTATACTGGCAGGAGGGGCACTTACCAAGAGGTGGATAAGAGCCTTATGTGATGAGACCCACAACGTGGATAAGTGACCGACTAAGTGGTGCAATGTTCCAACACCGGCATTTAGGAGGAGGTTTAGCAATCTCTCGATTGAGACCATGTTGATTTCAAATTTCGAAGGTGGATAAAAAGGTCGTGGCGGTGAAGATGGAGGTTGTGGTGTAGGTGTATGAGGAAGATGTGGAGAAAGTGGTGGAGGTGAAATAGGTTCATCATCAAAGAGGTCATCATCATCAAAATTGGGGTCAGAAGGACATAATTGAATGAGGGCAACCTTTAGACCTTACAGCCTCTCAACGTCATGCCCGACACATTTTGGTAAGTGAAAATTTTAGTATCGTCAAACCCTTCTAGTTTAGGTTTGAGAGGGTCGTAAGGTCTAAGAGGAGGAAGTGTGATCGTGGAGCTTTCCAGGAGGTTAGCCAAGATGGTGGCATATGATCCCACCAGTGGATCACAATGCGAAGTGAAAGTAGGTTTGGATGAAAGATTGGGTAGGCATGGTGGTAGTTAGGGTGATGTAGTCTTGGATTTGGGTTGCACTTTCTTTCTTTGGTGGAGGTATAGCAGCAGAAGGAGTAGTAGGTTTAACCACTTCTTTGGAAATTGATGGGTTCTTTGATTTTTGGTGTTTTTTCTTAGGTAGAGGTATAGGTGGAGCATGTGATGTAGATAGAAAGGTTGATGGTGGGAGTGGATGAGTAACCCAAGGGGATAGATGAGGTGCAACAGTAGGTGTCGGTCAAGGTCGAGAGGGAGGTACAGGTGAGGTGGAAGAAAATGTCATAGGTATTGAAGGAGGGATAGAATGTAATGGTGGTATAGGAGGCAAAGAAGTTATAGGGGTGATGAAGGATGCGAGGTTCACTTAGGTGAGCTACAGGCATGGTGAAGGGGTCAAGGGCATTTTAGGTTTACCCTTAGAGGGAGTAGATTTTGTTAAGGTCGAGGGATGGGGTCCCAAAATGGATGGTAGGGGCGAAGGTGATAAAGATGTAGTTGGTGAGGTTGGTGTATATGGTTTAGCAGGTTGGGTTTTTGTTTAGGTTGAGGAATTGGTTTAGTGAGGTATACGGAAGGTGTAGTCGATCTATCTTGACATGAGGATGGGAAGGGTTTGATTTTGGTGTAACCCCTAGGATACTCATGGGTTTATATACGACCGATGATGTTGGAACATAGGTGGGCTAATAGATAGAAAGGCTAAGGGTCGGGTACATGAGGATGATGCAAGAAAAGATGAGGTGCTCAAGAGTTATATTCATGCGTGGTTAGGGTTGTGAAAACACCTTTGGAGGTGGTAGAAGTGTCGGTGAGAGATGATTGCATTTGGGGATCGAGGTACCGGGAGTAAAAGACGCCCCCAAAGTGAAGCCCTATCAACATAGTCAGCAATCGACCAGATGCGAAAATGGTACTTGGTGGATGAGGTAGATGTGAGTCAAGTGGTGATTCCCGTAAAGTGTATCTAAGAAATAGGGAATTTGCTAGCTTTGGCCTCTGTAGGTAAGAGATCCAAAAGCAGGTTAGCAGGGTCTTGGGTAGCGGATGGAGAATGGTCACCCAATGGTAACGGAAAATCTAACGGATCTTGAATGAGTGGAGATGATGGGTGCTCCTCTGTGGGTGGAGGAGGTACGATTGGTGAGGGTTCACTAGGTGGAGGAGCTAAAGGTGAAATGATCTCGGTGCTAATGAGAGACTCCTCTAGCGGGTGCACGGGAGATGAAGGGCCTTCCTCTAAGGGTGGAGGAAGAGATGAAATAGGTTCTTGTGCGGTAGAGGATTTGGGCTAGGATTTCCTCAATGGAGGGGATGGGAGATAATTGGGAAACAACTGTAAGTTAGTGAAGATAGCATGTACCTCACGTGTATTACTATCATTGTTTGAGGCATCGCCGGTTTGATCATTAGATGGAGAATGGTTAGGAAATGGTTTCTTGAATATGTGAAGGTTTTGGTTAGCAGGTGCATTTGGGTTATCTAGGACTAACTCGCCACTCTCGAGCATTCCCTGAACAATGTTTTTAAAGGTGATACAATTGCTATCACTGATCGTTTACATGGTGATAGTTACAGTAGTCATTTTCCTTGTACCAACCTGGTATGGGGTGAGAGGGATCAAAACCAGTATGTGGTTTGATTGGAGGAAGGGTAATGGCATTGGCTTTGATGAGATTTTCTAACACATATGAATATGGTTCCCCAATTGGGGTGTATTTCTTTTGTTCACATTTGAAATGGAAGGTCTGGACTAGTGAAAGATTAGATGGAGGTTTAGCATGATTGGATGGATGGGCAGGGCCAGCCTTAAGTACCACCATGTTGGTAGTTCCCTTGGCTTTGGAATAACTCATCTGAGGTTTCAAGGAAGAGGAAGTATCATTTGACTTGAACGAGGAGTTCTTGTTTCGTAATTGGATCTTCTTCTCTTTGATGGTGTAAATTTCTAGTTTACATGCCATAGTGAAAGCCTCATCAAATGTTCAAGGTTTGCACCTGTAAGGTAGGTGAAATGTGTCTAGCACAAGCTCATGTGAAGAGCTCTATGAGTTCGGTTTGTGGTAATTGGAAAGTGAGTTGGTTGATTAGGCTACGCCAATGAGCGACAAAATCTACAATAGATTCATGTCATCATATTGATGCGTGGAATAAAGATCGGTCATGGTAACCTTCTTGACGACGTTAATCGAGAAATGATCCAAGAAGGCTTGGGCTATTTGGTTAAATGAGAAGATGGAATGTCTAGGTAATCCACTATACCAATCCAATGCAGACCAGTTAGGGACATGGGAAAGGTTCGCAAAAGCAAAGCGTCATCATGGGCAATTAGGTAGCACCCATGTTTGAAAGATCGCAAATGCAACTTCTGGGTCTCTTTACTATTAAAGTGGTTAAACTTAGGCATCTCCCAATGTATGGGATATGGATGAATAGGAATGGATGGGTGAATAGGATCATTACAAATCTCTTCATAGGTGAGAGAATTACGGAGCCAAAAATAGATGCTTCTAATGTCTCATCTTGTCCATCATTAATTTGATAAAGTCGTTGTTAGGTTGTGGGGATTGGGTACTTCCCAAAGTGAAAGGGGGTGGTTGTTGGAGATATGAATATTGCGACATTCCATTGTATGGTGGCATCGAATAAGGAGGTGGAATGAGGAAGATGACACATAGGGGTATATACCCTGACTAAGTGATACCATGAAACATGAGGGGGCAAACTGGTAGTAGGTGTGTGAGGAGGGACACTTGTAGTGACTCTAGTAGAGATGGGAGGAAGACATTGGGAATAGAAAGAACAACGTTTTGAAATGAGGTAGTGGAGGTTAGATCGACACCAAGGGTGGTGTAGTGTTTTGGGTATATATGGATGGAGGTAGCAGTGTAAATGATGTTATGTTTTGGGTAGTGAGGGCCCTAGGCTGAAGATATGGTGGAATAGGTGAGGAGTGGCAGGAGGTGGAGCAGGTGTGGAGCGGCCATTAGGGATGGAGGTGGTGGTTGAGATACTGGGGGTGCAAAAGAGGTAGCATGTGGCCTCAAAGCTAGTAAGGGCCCTAACAGATACGATAGGATAAAATAGGTGAGGATAATGTGGTAGGAGGTGGAGCTCGGGTGGAAGCAGGTCATTAGGGATGGAGGTAAGGACACGGCATGTCATAGATCAATTGACCCGAGGTATCTCGAGTGGAGGCATGGGTGAGGTAATAGGCTCAAAGCGGTGGGATTCGATCTAGAGTCGAAAACTCCGTGTCACCTATAGGAATGGTGGTAGGTTGATTAGGATCCATGGGTGATGAGATGGAAGGTGGTGAAGGACTAGGTGGTGAAGGGCTAGGTGGGAGTGGTAGTCGACTAGCGTGGAATACGAGGGCGTTTTCTTACTACGGGTCAACACCATGAGGATAGGAACTGATTTGGTCAAGACCGTATTCTATCTAAATGGCACAGAACACAAAAAACTAGGAAAAAATAGTTAGTGAAGAGTAAATTAGGGAGAAATGGTGAGTCTGTAAAACAACACAGATGACCAACATCAGTTAGGATAAACCGATGCTTTGGTTAGGCTAAATCGATGCCATTTAGGTAAAACCATGTCGGCCTTGTCAAAACTAATAATCTAGTAAATGATGGTCCCAGATCGACAAATTTTGGCAAATAGGATGAGATATAAGGTGACTTTGTGATGAAATAGATGTCAAACAATATGATATGAAAGGTGATGGGGCTTTTAATAGCCCAAAAAGTAATAAGATGTCCTTTTGGACAAGTATACCCAAAAAGATCGTAGACCGACACCGATTGAGGTAAACCGATGTCAATTAGAGGTAACCATGGCTGCACTTGTGAAATTGAAACAGAGAATAAGAAATGTGGTTGTGATTTAAAATCTGATGTTGAATCAAACCCAGAAGTCTGAGAATGATGTAAATGTGGTCCAGACACACTCAGATGAAGTCAGAATACACCGACTATGATTGGGAGTGTGCAAGGAAGATAAAATGATGAACGAAAGCTCACACCTCAAAACACAAATCAAGCAGAACACTAAGAAAGAACGTTCTAAGTGCCTATTCTATTACGTTTGTTTAGCTTATGCTATTTTTGTGGACTGACTATTATGAATAGAACAATAGAATTTTTTTGGTGAGGAAGGCTTCCTACGAAGAAAGAATTCTAAAGGGTGAGGTTTCAGGAATGTTATGGTGGGGGGGCGGGCCATCTTCTGATGGATGCTCGACAGAAGCAACGAGTTGGGGAGTACCTGACAATCCTCAAGATCAGTGTGATCATTGTCAGGCTTTCCGAGGAAAGAAGATGTTTCAGAAATATGTGTAAATTAGATTCTTTGTGCAATTTGGTTTTGACTCAGAAGAAGAGAGATATGTGTTTTCTACGGTTTGTTTGTCAACCATCAGCTGGGCATGACTTCCAGCGTATAGGTTGCCCTCAATTAATGTTCACTAATGCAAGAAAGCATAAATGCAAATGTAATTAGTTTTAAGCCCAAATCAAAAGTGTGATATTCGATGACAAAAGAGATGAACAGGAAGAGGGATGCTCTTTCACTAGAATGCAGAAAACAAGAAGAAGGGATTCTTTTTAAGTACACCAAAAGAAATATTTCCTTTAGAGAAATAGAAAGAAAAGAATATTACCAAGGAGAAAATTTAATGTGTATGCTTTTGAAGGGAAACAAACACACAACTTTTCCTAAGAATGAAGAAAATGCAAGGAACCCCGAATGGGTCCCACCAGGCGTGCCAAAATGTTTCACCTAATTTCTTAGTTTTCTGAGAAGTGTTGACGAAACAGATAAGGTAAAGGTGGTAAGAGGAATACCTATGTTGGATGGTTGAAGCATGTGCATGCGTAATGACTCCTCGATCCAGAGCTGACCGTGAGAGCTTCCTTTTGGCTAGGAGGAACTACCTGAAATATAAAACAAGACCACAAAAGAGAAATTAAACAATATATGGCAGTGGACTGCCTAGCGTGTGCTAGTTCTAGAAAGTGCGATACTTCCTAGTTGGCTGTCAGTCCACTATTTTAAACAAATTAATGTAAAGCAGTAAATAAAAGCCTATTGTAAATAATTGATTTAGGTATCTCAGTTAAATACAATAAACAAATCTAAAAGTAATAGGCTAAGCTACAATCACATCCAGGGAGGTAAGGTACTATCACAAGTGCAAGTACAGGTCAGGGTATGATTCTGGGTGAAGGGGGTCAATAGGTAAGGTGTTTGATATTTTTTCTAGGTCAAGGTAGGGAACACAGAGACCGATGTCGGTCCGAGGGTAACCAGTGCCGGTTAGGTGTGACCGATGCCGGTCACTGGTAGTTTGACAAGAGGTCAAAAGGGTCTGAGAGAGAGGTTTCTCAGGTTGGCAGGGGCTGAAAGGGATGTTGATATGGTTTAGAAATCAAGGAGATCAGGATATGAGGTTTGGTAGGGTTTTTGGTAGAGGTGAGGTAAATATTAGGTGGGTAAGAGAAAGGTTGGGTGAGGTTAAGACACTGCAGAGTAACCGACGCCGGTTATAGTCTAACCAATGCGTTACTATAGAATGCTAGGAATACTACAAAGATGGTAATAAGGAAAAATACAGTGCAGAAGGACAGGAAATAGAAGAGCCAAGACTTTCTACTTACCTTAAGACTGATGCATGTGGATGTGCAGGCGGATTGGAGGTGCTGGTATGAAGCTGAGTAGTGTGGAGGAATCACCAAGTCTGGGGGCTCTTGCATGGACTACTTGGGATCCTTCTTGCTTGGTTCTACTCAACTGTCAGCTTGAATGGGTGTTGGATGGCCTCTAGATGAATGTTGGTATGCCTGTGTGTGAGAAAGAATGTGTTATGCTTGCTTGCATGCAAGAGAATCCCTTCTGAATGTGCCAACCTCAAGAATGAGGTAAGAAATGGACATTAATGGTAACCGCAGCGGCGGTGGTTACGATGACGGGTCGATTTAGGTGACCAGGACATCGGTTAGGGGGATTCCCAGGACATGCTAAAAATAGGAGATCATGGCTCAAACGGTTGCCAGATCTCACTATTCATCTAGACATGCGCGGGAGTGACCGTTGTGTCTGCGAGAATGAAGTTTAAGTCTTTAATTTGGGTTTGTTAGTTAGGTTTTAGTTAGTTATGGAAAGTTACTAATAATAGGCTTAGGGTGAGGTGTCTAGGTGAGGTGGCTAGATGAGGTGGAGGGGTAGGTATTTAATTAATTAGGGTAATTAAATAATAATTAAAATGAGTGTAATTGATTAATTTAATTAAATTAATTAAATTAATGTAGTGTGGGGTGAAAGAGGGCCATGGTTAGATGAATGTGTTTAGGTTGATTGATGACAAAGGGCTAAGGAGAACGTGACTAGATTTTGATGTCTACTTGTTCATCACCATAACTAGCCTTTTCACGAGTTACCTCTGGTTAATCTTTTGGAATCTAATTCACTAGATCTTTGGTACTCTTAAATATTTGATTATCTATCCAAATCCATCCTTCCTCTTGATCTCTCAAAAATTCTAAGAGGTCCTTTCTCCAGTGCACTCACTTCTATGTGATCCTTGGCAACACTCTTTATAAATGCATATTTGACAGTGTCCCTCTCCAATGTCTCAAATCCCATAAAGCCTCTCGGGCCATCCAGGAAGTCTACGACGGTATTTTTGGTTGACACTTTAGTGTCTTATCCATTTCTAAGCATTTTCTTTATCTTGGATATTACTGGCCTTCCCTTAATTATGACTACAAAAATATGTTAAGAAATGTGAAAAATTTCAGCAACATTCCAATCTCATTCATATTCCTAGTCAAGCTTTGCAGCCAGCTTGGGATATTTGGCATTTTTGAAAAAGGGGCCTTGATCTTATTGGTCTTATCAATACCCATTCTTCACAAAAGCACCATTTTATCATCATGGATATTGAATATTTCACCAAGTGGGTGGAAGAAATTCCACTCACCTCAACCAAATCTGGTCCTATCATTAATTTTATCTATCAACACATCATCGGCCACTTCAAGTGTTCCCCATAAGATTATTCCAGACAATGGAAATTCATTTACAAACAAATATATCAAGAAAATATGTGACACATTCAACATCCAACTTAGTTTATTTTCTCCATACTCTCCTCAACCAAATGGCTAAGCCAAGCCACTAATAAAACCATTAGAAACATTCTTGCCAAAACCATTTACAAATCAAGGTCTTAATTCGCATCTCTAGCTCCCTTTCACACTTTGGGCCTATTGCACTATAATTTTTACCTCTAGTGGGGATACAGACTTTTCTCTTATTTACGGATCCGAGGCCATCCTCCCTCTCGAAGCTCAAATCCCATCTTTGCGTGTGTTTGTTCACGAAGTCATATCGATGAAGACTATCACTTAGCTCGTCTAGCACAACTCAAAATAGTAGATGAGCATCGCCTTCTCACTCTTGAACACCATCATGTTTATTAGGAGGATATCAAATGAGCTTATAATAAAAAGATTAAGGAACACGAATTCAATGTCAGGGATCTTCTCCACAAAAAAATCAGAATTTCACTACTCTAGAAAGGATCCAACATGGAAATTTTTCCCCTAAGTAGATTAGACCATACATTGTTACACATAAGTATGGATCGAGAGCCTATCATCTATCCTCCCTAGACAAAGTAAATAGAAGTGGAGCTGCTTAACACATTACACTTGTGACCATTCTATTTCTAGCACATTTACAAATGTTCCCTTAGTCATGACTTCAGATCATTCCTCCATCCATCCATTTCCATTTTTGATCATGATGATTTGGAACTATGTGGTATTATGTCATTCCATAGATGTGACCTTAAATACAAGCACCACGACCCTACCTATAGCATATTCCTTATGGTTAGTTTATCCCCTTTTGGGAACTTTGCGATAATCAAATCCATCTTCCTCTTATTCACCTATTAGAACCATGTGAAAGAGTCCAGGGTTTTTCTTGTACACTGTTCATCCCTCCTAAGTGGTCTACTTAGCTAATTCTAACTCTCCCCATGCAAAATCAAAAATCGTGGATGCTCAAATCAAAATTCAAGTATAAAAAATAGACTCGATCCATCGAAGGATAATTTTTCATGAAAATAAATAAAAGCATGAGATCAAAATCAAAAATAAAAAAATATACCAATCCTTCGAAGGACGGTTATCATTTATTCCTACCATTTATATATTGTAAGAAGTAGAACATACCCTCGAAGGATGGCTACTCCTTATGGCATTAGAAGGCTTCTGCATTGATCAACCTTCCATTTTATTAGCAACCTAAGAACGCTTCCCGCATTGATCAACTTTCTCTTCCCCCTTCCCGAGTTGGGGCATAGTTTAATGAACACCACTTTTAGAGAACATTCTTTCCTTTATACAAGTGCATCTCAAACCCCTTTTTCATGTCAACATTAGGTCTATGAGATCATATCATCCATCGTTTCCTTATAATATGTCAAATAAATAACCATCATTGGTTATCTACTAGCATTTTCTTTGGTCATGTGTATCATGACGTCACCATAGAGCCTTTCTTGTTTACCTCCAATACAGTTGGAGGCATACTTTCCATGCACGATTCCTTGATATGATGTAGTCTCGCTTGTACCTTTGGGTTGTTATGCTTACAATCACACCTTATTGACTTTCGGTCTATCGTTATCACCATAAGTCCCATTAGGCCATACTTATACCCCTTTTTAGGGCATACATCCTTTTTCCAAAGTCCACATTCGTGGCCATATTCTATATTCTCCCTTTTAGCACATTCTTTTTTCATATTTCGAATCCTCTCCTTCTCATTTCCAAGTCCACTTCCATGGCCATTTTCCTTTTAGGGAATTATATTTTCAATCTTGAAGTCCACTTTAGTGGCCATATTTACTCTTCCTTCGGGAATTTTACCTTAGACTATCCTAATCTTCTTTACGCACATAATCTACTTGGTGTCTATCCCTTTTCCCCACTTAGGGAATATTTTAATTTATTCCCTTTTTCCTTCATGGTCATACTCTCCCCCCTTAGGGCATATTATCTCATCATCCATCACCTTCTTAGCCTATTTTCATGTCCCATTGGTCACCATGCTCTTTCATCCTCGTTCTGGTGAACGTGTAGCCTTTTTGCTCAATTCATTGTGTACAAAGGATTTCACAAAAATTACGCATATAGTTGCACATATTTTTATGAGTTGTCCATGACCCACCGGTCATCTTGGTCTGCATACATACTTGTAGTGATCTTCACCCACTTACTTGATCTCAGTAGAACATTGTTGTCCATCTCCGTTGAGACTGTAATTGTCCCCTACCAATGTGATATTGGAGTCACCACCATAGTTTTCCATCCTTATTGCAATCCTTTTTACTTGGGAATTTTTCCTTGGTTATGCTTTCACCCATATTTTCATCACCCACCCACCCTTTTCACCTACCTTTTTCAAACACGTCATCAATCTCCTTGGCGTCATTGATCCCCGTTTGAGGATCTTATCATCAATCATTTATCCCCATCCAACCTTTTTTTGTCTCGTGGCTTGGTAGCACAAACTAATCAAAAAAAAGGGGAAAAATGTAGACACCTAATTTCAGTATCTATATCCTCTTCACTTGCATGTGCATATTTTATTATTCATCCTTATTAATTAATTAAATGCCCATTTATCCTATCTTTATCTAGTCCTCATCAATTAACATTAATTAATTAAGTCCCATTAATTAATTAATTAATCATCTAATCTTTATTAATTTACATTAATTAATTAATCTCCTTTATTAATTAATTAATTAATGGGTATCCACATCCACATGCCCTAACTAGATTCTATTTTGGAATGCTTTTATTCCAAATATATGTCTTATGCATCCCCATGATTTTAATAACCTATCCTTATCTCCAAATCACCTACACCTCATCCCCAAATAACCCATTCCCACCTAATGCTTTAAAGCATTCATCAACCCTTAAAACAAACCAACATCACACTAAAAATAGAAAAAACTTCCTATTAAGGAAACTTTTCTGGAATTAGCGGTGACCAAATTGATCCGCTATCGACCCTATAAAATTGATTTCTTCCTTTCCATTCAGCTTTAGAAAGTCAATTGAAGAAAATTGTAGAAAATATTTCATGCCTGAGTAGTCTTAAATCCATTGCAGGACATCTAGAACTCTTTCATGACATGCATGTGTCAATCGAGATCATCTCTTTTTGTGATATTATCACTATTTTATATAACTCAATAAGATTTATCATGTTACCTTGTACTTTTTGCATCTAACCTTTTTCAGGTCCAAATTATAAATGACAGAACTCACAACCTCGTTATCAACTTCCTCCTATAAAATAACTCTTGCAAGTTGATGATTTGATTTTCCTTCCCTCAACTTCATCAATCCATATCCCGGTTGCAGTAGACCCTTACGAGATCACCGTCTACCTAGCCTCGGAGCCCTTAATTTTTTTGTTCCAGATCCATCCACAACATCTGCATGTTATCATCTACTATCCCATTTTACCAAGCCTACATCTAAGCCTCTCTATCACAGAAAATAAACCTATTTACACTCTGGGTCACCATCGACCAGAGTCCTAGTTCAATCCCTTTCATCCTTGTTTCTCATTGTCTCCTTGGTTTTATTCCTTCATAATTCCTCTGCAAGTTGAATCCATCATTTCTAGACTTTGGAGCTTCTAGATGGCAGTATGACCACAGGAAGTCTCATATCCATCTTATTTTTTGATCCACCCCTCTCGTCATTGTCGTTGAAATGACCCTACATAATGCAGGTCACCGTCGACCCCGACCGTACATTTTCTTTTAGTTGCTTGAATTAGATCATAACTAAATCAATTAATAACACTATCAAATTTTGTACTTTTTCAGGTCTCTGAATATTATCAATATAAATTTCTTTTTATGTCACTTTTTGTCTAAAATCGGGGTTAACATCCACCGAGGAAGTTCATGCTTCTCGGGTCCACTTTTTTGGGAAACCCTCACCCAAACCATCTAATCTAAAATCATTTTCAGTCTTATTTATATATTTTATCCGATTTACAGAAGTAAGAATGAGCCATCTAGCACTGTATCTAGCATCGACCATCCGAGGTAACATAAATCCTCTAT
Organism: Taxus wallichiana var. yunnanensis; assembly: GCA_018340775.1. NCBI lineage: Eukaryota > Viridiplantae > Streptophyta > Pinopsida > Cupressales > Taxaceae > Taxus > Taxus wallichiana. The sequence continues at coordinate 256,670,954 of CM031241.1, read as the reverse complement.
CCTTCTCAGTTGACTAGTTTCTTTAGTAGCTAGTGCATTTATTTACATTAAGAACAAAAACTTGGACAACATAAGCTTTATATAATTCCCCTAATCAGTTTGTGAATTCATTTCTACAAAGAAATACAAATGGATTTATGGATTCAAATGGCGAGAAAAGTAACCTAACAATTTTTCTTGAAGGTATTCCCAAGCTAATGCATAAAACCTTGAAATCCTATCTCGATGTAGTGTTAGGTTTTCCATAATCGATTAATACATGTAACAAATTTGATCAATTTACCTTAGTTTCATATTGTTTTGGTCAAATTCCCATGAAAATAATCTTGAAAGCTTGAGTTAATAATGTGTGGAATCTTCTCCATAACATTAATGTGGAAGGCATGAAAAAATAGACAAGTGTATTTTTGTTTATTTGTATTTAATAACCTTAATCATTGCAAATTCATTATTCCCCACAACCCATGGTTAACTCAAAACATGTTTGTAATTATTTTTCAATGAGGTTGAAATTTTTGTTACTTTTAACAATCTAAATTTAAAATATCAACATGAATTTACTTTCTTGGTTTGGCATTATTGCTTTGAATTTCATAAACTAAGTGATAAATTAGCTTGTTAAACTTCATTGGGTTTGAACAACCCAAGTTCAATGTCAAAAGGCCACAAATGTTTGTATGAATTGAGGTGGATATTTTTAAAGACCTAAAAGAACATATTGATATTCACATTAGAGATAAGAGGCTAACGTAATGCATTTTATACATCAACCTATTGAATAATTATTTATGGCACAATGTCGGGAACAAATAATATGGGACTATCTAATAAGGGATATCTCTTGACCCACATTAGCATCTAAAGACATGTCAAAGGAGGAAAAATACACAAATATGTTTTGATGTATGGACCATAGTGACCACTAAACGGGGACTCAAAGCAATCCCTTATGGTGGGTAAAACTATAATTCATGTGTATAAGCCCACAAGTCGTCCAGTCATCTATGAATAAAGAAATGGTGACCACTTCTATGGTAACTACCCCATCCATTGTGCATACACTTTGAAAGTTGAAAAATTATTTTATAACTCACATACCAAATATATGTTGTCCCAGTTATCAAAATCTCCATCGGAGGTGAAAATGTGGAGGTGGAAAGTATCCTTGTGATCTTTTACCACAAGACAATTATCTGCTTAAGAAAACCAACCTTTTCCACCGTAAGTAGATTATGATTATACATAAGAAAAATGACGAGAATTCACCACCAATGATTATATGAAAAGGAATGGTCATTTGTATCTTGTTAACTATTTTTCATTGTTTTCTAATGATAATGAGGAGTGTTACATACAAATAGAGACTATCTATGATAGTTTATTACATGACCTTTAGAGGACTCATTGGTTCTTCCCACAAGTATATTTTTCAGAGATATATGCTAGTTATTTTATAAGATTAAAATTCTCTACATGTAAGGATTTAAGATGACAATATTTATACTCAATGTTGTCATAATATTGATTTATATTTGGTCCATATTTCATATGTTATATCGTAATAATGGTCATGGGGGTAGTGTCACTTTAATATCCCCATTTCTCTCACCTCATGTAGTCACATGAGTGTTAGAGAACATAAAAATAAGAGGTAAGGGGTGAATCATTACTTCTCAAATATTTGAAAACACTTCAAAAACTCAACAAGCTATTCAATATTGATCAACCTTTATGGAAATTAGGACACCGAGAGGGGTGAATCGAGTGTCTATTCAAACTTTATCATTGAATTAAATTTACTTAATTTGTGATAGTTAAGCCAAACTAATATTCAAAAACAGTTAATATGAGAGTAAACATAGTGAGACAATATTTAATGTGGGAAAACCTTCAAGGGAGAAAAACCCACTGAAATCAGAGTACTAAATTAGACAAGAATATCATGTAAAGATTACAATGATATCAAGTTGAACATTTACTCAACATGGAGCCTAACTCCACAATTCAACCAAACACCTACTTAGTATTTAGCAAGATTCTACTTTCCTATAAGATTCAAATCCCAAATTTATTCAAGGACCTAATGACTATCTGAAAGATTCAACTTACAAGGATGTTTCAACTCCACATTTACTAAGTTTCTACTTAGACTTAATGAAGGTTTTGATCACTTTGATTTTGTTGTCTCGCACAACATATTGTGACCACTAGATCAGCTCATTCTTTATTCTCTGATTTCCTCCTAATTCCCCTCTTCTCTTATTTCCTAATCAGCTGCAAGGCAAATATTATATAAGGCCAATTTCACCCACACTTTCATATCATGCTCTCACTCATTGAATCATACAAACAGAAACCTACTTTACATGTGTTCAACCTGCTGCAACATTTCAATCATGATGTTCACCTTGGTCCACCTAAGTTTCTTTCTTTCAAGATATTTCAAATTATGGTTACCAAAACCTCATTCTTATGCACATTTATCTTCACTCAACTGGTCTTATTGATTCATTATAATACTTGTATTCATCAGTAGCTAGTTATTGCTTCAACAATTTTTTTGTCTTCACTCCAATCACAAAAACGTATTTTCTCTTTTTCTTCCACTGAAACATCTTCATGAGAATCATCCTCTCATAATATTATGCCTCTCTATATTGATTTTATATCACACTTCTCACTCCAAGAATAGCTATTTCGATCACATACTCATCTACATGTATTGACAAATATCTTCCAAGCTTCAACAACACTTTAAGTACAAATATGATCTTTTTTTAGACAATATAGAACACCTATACATGAATTTTCAACTTCACTTTCAAAAAATCTCAATTGTTCCAAACTTGATGCTTGTACAAGGTAGATGTAAAGGTCTTCATAAAAACTGCCTCAAAGAGTTATCATGATTTCCTATGTCATAAATATATCATAGTGTATGAATCTATAGAGTACACAAGATTCTATGATTCAAAATAATGAGAAAAAAGTCTTTTCAAATTTTTGACATCCTGTAACACTTGCAACATCCCATTCAAAACTCCAAGTACTATTTTGTAATGTTTTCCAACTCTTTTTTATGCTTCCAATGAGATATTTTTTTCCTTTATAGCTCAATAACTCACTTTGAAATGTAACTCGACATGTTTTACCTTATAGGAGCCTCTTTACCTTCTTTACAACCTTTGATGAACTCCTTCATCACTTTATCTTCCAAGTTTCATTTGATACCTGTTGTCCACTCAAAATTCTCTGTTCTTAAGAAAGTGAATTTTCAAAATTTTGAGTTTTAAGTGTCTTCTCATGTTTATCTTAAAATGTTAGAAGTCATGAAATTGAGAAAATCTATGTTTTTGGGTCATTTTGTGTGTTTTTCGGGCCTGTCAGACATTTTTGTCCCGCGTGTCCCAAGTTCAAAAGTGCGCTCTATTCCCCGATCGGCCGATTTCCCCGAAGTTTGTCTTTTTCCAGGCCGTCGAACTTTTTGTCCCAAATGTCCCAAGTCAAATTGTGCAAGTTGTTCCATTTTCGGCCGAAACACCCGAACCGCGTACTTCGCACTTTCTTGTCCCAAGTGTCCCAGGTTCAATCGGGCAAGTTGTTCCATTTTCGGCCGATTCACCCGAACCGCGTACTTCGCGTTCTACGTCCCAAATGTCCCAAACTCTTCCGGACCCATTGTCACCTTTTCACCCGAACCGGCCGAGTCGCGTGTTTCGCGCATTCGCGTCCCACGTGTCCTAAAAGGCATTTGTGCATCCTTTCCCCACTTCGCTTGAATCGGTCGAGCCGCTTGTTTCGCGCATTTGCGTCTCACATGTCCCAAATGAACCAAGTGCCATTCGTGCTTATTTTTCCCGCTCTACCCGAATATCATGCTTATTCAAATTGGTAGGTATGTATTAAATGTACATTCATTGTCTTTCTCTCTCCTAATCGGCTATATAATGAGCAAACCCCCTTGCATTTTTCACACTACTTCCATGCTATCCATTGCTCAAATCCTTGCAATCGGAAAACCTGCGCGTGTATCCCTTTCCTCTGTATTTCCTTCCCGAAGTCTAGCTCGCGTCTCTGTCCTCCGAATTACTATCAATATGAAGATCAAATTTCAGGGACAGGAGCAAATCTCGCCACTAGAATCTGTCGTTTCCAATGTTGGGGACAGTGAAGCTCGTCATCTTGATTTCGGTGATTTTTGGGCAAGGATGGCAGATGCAAGCCCTACACCAATGGCGCAGATGATTCACGACAGCGGTTTGGCTTTAGCTGGAGGTTTCCCGATCTCGGTACAGTGTGCTGATACAGTGCTTTCATGCGGAGCTCACTTCGACCCTGATTCGAGTGAATTAACCAATGTACACGGGGAACTCATCGCCAAGCTAGATGCTGCCACCATTAGCACTGCTCTGAGGATCCCAGAGATGGATAATGCCATAGTTGTTTCCGGGATCAAGCACAGGCCCTGTTTAATCAAGATAGCGACAAATACAAGGCGCGGGTGGCAAAGTCATGGCTTAAAAACCCTAAGAAGGGAGCGTCTCGCCTATCCAAGACTCTCTTCCGAGCAGATTTCAATGAAGAGTTGTCAGATTTCATAATCCTACTGGCTCGGGTGATGGGCTTACCTTCTACTAACGAGTTCCATTTCTGGATGTGCCCGCTCATCAGCATGGTGTGCGAGGGAACTCAAAATATCAACTGGGCAGAGATCATCAGCATGAATTTGGCGGAGCAGCTGTCCAATGTACAGCAAACGAAGAAGTTCTACATGACTTCGTACCTGATGTATACTCTGGCGGCATCAAGACAATGGTTTGGTTTTTCTTACATTGATGCCCACAAGGATGATCCTATATATGCCTACTACCCGCAGTTCACCCTAGAGACCAGCAATCACAATTTCAGAAGAGTAAATGATGCTTTCACCATGTACGTGGTCAGGCTGCTTGAGGGTGACACTGCTAGAAGGTTTTCAGATGAAGCCATGAACCTGATATCGCACTACGGTGCCTATTTTATTCAATTCAGAAAATTCTCCTATATCAGGCTTGCTGGCTATGAGAGCACCCCTCTGAGGCTTCCCATGTTCTGCAGTGATAAGATGGCCTTGATAGAAGTATGTAGGCAATTAGACAAATTGCACAGAACCTGCAGAGACAAGAAGATTTCTGGTTTGCACTTTCCCATCTCTTTGGGAAATTACACTTGTAAAACAGCCCTGGACGCACAGAACATAGAAAGAGCCCTGGTTCCTATCACCGTTCATTTCTTTAAACCAAGAACTTGCTTCGACTTGAAGAAGTTCATTGAACAGAACATCAAGATAATATATCATCATAGGGCAGATACAGAAGACTACTGGGCTGACTGTGCAGATGATTTTGAAGCTAGAAGGAGGCACTGTGGCAGGTTCTCTCTGCAATTGATCCAAGAACTCGGCTTGTACCAAGTTCCTGAAGGACTCCAGGATGACAATTCTGATCTATACTCATATGAGTATGACAATGTGATTAAGCACACTCCCTTGGAGGACTTGGATTGGAACAGGAAAGAAAAAGATGATCTGGCTGAGATCCTTGCTCCAGTCTTAGTCAGGACTAAGGTCTGGTTTGACAGGAAAGTTCGAGAGCTCAGAAGGCACTCAGGAGAATCCTCTTCTAAGGATGTTTCAACACCAAGGAGGGAAGCATCGACTCCCATATCAGACACACCTGTGCAAACCCCTCCTGCCTCATCAACGCAAGGACCTATAGCTTCCACTCCTTCTTCATCCACTCAAGTGTACCAGAAGAAACTCAAAGAGGTTAAGAAGGAGCCTGTGGAAAAATATCCTCAAAGAAAGCAGGTAGAAGTGCCTTTGGGACCAGAGAACATCATTTTTCTCAGTGAAAGTGAAGAGAGTGAAGTGCCAGCCCCTGCAAATGCTCCTGAAGATCCAACAGATAAAGATAAGGAAGTCTAGAGCACTGAACTTCCAAGTGCTATTGATTCCTCTGCAGCAATTGTCTCTAGCGCCCCACTCACATCTCAACTTGAGACCACAGCTGTGCAAACCTTGAGCGTCATGAGCTCTATGTCTCTTGGTCCTCTTGCCCCTCCTGCTGCTTCCTCTTCCTCTTTTGCATGGGTTCAACCTTTTGTTGACAGTAGAAAGAGGAAATCTTCCTCTCGGAGCTCAGGGCCAAATTTTGATGTTGTGGCAGCCATGTTGGGCACTACTCCTTCTCGCGCCAAGAAAGCCAGAACCACCTCCAGGATCGTGTCTGATGCTCAAGGTCAGCAATTCCTGGAGATTGCTAAGCCTACAGTGGACAAATCAGAGCAGGACTTGCAGGCATCTGACTTAGAACTCTCAAGAATTCCAATGGGAGAGTCTACTCCTGAAGGTGAGATCCACACCTCCGGAAATGGTCACAAGAGTCATTGGGAGGGTAGAGAAAGGGCAGAAAACTATTGAACAATTGGAGGAACAGGCCCAGATTCTCACAGGTTTCATCAAATCTCTTTTGTCTAAGGACAAAGTTTTGGACCCTACCCCATTGACTACTCTTCCACCACCTGTAATTTTGAGCCAAGATGAAGTACAGAGTATCAAAGACATGCACAAGTATTATGTCTATGGCAGAGCTATGGAGGCCATGGTAGAAGATATGCTTGTTGCAGGATTGAACTTCATCGATGAAGCTTTCAAACTCCATGGGAAGGTGAACAATTTGCAACAGAAGTTCTCCTCCACTATCGGGGTCATAGATAAAGAGCTCAAACTCTGGAGCAGTTGCATAGTAGACCTCTGTCTCATGGGACGACAGAGATGAGAACATTTTGTTGGAAAATAAGGTTTTTGATGATGCAAAGGATAATCTGTCAAAGTCCTGGGTTTACAGCGTGGAGTGGAAGATCAAAGTTTTGGAGGAGGCTTTGGGAGAGCTGAAGAATAGCTGGCAGAAGGTGAAGCTTTCAAGACACTGGTTGTATCAGCTTTCAAAGATATACATTGTCATCTTCAAGATGAAACTTCTGGTGTGCCCCTTTCCTTGCAAGAAATCAAAGCTCAATTCAGAGCTTTTGTCAAAGATAATCTATTCAAGGAAAGCTCCATCTCCAAAGAGAAAATGAAGGAGATCTACTCTCTTCAATCTGCCATTGAAGAAGCAAATAAAGATTATCATACTCATGTCGAGTTTGATAAAGAAATGGAGAAGTGTCTCGGATTTTGGGGTCAGTCTACAGCCAACACGTCAGTCCCTCATGGCAGAGACATAGCCGAGGCATTGAAAAAATTCAGGCAGCGAATTTTGAAGTCAGTGGGTCCCTCCCAGTCGTAACCACCTGTCTTCTTCTCCGTTTTCTTCTCTTCCTTTCTAATTCTTTTTCTCGAATTCATTGTAATTAGTTGAGGTATTGCGATTGGCAATCCTTAACTAATCTTTAGTTAAAAGAAGTAGTTACAAAGAGTAACTGATTTGTAAGCTATATAATGGCCTCTCCACACCATTCTGAAAGAGGAAGAACTTGGTTTATTTTCTGAAAGTGTAAATAGATCATAAAGAAATCAATACAGAAGGGCTTTCCATTCTTTGTCTATCTGATCTCTGTTATCCCTAAGCTTTCATTTAATTTTTGTGAAGATCATTTGTCTCTAGTTTGTTAGTCTTGCCGATTGCATACTCTCCAACTTTGCAAGCATGGTGATCTTGTATAACCAAGAAGGAACTTTGTGTCCTTGATTAATGAATCATGTTATGTTAAGAAACTTTGTGTTCTGGCAGATGTTATTTACAGAACTTTGTGTCTTTAAATTCCATCTTATTTATATGATACAAATGATCTTGTTTCAATTCATTGTAACTTCGCATACATAAAGAATTACTCTGTTATCTATAATTACGCATGTTGCCTTTACTGCTCATTCTCGAACTCTCATTCCTCGATCCTTTTGTAATTGATGATATTTATAGAAAACATTTCATGATATCCAAGTTCAACCAGAAAATCATGTTTTGTACATTTGTAAATAGGTTCGTTTTACGAATAAGGAACCTCTCCCATTAAAGAGGAGGGACTTCTTGTCCCCCGACTTTGTTGCTCTTCGTAAAGTCCTATTTGACGACCAACAATACCAAAAGAGCATAAAACCAAAAAAATAGTGAGCATTGTTATGAAATTAAAGAGAGGAAGAGTTTTCACAACCTGACATTACTTCCTTGATCCTATGAGAGCTCTGCACCAATAAAAAGAACATCGAGATCTTCAAAAATAGAGAAAGGATAATTTTACTTACTCATCTTCATGATCACCAACAACCGGTCTTAGTGCATTTGGATCACATATTTACATGGACATGGCATAGTGTAGAGAGATATTATTCAACTAAATTCACATCTTGGTAAGATTGATTTGAGATTAATTTTATTGTCTATCACATCGAAGGAAACAAGGCATGAGTTATCTTCTACATAAGACATGCACAGTGGAAAGTATAGAGTTGTATCTTTAATAATTTGAAACTACCAAACCTTTCTCAATAAAGTATGAATTCTAGACCACATTTCAAGAAGTTTGAGGGTTAAAAACAACTTACCAGGTCAATATGTAGTCTGAATTCATATCCAAAAGATTATATTATCTTGATTTTCAAAATTGTGCTTAGTTAGGGTTTTAAGAAACAAACCCTCATTCACTATTTGAATACCTATACCACTTTACTTTAAACTTTTATGAAAAACATTCCTGGATGGATACTTCAATAAATGTCTTTACTATATTATCCAAGCCTTATTTTGCACTTGATAATGATAGAGCTTCAAGATTTAGGCAAATTATGCATACCAGCTTGAATGTTACATGAAGACAAAACCAATCTTCAAGAATTGAATGGGATTACATGTAGGATCCTATGTATAAATCTATAATGTATTTTTTTTGAGGAGTAAATTTCTTAAATCATCTTGTGATACTATGTGAAATCACCACTTGAAGGAATATAGACATGAAACTTGGTCATTTCCAAGACTGTGTCACTGAAACTTAAGTCAAGATCTTGAAATTCCTAATACAAGATCTTATTGCTAACAAATATCCATACTTATGACCAACCAAAACCACCAATATCTCAAATGAGATCACTTTCCTATCTCCAACTGTTTGAAGGCATGAGATATGAAATGAAGTCCACAAATGTAACCCAGTTGAAGTTTTATTGACTAGATCATACAGGATAGTTTGAGGTGTAATGCCAACTCGAGACTACATATAAATTCATCAAGGTAATTATGATATCCCAAAAATCATTTATGAATTTTATAAATGTTTCATAATCATTTATTATCTCAGAATCATACTTATACACAAAATCTTCCTCCAAGCACCATGAAAGAAAACACACAACTAGTAAACATTGAGTAATAATTGTAGGGATCGGAGTCATGGTTGAAAGGTACCAAAGGAATCATTTTAACTGGATGGATTATTATTCATCCCTAAGAACTTGAATCAATATTTCATAAGTGTTTTGGAGACAAAAAAACTTATTCCATGCCTATCATTTAAGAAATGAGGTTTGGAGAGAGAATGAACAGTGTTAGAAAAACAAAGAGAACTTTATTGTTCTTGACCTTTTGACCTCAAAACTATTACAAAAGTTCGAGTCTTGTATTTATCTTTACAATTTCCTCCTCCTATGATTTATCTGAAGGAGGATTGATAATTTTTTTGAGTGCTAAGAAGACAAGTCACTGTTTTATCCCTTCTCACTTTACCCGGTTTTGGTAAAACTTGAATATCTTAAAAAATAATCTTCAAAATTTGATGAATTTTGACCCAAGGAACTAAAAAACCTCCCTATAAACTATCCATAGATTTTTTTCTCATAAATAATATTGTATAGTTCATACCAATCTCATTTTTCCAAGCTTCCACTTGTTAGTTCTCAAGGGAGTTTAGTGAAAACTTTAATTTTTCCTCCAAGGATAAAGTAATCCCTCTAAACACTTCTACATACTCTAGGAAGTTTTCTTAGGCTCATACCATGCTTAAATATTATTTTCATGGTATAATTTTGAGATCTTACATCTCATTAGGCTCTAGAACTAGGCCTAAATGGGCTAGTTCTAACCGTGACTTGCAACACATGACTTGATGATCACCCTAGAAGCTCTTGCACATCCTTGAAACACCATTTTAGACCTGTGGGACACCTAAGAAAAGCATACCAACCATTTCAACACCTCTAGTGGACACCAACATCATTGAACAAGCTTGTAGCACCCTGAAATCAACTTGAAATCATATTGAAACCACTCGTGAACATAAACCACCATTGAGAAGGCACCAACCCCATTGAGAAGGCACTACCAATTAAACTTCATGTCCGTGACTGATATTCACTTTTCACCACTCACACATTTTTCATCAATCTCACATGACATCAATGACAATACCAATTCACCAAGGTTCAACAAACCTTTACCATGAGGGAACAAAGACATTCAAACATAAACAAATAACATGCAAGCACACATGAAGATAATGTTTAATGTGAGAAATATTTAAAGGTAGAAAAACAAACTAAAATCAAAGTACTATGAGGACAATTGTTTGATAAAATATTACAAGGATTTCAATTTGTAGAGAACACACTCAACTTGAAGCACAAACTCCAAAAATTATTCAAGCACCTATTTGACATGGAATCACCAACTCATTACAATTGTAAGCTACAAATTACATGGAAGCAAAAATTCCCAAATTTTCTAAGAATCCACATAGAACTTACATAGTTTTGATCACCTTCATCTAGTTTCTTGAACTAACAAGTTGTGATCTCTTATTCAACTCCTATATCTTCGCCTCCTTCTTTACTTAACTTGACTCACCTCTTTTCTTACCACTTCATACTACCGCAGATACAAACTTCAATGGCCTCTTTCACTCACACAACTTTGTACCTCATTCATAAAAACATGAACTAATTTTTCTCCTCTCACACCTCATATTCTCACCAACTTGTTCTTTCTTGAAATACAGTCTTTAAGACACCTTTTTACATACACATATTTTTTTTCATACACAATGATGAACCTATCTAATACATCTCTCACATTAGCTCAAATATCTCGAAATATTTTTAATCAAGAGGAATATTTTTAATCAAGAGGAATATTTTTCATCCACATAAAACCTTCATATATACAAGTATTTCCACTCTTACACCTCTTCAAATTCATATTTTCACCCTTTGAACTTCTAATTTCTCTAACTCATACCAAAGATTCTAGGTGACATCACTAGGAAAATTACAAAAACATGATTAATTTTGCAAGTGTTTTAGTTATAATAATGTCCTTTCTAGTTATATCAAGAAAATTCTTACACCTCTCGTGGAACTACAAAAATTTCTAAACTCGCTGCATTTATAACACTACTGAGGATTCTATTTTCGGAATGACAAAATGCAAGCTCATTTGCAAAGGTTTTCTTCTAGTCTCTGTCTTCTTCTTTAACATAGGAATATTTTTATTTTATATAATATAACTCATTCCAAGTGTTATGAATTTGTGCACACATTACTCAGCACTTCTCCTTACCTTATTTAACCTTGAAAATCTTTTTTTAACTTTCCATTTTTTCTTCAATACACCATTAGATCTCATATGCTTCATTAGAACTATGTCCTTCAAAATGAAATCTTCAACATGGATGATTGGAACACGCTTCAGTATTATGTCATGAAAAAAAAAAGGATGGAATACTCTTCAATATGTCCATAACAACACTTAGTTCATGGAATGTTTTAGGTCAAGTCACAAGAATTCATTTCATCTCTTCTTCTCAATTGGGATGCACACAATCATGGAAACTCAAGAACTAGTAACAAGATTTCTTCATCAATACCAAAGTATGAAATTTCAAATCTTCTTAATTATTGGAGAAAATTTTATGTGACCTATGGATCACCTTAAAATACTTGTAGCTACCTTATCATATTCATTCTCTCCATGTAACACTTATTAGGATAAGCTCTTAATGGGATTGTACACACAAAAATAAGTCTTCACAAAATGAGTTGGTTTACCCATCAAAACACGTGATCATAGATCATATGGAGCCTTTATGGAAATATATTTTACTTTTTCATCTCATCATGTTCACAACATAAATATTCTCAAGGTATATAAAATGAATATGTTACTCGATCATACTAGGTTTCAGTCCTAAAACCAGTCTTTTCTAAGATATCTTATAATACTTTCATGCCAAACCAATGCATGAAACACTTCACAGGATTTTAACTTCAACTTAAAGAACTAACTTGCATAAATTGTAAGGATAAAAACACATTTGACTTTTTGTTTCTCTGACCTACTTGACAAACTTAGAAGGACAAGCTTTGGACCATTTGAATTTGAACACAAAAACAATTCACTTGACCAAATTTTGAGCTCAAACATGTCATGTTGGACCTCTAGAAACATTCCATGCTCACATTTTACTTCAACACCATGCCTTCATATCATCATCCTTTCACACATACTTGACTATTTTTGTCTATATAGGCTTTAAGTGGTAGATCATATTGGGTGACTTGTTTCACCAAAATTGTGCAAGTAACCCACCCTAAACTTTTCATGGAGACTTGGGAACCTCCCAATATCTATATTAAATTAGGATATTCAACGTGAAACCTTCTATACATGTTTTTAATAGAAAGTTATAGCAAAAAAATATTTTAATACTTTACTAGCTGACCTCGAAGAATGAGACCACCACCAAAATGAAGTACAAAGAATCCTCTACAAGACCAAGTCATCAACTCATCTTTCCCAAGTCACTTCAGGACGAAATTATTTAATTATTCTCTTTGCTTACAAATGAGGATTTTAGGAGGGTTGCAACCTACTTGACTTCTTACAGATTTTTCATAAACTATAGGGCATCATTTTAGCTCATTCCACTTACAAAATGATCTTGACTCCATGCCCCAAATTTGATGAATGAAAAAATGAACTCAAGGTCTTGGGATATTGGTGAGTTACAAGTAGTTTTTAATCATCAACCCAAGTTCCATTCCCATTGTGTTCATTGGATGCTCTTAATAGGTGGTCATGGGGACACCTTGAGGTAGGGGTCGACCTTCTCCATATGGACCAAGAGAAACATAACAAGGTATTCCAAATGTGGATCACTCGGTGGACACTAAGGACCCAAGCCCACCCCATGTCCTACTTAGAGAAAGTGCTCCTCCAACACTCCATTTCATAGCTCTGGTATATTAAAAGTGTTTAACATCCAAATTTTAGAACTCAAGGTCTTGGGGTATTGGTGAGTTCCAAGTAATTTGTAATCATCTACCCTTTTCCATTCCCATTGAGATCATGGGATGCTTTCAATAAGTGGCCATGAGGACACCTTGAGGTAGGGATCAAAATTCTCCATACTTGACCAAGCGTAACATAGTGGGGTGATCTCGAATGTGAATCGCTTGGTAGAAATTAAAGACCCAAGCCCACCCCCATGTACCACTCGGAGAAAGTGCTCCTCCACCACTCCAATTCATAGATCTGGTATAATAAAAGTGTTTACCATCCAAAGTTTGAACTCAAGTTCTTGGGCTATTAGAGAGTTGTAAGTAGTTTGTAATCATCTACCCAAGATCCATTCCCATTAAAATCATGGGATTTTTTTAATAAGTGGCCATAGGGACACCTTGAGGTATGGGTAAAACTTATCTATATGGACCAAAAGGAACATATTGGGGAAATTTGAATGTGGATCACTTGGCGGCATTAAGGACCCAAGCCCAACCCCATGTCCCATTTACAGAAAGTGATCCTCCACCACTCTAGTTCATAATTCTGTATGATAAAAGTGTTTACCATCCAAAGTTAAAATTTACTCGATGACATTGACTTTGGGGAACTATATAGAATTCAAGATCTGTATAGAAATTCTTTCTAAGAGGTTTTTTTCATGATTTGAAATTTTTTGAATTTATGTTGCATCCGGTGTCTCCGAGGCAATGTCGATCTATTGGGACCAGCTCTTGACCCACCCCTAACTCTTCCGATTCTTCTTCCGATGTACCTTTGAGCTCTTAGAACAATGTGATCGTTGGCTCTCAAAAAACTCCTTCTAGGAAGCTTTAACCAAAACTCGTTGATGGGAAATTTTCCTTGTAGATCCTCGGATCAATTTTGATGTGACATTGACATTGACGGAGTTATATCTTATTAGAAAACTCATGGTTCCTAGACCCCATTGGAAGAAACAATAAAATGGGTTCGAATCAAATGGGTCCCCTCAGGTGGCTCCTATGGAAATTGCTGAGCTTCCCAACGACTTTATCCTCTTCACTTTTAGTCATAAAGAATATTTTACAAGGGTGTTATTAGGAGGAACCTAGTTTTTGGAAGGAGATGCTTCTATATTCAAAGTTTGACTCCAATATTCAACCCATGAAATGAGACCATGATTTAGGCACCGATATGGGTTTGTCTTCTTGATCTTCCCTGGAGTTTTGGCATTCTATTATCATTGAAGGTATTGCTCTATCTATGGGAACTCTAATAGCTATTGATCAAGCAACAAGAGTTGGTTCTAGATTTATCCATGTTAGGTTCTGTGTTAATGTTGACATTAGCATCCCACTGCCATCCTCCATTAAGCTCCACTTTGATCTAACAAGATGGGTGCAACTCGATTGAATATGAATACATACCCCAAGCTTACACGATATGTAAAATCATAGGCCATAGACTCCATACTTTTCCTTCCAAGCCAACCCCAAAAATTAACGAGTTATTGTGCACACAGAAGAATAAAGGAAAATACATTCCCAAAGTCACTAAGGAGGTTAGTAACTCTAATCAATTTGAATCTTTATAAGAGGAGGGAACCATTCCTGATAATAATAATTTCCTCTTCATCTTCCTTTCTCTTCACCTCTATTGGAACCTCTGTCTCGAATAGATAGCTTCCTCTTCTCGACAATCCTTGAATGCTATGGTAGTTCAACACACTCCATTGGAATACCCACTGATATTGACATCTTCTCCCTCCTTGGATATCCCTCTCACTTTTCCATTGTTTGAACATTCGACGGTATGAACATCCCCCTTCTTCACCTTATTTCCATGAGCTTCCGAGACATATGTTACTCATCATTCCCCCATCTAGTCCGGGATTATTGAATCACTTGTTACCACTCTTTTACCTTATGCTCTCCCATAAAAGAAATTTCCCATCATTCGAATTTAGACTTTGTGTCTCACCGAAATCAGCCCAACCAAAAACTAGAAATAGCTCCAAAAAGAATGTAGATGTGGGTTTCAAAAATCTTAAAGGAAGGCATACCAATCAAGCTAAACTTCAAGAAGAATATTTTCAAAACATTTCTCAAGGAACACAGGGAATCCTCACCCTGCATGGGGAGGGAAACAGAAATATAAAACATGAAGATATTCTCTCTAATACAAGGGAATAAAAATAACTCTTAAAGATTTCAGGCTTAAACACAATCCAAACATTCTGATGCTACAAGAAACCAAGTTGAAAGAAGATGATTGGTTTCCTAGGATTTGGTGTAACATTAATTTTGCATCTCAAACCTCGGCCTTAAACTCGTGGTGGTCAGTGTATCTTTTGGAACCCCAAATTCCTTTTTGGGGAATGTATTATTAAAACTCCTCATTATTTGGGAATGTTTTTTCAAGAAATAGGCTCTAGTATTGGATGGATTGCAATGAATCTACATGTTTCAAACCTGAAAATCACAAGGAAAAAATATGGAATGAATTGCTGGAATTTTGTAACACGTGTAAGCATCTACCTTGGATTATTATAGGTGATTTCAATACTCCCCTCTACTTATCTAAAAATAGGGAGGGACTAGTATCATCACAAACAACGTATATGTTTTAGCTAACATTATCAAACAAAGTGAATTTTTGACTTTCATTTTCATGGAGCCTCTTTTACTTGGTCCAATCAAAGGTTAGGTGGCAATCATATTCAAATAATATTGGACAAGATGTTTTACATCTATGGACTGGATTTCTCACTTCAATGAATTTTATTTGATGGCACTTCCTAAAATTACATCTGATCATTTCCTTTGCTTCTTACGGCTACTCAAATGCAAAATTCAAAATACCCTCCCTTTCGATTTGAGTTAGTCCTGGCTTCAAAACCATAATTTAGAAAATCTTATTGTTGAATGGTAGAATGTGAAATTTATAGTTTCATCCATGTTTAGATTTACTAAGAAGCTCAACCATGTCAAAAAAGAACTCAAAGTTTGGAAGCTAAAGGTTTTTGGCGACATCCGTAAAAGGAAGGAACAACTAGCTGAGAAATTGGCTAAAACCTCTGCTAACATTGAGCTCTATGGTAGAACTCCTATTCTCCACCAATAACAATTAGAACTTCTCAGTTATTATCATAACACCCTTACGAAGAAGAAATTTATTGGAGGTAGAGATCTAGGGCAATCTGGTTACAACGGGGAGATCGAAATACAAAAATTTTCCATACTACTGCCACCAAGCACAAAAGCAAAGATAAAATTAAAGAGCTTGTTACTGTGGATGGAAAATATTTAAATACAGAGGGCTCCATTGATATTGAATTGGTGCATTAATTTTCTCTTCTCCTACAAGAGGATAATCCTCCTTGTGAGGAAGATAGTCAAGAAATGTTACAACACATCCCTACTTTGATCTCTGATGATATAAACACTAAGCTCACTCAGCCTTTTACTCTGAAGGAGGTATGTAGAGCTATTTTGATATGAAGGGGAAAAGTCACCTGGCCTAGATGGTTATCCCGCAACTTTCTTTCAAAATTATTGGCATATTATTGAGATGGACCTATTTGTTGCAGTCTCTAAGTTTCAACAAAATGACCTTCTTTTAAAGGAATGGAATAATATTTTCATGGATCTTGCTCCTAATTTTTGGGATCTAATTTGGTCACTAACTACTAGCTAATAAGCCTCTTCAACACTTCTTACAACATAATTACCAAATTGATGGCCTCCAAGCTCAAACCCTTTATGGACAAGTTAATTTCTGAGCAACAGAATGGATTCATTGGTGGTAGACTGATTCAAGGTGGAGTAATAACTATTCATGAAGCTTTACATTCAGCCTCTCTTACTAAAACTACGGGCATGATCATCAAGCTTGATATGCAAAAGGCATTTGACAGGGTAAGTTGGACTTTCTTGCTCAGAGTGTTGAAAAAATTTGGTTTTGGGGAAAAATGGTGCTCTTGGGTACATAGTTGCATCTCCTCTCCTAGATTTTCAATCCTTATGAATGGAATTCCTCAAGGATATTTTTCCACCAGCTGCGGAATCAGGCAAGGTGATCCTCTTTCACCTTTTTTGTTCATCCTCATGGTTGACACTCTTAGCAGAGCTCTTATTACAACCAAAATAATTGACAAAATTTTTAGTATAACTATTACCTCTAAGGTCCCTACTACTACTCACAGCCAATTTGTTGATGACACTCTTTTGTTAGGTATCGCTTTAGTGGTGGAGGTAAAAATATCAAAAGAATTTTGGACTGTTATCAATCTACTTCTAATCAACTAATCAATTTCACTAAAAGCAATATTGCTTTTATGAATACTCCGAACAAACAGACAAAAGAAAGATAACAGCATTTTGGATGCATCATTATGGACTTGACTTCTTTTACTCGGGATCCCCTATTTAAAGGAAGGAAACATAAAACTCTTTAGAATCCAGTTATTAAAAGATTAAAAAAAATGAGTACGATGGAAAGGAACAATTCTTAGTCAAGTTGGTAAGCTTCAACTGGTTAAATCCACTCTGCAAAATCTTCCAATATACTTTATGTCTCTACTAAAAATGCCTTCCTCGGTTGCTGCTAGTATTGAAAAAATTCAAAAAACAAATTGTGGTCTGGAGCTAAAGACAGAAAATAATCCATCTGGTCTCTTGGAATGTGGTTTGTAAACCTACTACAAATGGGGGTCTTGGTTTGCATAGAGTCTCTGAAATGAACTCTGCTATGTTAGAAAAGTTAGGCTGGGCAGTGGCTTCCAAAGGTAAATCTACTTGGATCCAGATGTTGATTTCAAAATACCTATCATCATAGGATAGTTTCTTTGCTGAAGACATACCGAGTGGCTCGGCAATTTGGAATTCCATAGTGAGCACTCAGAAGATGTTGTAGTCAGGTACTAAATGGAGTTTGGGAAATAGAAGACTAAAACAGCTTTTGGAAATATTTTTGGATCGGGATAAACCTCTATGATTTGACACTTATTGGGAACCTATCAAAACCCAACTCATCAGGTTATGTGGGAAAAATGTTAATGGCTATATTGACAATTCAAATCCTTCTCCATGTTGGCTTATACTTGGAATCGAGGGTCTCATCCCAAACCGAGATACAGTGGTCGAGATAAACTTAAGCTCATTCTCTCATCACATTAATTACATTCTAATCGAGAGAAGATGTTCATATTTGGTTGTATTCAAATTCGGTAGATTTCTCTCACAAGGTGGATTACCTCTCCTCCCACATCAATTCAAGGTTCCCCATATATCATATCTAGATCCCACGAGATGGTCCCTAAACTAGGTTTCTATAGTTA
This sequence comes from Taxus wallichiana var. yunnanensis, assembly GCA_018340775.1. Classification (NCBI taxonomy): domain Eukaryota; kingdom Viridiplantae; phylum Streptophyta; class Pinopsida; order Cupressales; family Taxaceae; genus Taxus; species Taxus wallichiana. The sequence continues at coordinate 256,652,324 of CM031241.1, read as the reverse complement.
TTTTGCCTATTGGTATTCATTTATCTTAGGTGATAATCTTAAACGTAGAGGTTACTCTCTTCCAAGCAAGTGCATTTTATGTCTAAATGCTCTTGAAACCTCTATTCACTTGCTTTTTCACTGTTCTTTCTCTCATTCTGTCTGGAGTCTCCTTTTAAATAGCTTTGGGGTTTCATGGGTGTTCCTAACATCCATTCCTGATGCCATTCTGCAATGGAAACCTTTCTTTAGACATCAAGTTGCTAATCTCACTGAAAAATCCTCTTGTCCCATACTTTATGGAATATCTAGAAAGAGAGAAAAGAGTTTTCAAAGATCAGTCACATAACCCCCTCTAGGTGTACACTATGGTGGACATTCATTTTGAGGAGAATTTAAATTACTCCATCTAGAAATAACATAAATGTAAAATATCTCTTAATCGAAGGATCCTTGGTTGAAGAAACTTCAAATACCATTACAGCCTCCCTCTTCTACTGCTACTGTGAGCCAAAACCTCATAGATCCCTCCTCTAATTGGTTGGCTAAAAGTTAATACAGATGGAGCTGCAAAAGGTAATATGGGGGCTTCATGAGGTGGATCTATAATTAGAGATGAATGGGATAGCCAATGGTAGCCATTGCTATCAATTTTAGTAATGGGACCAATCATAGAGCAAAATCCCTGGAAATCCTTAAAGGGATGGAGTTGGCTAATAGATTTGGAAAGATTAATCTAATGGTGGAAAGTGACTCCCTCAACTTAATTTGTATTCTTAATGCCAATGGAACTATAAGTTGGACCATAAGAAACATAATAGATGATATTTGAAATCAGAAACTCGCTTTAAAAATATTCAATATCAAAGATACCTAAAGGAAGGAAACAAATTCACGGACCAATTAGCTAATCTGGGAGTGACTATTGAAAAACAATAGGTTTGGATTAGGAACTTTCCTTAGCCTCTTCTCAAGGTGATAACTGATGATCATCCTAAAAATGATTAGTAAGAAGTTGCTAAAGTTACACTAAATTTTTGCTTTAGTGGGTGTTAGCATTATCATTTCCTATACCTATCCCATCACATCGAAGAATGCATTAATTGCGATATTATTACGATTTATTGTAATGATGGGATTTATGTGTGGGAAGGAGAGATCTTGGTAATAATTCTCATGAAGGGAATTTCTAATCATAAAGGAAAACAATCGGATTTCCAAATTGCACATGGTAGGGACAGAGAAAGGTAAATTAAAAATCCATGATTGAATTATAATTTTCATTACTTGGAATTCCTAAAATTTCAGCTTTGTGTGTCATGAGTGGCTATCTCTGGTTCATGTGGAACCTACTAACTATGATGAATTGAAAAAGGACCTTAATGTTTGGAATTTCTTATAGGAGAAAGGAGTCACTCCTTTCATTGAATGACTATCATGTGACTTTTTCATCATTTCTAGCAACATTCTAGCATCATGGAAGAAGGGTAAAGTGAAAGTGGGGAAGACAAAGTTTGAAATATCAACTGAAACTATCACTGCCACCATAGGTCTCCCTGCTGATGGGGATATTTATTTTAAGCACTCCCTCAAATATGAGATGGGGTTTTCCTAAAGAATAGAGAATGGGTCACCAAATACCGGTCAAACTATGAGTGTGCCTCCCCTCCTCCATCATGGGATAGCATCGCCAAACAAATAATGCACTACTTCACACTTGAGGGGAGATATAAATTGGTCTACGGCCCTCAGATTTTCCTACTAGCCCATTTCTGCAATAGAATCAAGGTAAATATGGAAAATTTCTTGTTTCAGTCCCTTGCCCTCTCCATTAAATAATCCCGTTTTCTGGGAAATCCATCTTCTTCACCAAGGGCTATTATATCTTTTGTTTAAAACTGTTGTTGAAAACACGACTTTGACCCGCTTTCCCACTATGACTAGTTCAGCCCATAGTCGCGCCCTCGGGGTAAGTGCAACAAGGTGGGGGAAGGGGGTCACAAGTGACTTCATATTGCAAAAATAGTGAAATCTCAACTTGTATGGATTATTAGTAATGCATGCACTCAAAATTAGAAAACGTTATATACTTATTAATCGTAGTATCCGAATCTAGTTTCTAAAATACTATATTTTTTAAATGAAAAGTTTAGCTATATTAAACACTCAAAATTCAATGATTTTTTTTTGAAAAATCCTATAAGATTGTAGTCTGTTTCCCCACGATTTGGATGACCAAAACTTTTTTTTTTCCTTTGGTGAAAAGTTAGATTTCATTGCTATCTTGGGATAGATTTTATTTTCTATTTTTTTAATGATTTTTTCCATGAAAGTGGTCTAAAGAAATTAATAAAACAGAGAACTTTTTGTTTTCTTGCCATAACTTCAACAACAAAAAAATAAAAATAAAATACTTTTTTTTAACATGTATAGAATTTTTCGTTGGGATGGTATAAGTTTTATCACATTTTGACAAGTGAAACAAAAGTTGCATTCTTAAAGGTAGAAATGAACATTCACCGGAAAAAAGTGTATTATAGACCTAATATTCATACAAAAAATTATAAAACGATATTTATCTTATTCTATTCACTTTAAAATAAATATTTCTATGAAGATAACAATCTCCCTATGCGATGGTACTATTTTGTGACATGTTTTTGATTTTTGGCATGGTTCAAGTCATAAGAGAAAAATTGATGTTTTTAGCCTTTCACATGCCATAATGACTTCCCAAATCTCGGGTTCACAAACAAATATTTCCCGAGCCTTGAGAGTGAATTTGATGATATAGTTAGGACCCTGAATAATCATAGTTTATAAACCGCATTCTTAAAGCGATTCTAAATTGACCTATCGGTAAAAGAACCGCGATTGAGGTTTATAAATGCTCTTATTCTAAAATCATTATAAACTATGATATGGTGTTATCATATTTGTTGGTGTGTGTGGCACCTTCACCTCTTATTTATTTATTAGGTGTATTGCCACCTCACTAGGTGAGTCATCTCACTTAGGTGAGATCATAGGTCTTAGGTGTCATATTAGTTATGACAGATTCTCTTACAGAAATCTGTCATATGTGTAAGTTGTGTCATAGGAGTTACATTCCCATTTGGGAAAGTAACTCCTCTTCTCCATTATGGAGGAATATTTTCTTACATGGGAGTTACACATTTACTCCCCTATATGTACACACCTTTCCTGATCTATGAACAATGGAGTATGGGCCTCTTTTGAGCCATTTTCCTCAAATGCATGCACATTGCTTTTCGGTGAGTTCTTGCTTCGATCTTGAAGCTACGCCATTTCCGTGGTTGAGTGCAATGTGTCGATGCTCATGGATTCCCTCCAGATCTTCGTCATTCCTCCGACATGGTATCAGAGCTCGGGGATCAGAATCATGTTGCTCACCTCGGTTGCTTACTACTCTCCGCCTCATAGTTTCTTGTGCAAGTTCTCATTCTTGTTTTGTGCTCTACTTGCATTTTATTTATATAAAAAAAGGGGGTTATATATGTATTTGGTTTGTTTGCTGGTGTGTTTCCCATTGGCATTTTGTAGCGTTGTTCACTCTTATATTAGCTTCAAGCTTTGTTTTGGGCTTGGTTGATTTACTCCTTGGCGCATTGTTGGCTTAATGGTGCTTTGCTTCTGCATGCTTGTGTTTTCTTGATCAAATGGGCTCGTGATTTGGTTGAAATGTTGGCTCATTTTAACATGGACGTTTTGCAATGATATTTTGGGCTCTTGCCACTCAGATGGTCATACATGCATTAATGTTGTGATTTCACTTGACACATCGTCGGCTCATTCTTGGTTGAACATTGGCCTCTGCACATTGAGTCTCTTGCATTCATCTGCGTGCATCCACCTCATCCATTTGGGCATCAAGTGTCTATGTTTTGAACACTTTACTACTCGGCCGAGTACTGTTGACTCGAACTCTCCTTGCACTTGACCAACTCCGGTTCTACCTCCCTATGCCTACCTCGTGTTTAGTTGCTAGCTCATGTTGGTGTACACGCTCGTTTCATGTTCAAAGATCTATGCTCTACCCCACAACCATTTTTCCATTGCAGTCACTCTACTCACTCAACTTCATTTTTTCTCGCCATTTCACAACCATCCCTTGGTTCAGGTCGATGCACCTTCCATGTGACCACCCCACTCCACATGGCAACACCTGCAAACCTACTCCACACATCTTCGGACTTGTTGTAACCTTGCAAGCCTTTTTTTTTTTTGTTTTGGTGGTTCAACTGGTTACAAGTACATTGAAGACCTGCACAACTTTTCACATGGACCTGGCTCCATCCCTCCCTACCTTCCTCTGTGTGGATCTCAACATTATGAGTCACATGGCTGGTGGCTTTTTTTGCTAACACTCCAACTTCTACCCAACACTCATACCTCCGCACGTGGCTTCTAGCTCCTGCATCGCAGCGTCTCTCCTCCAAACCAGCAAAGACGTGGGAGGGTGTAATGGTTGAGGCCGTGCAGCCGGCTTTTTGCTTCTTTAGCTGGCTGGTTACAACATGTTTTGGATCACCTCTCCTCTTCCTTAGACAACCAACTCGGTCAACATGGGCCCCCAAATCAAAAACTCCTCATCTTTTTTAATGTTTTAAGATTAAAAAAAAACATTCATTCATTGGCATGTAATTAATTTTCTAGGCTATTTTTGGCTTGTTTATGCCCTTCCTACGCTTGTCAAAGACAAGGGCGAGGTCTGGGGTTGGGAGGAGGTTAATCCCCCCTCGTATTCAAAACAAACCCTATCTAAAATTCTATGTTGTTTCCAACGAGTACCCACACGACACCCTTTGCACCCATTTCGGGCACTTTTTAATGCGTTTGTAACATCTAGTGCATTTTTCCATCAGTTGCGGGAATCATTTTAATGCTATAACTTTTGACTCGCTTGCTCATTTTTTAAATGCTTCTTTAGTCAAATTTGCATGATTTTCCACACATTACATGATGGCATTGTCAATTTTTTAAATGCACTACTTTTATAAAGTGCCGCATTCTAGGGGGGTTGCTTGTACTCTTGGGCTTACACACGCAGAGACGCATTATCGGCCGAGTCCAACGTCTTGCATTTGTGCATCTTGCATTTTACATCATGGAGAGTGCTCTTTCCAGACTTGAGCATCATAGGATCTCTTTATAGCCTCCGCCACTTCTCACCAGAGAGAGGGAACTATTCAGCCTAGCGTGCTTCCATGGAACGTTACTTCGCCCACGAGGGTCTTTTACCCTTCTTGCTTGGGCCAGTTCCTGCACGATCATCATCATCTAGAGGACTTCCTCGATACTTGTGACCACATATTTGGTCACATGATGATGCATGTCTCTCGTTCTCTTTGGTTTCACATGGCAGACTCAGATCCACCTCACCGTGTCTAGAGCATTCTTCAGTCCCTCTATGGAGACCCTTCACATTACTTGTTCATTTTTTGCTTGATTCAATTGTCTCCTCCATTTATTTGTGTGATGGAAGTTCCACTAACATAGACTCGCTTGGTTCTACTTCTGATGACGAGGATTGTGCACCCAGTTCTGATGTCGAGAGTACTACAGAGGACTCTTCTCCTCTTTCTCTCACTATTCTAGAGAGTGTTTCCACATCCCACATCTCATCAGATATCGAGTAGTCTCTCTACTCAGCCTCATACCATCATTACACCAACCTCCTTTCCACTTCCAGTGTGTGAGGCCCCTTCCACTCCTCTACCTTCATTGGATGACTCATACCTATCTGACATCACTCTTCTATTTGTTGAGCCCCCTCATTGGGATGAGTATCTGCCTGACCTTAGTCATCTTTTTGCAGAGTCTACTTGTGATGCTCTATAGGTTCCTCATCCATCTACAGGTGTTTTAGCAGGAGTTCATCATCTCTGTTGTTGGGAGTGCCCCTTCTAGAATCATGTCACTTCCACATTTCTAGAGACCTTCATTGATCCACCCTCAGCTGTGGATCCCTTTTCTATTGTGGAGGATGTTTTGTTCCCTTCACATCACTTGGACATCCTTTCTGTGGGTGTTCCTCTTTTCACTCTAATAGTTCTACACATGTGGCATTACCTTCGGTTCCTTGGTACTCACTCGCTAGACCTATGTCACACTTCCATGCACCAGACTCAGAGTTCTTCGTGTTGTTGCCTTCAGTTTCCTTTGTGGAGTGGGCGGACTTCTAACACATCATTTCTATCCTTCCTAAGGGCAAGCACACAGTTCGTTGTGGGTGGCTCTTCTTCAGTCCAGAGGTAGAGGATCTCGTCATCGACATTCTTCTAGGAGACCTCCTAGAGTTGTAGAGTTTAGATCCATCCATGGCATCTTCTGCATTCCTCTCATCTCCCTCTTCTTCTCTCTTCTTCTTCTTTTTTCTTTCTCTTTGTAAATGGGTACCTTTTCAGGCTCGTCTATGGCCGGGACCCATATTTGGCATCTTTCTTAGATTAGAGAGTGTGTTGTTCTCTTGTGGTGGATGTTTTTCCCACTGGGTTTTCCTTCACTGCTTGGGACCTTTTTCTTGTGCGTGGGTACCTCATCAGGCCTTATGCGGGACCCACTTCTCATCTCTGACTTTCCACCTCATCCTAAGTTACGATGAAGGGGGTGTTGGTGTGTGTGGCATTTCCTTCACCTCTTATTTATTTATTAGGTGTATTGCCACCTCACCAGGTGAGTCATCTCACTTAGGTGAGATCATAGGTCTTAGGTGTCATATTAGTTATGATAGATTCTCTTACAGAATCTATCATATGTGTAAGTTACGTCATAGGAGTTACATTCCCATTTGGGAAAGTAACTCCTCTTCTCCATTATGGAGGAATATTTTCTTACATGGGAGTTACACATTTACTCCCCTATATGTACACACCTTTCCTGATCTATGAACAATGGAGTATGGGCCTCTTTTGAGCCATTTTCCCTCAATGCATGCACATTGCTTTTCGGGTGAGTTCTTGCTTCGATCTTGAAGCTACGCCATTTCATGGTTGAGTGCAACGTGTCGATGCTCACAGCATTCCCTCCAGATCTTCATCATTCCTCCTAAAATATTTACACAAATCCCAACATCTGTATGAATTTCTCATGAAATTCTACCAAATCCTTTAATTCACCATTTTTTATTTATCATCAAAAAATTCTACCACCTTTGTTTTTTTCTTACTATTTTTTTTTAGGTGACTCGCATCATTTGGAGTTTTCCTACATCGATTGAAACATCATGGGAGACACAAAATAAATTTCAAAAAGGAAATCAATAAGTAAAAAAAAATGAAGGAATTAGAGGAAAAAGATTGCAAAATTGAGTAAATGCGGAAACTTCATGAATCAAGAAGAGGTTCATCTTCAACCCCTACTATTGTAAGAAATGAGGAACCAGTAATGTTTTTTACTGTCAATGTTGAAGATGAATTAAATACTCGTGATGAAGATGAATTAAATACTCGTGATGAAGATGAATTAAATACTCGTGATGTAGTTGATGTTGAAATTGAAGGAGACAATGAAAATGTGAATCAAGAAATTCATTTTGAAACCATAGACAACCAAAATTTGGAAAAAAAAACTCCTAGGATTTTACGAAAGAGACCTAATTATTTTATTGAAATTGATGAGAACATTTTGAAACCAATGTCTAACAAACTTTCTGAACAGAAAATTAGAAGAAAAGCCACTAAAATTTGGGATAATCATTTTGAAATTTTAAATGATTCCCAAAGATGTCATTTGTTGGTTAGTTTGATGAAATTGAATAAAATGAGATCTACATTAAACACCTTAGGATTGAAAACATCTAATATATGTGGTAAAACCTCTACAATTGTTGAAAACGTATATGATGCATATCACATTGTTGGTGTCAAGAGATGCACAAGGGATAGTAAAGTCGTGCGTCGTGTACTTGCTACTATTGTTGTAAGAGAATAAAAAAAAAACAACATTCTATTAGGAAAAGAAGCCGAATGTTGAAAGTTAATCGAAAAAATATAATGAAAGTAATTGAAAGGCGTAATATCTTTCAATCACCCAATAACACTGATTTTTGGGTATTGTCTGCTAGAGCACCGTACAAAGACAAAAATATATTTGATTCTATAAGAGAAGTTGTTAAATTTTGGCATTGTAACACTATAGTTTCACCTAATACAAGAGATGTAAAATTGAGAGTTGGTTCTACGAATTGTGAACTACATCCAAAAAATTTCTTAGATATGACTCAAACTCAATTTTTTCGTAAGATTGAATAGGATTACCCGAAATTAAAATTAGTCAACATTTTTTTGAAATGTTGAAACCATTCTATGTGAAAATCAACCACACTCGCACCACTTGTAGGAAAAAATTTTAAATTTGCGATGCATTATGATAATTTTTGACGTATTCATTCTTATTTGCATTCTGAAACTATGTTACTAGAATGTGGTGTTCAAGTTCCACCAATATCTTCCAAGGATTTCATTCCTATGATATTTTGTGAAAGAGAAGTTGGACAATATTTTTTATAGTCATGATTGTTTAGATGGAAGTTGTGGTACATGCGGATTACCTAAATTGGAAAGTTGTATCCATGAGAAAATTGGAGGTGCAATAGGACATAATTTAGTTGGGTTTAATAAATATAAATCAAGTACCATACCAATTGAAAGATGGAAAGGAGTCTAAACGGTGTGAGCTAGTTACAGAACATATACTTGTTTTTCAATTTATGAGAAAATTTAAAGATGAAATTATTTATGAGTATGTTAGGCATACACACAGAGCTTGATGGTTGGATGAACAATTCAAGATATGCAAGGACACATTTCTTATTGTTAAATTTGTTTCACGGTAAATTTTGAGAATTACACGTTGTAACAAAAAATGGAGGTTCAATCACAATATTATAACTCAATATAGGTTGTCATTTTTTGCGTATAACATTTATACATTCTCTTAAAGTAAAGATAATGATCAATTTTTTTAAGAGAGTACCAATTTTATATCGATGATGATCGGACTCATTCTATTGAATTTTTGCAAGGGTGTTTCCGGTTATTTTATGAAAACTTGTCCAGGATAGGGACATCTCGCTTTAATCAACATTATATATGGTCAAATAATTTCACGTATCGGTTTAAGAATGCAAGAATGTTTTATTAGATGAGAAGCATGCACGTAAATATGGGTGTAAAACATATATGGAGTTTCACTAAGGATGGACATGGAAAAGGATAGCATGACAGTGTAGGGGCATGTGTGAAAAGAGCACTTGCAAAGGAAGAGTTGAAGTAAAAATATGGTGATAAATTGAAAGATGAAAATAACATAGTGGAATGGTGTATTGAAAAAATGTCTCGTGGTTCTCAAGAAAATTCCATAGTTCGTAGATTTTTTTGTTGATAGAGGAACAAAAAATTGCTAACTACGAGGATTTTATGACACTCACAGGGTCCAATGATCTACACTCATTTTGTAGCTCAAATGATTCTTCGTGGGCCACATGGACAAGAAAGTTGGTGTGTTTTTGTGCATCTTGTATTGAATTTTCACTTGTTGAGTGTGATTCACAAGAATGGGTGGATGGATGGATTTTTAGGCCTCTAACTCTGCTTCCCAGGTTATCAATTTCCATAGTCATCATGACATGTTTCTCCGATGAAGTTGCAAACGTCCAAGGACTTTGAAAAAAATTTGATTTTGGTGTGATAAGGTAAATGGTTATTTACAATTTTTGTATTGAGTTATGTCCATTGAAATTAATATGTAATTTAAATTTGAGTTGAAACCTCTATTTTTCAGTAGGACATGTGTTTGCATTTATTACGACGTGAAGACAACGAAGAAAGAAAAAACTATTTCTTATGTCGTTGCATCGAGGAAAGAAAGAATTTTCCTTCTCCTATTATAGATGGTGAATATATTGAGTAACCTACGGGGGTCATTAGTAGTTACTAGAATTTGGCTTTGTGAAATCAATTAAAAAAATTCCTTTGTTTGGGTGTTTGAAAACTTTGAGACACACAGGGAAAATAATCTTATTTTCACATCTAGTTCTAACGAAAAATATTCAATTTGTATAGATATCGAGAAAGGCCTAATAATAAGATTATTTGGAAGGTTCAAGATTCAGATCATGAAGCAATCATGTCCGCTATTCAGAGTAGATTCGATCCTGATGGTTCATTGGAATGAATTTACATGCTCATCTAGTATATATTTCTTTGAATTTTTAAAATTTTCTACTAGATTCAAGTTCATATATTTTATTAAATTTTTGTATTTTGTATATATCTAGTATGGTTTTGATTCAACTTAAATTACTTTGACTAACACTTTTATGTAGGTTAGTGGTGCCATAAAATCTTCTACCTTCATGTGGTTAGCACTATTAGTAGATCCAATCTTGATGGTTCATTGGAATGAATTTACATGCTCGTCTGGTATATATTTCTTTGAATTTTTTAAATTTGTATACTAGATTCAAGTTCATATATTTTATTAAATTTGTGTATTCTCAGTATATTTCTAGCATGGTCTTGATTCGACTTAAATTACTTTGACTAACATTTTTATGCAGGTTAGTGGTGTCATAAAAGCTTCTACCTTCACGTGGTTGGCACTATTAGTAGATCCAATCCTAATGGTTCATTGGAATGAATTTACATGCTCGTCTGGTATATATTTATTTGAATTTTTAAATTTGTATACTAGATTCAAGTTCATATATTTTATTAAATTTGTGTATTTTGTATATATCTAGTATGGTTTTGATTCAACTTAAATTACTTTGACTAACACTTTTATGCAGGTTAGTGGTGCCATAAAAGCTTCTACCTTCATGTGGTTGGCACTATTAGTAGAGAATTTTATATTCTCGAAGCTAAGAGAAGCTTTCATTGTTTTCCAAGCAAAGAGAAGCAATTAATAGTTTATGTACCTATGAAGGGGGTTCTTAGCTCCAAATCGGGTGGTCTAACTCCAAGCCGCCTACTGGGATCCCTCCATAGCACCCAAAGGAATATATCCCCAACCCAAACATGCTTGGTGGTGGTATTCCGCTCCCACGATGCTTCGAGGCATGAATTATGACTTCTCGTCTGCTCGTTAAGTGTCTAGGACTGCCTAAAAAGGTAGTTTCCAAAAATAATATCATTAAGGCTCAAGGAATGCCATGGCCCTAAATTATTAGGTACGATTAGAGGCCTCCTTCACTCAAATTTTGGATCGAGATAGCTCTCGGTTTGGATGGACAAGCACCAAGATTTTACTACCAAATGTTTGCCTTGGAAACGTGAATTGGGATCAATAGGAAAGGGTTCTTGGCTCCAGATTGGGTGGTCTGACTCCAAACCGGGCCTACTTGGATCCCACCATAGCACCCAAAGGCGTATACCCTCCCAATCGGATGCCTCGCGGTGGTAGTTTTCTCCCATGACATCTCGAGGCATGACTTCTCACTACTCAACTCCATTCATTGCCTAGGACTACCTAGAAAAGGTAGTTTGCAAACAATTATGCCACGAAGGCTCAAGGAATGCCACAAACCTAAATTATTGGGTGCAATTAGAGGCATCCTTCACTCAATTTTTTTCTTAGATGGTTCTCGGTTTGGATGACCAAGCGCCAAGTTGTGACCACCAGAAGTTTGCACTAAAAATGTGAATTGAGATCAATAGGGAAGGGGTTCTTAGCTCCAGATTGGGTGGTCCAACTCCAAACTAGGCCTACCTGGAGCCCTCCATAACACATAAAGGAGTATATGCCCCCAACCAGATGCATTGGTTATAGCAGTTCGCTCGATGATGTCCCGTGGCATGACTTCTCACTACCCAGCTTCGTTCATTGCCTAAGAATGCCTAGAAAAGGAAGTTTGCAAATAATTATGCCACAAAGGATCAAGGAATGCCATGATCTTGAATTCTGGGTGACATTAGATGCCTCCATCATGCATGTTTTGGCTTAGATGGTTCTCTATTTGGATGATCAAGTTCCAAGTTATGACCTCTAGAATTTTGCGTTGAAAACATGAATTGGGATCAATAGGGAAAGGGTTCTTAGCTCTGGATCGGGTGGTGCGACTCTTAACCGGGCCTATCTAGAGCCTATCATAGAATCCAAAGGCGTATACCCCCACAACCATACTCGTTAGAGGTGGAAATTCACTCCCAAGACATCCCAAGGAATGACTTCTCACAACTTGTCTCCATTCATTGCCTATGACTTCTTAGAAAAGGTAGTTTACAAAAAATTATGCCACAAAGGATCAAGGAATGCCACAACCCTAAATTCTTGGGTGTGATTAGAGGCCTCCATTGTGAAATGTTTGGCTCGATGTTTTTCAGTTTGGAGAGCCAAGTTGTGACCGCCAGAAGTTTGTGTTGAAAATGTGAATTGGGATCAATAGGAAATGGGTTATTAGCTCCATGAGTAGTCCGACATCAAATTGGGCCTCCCTAGAGCCCACCATAAAACTCAAAGGCATATATCCCCCCAACCATATGCATTAGCATTAGAAGTTCACTCAAAACGTCCCCAGATTGACTTCTTCGCTAGCCTTCGTTCATTGCCTAGGACTTCTTAGAAAAGGTAGTTTGCAAATAATTATGCCATAAAGGCTCAAATAATGCCATAGACCTAAATTCTTGGGTGTAATTAAAGGCCTCCATCACTCTATTTTTTTCTTATACGATTCTCGGTTTGGGTGAGCTAGCACCAAGTTACGATCGTCAGAAGTTTGCATTGAAAATGTGAATTGGAATCAATAAGAAATGGGTTATTGGCTCCGGATCTGACCTAGTGGGAGACCTTTAGTTTGCTTTGAGTTTTTGTATAAATCGGTATTTTGTCGTAGATCCAATTTTTACTGCTTGCTAAAAGTTTGAAACCCTTTGAAAAAAGTCGAAATCAGATCCGAAAATCAGCTTACTAATCTTCTCTGCCATCTTATCCTCGTTGTTATTTGTCATTAACCGCAATCGGTTTTCTGAAGAGGATAGTTTTTAAATATTTAGAAAAGTGCATGCTGCTGGTTTTTATCAGAAAAACCAGAAAATCAGCAAGTACAGCCAAAAAGAAAGTTTGAATCTGCGCCATAACATTGCAGATCTGGAAGGTACACTTGGCAGTGAACCTTTTATGCGTAGCAGGAGAGCCCGTGGAGAAGCTGATCCTACTTTCGATCTGCTTCAAAGGCATAATTTCAGCATAACACCGGCACGCTTTTCAGCGCTAAGCTCGGCTGGCCGGTCATCCAGGAGTGTCTCGCCTTCACGAAGAAAAATTCTTTTACAAGGGGCATCCACATCCCTTTGTAGTGCCTTGCTACTCAGCGGAACCATACTTCCAGCTCGTGTTCTCTTTCCGGCTTTTCAAATGGCAGTACCATGGGGAAACGCTATGGGTCCTTTGGCTTTACCACATCCAGTTCACGCGCTCCCTCACGGAAACCGAAAGAATTTTCCCAAATTTGACGGGAGCGGAAATCAAAGCACGGATTCCCACATATCTGCATTCATCATGTCATGCAGTATTTTGGATGTAACTCATGAAGATGTGTCGGTTCGCCTTTTTCTGGAAACCCTACAAGGACCTGCAGCTGAATGGTTTCAACATTTACCAGCCGGATCTATTACCAGTTGGGCCACCTTGCGGGATGCTTTCGAAGACAGATACAAGCCTTCAGAGGATGCATTTGCATTATTATCACGAATCACTCACCTAAAGAAGGAGGCCAATGAGACCATGCGTGATTTTATCGCCCGGTTCAATGCACTAATCAACCGTGTCCCTGTTGCCATGCTTCCAACGCCGGAAAATCAAAAGTGTTTCTTCGTAAATGCTATGAGTTCGAAAGTTAGTTTCTTACTCCTTCAAGAGCGAGTAGCTACCTTAATTCTCGCCCAAGCCGCTGCCATTCGAATAGAGGATAATCTGATAATATCTGGCGAATTGAAAAAGGAATCAGCCAAGCCTAAATCTTTGGGCCCTTCGCCCACTACTTCATCTAATCCAACCTTTCAAAAGATGGAAAATGACTTGCTTGAATTAAAGAAGTAGTTGGCCCAGCTTCCCCCAGTTCCTCATACGGGATATTCCGCGGAGGAATTTCATTCCTAACAATGTTTCACAAAGGCCGCGTACCCCGCCAACCGCTCCGCGGTTGGCACTTGAGGCTCCTCCGGTCAATGCTCTGGCTGAAATCGAAGAAGAAGAGCAGTATTATGAAGAACCTTCGTCTCAGGGTGAAGATGATCAAGATGTCGGTGAACCGACTGGCGACTCTACTATTGGGTATATGGAATTTGATGAGGAGGAATCTGATGAAGAAGAGGGTACCTAGGGATATGCAAGCGGACAGTCATATGTTGTTTTTACTCGCTCGCAAGGAAAAGAAGCGGAAGTTGCTGCCCATGTCCAGCAGGAGAAGGCCGTGTCAAACGCGCCTCCGATTATTGCTAAAAGAGGTAATACTCTTCCTACTCAACTCCCTGGCAAATCTTTTACAAAGAAATCTTTTCCTCCTATCTCTCCTCCAAATCAATCCTCTCACATTCCTACCAAGACCACCAATCCTATTCCATCATCGCGAAGTGAGGGACTCATTCCTTCACCAACACAACCCTTGGCCGCATTTGATATCATAGATCATGCAAAAAAGACCAAGATCCAAATGTCTGAAGCTAAGTATCTTCAGTCAAACCCCGAACAGCTTGTAAGATTGACCAAGTATATTCAAAGTCAAGCTATTGTATCTAATCAGGTTTCCCCAAAAGGAATCCTTTCCACTCCCCCTGAATCTCACATAAATGTTGCTTCAACATCGGCATCAGGCAAGATAGAGCCTTTCTATCTCTCCCTCCTGATCAATGGACACAAGTTGAGTAACTGCATAATTGATTCCGGGGCTTCTGATAACGTCATGCCGGAAAAATTCGCCCATGCTCTGGGCCTCACTCTTACCAAGCCTTTCGGTAGATGTTATTCCTTGGAAACCAAGCAGGTTCCGTTGGTTGGCCAAATCAAAGACGCGCAATTTGCGTTTGCGGCTTTCCCAGATAAAAGAGTAAAAATGACAGTCCTCGTTGCTGACATTCCGGCAGCCTATGGAATTTTGCTGGGAAGGAGCTTTTGCAGCGAAGTTGGTGGAGAAATTCATATGGACTGGTCTAAAGCTAGAATCCCAGTCAAAGGCGTAATGCAGACTTTGGAGCCGGAATCACAAAAGAAATACTTGGTTACTAGCTCTGAGGACCCCAAAGCTCAAATCCTTTTTGAATCATCAGGGATGGGGAACTATTTCTTGTCTACCGAGTCTGATAAAATGGTTGTTCTCATTCAAGAAGGAGATCTTAACAAGATCTGGACCTTGCAGTTCGATGGCAGCTGTGCAACTAGTGGATGTGGCGCCGGAGCCGTGCTAATATCTCCCGAGGAAGAAGTCATTCCTCTCTCTTTCAAGTTGTAGTTCTTTAACACAAATAATACTGCTGAGTATGAATCTTTGTTACTTGGCATGCAAGCCGCAAGAGAAAGAGGGATTAAGAATCTGAAAGTACAAGGTGATGCAGAGCTAGTTGTAAACCAAGTCAAAAGGATTTACCAAGTGAAGAATGAAAGGCTCAGGCATTACCGTAATGCGGTGTGGGACAGCATCGAAGAGTTTGATGCTTTTTCAATAGAATCCATTCCAAGGGCTCAAAATGACATGGCCGATTCATTGGCCATTTCAGCATCCCTCATGCTCCCACACCCAGGTTTGAGAACAAACAAATACACCATTGAGGTGGTTTTCCACCCGAGCGTGCCAGATAATTCTCAGCATTGGCAGGTGTTCAACGATGATAATCAACTCATTGCCTTTCTGGAGAAGGTGGAAAATTTTAAAGAATTGCACTTTGAAGGATCTACTTCCACTTGCCGTGAATCAGTCACCGATCAAGGCGATGAATCTGAAGGGAACGATGGCATATGTCAGCTCAAAGGAAATAAAATCCCAAAGGGCCTGGTTTCTCTGGAGCGGTTGTTCGACAAGCATGACCGTTTTGTGAAAAAGAAGAGGCGAGATGACCCTGACTCATCCCTAGAAACCGAACCGGTCAATATAGGTTCGATAGAGCACCCGCAATTTGTGAACATTGGAAAATGTTGCACGCCTGAAGAGAAGCGGAAATTCGTCAAGTTGCTGAAGAAATATATGGATGTGTTGGCATGGTCCTATGCCGATCTAAATTCTTTTAAACCAAAGGACGTTCAAAGATGACATCCCGTTGAAAGAAGATGTCAAAGCCTTTCGCCAGAAGCAGAGGCACTATAATCCTAAGATCTCAGGCACCATCCAGGCCAAAATTCAGAAGATGCTAGATGCAAGAATCATCTTTCCTATCCACCATAGTACTTGGGTAGAAAATATTGTGCCAAAGGTCGCAAGAAAAACGATGAGATACGCATATACGTAGACTTTCACAATTTGAATCGAGCTTCCTTGAAAGACAACTACCCACTTCCGATAATGGATCAAGTTCATGCAAGGAATCGGATCGGAGATCTTGTCCATGCTTGATGGTTTTTCGGCTATAATCAGATTGAAGTTTCACCCGAAGATCAGTTTAAGACAACATTCACTACTCCTGGGGTACATTTGCCTCTGACAAAGCAGGATGCCTTTTGCCTAACTAATGCGCGCCACTTTTCAGCCGAGCCATGGATTTCGCATTCAAAGGTATGATGGGGAAAGTCATTGTGGTTTATCTAGATGACTTAACCGTGTTCTCTAAACAACAAAATGATCACTGTGATCATTTGGAGCAAGTGTTGGCCAGGTGCCGAGAACATGGGATTTCCCTAAATCCAAAAAAGTCTGTTTTTGGAGTCACGGAAGGGAAGTTGCTAGGGCATGTGGTTAGCAAAGAAGGAACAAAGATAGATACCGAAAGAGTTAAGGCTATTCAAAGCTTTACTCGCCTTCTGGCAAGCAAGGCCGGTGTTCATTCTTTCTTCGGAAAGGTGAACTTTCTCGAGCATTTTGTTCCTGACTTTGCTGAGAAGACTCGTCACATATTGAACATGATGAAGGGGTCACCAACTTTCAGATGGAGTGAAGAGGGGAAAAGGTCATTTGAA
Source organism: Taxus wallichiana var. yunnanensis (assembly GCA_018340775.1). Classification (NCBI taxonomy): domain Eukaryota; kingdom Viridiplantae; phylum Streptophyta; class Pinopsida; order Cupressales; family Taxaceae; genus Taxus; species Taxus wallichiana. The sequence goes on along the minus strand of CM031241.1, from coordinate 256,635,221 downwards.
GAAATAAAAGCTTCCATTGCTCATGCACCAGTCCTGGTATGTCCCGATTTCTCCAAGGACTTCATCATGTATAGTTACGCATCTGAGCATACTGTGTCCGCAATCTTGATGCAAAAGAACTCGGAGGATGTTGAATCTCTGATTGCGTTCATGAGTTCTCCCCTCAAGCCTCACGAACTAAAAATGACTCAATGGAAAAGCATGCCTTCGCCGTTGTCAAAGCAATGAAGAATTTCAGGTATTACATTCTAAACTCGCATACGGTGGTCTTGGTCCTCGACACGGCGGTCAAATCAATTCTAACTCAGCGAGGAGTTAGGAAGCTTGAGGAAATTGGATCGCAAAGGTCCGGAGTATGACTGGATATTAAACCAACCAAGCTGGTAAGGGGCAAGGGCCTGTGTCAGCTTATGGCTGAAAACAAAGATTCAGAAAACCCTGATGAAAGGGGTGACTACACCAATGAAGCACAGGACCGGCTGGAAAACCCGATTCGCTGCCTCTGGTCCTATTTGTTGCAACTAGTGATGAATGGTATTCCAATATCACTTTCTTCCTCACCTACGGCGAATGCCCAATGCACCTAACTGCAAAGGAGAAGCGCACTATAAAGCTCAGAGCAGCTAAATATGTCATCTGGGATGATGGTTTATATAAACGTGGGATAGATGGCATCTTTTTGCGATGTGTTGACAAACCCCAGCAGGTAAAACTACTGGAAAGTTTTCACAATTCAGCCTGTGGGGGAATTTCTCTTCCTCCGTGACTGCACACAAGATCATTCGAGCCAGGTACTATTGGCCGACGCTCTTTCAGATACCGGCCACCCTGGGTGGCAAAGTGTGAACCTTGCCAGCAATTCGTCGGCAAGCCCAAGTTGGCTGCTTTTCCCCTTAGGCCTGTCATTATCAATGAACCATTCAGGCAATGGGGAATTGATTTTATTGGTGCACTCAATCCTCAATCGAGTGCCGGACATAGCTATGTCCTTACAAAGAACGGATTACTTCACCAAGTGGGTGGAAGCCATACACTCCAAGCATGCCACTTCGAGGTGGTTTGCAATTTCATTAAAGAAAATATCATTGTCAGGTTTGGCGTTCCAAACAAAATTGTTGCTGATAATGCTTCTAACTTCTCCTCACGGGAAGTTATTGGCTTTTGCTATGAATATGGTATAACTTTGGCTCACGCCTCAGATTATTACCCTTAGGGAAATGGTCGGGCGAGAATCCAAGAACTAAAACTTAGTGACCATCATACGGAAGTTAGTGGATGAGAATCAGCGAATGTGGCACAAGTCTTTGTACGACGCTTTGTGGGCCGATCGTATTACTCCCAAGAGATCTCTCGGCATGTCACCTTTTCAAGTGTTATATGGCACTGATGCCAAGCTTCCCATTTCTGCGGAACTTCCTGCTCTGCGTTTGGCATGAGCTATCGAAGATGAAACTTTCCAAAATTCTCTTGAAAAGAGAATCATGTATCTGACAGAGCTCGAAGAAAAGAGAGTAAGAGTGATCGACAGGATCACCGAACATCAGAATCAAGTCAAGAGGTTATTCGATAAAAAGCTAAGCGAGGGATTTTCAAGTGGGGGATCTCGTCCTTTTGTGGGACAAGCGGAGAGAGCCAAAGGGCATGCACGGAAAGTTTGATTCCACTGTGAGAGGGCCCTTCAAGATCAAGCGGCTCAACAGAGAGAATAGCTTCTATCTCTCATATCTGGATGGAACTGAGCTCTCGCTTCCTTATAGCGGGCAACATCTGAAAATTTTCAGGAAGTAGAGCTTGCTCTCTTCTTTGTACAGTTTTGCTTTTCGTTGTGTGTTTGCTTTCGTTGTGTGTTTGTTTTCAGTTTGTTGTGTGTTTCTTTTGCTCCCCCTCCGGTCGCCCTTGTTTTTGACTCTGTTACCCAATGGATAGGCACATGAGATCTGGGATTCTCTACCCCCAAGTTTTCTCAGGGATAGTCCCCAGAAAGAGCCAGCTGTTATCCCGTAAAATTGACAAGGGAAATTTTACCGATAACCATACCGAAAATTTTGTTTTGATCCCTCGCTAGGGATCCCTTGCGTTCGGAACGTTGCAAAATCCCTTTCCGGAAAATCTGGTTTCCGAACTTAGTCTTTTTGGTCTTTTTTGGCTGGGCGCATGGAATGACTATGTAACACCAACTTTTGGTGCACCCCCTTTAAAGCCTTTGGCGCATATTTTTCGAAGTCAACACCCTTTTAAGGTGCGCCTTGTATGTTGAGTCTTCTGCTGTGCGCCAAGGCGCATGCGCCTTCATGTTAGCACAACTTTTGTTGCGCCACTTTTCGGTGCGCCAAAGGGCACATAATCGCATGACAACACAACTTTTGGTGCGCCAAAGGCGCGCTTAGTTTCATGCTGGCAAAAGCTTTCATGCGCCAAAGGGCGCATGCCTTCCCATGTCGACAGCAACTTTGGTGCGCCCTTCATAAAGTGGGTGGCGCATTTATGACTAGCTCACCTATATATATGTTTTTGCGCGCCCAAAATGTCATTTTCACCAGTCGCATAGCACGTGATTTTTCTCTGAGCCTGTCAGCCCCTGCCTCATCGTTTTCATCGCCTTGTGGACCCGTTGCAAGTTTTTGCTATTTATCCAGGTAAGAGGTTCTTCTCCCTCTCGTGCTTTTTACATTTTTGTTTCTTGGTGTGCTTGTGGTCTGGTTGTGGTTTGGAAGTATTGAAGTATCAAAATGTTGATCTAGCCCTCCCCCTGTGCTGTCTTTCCTTATTTTCCTCCCCCTCTTTCCAGATCTGCTGGTAGAGGATGTTATCTTGAAAATGGTTTGTAACCCTTCTTGTTTGAGCCGTTTTCATTGCCCAACTAAACCTTTCAAAAGAGATTGAGGAGAATGAGAATCTGAACCATGTGTAGACCCCTCTGAGGGTGATCAAGTTCACTGTTTTCCTTCGGCGCATCTGTCACCCCTGCAACATAACTAAGATCCGCGCCATTGGCGCACCCAGCTTGCCTGCTACATCATAAACCTCTGCGCCCCAAGGCGCGCCTCCTCCATATGCTGCAAGCATTAGCCTTGCGCCCTCTTTGGCACATCAACCTTCCTTGTTGCATCACGTAAATCTGCACCCCTTTGGCACACTCAGCATTTGTGCAACATCAGCTTTATTTGCGCTAAATACAAGGCTTTGAAGGCGCAGGCGCATCCCTCCTTACAGTAACATTCGTGTTGTGCAAACCCTCCGTGCGCCGCGCCATGTTCCCTTTGGCGCACGAAAAGTTCCTGTTACACACTTTTCCCATGTGCCACAGGCGCACCAAATCCCAATGTAACATGAAAAGTCCATGCGCCTTTGGCGCATCCTGTCTCTATGCAACACGATGTTTTCATGCACCCTTTGCAAAAATGCACCTGCAGTATTCATGCGCCATGCGCCTTTGGCGCCAGTTTAACCCTTGCAACACACTTTCCCCGTGTGCCTTACCTATTTAGCCCTGTAAGCTACAGCTTTCATGCGCCATGCGCCCTGAGTCTCAAAATCTCTAACTCTTTCTTCTGCTAACATTTCAATGGAAGATCAAATGGCTAATTCAACCTTTTCGGATTGGGTCTCGCTTCTTCTTCATGCAGATCAGCAACTGAGTTCGAAAGAACATATGTCTACATCCAGCAAGAGACCTACCAAATCCAAAGGAAAGGCCAAACTTACAGAAGAAGAGATGAAATATAAATATCAGAGGGTCAGAATGCCCGAGTCCCAGGCCGAGTGTAGCATGGACGTCAGAGACTCAGAACTGGACATATTGATATGGAGGAATTCTGGGCTAGAACTCAGAAAGTCACAAGGAGTCCATGGATGGACAAACTGACGATAGCGATTCCCTACACTTCACCGGTGGAATCCCAGTCAGCGCCGTCAACAATGAATTCTTGATGGTGATTGCCCAATGTTACAACAAAGACACAAGGTGTGTCGTAAACAGCAAGGGCGAGGTAATCATTAACCTCACTGCCCGTCACTTTGAGGGAATACTCGGCATACCTCACCACCGGCACTTTGTGGCCGTCAGTCAAGCAGATTGCATTAAGGCATGGGATGACAATGCAGATCAGTGTATGCAACTAATGAATGAGGTTTACTTGAAAAACAAAAAGGTAGTAACCCGGTGGCCCCAAATCATCCACCACAGCGACTTCTCAGAGGAGCTCAGTGATACCATTACGTTCTCCCGAGCGGGGTCTTGGACTTTATGACACCCATTATTTCCATAAATGGATGTTGCGTTACTTAGAGACCATGAACAAGAATATGCCTGATCAGCGCTTTTGCTGGGGAGAGATTATAAGCAGTACAATCTCTGAGCAGCTACAACAATTCAGCACAACAGGGGCATTCCATATGAACTCCTACGTGGTCTACGCTGCAGCATCAGAGAGGGACTATCCAGGCCTGACGCGGAGTGGAGTTTGGCCTCAGGTCAAGATATACGAGTACTACCTGGAATTGAGGCTGGAGAATAGCATCTCCCAATTCACAAAAGTTAACGATGTGTTTTTCTATCACATCATCTGCCTACTGAGGCCGAACATGACTTATGGTCACACGACCAAAAGCATAGTAGCAGCCACTGAGAAATGGGGGGCCTTGTTCACCCAGTTTCCCACATTCACCTATCTAAGGGCTGCCAACTTTTTAGGAGAGCCAACCAGGCTACCAAGGTATGCTGGGCCTAAACTGATTCTGCTGGAGCTGTCAAGGCAGCGATCACATACCACGAGAAATGCCTGAAAAGAAAGAAGGGTGGAACTCCTTTCCCCCTCACCGTAGGCCGATATACATGCTCTACCCACCACAAGGTGAAGGAAATGTTCGCAGAGCTGGAGTTACTCAATTTGAAACATGATTTCCCAGCCAGGCCTACCTTCGACCCAAGGAGCTGTCTGCCGAGGGTGAAACTTGATCCAATCCACGTCCCTCAGATCGAGGACATTTACATTGACATCATCCATGAGGTGGAGCTCAGAAGAAAGGATCATTCTCGCCTAGCCTTGGCAGAAATCGTCCAATATGGGATAGCCATTGTCCCCAAAGGCTACCAAACTACGGAAGATGAAATAGACAAGGTATATACTGACACAGATGGGGACGATTGGCCCTTTCCGGCCATTGATAGAACTAAGGCTCCTCAGACAATTGAGGAGAGGGTCAAGGAGACTTTGCGTAGGACAGAACATTGGTGCCGGATGAACGGCCTAATCTACCTCGGGGTTGATTTCACAACCTCCCCATTGGGTAACGCACCTCCACGATCCAAACAGCAGCCTAAAGGCAAGGGCAAAGGCATAGAAGGTGAATCCAGCGCCACTCTGGAAGAAGCTCCAGCAAGTCCTCCTTCCGCCACACCAGAACAGGTAATAACTCTGGCTCGCCAGAGAAAGAAGCAGAAGAGGAAGTTCCAATAGGCCCATCCACTCAGGATGTCGGCATTGCCACAACAACCGAGGTTCCTTCCATCCCTTCTTCCTCTCTTCCTTCCCCTCCTCGAGTGACTCAAGCGACCATCCCTTTGGTCGTGTCCTCTTCCTTCTTCTACTACTGCTTCCTCGCCTCTTCCTCTATCTTCTCTTCCCTCGCCGATCTTTCCTCCATTTATTCCCTCATCTCCGAGGCTCCCTTCCCCTCCTATGTCTTCCGCTGCTGACGCTTCCTCCCTTCCTTCCGTGGGCACTTCTTCGGCTATTCTCTCAATGCGCGCGCGTGTCTCCACATTTTTCCTCTACTATTGCAGCTGCCCTCCTCTGCTTCCCGGTCCTTCTACCATAGGTCCACTTGGATCTCTCGGCAAGAGCTAAGTCGGTAGAAGAGGAAAGTTCCCATCGCTCCGATGGACTTTTCCATGATCCCATCTAAGGGGAAGAGCGAAGCTTTGTCACACGCTTCTCTAAAAGTGCTTGTAGGGGAGAGAGTTATGGAAATCACATACCCCAATCCCCTCAAAGAGAAAAAGGATCTGTCTCCGACAGATTTTACTGTGACCCAAGTCACAATGGGGACATCTTCCGAAAGTCTTCAGGGGGAGGCTCTTTCTGCAGTTGACGCCCTCTGCAAAAAGCTTCAGGAAACCAAGGAAGAGAAAAGGAAACTAAAGGAGCAAAACAAATATCTGCTCCAAGCCTTACAAAATATGGGTAGTGCGCCTCCCACAACTGCCGCCGAGACTTCTGAGCTTCTCAGCCAGGAGAAAATTAATGAGTATGCCAAGATCGGCGAGCAGGGTATGGCCGTTTCCGCTTGGAGGAGCCAAATCCTCAAAGACAACGAAAAAGTGATCGCCGAGTTCTCCGACTTGTACCTGAATATCGATAAAGGCGAATAAGGAGCTCCAAGCGTTAGCAGGGCCCATATCAGAAGAGCTGGAACATGCTAGACTGCAAGCACGAGGCCTTCCAACAAATGTTCGACTGTTCAGTCGATGATCTGGTCAAGTTCGGCGTCTTCGGCCATCCAAGGGCCCTCAACAAAATCATGTCCACTCTGGACTACTGGGTGGATCAGCTAGAATTTATTCTAGAAAAGATTGACAAAGTCAAGGAAGAAGCCCTGGATGCGATGCACCAAATGGAACGAATTGTTCTTAATATGTCGCCAGGGTTACTTACTCCTTCCTTCACTTTAAGGAAAGCTGATGAAACCACCCGGATCTTCAAGGAGATCACTTCTCAAGGAACGGGGCCAGAGGTCACATTTGACACGGAGTCCATCAACAACCTGCTGGCCTGTAGGGACTTCGTCGGGTTCCTCATTGAGGCGGAAAAGGACTTTTCCAAACTCCCAGAGAAGCTCATAGATGAGCGGGAGACTTGTGAGGCGATAAGCGATAGGCACAAGGATCCTTCTCAGGATCAACTAGGGCCAATCATCAACAAGTTCATGGAATACCGCTCTCAGTTCCATATCTCGTCACCTGAGGAGCAACAAAAGCAGTCCACCCCCTTTCGGCCGCAAGATGATGATGACGAATAGCTGCTGCTTCTTCTTCTTCTTCTTCTTCTTCTCTTTCTCTTCTTCGTCTTTCTGGAAATATCTGAAGTATGTTGATGCAAATGATGACATCATCCATGTTGCATCATGGGATGATGTCATCCATCAAGTTGTAAAAAGTCAACATGACTTTTAGATATTTTGTAAATATCTTTGTAAATAGTTGTTGGCTCCTTTTTGCCTTCTTTTCTCTTCTTCTTCTATAAATACTCCAATACTTGTAGTATTGTGAGAGGGATGAATATCTTTCAGATGAAAAATAGAAGTGAAGAAAAAAGACTTTGAGCTTTCTTGTAACAGAAGAAAACAGTAATACAAATATTGAGACTTTGTGCTGAATAGTTGTGTTATGCATCAGACCTTTCTTATGTTAGATCTGTATGTGTTTATTCTGTTAGATTCATATCTACTTTTTGTCATTTATTCATCATCAGTATTGCTTTGTTTGTTTATGCAAGTAGGTTTGGCTCTGTTTACTACCAATCCCAAAACATAAATCTTCTGACCTTTCTACTTTGGAATTCATTTCTTTTCTTCCTTCGGACCTGCTCTTTCTTCATTCACTCTTCCTTTCCTTTCTTTTCACAGTTGGAAACACCCCTACCGGGGATGAGATCCCAAACCTCTGAAGGTAGAATCATGAGACTTGCATAGATTCCTTTGGTAGAATAGCAATAAACCGTTTTACTTTGCTTTGACTCAAAGAGGGCTATGCCACCGCACCTGCTGTTGGCTCGTCTATCCATAGATCTGTCCGAGCGTGATTTTCGGACCAACATACATATAGATGGATTTCCATGTGCGGGAAGAAATACCAAGTCTCGAAAGAGTTGAGGAGACTCTAAGCACTTTGTGCTAAATTTCTAACTACAAGGACATAAAAACATTCATTTCTAAGTAAATGAAGATGGGAAATCAATAATAAATATTCCCTTTCAAGTTGGTGTTGTAATGAATATCCAAATAGGGTGTCATATAGATATGTTTTAATGTAATTACTTGTTAAGTTTGGATTTTATTCCTATTATTGAAGGTGACACATAGTTGTGGTGTTAGAAACTTGAAAAAGTATATCATAAAATGTGAATATCTCCCTGTTCTAATAATCTTATGTGAATAATTATTTTTATGACCTGAAAATAATGCCAAATCATTTGAATTGAATAAGATCACATCAAGGAGATTGCAACAAGGTAAACACACTACCATGTTGTGTGAACGGTTGAATTTAGAATATCCTATCTTCATCCACCACATGTAAAGAGAAACAAAGACATTGATTACATGAAGCATGTGTGTGTGTGAGTGTGAGAGAGAGTGCGAGAAAGAAAGAAAAACAAGGATGATTATGATTACATATCAAGAATGTCCATTGTTATGCAATCTTCCAAAGCACAAGATTTATTATTCACCACACCAATAGTGAACTTCATATATGACAAGCCTTCAAGGAGATTGAATAAGGTCATAACAAAGACATGATTGTGCATGAAGCATATAAAGAGAAACAAAGACATGATTACATGAAGCATATGAAGAGAAACATGAAGCATATATATGAAATTACAAAGACATTTCATATGTGTGAAAAGAGAAACAAATATGATTATGATGTCATATCACTTGAATGGACACATTGTTATGTGCAAAATTCCTATCTTCATCCACCAAAAAGAGAAATAAAGATGATTATGAAGCATATATATGTGTGTGGTGTTGAAAGAGTGCAACAAAGATGTCAGATCATGTCATTACATCATCATAGTACATGTTAGTACATCATCACAATACATGTCATTTAATGAAATCATGTTGTCACACATCATCATACTTCATCAAGTCACACATATATAAAAAAATTTCACACATCATAAAATATGATCATATGTCAAATATCAGTATGGAAAAATATCAACACATGAGATCGCAAGAACATCATAAAAATTATATCATAGTGGTCCTGGGAACAAAATCCACATATATATAATATATCTAGTACACATGGAATACATGCACATGTGTTCAATCCAGTGCCATGTCTCTAAAAATATAAGAATAATGTATCAAACTAAGCGTGTCATATATATAGGACCACACGGTCGCATAAGACTATATACACGTCTCCATGGAATGTCCAACACAAGATCATATATATCAAGCCATATATAGGCATACAAAAATGTATGTATCACATGTCCAGATGGCATATATATCTATACATCCTATGAAGAATCATGAAACATCCTCCCTCTCTTGGCCCTACTAGTAGAAGCATGTCCACGACCTGTGGATGTAGTGGAGGGAGATGGCACTACGGATTTCATTCGTCTGGTCAAGGCATAAATATTTCTTACAAATTATCTTTGCACATTCATAAACATCAAGTTTTTAACACCCAAAATTTTAAGAAGTGGATATATTGAAAATACATTCATAATTTAGAAACTTATAAATTTTAATTCATGTGAAATCTTACCACAATCTCATGATCCCTATCAATTTTTCATTGATGCTCTATAGGGTCAAGGGTAGACTCGCGAGGGGGAGTGTTTAGGAGTCTTGGAAGTGCACTCTAACTCATACAAGGATGCATACAAATAAATATTTCATGTATAATTTGATATTGTAGATTTAGTAAGAAAAAATTCATCCAAAATTTAACAAATTTGAAAAATTGTACCTATGTGAGTGGATCTGTAGATGTTATGGCAACATCAACAACAACCTCCATAGTCTGCATAAAGGGAGGAGTCTATGCGGAAATCATAAGCTATAAAAACAACATGTAGATCAACATTAATTGAAAACTGTCCAGGAGAATGGTGTAAGGAACTAAGGCTCATGCATATATATTAAATTATAGAACACGTATAGATATGTATGTTAATAATATTTAAACAATCATATGCATTAACTAGTAAAATATGTGAAACTAACCTATGAAAAAGTAACTTGAGGTGTGTCAGTAGCCTCAGTTCCTACAATAGATGATGTGCCGCATGGATCCTGCTTAAAAAGATAAACATATTAATATGTATGTACATGTGAAACACATACATGAACATTAATGTGTATTTAATAATAAACGTGCAATCAAATGAACTTTGAAATGTAAGTAACTTGAAACTTATGTCTACACACATTATAACATGGGTTGTAGTAGCTAGGATGTCCACACTAGATGTGTCCTTGACTAGATCTTGTTGTTTAAAATAAAAAAATATTAGTTTTTACACAAGTATGATGTAATCAAGTATATATATTAAAATATCAAATGAAATAAACTTTTATATATATATATATATATATATATATACATTTACATTTACCTGTGAAAGACCAGGGACATTTGCAACACTTCCAAAAACATTTCCATCATCTCATCTATAAAAAAGAGATCATGTGACCCAACAAAGGATGTCTCACCCATAGTGCATATGACACCACATGACCATAATGGTGTGGTGTGCTAGAACTGACACCTCCACCAACATCGCTAGATGCAATATGGCTACTATGTTGGGATAGAGTGTCAATGAGAGACCTCAATGCATGCAGTGTGTCGATCTCTACAACCTCATTCACAATATGAGGGATAAGCCCGAATGATGTGGGGATTTTTAGGTATGGGGCATCCTAGTTTGACCAACTACAATACGTGCACTAGTCTATTTTGTGTAGAGCCACCTCCTCAACCGTAAAACCTAAAAATGAAAATAATTGGGGACCTCATTAAGCAAAAACTCACAATACAATTTCTTTAAAAATAAAGAGGAACATCATTGTTTTTACATGGTGGATAATAAAAACCATCCACCATAAGTCCCAAAAAAATTTCTTAATCCAGTCGTCATGACACCAATGGATAGGGAACCAGTTGTAATTAGTCGTGAGGGGGGAATTGGTTTTGGGGTCTGTAAATAGTGCATAAATGTGGTCTTTTCCAATTTTTTTGTCTTTCATGACCACATGTGATAATTTTTTCATATATTTGTTTAGTTTTTGCAAATTTAACTTTGCCAATCAATGTTTGAAGTGTGTTGGCTAAAGTCATGCAACTTGGATTTGTGGAATGATTTTGTCTAATAGTGTGAATAAGGTTCTGAATGGCAATTTTATTTTCTCATATTTTTGTAATGATATCACCTTGGGTTCTGGTGGTTCAGTGGGGATGGTAGGAGCCACAAGAGGTAGAGGAACATTTAGAGGAGGGTTTTGAGGAGGTGGAGGAATATTTGGAGGTTTTGAGGAAGTGGAGGAATGTTTAGATGAATGAGAGGATTAGAAGATTGCCAAGCAACTGACAAAATAAGGAAATTTTATACATAAACAAAAGATTGAAAAACCCATGAAAACCACAAAAAAAAAAACATAAAATGCAAGAAAATTGATAAAAAAAATGAGGGCTTACCTCTTCATCTCGATGGCATCGTGTAAATTATCGCAATCTAGAAGAAAAAAATTACAATTTGGAAGGGTAATGCAAAGCATGAGTGTCAACAATGGAAAAAATCAGTGGTTTGGAGAAAATGGTGGGGAAATGAGGATTGTGGTTGTTTTTTTATCGGAAGGACTGGATTGTGCTTTAGAACTATGATTCCATTTATAAACTGTGATCGTAGTCTTAGGTTTGGGAATTTCTCAATCCTAACAACATAGACCATAATCATGGTTTGTAAAATTTAAGATTTTATGTCCACTTTTTGGTCCCCCAACTTGCTACACTTACCCTCCACCACCCCATGTTCCCTCCTCCTCCCACCTCTTATGTTTTCATCTCAACCTTCTTCCTACCTATGACTCGTAGGTGGTTATCATGGGCCACCAGGATGCCACCTCACCCTTGTTTCTTCTTTTCCTCGGTCTTCCTCTCACCTTAATGATTCTCCTTGGTGGCGGCGAGAAAAATCACCTTCCGCCATTTATCCTATTTCTTCTGCTTTGATATGGATGTTTTGAGCCCTAGTGGCAACAACGAAATTCCTAATATTCTCCTTTTAATCTAATGTTTTTTCAAATTCCTATCCCTTCTCACCCGAATTCACCTATTGACTCTACTACTTTTTGGAGGAGGAAACTCTCTTTGGTGTTCTTGATGAGAACGATGTGGAAAATGAAAATGTTGTTGATGAAGCTACTGAAGATGTTATGGAGTTTTCGGGTGATGATGTTGACATTGTGATGGAGGAACCTACTAACTCTACAATTAAGGATGAAGTGGTTATCGAAACTACGATATTCTCCATAGTTTTCTTGAGAAAATTAAAATAACCTTCACAGTTGTCAAAATCTGGAAGGATTATACTAACAAAACCTAGGAACATCTCCAAAATGGTTGTAAGGATCTCATTACCTTGGCTGAAACAATGGCTGACAAAAAACAAGATACTGATTAATTATGAAGTAGTTAAATTTCTTAAGAATATGTTAGATATGTAACCCATGCGTGGGTTTTTCTCTTTTGGATTTTGGTACTTTATTTACTTTTTTCATTGTGTAGTATGTTTTTATATGTTATATCGGCCTTGTGGGCCTTTTATAAAAGGATTTGGGTCCTTTCAACAACCTCACCATTTACCAATTTCCCAAAAAAATTGATGAATGAACCATGTCTTTGTTGGGTTAACAAAATTGTCTAATTAGTGAGAGGGCGCACACAATGTCATTTGAAGAAGGAACGCCCGGAAGATCAGTTTGGGACTTAGCTGATTTTGCATGGAAAGGGCTAAAAATAGGAAAAGTGGTTTAAGGGTGGATCATGCAATAGAGTAAAATAATAAACTTGATGTCTAAGTAAGAGCTATTTTAGGAACAAATTAGAATATCAAAGGTCATGCATGAATCGTGCTAATAATAAGATTAAAGTAGATTTTATTTATGGATTAATTTATTATTAGCCTTCTTGTAAAAGCATGCAGCTATTAGTGCATGAATATTTTGAGCATACAATCTATTTTGAGATGTATGGGTGGTGAATAAAAGTCGAACCCTTATATATGTCAGTTGATCTAAATTGTTTTGGTAATGCATGATTTATTACGGACCATGTGTATTGTACTATTATCTTTGCTTTGTTTTAGCGCGTCATTAGTAGAGATTAGTATTATTATGTATTCATTTTTTTACTTGATGAATTAATGTAATGGATAATTATGGATGGATTCTATAATTGATGTATTTGATCATGGTATTTTGCATGGTGAATCTAATATTAATAATGGTTTGAACTATTATGTTTCCTTATTACATGTGTTTCCATATGATGAATGTAATGACTTATACTTGAGATTATGAACTATTAATGGTTACTATGAACATGCATGCTAACATCTTGAAAATTTGTCATAAAATAGGGACTTGGTAGCTTTGCATGCTTCATGTGAGCATTCATATCTATCTAGATGAATTTTCAGGGTAACTGCATGAAGTTGGGGGGACAAAGCACAAAAAAAAAAGAAAAAAACATAAGTGTTCTATTATACTATGATCACATTTTAATTTCATAGGTTTGGAATTTACCAAACCATAACGTGTATGCGTTATGTCTGCTATAAAAAAAAGGCTAAGCCTCTATCATTTTATCTCCCTCAAATGTCAATTTTAGAGCTTAACTGTGCACTCGCGTTTTGTCATTCAACTGGATCTCAAGCTCAAATGATTGTCTTTAGATCGTCGGGAAGATCTCGAATCGACAATGATGCCCAAAGAAGAGGTAGGTACAATTATTTCTCAAAATTGCATTGAAATTTGATAATTATAGAGTAGAATTTGAATTGAATATATTTTTTTATTGATATAGTTTGAGGTCAAGGAATCAACCACAAATAAACCCTGTTATTCCTATCATCCCTCCCAACCCTCCCACAGTTGTTCAACATCCCCTAGGTAGTCAAGAAGATTTAGCAGCCCACATAGTTGAAAACAAAATTGAAATTGAGGATTTAATCAAAAGAATGAGGGATTCACAATCTACAAACCCCCACCGCCTCTCTTGCAAACACATTAGAGGCATTACTTAATCAAGTTGACATGACAACATGGAAAATTGATCATTGGACAACTTACAGAGAGGGTTGTAGGGTTTATTATTCCAACAAATTTTCATATGTGGATGTAAAGAAAAAATAAATTACAAAATACCTCATATGTACCTTATTCACGGACCCCCACACTAATTTTCCTATTTCGTTGTCATGCAAATGGTTTCCCATCCATTGGTGCAATAATAATTTGATTAAAAATAATTTTTGGGACCGATGGTGGATGGTGTTTGATTTTCCACCTTGCAATAACAATGAGGTGCCATTATACTTTCTGAGGAAACTCTATTCTGAGTTTATCCTCAACGAGATCCCAAATTTTTTTGATTTCCAAGATTTCTAGGGATAAGGAAAAGGATATGCACAGGATCGACCAGGTGCACAACGTGCACCTATTCAGTAGGGTAGAGTCCCATATAGAAGCTCCCTCACCCTGAGATTGTCCCTCCAACGGTAAAAAAGGAGACATTAGATATTGATACACTCCACGCGCTTGTGAGGCTATCTGTGACCCTTGTTCAACATATAAGGGAGATTTCTAAGCCGGATGCTCATGTAGTGCCCACATTTTCATAGCTCAGTTACTTGTTGTTCATCTTACTATTAGACATGTTTTGACAGGGATTTGTTATATTCTAGACATTACATTAGGAGATTTGATCTGATTAGACATGTATGGACATTTAGGTGTATAGCGTCGATTTAGCTTGATTACTATGTTGGTTGCATTATCTTATGATGTCATGGATACTAATTGATATGATGTTGTTTTGGAATGTAGTTATATTGATGAATACTCGGTTTGTTGCATGTTGGGATTCTATGGATACATGTCGTTTTATCATTGTGACTAACTTATGGTGAATTATGTATAATTGTGCACGTTGTCACATTTTGATTTCCAGAAAGATGTTATGCTAGTTTAGAACTCATTGATATCTTACTTGAGTCGTTATTTATATTTTATCAGACATGTGCGGTTAATGTGTGCAATGAGTGTGCAGGTGACAGGTTACAGGAGAACGTGGGATTCAGGCCAGCTACACAACTTTACACAAGTAGCCCATGGGCTAAGTCCTAGCCATGTTTATTGCTTGAGGCCTTAGCATTAGAATTATTATGTTGGGCACCATGGGTGACCCTCTTTTGTAATGTAATATGTCTTGTAATTATTAATTTTGCTTAGGGTGCTTAGTTTGTGTTGTAAACTAGTTTTGGGGAATTAATGACCCCACTTGCATTATGTTTTGAATTAGTTTAATGATGTACTTAATCCAAATGGGTTTAGGGTCACATGTGAACCCTTGGGTGGTCCCCACACCCTCTACCCTTGTGCCAAAAATGCCAAACCCGAAATTGGGTTATTTTGGGCATTTTAGGGACCTCTTTTTAGTTTGGGGGTTCCCTTATCATTAAAATGGGCCCTTGGACCCTACCTAATAGGTAGGGGAGCTTATTTCCAAGGCTAGAGGGAGTTTTCCTCCCTTTTTCCTCCCCTTTGGTCACATCCATGTAAGGGGTTTAGATAAGTGTGCTTTGTTAAAAGTTGCACATGTTTGTTTTGTAACCAATTTGGGTAATTTGGGAGAAGAGGGCTAAAAGGCATTTTATCCTTTCTCTTTTATGTTTTAGCATCTTTGACCTTGAAGGAAGAGAGGGGTGACACATGTCACCCCTCATTTGTGAGGATTTTGCTTGCTCCTCTTCAAATTCTCCTTCATGGGAAAAGAAGAACTTTTTGGAGCTTTTGCTTGGATGCTTGTGTGATTTGGAGCTAGATTTTCTTGGGTCAAGAAGTGGAGAAGATTGAAGTTGGAAAACTTTTTGGAGAGTTTTCTTTGAGGTAGGCTCTTAAGCTTTATTGTATGTGTTGTAGTCATGCTAGTTGTTAGATTGTTTTCTTGGAAATATGGTTGTTGTATGTGGATTTGTAGTTATTGTTATTTGATTTTACTCCCTCCATCATATGGCATGATGGAGTTTTGGAGTTGTGGGGGAAGAGAGAGGGATTTTCTTCCCTCTCAATCCTTATAGGCTTGATGGACAAGCCTTGTAGGATTTAGTTATTCCCCTCAAATGGTTTGAGGTGGGAAGGTGATTCATTTGGCTTGAATCTCCTTCCCCATTCTTGGTAAGGAAACCTCTTTGGGGTTTGAAAATCCTTCCAAGAAGGATTTGGTGAAAGGGAGGAGGAATAAGGAGGGATTGTATGAAAATGGAGAAATAAGGAGGGTATGGAGTTATTGGTTTTATGCAACTATTATTGGATTATAATTTTTGGAGAACTTCTTTCCTCTCTTCCCCACTTTGTTTAGAGGTAGAACTTGGTTTCTCCTCTTTTTCTTCCTTGTAAAATTTGGAGTCTTGTCTTGGATATTTGTCTTATTTTTGTGTGGATGTATTTTTGGTTGTTCACCTCATTCTTGTGCAAGTTGTGGATGGTAGTCCTCTTTCCCATGGGCTTGGGGGAGGCTAGCATGCATCCCAACCTTGGGAAAGGCATGTAATGATGCCTATGGTTGGGTGGTAAACAAGCTTCTTCTCCTTGGTTGGATTTCTTAAAGGCATGGAAGTTGGATCTCAAAGTTGGAGTTGGTGGCATCTTGGGCTCTCATTGTCCTCTCTTCCCTTATGAAACATTCTTGCATTGTATACCTCTTGTGTGTAGTTATGTGGGAGTTTTCCCTCTCCTTGTAAACTCTCCATTTTGTATATTTTGCATTTACTTGTAAACTTGAGACATGGTGTTGCAATGAGAAATCTCTCTTCAAACTTACAAGAAACTTGTAATAGAAATTCTTGGTTGGTTGCACATTTGGGAAAATATCACTCATTTAATCTAAGCTTGTGGAAATGAAATATTGTAGCAAATGTTCCATTTATTTGTAACTTGATGTAACTCTTATATTTATTTTATAAAGGAAAAGTAGTTGTTGGAAATGTAGTTTTCCTTAGCCCTTTTATCTCTTGCAAATATTGATAGCATTATGCCAAGAAAAGAAATCTATTTTTTTACTTTGCTTGCACTCTCTTGTTTATGTGAAGTTTTAATAACTTGTTTCTATTAAGCAATCATATAGAAGTAAGTAATCTTCTTGAAAATATTCTTTTAGGAATAAGTCTCTTGTATTATTTGAAAATATTTGGTTACAATCCTTTCAATGTATAATGGGTAGAATATTTAACCCAACTATTATTGGAAACATTTAAAGACTCTTATTTCACTAAGTTAACAAACTCAAATCTATTATTTTATAAGCTGCAATATTCATTTCTTACTATTGTGCACAAAATAATCTTATTATGAAATTCTCTAATCTAGTGCTATTTTTTTAAATGAAATCTGTATTATAGTTAAGGAAAAGTCTTAGTTTAATGGTTATATTAATATAAGTAATCTAGATTTGTATATATATGTTGAAACATATATTATAGAATATAAATTATACATATGATATTATATAAATAATAAAATGGTAATGTATATATATTATATATATATATATATATTATAATATACATATATAATATATTATATTTATTATTTAGTATATTAAATACGTTTTAAAGTTTTTATATAAAATATATATATATATATATATAAAAACCAAAGAACTTTGTTAAGATTTGTGTGTTGGGGAGGTGGACCCCTCCCCACCCGACTCGACCGCATTGCTGTGTGTAGCCACACACAACACCCCATCCGTTGCCCCTACGCGGCGACCCCGACCTCCCTCCCTCCCGGCTGTCCCCCATGGCCTCCTTATCACCTTCTCTACTGCTGCCCCTCCGACCCCTCCCCACACTTCTCCACCCCAAATTCCCTCACAGCCACCCTTCCTCCTCCCACCTTGCAGTGCTCTACCTCCACGTCGACCCCCTCTCCACGCAACAAAAACCACACCTCCACGTTGCCTCCTCACACGGTTTCCTGCAAATCCGCCCCACATTTAAATAAATTATATATATTTACATCAAAGGAACTTCAATAAGGGTTACAAACAAAATAAGAAAACTAACTCCATAACTCCTCCCAGTAACCTGCAAATGAGAACAAGAAAAAAAAATGAAAAGAAGGAAAAGAAAACAAGAATGGAATTCAAATGAAAGGAAAAAAAGGAAAAGATAAGGAAAGTTAGGTCATCTTTAGGGCAAAAAGGAGATCAAAGGTTGAGATCGATTTAATCCTAGGGCTCAAATAAAACCCTGCTCACTTTAAGTCATGGGTTTTTGGTGGGAATGTTTTTTTAATTAAAAAGGGGAATGTGGGTAAATTTATGTAATGGGGGATGGATTTTTTTAAAAAATGAATAATTATTTTATTCGATGTGGGTGAAAATTATTTAAAGGAAATATGTGTGTGTGTGTGTGTGTGTGTGTGTGTGTGTGTGTGTAATATTAATGTGTGTAATTTAATAGGAGCTAAATAAATAAAATTATTTAGAAATAAATGTTTTAGTAATTTGGTTAAAATTAGATTGTTATGAATTTAATTAATGAGTTCGGTTAGGCGAAACATTGGTCCTCACTTTAAAAAAAAATTACCTAAAATTTTAGCTGCACATTGGTATGATTTTCCCTTGTCCCGAGGCGGGGCATTATAGCTCGTGGAGGTACAAAGATTATTCCCTTAGGGAGTACTAGCATGGGGCCACATATTTGTTCATCATGTGGTAGCATATGTTTAGGGCCCAAGGAGGACGATAATTTTATGTGTACTATTTTTGTGGAGTTAGTGCTAGGGGTGTACATAATGATGTCACTATGTCAAATGCCTTTTGAGTGAGACATTTGGATTACGAGTCATCAGCATCACCTTCACATATATTTGTTATGTTTTATTATGTGTATTAAAAAAGTGCGAGTACTTGATTTACTTATATATGTTAAAAATTTTAAATAATTGTATTTGTACATGTACGTGCATTGATATTATAGCGCGCGGGAGGTGCATCTTCATCCTAACCATAGACGGAGCAGCATCATGTGTACACATACATTCACAGAGGTAATTTAGAATATTAATTGTGTAAAATTTTCACATACATGCAAATATATATATATATATATATATATATATATATATATATATATATATATATATATAATTTTGAAGTCAAATATATGTATGTTCTTGTATGTTCATCTAACTCATGTGATACATGTTTGATAAAGATGATGACTTCACTAGACACCCCACCATCTTTGCGACAAGTAGAGAAAGGTATTCATGTGCACAACAACTCATTGAGGTATTCAAACAACATGTAAATTTTGTTAAATTTCTCGTGTAATTCATATTATGTTAAATTACATGTTAGTAATGTCTTTCATTGTAGAATTATTAAATTATGTTAATAATGTCCTTCATTGTGTATATGCAAGAGTTACCTACAATAGGTATCAGCCCTATTCATTTGATTCACAGGTGTGGCGGGGTAAAAACAATAGTTCTATATTGATAGAATTAGTTAAAATATTGTCATTACACATACAAGTACTTAGTTATATTTTCACTAATTCTGATGTTATATTTTGTGATCTTATGTGTATGTAGGTAGCTTCAACCCCCTCCATTTTGACTTCGATGGCACGGACTCCTCCATCTCATCATATTTGTACCCCGTTCGTACTCCAGGAGATCCCGATGACTCATCTGAGCATGAGGTGCAGATTCAACATGATTGACAACTTGTGGTAAGTTTGTGTATTTATGTAAATACTTTCATTCTAGCATGGTCTTAAATACATGTTGAAAACATATATAAATTAAGTTTTGACAAAAAAATATTGTTTGCATTTATAGGTTCATCTACAAGCGAGTATTCAGTGGAAGAGGACTTGTAGCATGGGCTCGGATGATCCAAAGTCATTTCATAGATCTCCATCTTTGTCTAATGGAGGGCCTTCTTCAAAAGGCCAAGAGAGGGATATATTTTGATGATTAGGAAATATATATGTCTTACATGACATTTTTGTATGCATATGTGCATGGCATTGTATATACGCCTATATGGCATTTGAACTTGATGGTATATGACCTATTTGGGCATTTTATATTTATTATGCACATTAAAATACTATTTGGAACTTGATATTTTTGTATGAGACCTTACATTTTGAGATTATTTTTGCATGAAACTAATATGATGTGCACTTGAAAATATTTAATACATTATGGATTATTTTTTCATTTATTGGTGATGTACATGTACTAGTGTTTTCAATGTATAATATGCATCAAACTTTGGAAATCAATATTTATATAATGTATGTATATACGAGTTACCTAATCGAGTAATTTTTCATTCAATTTATCAATGTGTATATGTGTATTTACCTTACTTGTGCTTCTATTTTCTCATGGTCTCTTTGACTTGGTTCTATCTTATCATGCACCTACTATATTCTTGAATGCTCCTTAGTCTTCTCCCTGTTAAAACACCCGAGAGTCATCACAATTTGATGTCTTTCATCTGTTGATATTTTAAGAATTTCTCTCCATATGCATTACTCCAATGTTAGAGAATGTCTTCGAATCTTGATGACATTCTAATTCGATACACTCAATGATTCTTGATTGTCTAATCATGTCCAATTTATGTTATTACCTTTAAATTTGTAGACATCTCAAGTTATTTGGAAATCACATCACACCCTTAACTAGGATTAATGACTACCCCTATCTTTTTTATGGTAATTTTGAAAGCATTCATGGGTTTATCATAGCATAAATTATCAATGAATGGAAGGTCACTAAGCCGTAGGCAATCGACTCCCATTCAAAACTAAACAAGAAATATTTACTAGGTGATTGATAACTCCTATGTGTTCTTAGACATTCCCCTATCAAATTCATTCTTAAGCCAATCTATTCATTGAACAAGAACTCCTGATGAGGTGTTGGATCTGATGAGACGTCTTTAGGTGCCATGAATTCTGAGAAATCACCTATCAAAGATATAACATGTTTTGGTCTCAGGGCTCTTAAGAGACTACGCCCAACAAGGTAGCCCGAAGCACATGGAGTGTAGGAAACTAAAATGAAACCTCCCCTAGTGTTTACCTGGCCACCCCAATGTGTTGGCGTAGTTGGTTTGGCGCCAAGAGCTTTCGTTTGCAAAGTATTACGTCTGACAGCCTTACACTAACTCAAACTGCAGTAATTCATGCATTTGAAAACAATAGGAAAGAGAGAGAACCAAATGGATATGGATAAAACCACAAATTATTTCATAGGGGTCCCAACATGGAGGTGTCACATCTAACGATACATCTCTAGGTGCCACGAAGTCCTATAAATCACTCGTCGAAGATATAGCAATTTTTGGTCTCAGGCTCTTAAGGGACTACGCCCGGATAAGGTAGCCCGAAAGCACGGGAGTGTAGTAAACCAAATAGACACCTCCCTTAGAATTTACCTAGCCACCACTGATGTGTTGGCATAGTCATTTTGTGCAAAGATATTTTATTTGCAAATTATTGCGTCTGCGACCCTTTACACTAACTCAAACCGCAATATTTTGTGCATTTGAAAACAATAGGATAACGAGAAAACCGAATGGAAATGGATAAAACTACGAGAGGATTTTTATAGGGTCCCTACATGGAGGTTTTGGATCTAACGAGACATCTCTAGGTGCCACAAAATCTGAGAAATCACCCATCGAAGATATAGTTTTTTTGGTCTCACGGCTCTTAAGGGACTATGCCTGGACGATGTAACCCGGAATCACCTAGAGCATTTTCCTCTAAAATGAGGCATCCACTAGCATTCACCATGCCATATGAATGTGTTGGCCTAGTCATTTCAATGTCAAGATCTTTTGTTTGCAAAGTATTACGTCTATGACAGCCTTACACTGACTCAAACTACAGTATTTCACGCGTTTACAAACAATAGGACAACAAGATAACCAAATAGAGATGGATAAAACCATGATATAATTTCATAGAGGGTCCCAACTTGGAGGTTTTGGATCTGACAAGACGTCTCTAGGTGCCACAGAGTTCGAGAAATCACCCGTCGAAGATATAGTGTTTTTGGTCTCGGGGCTCTTAAGGGACTATGCCCGACGAGGTAGCCCGGAAGCACCTGGAGCTTTAGCCTCCAAAATGAGGACTCCACTAGTGTTCACCTAGCCATCTGAACATTTTGGGGTAGTCTTTTCTTCCCCAAGAGCTTTTGTTTTCAAAGTATTGCATCTGACAACCTTACACTGACTCAAACTGTAGTATTTCACACATTTTCAAACAATAGGACAACGAGAGAACCGAATGGAGATATATAAAACCATGATAGGATTTCATATAGGGTCTCGATATGAAGATGTCGATCTGACAAGACATCTCTAGGTGCCACGAAGTCTGAGAAATCACCTATAACATGTTTTGGTCTCACGGCTCTTAAGGACTACACCCTGGACGAGGTAGCACGGAAGCACAAGAACCGTAGGAAACAAAACAACACCTCCCTAGAATTTACCTAGGCACCCCAACAATGTTGGCATAGTTGGTTTGGTGCTAAGAGCTTGTTTAAATTATTGCATATGGCATCCTTACACCTGACTCAAACTATAGTATTTTGCGCATTTCCAAACAATAGCACAATGAGAGAACTGAATGGAGATGGATAAAACCATGAGAGGATTTTGTAAAGGACCCCAACATGGAGGTTTTAGATCTGATGAGACATCTCTAGGTGTCATGGATTCTGAGAAATCACTTTTCGAATATATAGTGTGTTTTGGTCTCAGGGCTCTTAAGGGACTATGCACAGGGCCGAGGTAGCCGGAAGCATAGAGAGTAGGGACCAAAACCAAATCCTTTCACTAGCATTCACCAGGCCATCTACATGATTTGGCATAGATGGTTCAGTCCCATGAGATACCATTTGTAAAATATAGCGTCGCTGACCTTACACCGACACAGTACTACACTATTTCGTGTGTTTGTGAAGAATAGGACATCGAAGAATACCAAAAGGTGATGGAAAAAATTGGAATAGGATTTTGTAGAGGACCCCAACATGGAGGTTTTGATTTGATGATATGTCTCTAGGTTCCATGGAGTCCAAGAAATCACCAGTCAAAAATATAGCATTTTTTGGTAGGACAACCTTGAATAAAAGTCTGATTTACAAAAACTCATATAACTTGAACAAATTACCTAAATTTGACCTAAAATTTTTTAGGAAGCATCATGACACCTTCCTCTATCATCTCCCATAATTTCTAGAAAATAATAGTTCTACATTTTTCTATCCCATCTCATTTGCATGCTAGAATAGTGTAAGGTTGTCTGATGCAATATTTTGCAAACGGAAGCTCTTGGCACCGAACCGACTATGCACCAACACGTCGGGATGGCTAGGTAAACACTAGGGGATGTGTTTTTTGTAGGAAAAATCTCTGGTACTTTTGGGATACCTCCTCTGGGGTGTAGTCCCTTAAGATCCCTGAGACCAAAAAATGTTATATCTTCGACAGGTGATTTCTTGACTCCGTGGCACCTAGAGATGGCTCGTTAGATCCGAAACCTCCATGTCGGGGCCCTCTACAAAATTTTATGCTAGTTTTTCCATATCCTTTTAGTGTTCTCACTATCCTATTGTTTGTAAACACATGAAATAGTGTAGTTTGAGTCAATGTAAGGCTATCAGATGCTATATTTTGTAAATGGTAGCTCATGGGAATGAAAATCTGCGCTAACACATATTGAATGGATTGATGAACACTATTGGAGGCCTCATTTTGGTTCCCTACGCTCCCCATGCTTCCGGGATACCTCATCCAGGTGTAGTCCCTTAAGATCCCTAAGACCAAAACACGCTATATCTTCGACATGTGATTTCTCAAACTCCGTGGCACCTAGAGACGTCTCGTCAGATTTGACACCTCCACCTAGGGAACCTCTATGAAATCCTATGCTAGTTTTTTCCATCTCCTTTCGGTGTTCTCATTGTCCTATTGTTTGCAAATGTGTGAAATAGTGTAGTCTAAGTCAGTGTAAGGTTGTTCATACCAATCACCTGAATAATATAGGTGGTTCATACAATATAGGTGGTGAAATGAGAATTTTAATAAGATATTTTTACAATATAGGTGGTGAAATGAGATTTTTTTGTTGTTCCTTTCTAATATTTAATTTGTGTTAGCTTCACTTGGCTTTGAGAATAATAAATTCTCTCGACGAAGCTTGAACCACGTGAAGGTGGAAGCTTTTTGGCACCACTAACCTACATAAACATGTTAGTAAGCAATTAAATAGAATTTTAAATCATATAGAATTCAAACAAAATCATTAAAGTAAATATTCAAATTAAATTCATGAAGAACATACCTTTGCAAATTCAATCCAATGAACCACAAGGATCAACTCTACTCTTGACAATAGCAAGAATTGATTCATGATCTGATTCACAAACCTTCCATAGATTCTTGTTTAATGGCCTACCTCGATATTTGATCAATTTAATATTTGTTACAAGAACCAAATGTGAATAGTGAAGTATCTTTCGATGTACTTCATAGTATTCAAACAACCAAGTGTTTGATTTTTTATAGGATATCATCGAAGCCAAGTTCCAGTGACTACCACTGACCCAGTGGGATACTCAAGGTCTTCACCATCAATGACTATGGAAGTCAATTTTTCCCCTCTACACAACAAGACAAGAAGTATTATGTTCCCTCTTCATTAAATTCCATTGCAATAACTACAAAAATGTGCCCTACATCACAAAGTAAAACTGAAGTCAAATTTAAAATACATTAAGATTTGACCATTTAATAATTTATAAATCTAAAACATGGCATGTACATATATGTATGTACCTTGTTGCACTAAATCAAAGACTTGGTCAAAGTTAGGTGATGTTGTCATTTGATCTAAAGACCCTGCAAGTTGTAATGCTCGTGGAACTTGATGTGTGTCGAGTGGAATTAGAGGTCTACAAGTCCATTCATCCACCCACTATTGTGACTCACATTCATTCCACACAAAATAAATGCATGATATACAAAAACATGCCATGCACCTAGTATAAATAGTCCAAGCATTTGCATCTAAACTATGGAATGAGTGCATATCACTTGATCCTGCAACTGTCATACAATATTCAAAGTTTTCCAGATGTTGTTCCTCTATCAACCAAAAATATCTATGAACTGTTGATCTCTCTTGAGATTCATGGCCCATATTCTTGACACACCAATCAACAATATTTTTGCATCTATAAATTTAGCACCATCCTTGAACTTTAACCCTTTTCTTGCAAGTGCTCTTTTCACACATGTTCATGCACCATCATGCTCTCCTTTTTCATGGCCTGCCTCAATAAAACTCCAGAAATGTTGTACATTTGTTTCTTTTTCATCCTTTTAGCCAATTTAACATTCGTGCATTCTTGAATTGTGATGTGCAGTTGTCCAACCAAATGTAATGTTGATTGAAACTAATGTTCCTCTCATTCAAGTTCATAAAACACCTAGAAACACCCTTGTACATATTTTGTAGAATTTTTCCGATCATCACTTATGTAGAAATGATACTCTCTTGATATTTTTCAATCTTGCTAAGTACTTTTTGGAGAGTGCATGAATGTTATATGCACGAAAATAACAACTTGCACCGAGTTATAATATTGAGACTAAACCTCCATTTGTGGTTGTAATGTGTAATTCTCTGCGAAGTCAACTACTGAAAAAATAGTACCAAGTGGGAATGTGTCTTTTCTTAACTTGAATTGTTCATCTAACCATCGAGCTCTATGTGTGTGCCTTGCATACTCATAAACAATTTCCTCTCTTGAATTTGACCATATATTTTATATAGGTAATTGTTTTGTAACAAGCTCACACCTCTTAGATTCTTTTTCATATTTTAATTGATATGCCACCAATTTATATTTGTTGAAAACAACCAATTATTTTCCTATTGAATTTGTACTCTCCTGTGGATACAAATTTTCAGATTTGAAAACCACCAAATACATTGCAAGTTCCATCTAAACACACTTTGTGATAAAAAAATTGTCTAGTTGAATTTTCACACAATATTGTTGAAATAAATTCCTTGAAGATTTTGGTGGGACATTTAATCCACACTCCTACAACATGATGTCAGTATGTAAAACATGATGTATTTGACAAAAAACATCATAATGCATTGAAAATTCAACATGATACCTCAACAACAAGTGGTACATTAGTGATTGATTTTCACATAAAAGGGTTTTCTCATTTCAAAGAATATTTTACTAATGTTAATTTCTGGATTTTTATTCTAAAACTTAGAGAAAAATTGTGTTTTAGTCATATAAGAAATTTTCTGCACATGATTCACGATTATGAGAACTTATTCTTCTTTTTACTATATCTCTTCTTCTCGGTGACACCCTTGTGTTCTCATTCCAAAATTTTACAATTAATTCTTTTAGAATATCAGTGTATTCTTTTCTTTTCATAGATTTCTACTAAAAAAATCCCAATAGTCAGTGTTATTATTGAATCAAGACGTTTACATCTCTCTATTGATTTCATTAATATTTTTTTGTTTAGCTTCAAAGCACTGATTTTTTTCTAATCAAGCATTTATTAATTATTTTATCACTTACTATACAATTAGTAAGTGCACAATATGTAGCATTACTATCTTTGGTGCATCTTTTTCCACCTACAATTTGGTATGTTTTATGTATGTTTTCAACAATTGACGCATTTTGATCAGTAACATTAGATGTTCTTAACCCGAGGTCTTTATTATAGGTCTCATCTTAATTAATTTCATCAATGTAACAAATAATTGATATCTTTGTGTGTCATTTAAATTCTCAAAGTAATTATCCCAAATTCCATAGCTTTTCTTCTCACATTTCTTTCAAACATTTTGTTAGGCATTGGTTTTATAATGTTTTCATCAATTTCAATTAAGTGAATTGGTTTTCTTCACAAAATGGAAGGAGGTGTTCTTAGAGGTGAAGATTCATTTACAAGATTACTTTCTTCATTTAGTGTTTTCATACAAATTTTGGGTTAGCATTTGGATTCTTAGGTAAAGGTTCAACAATTGGATTCATATGAATTTCTTCATCCATACCAACATTATCATTCAATTCAATATCATTATTCATTATTCATTGCAAAATCATTATTATCTATATTTTCATTATGTATTTCATCCCCATTTTCTAATACATTACCTACATTTGATATAGCAAATGTACCTTGCTTTGCACAAAGTTTTTGCATTCTCTTCAATTTCTTTATTCTCATCTCTTTCAATTACTCCAGTGTCTTGTTATTGACTTTCCTCTTGTCCTTAGCTATAATTTGATCACCCATGATTATAAAAAATCAACTAGTGGGGTAGGGGACAAAATGAACTACTAAAAAATCATGTAAGAATGTACAGAATGTATGTATGAAAAATCTCGTGAAAGAGATGAAAGGGACGTTGGGGACCACAATATATAAACAAAGCATAACGCGTATATGTTATGCTTTTTCCCTTTTCTAGCCCATGCCTCAAGGCTTGGGATCTAGTTTGGATCCCCAAGCCTGAGGCATGGACCTACACAAACACAACAAATCACGTGTTTTTGTAGAAAATACAAAAATCCAACTTTTGCCATGATAAATAAACATCAAATGATCGATTCGTTTAAAAAAATTATACCACGACATAAAGCAGAGTTTCTTCTTTGTATAAATATTATTTTCTAATTTTTCTAACAAATATAAGGTTTCCATATTATTTATTTTCTAATTATGCCTTTTTATAGCTATTTTTTAAAGTTTAAACATGTCTACCTTTTGTCATGTATCATTTTTTTGACTCATCAAAATTGAATTAAATGTTTTTAGCTACAAACTAGGAGTAATTCTATACATATTTAGAAAAACTAATTTTTGATATTTTTTGAGGTAGTTAAGGGAGGGCACATTCGAGCTCGTTATTTTTCAAAACATAAAATTTTTTGTACTAGAAAAATCATAAAAAAATAAATACTATCTAAAAAACTCTAAAAAAACTAACACAAACTAGATGCTCCTAGCTATCTTTCTACCAAAAGGTTTTCAAAAATACTAAATGGTGCTCAAAAAATGGTGGGGGCACGAAAGTCACTCTATTATGTTTTTTAACAAAAATAGGAGCACCTATTGGTATTTTAGTTATTTGACCCACTTAAACTTACTCGTTTTCAATAAAATTTAGTATCTTAGAAACTAGACTCAAAATGTATGATTCATATTTATGTAACATCTTCCAATTTTGAGTGTAACTATTTCAAAAAACTCATACAAGTTGAAGTTTTTTATTTTTCAAAAAAATGCGTCCACTTAAGACCCCCTTTTGGCCTCCCAGCTTAGTGCACTTACCCTCTAGTGCACGTAGGAATTCAAGTGGAAAAACAAGACTACATTTTGGCTCCATTTGTGAGACCTATTTTAAAATTAAATGTCAAGATGTTCCTGTCGATGGCGTATCGATTGACTCTTGCGAGCATTGAGAGTTGGGTTGAAGACATATAGTATCAATTTACATGAAGATATGGTTACGGACTTGATTTCAATGTGCACAATTGGGTGGAAGAACATTTGTATCATGATATCTTTAAGACATTTTTTCAGCATTTTTCCTATAGAGTTGTGCAGTGGTTGTCGATATACATAAAATAAAATATAGAGTTACATACCAAGGGTTTGGAAATAAGAAGACTACGAAACATTGTTTGAAATTTATGAACCTTGGAGGCATGTTGTAGACCATTGGTGGGTTCATGTGTATTGCGTAGTTATACTTTGGAATACACTATTTCTATGTATTACTATCTAAAAATTGTTGAGTTTGAATTTTTGTTCAAGTCTATAGGATCTTTTATATGCGTTATTCCTTTCGCAATTAAAATCATGATGATAGTACTAAGTTTGGGGAAATTACCTATGAATAGATAAGCCCGCCACCGCATGCGGGGCACGAGCAGTATGGTGAAATATGGCGGACCTACACTTGGTAAAAGGTTAGAGAGAGGAAAGGTGACTTAATTATAATGAAGTGTGAGAGAGGGAATTGGTGAAGAAGCATGATATTGAGGAGTCTATGGAGTTGCGAGAGGATGATGTATCATGAAGGATTTTAAGATCACATGGAAGACATGGAGCCAGAGCATAAGAATCTCTCCCACTTAGGAAAGAATAGTAAATAATCCCCTTCATCTTCTCGATGAGATCCCTTCAAAGGAGGAAATTTTAAGGACTACGTGCGTACATATGACCCCACACGGTGACCTAGCCCTTGTGGTTGGTGTTTCAGAGTCCATAAGTAATCATTGATAAATAGGTGAGTGTAGGTAATCTAGTAGATACAAGTAGATATCATTTTCCTTTGAATACAAAAGTGCATCAGACAATACATACATATATGGAAACACAAACTACATCATTATTTAGGGGACCGATTGGAGGAATATTTTATGGTGTGTCATTATGACAGTGTGCACACGTAGAACATTAGGAATTTGTCTAGAATTACTACAACTTCACGCGAATGTGGGAGTTCAATTTAGAATTACGGGTTGGGACGTAAGGAAGTACACCTACTAGTCTGGTGATAACTATAGGAAGATTAGGAGGATGAGATCGGGTGGATCGGGAGGTTCTAGAGGTGGAGGAAATGTTGGTGGGGGTTCTGGTGGTTAAGGTCTACATCCTCATTAGCCACATCATTGTATTACAAAATTTCAATTCACCTACCAGAATATATGGGTATCAAAGAAGGAGTAGATCATGTGCACAAGTGTGAGATGTTATAGCACACTAAAGGAATCACAACATCAGACAAAAAATCAAGTCAGTTTGTTACTACTCTTCAAGGGAATGCACATAGTTGGTACAAGAATTATGACCCACATCATACTGTGGTGGATTATAATGCTTTGTTTCTGCATTACTAGCTAATTTCAATATTCTATAATTTGAGCATAAGAGTATCAGCGTGCTTAAGAACATTAATCAAGGATTATCGAGAGTGTGAAATAATATGACGTGGATTTTAAATCTTTTTATCAAAGTTATCTTATGATATACATCCCACTTAGCATGCAAAATGGTTTTTGGTGTCTTGTTGACTCCTTTTAGAAGGGCATTGTCTCATAAGACCTTTTAGACTCCATGATGACTTGGAAAAGATCTACACACTAAGGCGGTGGGGAGTGTGGATATTAGAGTAATTCCATTTTTAGAGGAGCAAACTATAGCCATAGAAAAATAGTTAGAAAATATGTCTATCATTCCAGCTCATGAGACATGCAGTGGAATATGGTGTACAAAATTGTGAGGTTGAAGGATATACTAAGGATAAATTCCCTCATAAGTCAATGCATGCCATCTTTGTTGGATTGTGAGATTTTTAATTTGGACCATGATTCTAGTAGATTCACTCTCTTACAATGCATGATCCGAAAGAATGTCTCTATGTATTATAAGATTTGAAAAACTTGTACTCATGACACCGTTGATTGAAAATTACTTGTTCATATTCATGAGGGTATTAAGGCTGGTGTGCTCCAGACTAGTGTAGCAAGTGGATCTAAGGAACAAGGAGAACAAAATAATGAAGGGTGTAATAATGGGGATAACGAAATAGAAGATTTTGTGGAGGATATAGAGGCTTTGAGGTCGCAACGATGACAAAGGAGGATTTCCTCATGGAACTTTTTATAATTGTAGATCTCCTTATCATTATTAGCATGATTACCACTGAGAATGTGGTTTACTCATGATATGGTAAACAAAAAAATTTGAAATTTTCCTTATTTATATGAGAACATGAGAAAACAACATAAGAAATACAAGGTTGTGGGAATGATTAAGGTATAGTGTGTATTTAAGATCAATGGATGCTGAAGGTAGCACCTAGTCATGAATTACAACATGTTTTAGTTACTTAAAAGTGCTAGGCTATGTGCACATGTGAACCTCAAAGTATACACTAATTATAAAAATGAAGAGGTGATAAATGTAAAGTATCATGATGTTGCACATTAGAAAGAGGTTTACTAGAAGACTATGGATATCATCAGGGGTCTACAAGGAGAGATTTAGATCCTAAAGGAATAGGTGTGCATGATGGATCAAGAAAATAAGGTTGAACACCCGTGCAAGGACATAGATGAATTGATGGAGGTTTTCTAATGTTGTGCGGAGGAGAAAATAATCCATCTGTTAGGAGAGTGGTTGAAATAAAAGATATTGTGTGCAAGGTAATGAGCACGAGAGGTAGATGCTTCATGTAAATATTCCCCCACATAATCATGAGTATGATAAGGAGATTATAATGAATGCATTCATATATGGGTAGATTCTGATAAATATTATGATAGATATATGTGTGGAAGTTATTGTACTTGAGATGGATGCTTGGAATCGGATGAGAAGACCACCATTACAACCTTCTTCAAATGTGTTGTATATGAAAAAAAACTAGGGCTAATCTGTTGGGGTAATAAAGGATGTAACTATTACAATTCAAGGAGCCATGTTTACTAGGGAATTTGAGTTATTGGATTTTACTTTGAAGCGAGATAGTTTCCCAACATTTCTTGTGTGACCCTAGTGTTATGATAATAATTCATGTTTTTGCTTCAACAAGGGGTAAACTAGACTGAGAAAAGGAATAGCATGTCATTATACATTTGACATATACAAATGTTGCCTTTGTATGTTGATCCTTTGAGCGAAGTGGATTTAAATAGAATATATGCATGTACAATCAAAGATCCGGAGGTAATTGGGTCATCTAAGGAAGGAGTGATACAGTTGGATGATTCTTAGTCAATTAGTGATGCTATAAGTTTTTCTTCTGAGAATTGGGCACATAGAACATATGAAGTGGTTAGAAGAGAAATAAATAACATTTTTACTCACATTATTAGGCCACGCATGGTTAGGTATTTGATTTATAACCAGTACCTCGGTACATTGGAGAAGGGAACCTTGATGTGTTTTTATGTTCCATAGAAGCCAAGTAGAAGGATTGAGGAGAGAGAAGAAATATGGTAGTATATACTCTTATTTGGGACAATAATGTGTCGGTGGGAAACACACACGAGAAAACTTGTTGGAATGGTGAGAATTGACAATAACTTTTTCTACTAGGTTCTGAGGAGAAATGTGCCTTCATAAATATGTGAATTCCATGTAAATTCCCCTACCTTACATCACGTTTGGAATTATGAGAGACTTTGGATGGGGGCGGAGTCCTTACCACCATCACTCTGGTACATAAGTTCTACTCTACCTTAAGAAATTGTGCTTGCACATGGTATTCCCATGAATAGTTAACAAGAGAAAAATAATGAGCAAAAGTTGACCTCGGGTATGATTCATACTTTTGATTACTTTTCTACTTAACCTCTAGTAAATAAATAACCCACATTATGAAGCACTTTACTTTGGGAGATAGTGCAAAAGATGAGAAAATCCTATTAGATATATTTGGAGAGCTTTATCTAGAGGTGCACCTTGACCTTGAAGAGACCAAAGAGGAAGAGACGGTCCATGAATGAAAGAAAAGGAAAATAGTAAACTGGTATGCATGATAAATGATGAGGATGAAGAGGACAATAACCTCGATGTTAACTACATTGAAGGTATGTGAGATGATGGACATAATAGATGCAAAGGCATGCACATATCATGATCTTATAAAAATGAATAAGGTTAACATTAGAACATATACGAGCCTAAGGATACATTATTGGTGATTATTGGTCATAAAAGGAGGTGGATAAAATTATTGAACTCTTGCGTGAATTCTAGGACTTATTTCCATGGGGCTATCATGAATTAAAGGGAGTACACCCTTCTTTAGGTGAGATGAAAATAAAGCTTAAAGAAGGTGCATGCCTAGTTAGGAAGAGGCCTTACAGGATGAATCCTAATCTACGCATCAAGGTAAAGGAAGAAATTGATAAAATGCTCAAGTATGGTATAATTGAGCCTATTGAGGAATTTGAGTGGGTTAGCCCCATGGTCATCAGTATTAAGAAGGATGGGAGGATAAGGATTTGTGTAGACTACAGAGAATTAAATGTTTCATGTGTTATTGATCCTTTTCCTACCCCATTCACAGAGGAGATCCTTGAGGGAGTTGTAGGGCATGAGATTTACTCATTTATAGATGGATTTTCAGGGTATCAACAAGTTTGCATAACGAAAGGAAGATCAAGAAAATAAAACTTTCACCACCGAGTGGGGAAGTTTTACATACACAATGATGCCCTTTGGATTGAAGAATGTGCCAACGGTGTTCTCACACATTGTTGTGTAGGCTTTTCAAGATTTCATTCATAAGTTTTTGTAGGTGTATCTAGATGATTGACAATGTATGGCTTGGTCAAGGATCATTGTGAGAATCTAAGGCTCATGTTTGAGAGGTGCAGACAGTTGAGCATCTCTCTTAATATTAAGAAATGTATCTTTACAACACCTTTTGGAACTTTACTTAGGCATATTATTTGTAAAGAGGTTTATTGGTAGATCTAGCCAAGATAGTTGTGATCTTGGGTTTGGAAGAACCTAATAATCAAAGTGAAGTGCGTGGATTTTGGGACATACAAGGTATTATAGGAAATTCATTAAGGGTTATACAAATATTTCCATGCCCTTAGAGGAACTGTTGAAGGCTAAAGAAACATTCTACCGGTATGAAGTGAAACAACAATCATTAGAAACATTAAAGGAAAATATTACTACTATACGTATTATGTGATTTCATTCATGAGACAAACCCTTCCATGTTCATTTTGATGCTTATAGTATGGAAATTGGCTCAATATTGGTGCAACCAAGAGAAGGAATTGTAGACCACCCCATTTTATTTGCAAGTAGGAATTTGACACCAATGGAGCAGAATTATACAACTTCGAGCGTGAGGCTTTATCCAAGATCTATGTAGTGCAAAAATTCAAACAATAGTTATTAGAAACACCATTTATCTTCTTTACAAATCATATGAAACTTAAGTATTTATTCAACAAGCTTGTTTTGAAAGGTGCATTTGTAGGTGGATACTAATATTTCAAGAGTTTTAATTTATAAGTTTTGTCAAACCATGAAAATTAATTCAAGGCCTAACCATTTGTCAAGAATTAATTCTAGTGAAGATGCGTAGAGCATTAAAGACATAATGCCCAATGCACAGTTGTTTAGATTAAACTCTACACCCATAGATTTAGAGGATATTGCAGTATTCTTGCACATTGGACAAGCGCCTGAGGGAATGAAGACATTAGCAAAGAAGTAACTTACAATATGTGCAACACCCTAATAGTTGATAGGGGAAGATTTGTATAAGCTAGGACATGATGAATTTTTGTGTCGGTGTGTCCTAGAGCATGAACGTGAGGCTATTATGGAAGAATCTCATGGTGGAATTGTAGGAGCATGGGATGCCACCATGTGCCTAACATTATAATGGTTATCCTTTGGTGGAAAATTTTTACAAGGATATTAAATAATATGTCAAGGCATGTGACCATTTTTCAACGCCTTAGGAATCCTGAAACCAAAGATGAGATGCCTTTAAAGTGTATTGCAAGTGTTGAACCTTTTGAGAAATGGGATATTAACTTTGTAGGTCTTATTTAACCACCCATGTGTAGGACTGGATCATGTTGTATTATAACTTGTACAAACTATTTAACAAGGTGGTGGAAGAATTACCTACTAAGGATTACATAGCAACTACAACAACAAGATGTTTATGGGAGAAAATTATCAGTAGGTATGGATGTCCATTGAGTTTAACAAGTGATAGGGTCACTCATTTCCTACATGAGACAATTAGGATATTATTGGTTGAGTTTATGGTGGAACACCATAAGCATACACCCTATCACCCACAGGCCAATGGTAATGCTGAAGCTTTCAACATTATTTTTGGACAAACATTGACAAAAATATTGTGATTTTGGAAGGAAAAACTGGGATGATAAAGTATCTACTGTACTTTGGGAATATAGGACAACATATAAAAGGTTGAAAAGGTCACGCCCTTTTAGGTGGTGTTTGGTGTAAATGTTGTTTTTCCTATTGAATTTATGTTACCATCCTCGTGTATTACGTGCTGCGGGAGGACTAATTGATGAGAAAGTTGTTGAGGAGCACATTGATAAAATTATGTAATTAGATGAATGGTGCACCATTTCCGATGGATTAAAAAGATGGAGAAGGAAAGGTAGAAGGTATGGAATGATAAGCACATAAAGAACAAAACATTTGAGGTGGGAAATTTGGTTCATCTATATAATTCTAAGTTTGCACACACCTAGGGAAATTGAAAGTGCACTAGTTGGGGCCGTTTGTAGTGACAAATATATCAAAATCTTATGCTTTCTAGTTATAGGTGCTGGATGGAAATTTGTTACCTAGTTACTTAATGGGAGTAAGTGAAACCTTACTATAAATAAGGCTTCTTGATGTTTTTAATAAGGCGTATTCCCGATTAGATTAGATTTTACTTTTATGTGTTTCCTTTCATCATTTCTATGATTTTTCAATTTAGTTCAATGTTTTGTTGTCATAAGCATGTCGAAAGATTAATACTATATTTTAAATTCATGCACAAAGGATTGCACATACTTTTAGTGTGGGGTGGAGTAGATATAAGAAAAATGGAGATATTTAAGATATAAAGTACATATTTTCATACAAGTACATATATGGGTCAAAACATGAATGTCTTTTGAAATATTGGTGTGCATCTGAGAAATATGTTACAGTGCTCGAATTGAAGGTGTTTTTAAGGAAATTTTCTCGGTGAAGATCATGCATGAAAGAATGATCACACAATGTAACATGAGGTGGGTAATAACATGAGAAACTATTTAGTATGAGGCACCGAGGTATATGTACTTCGGCACATGGAGGCGTGCGTAAGGAGGTATGCGACCCAGAAGTAATAGGCACACCCAAAGGTTATGATTGGGGCACGGAAAAATCAATAAAAATCATGAAAAAATTTAGAAAAGTGTAATTAAAGTTGGGTATGGTGGTAGGTGAGGAGAAATTAATGTGGATAAATTTGTAAAATCTATAAAGGGGTGCTTGTGATTTTATTTTTACCTTGTATATTTTTATTTTTCAAGTTGTAAAGTGCAATTTGAAGTGTGAAAAAGCATGGAGTGTGAGAGTGGTTGTATAAAGTAGAGAGCTAGTTTATATTTGGACATGTTGTAATAGATCTCGATTAGAAGGGTGTTTGAGTTAGTAGAAGGTGTGTAGAAGGAAATTTTGTAGAGCTAGGGTTTAAAGAGGACATAATTACAATTAGGGCACACAAATTTGGGGTTAAAGTGGTTAAACGCGTGTAAAGAAACATTGTAAAATCACAATGGAACCCAAGAGAGTGTCGAAGCATCCACTAGGGGAAATAAGGATGAACCTGAAGTGGAAATTGAGGACGCGCACGTGAAAGTCATTTTTCAGAGATGCAATACCCTGAAGGAGTCATTAGGGGTTGGATTGGGAGTCCCATATAAGAAGAAGCTAGGTGAGTGATTACAATCATCATACCAAGGTGAATAAGGATGAAATGGACATGGAACTGGTAAAGAAGAAAAATTTAGAAAAGTATGATAAACCTATTTATGATGATCTTTGGGTGGAAGAATTTGGAGAAAGTCGGGGTCTTAGAAATATATGAGTTTTCATACTTTGGAAATCTAGAGAAACTTTACCAAAGTGGTTAATGTCTATATACCACGAGGACTTCTTCTACTTATAGACACAAATATTACACATTAGATAATATTTAACTTTGGTCTTATACTACTCTTTAGAAGGTTCTCAAGTCTACAAAGTACTAATTAATCCCACCTTTTGGCCACCTTTTTTCTTATCTTTTATTTTGTCTTTCATGTATATTTCCCGATACCTATTAGCTCATTTCACGACCTTTCTGACACTCTTGCCTAAAATCATGTAGTTTCGGCCTATCTTGGGTGCCTCAATGTGCCTAGTCCCATTCCGGTGCCCCGGTCAATGCAAACCTCTTTCACTTCTCTTTGGGTCACTTCTAGCCATTGTTCATCTTTATCTTTTTCTCGATCGACATTGTCATGATTAATTATGAAATTAACCTTGAGAGCCTTATAAATATATAGTAATAAGACTATAATGAGTGTCGTAGGTCATTGCATCTTATCACTACTATCACTCCATCTAGGGTTGCATCACTTGTATCCACATAGTACCATGCATTTAAGCTAAGAGATCTACATCAAACACAATTCTTAGGGGGAGGTATTCCATTCTATTCCATACACACATGCTACTTACATTTCTATAGCTATTATTTCTCGCTACTTCACAAAGCACGACTAACATGAGAGCACCTAGGGAAGAAAAACACACACACAAACTAAAACTACATCGGGGTTCATAATATAGTGCAATGCTCAATGATAAGATCGCAAGTTTGGAAGTTGAGGTCGATCAGAACCATTCACGTGCATGTTTATTGTTTTCTAGGGTTTGACACTTCTTTTTGCATTAAAGGTAACTCTCATGTTCATCCAAAAATCTAGCACAATAGACGGAAGCACTCAAATATACTTAGTGAACATACAAAATTCAGATTCAGAGCATTTATGATGTTCTGAGTGGCCATATTGCAAACCAACGCGCCCAGGGACACCCCGATACATTCCCTAGTGCATGTGTCATCTCAAACAGTCTAAATCTTCCCTTCACATGGTTCCTGATCATTTGTTTGCTTTGTCATATTCCATTTCCAAATTTATGGCAACCTACGACAATCACGTTTAATCGGTTGAGTCTTTTGCTTACTCTTCTCTTGAATATTAGGTTTTCATTTCACTTAGAATTATTTATTTACATTTATTTCATGTTTTTTTAGTTCATTTATAACGTTTTAGTCATCCTAACTAGATTAACATTAATACCATAGATATCCCTTTAGGCCATATAATAAATATCCTTTTTATTAATCACTACTTTGTCGGAAGATGGATGTGCCTCACCACACCCTTGATCGGGAAGTTGACAGGGCTAAGGAGTTCGGGGATAAAAATTACGAGTGACCTTGATGATAAAGTAGGTGTGGAAGAAACCTCTATCGAGATGGCATACACAAAGGGGGGGTGCATAATGGACATTGAAAAGGTTGATGATCATCGCATTATCAAAATTGATGCAAACCTCCTCACAAATTCAATAACTAGGAGTGTTGAGGCTAGGTAAATAAGAAATGGCTCCACATTGCGAAGAAAATGGCCGAGGCAAATATTTTTAACTTGTTTACATTTATAGTAGAAACCATCATTGAGGATGCTCACAAAGGAGATAAGATCAGCTAGGGTTCCATCCTTTTATCTATTGTATTTGTGGAGATTGGGGTCTGAATAGCCCTAAGGACAAAGTATGGAAGTTCCCCAAGGAGAAGAATTCTCTTGTAGAGAGGTTTGTGAAGTATAATTGTGAAGGCACTATGAGTGGACCATACAAACAAAGGCTGGAGATTTGGTACGTGCATGTGCGCACAAGGCCTTTGAGTATGAGTGGAGAATACCCAAGGATTTACCTACCATAGTGAAGAAGTAGGAAAATTTTAGATTTTCAGCATTACTACATCTGTAGATTTCGGATGAAGAGTGGAAAATGGAGCCCTTGGTGCAAGATCCCTTATTATTTCATTGCACTTGTATTTTCAAGCTTCTATGAAAATATTTTTAGATTCACGCAAGATGATATTTGATGCAGACAAGGTTAATCATGAATATCACATCCTTTGGAAGACCTATGTTTATCCAGGTAAGTCCGCATACATTGAGAAATTGATATCTAATGACATTGGCATAAGCTCCATGACTTTTGTGGTTAGAAAGGTGGTGTATCTTAACCTTAATCTCAAGTTGGTGAATGGAATATATATTGAGAATGAGTTTAGGATCCCCGAGCCACCCAAAAGAAAGCATACGATTGGCACAAGATGAAGGAGAATGAGCCCTTCTCCTTGGATCAAGAGGAAGAATTGGATGAGGAGATGGGGGCATTGGCTCATGGACCATGATAGGAGGAAAATACCAAATGTAGGAAAAAATATGTCATGCAAAATTAATCCTCTCGAAAGAAAGAAGAAGAAGAAGTAAGAATTGAAAATGAGGCCAAAGAGGCGAGAAAGAAGCAAGTAGAAGCGAAGACCGGGACTTCAAAATAGTGTTGAGAAAAAATAGGGTAGAGAACATTGGTGTGGTATCCTCTCATCCACTAAGGAGGTCACCAAGGATGTCTCCTGTCAAACCAATCCCACAACAGAAGACAAAGAAAAGGCACAAGTATGTGCTTAGGAAAGAAAGTTGAGAAGAAATTTATGATGAGGTTGCGCACACAATGAGGGATACATGAATTATTGATGTAGGAGGAGAGGAACTAGAGATAAAGAAAATCAAAATGATACAGAGGTGCATGGTGAGTGGAAGGAGGAAAACCCCATGGGAAGAGGTGAAGAAAGAGAACAAAGTGTTGGTGAGCCATCAGGTGAGCCTTCTAGAGATCATGGGGAGTGACAGGAAAAGTCCCAATTCAAGATGTTGGGATACGTATCCCTAGGGGAGGTGATCTAGAAGGAATAAAGGAGAATAAATTTAAAGACTCCTGAGTTGGGGTATGATAATGACCCTTCGAATATTATTTGCACCATATTTTTAGAGCACACTCACCCTTGATAAGTTATATGGATGGAAGTTGATGGATCCCTAAGGTTTGAATATGTGGACAAGATATCGATTGTATTTTAGTATGCATGCACATAACCAGATTTTGATGTTAAGGAAGAAGCATGTGTTAGGAGGAAGATGAAGAAGGGATCCCAAGTAGTGCACATGACAAAATCCAACAGAATTCATTGATGAGTAGGAAAGTAATGCCTTGAATAAGATGGTAGTAGAAGTAGCGTGAAGGAACTGGAAAAATAATTTACGCTCAAGACATTACTTGAGGACAATAAAAATATGAAGGAAAATTGAGCAACTAACTGAGGTGTGTAATAAGGATAAGGAATGAAAACAAAAACTTTAATATTTTTCTATGGAAATTGGGGTGACATTCTAGAGGCACATCCAGAATTTGATGAACAAACAAATAAAACTTACAATTCATCCTTGCACTTTTTGTAAGATTGTGTTCATCTTTTTCTTTA
Organism: Taxus wallichiana var. yunnanensis; assembly: GCA_018340775.1. NCBI lineage: Eukaryota > Viridiplantae > Streptophyta > Pinopsida > Cupressales > Taxaceae > Taxus > Taxus wallichiana. The sequence continues at coordinate 256,594,920 of CM031241.1, read as the reverse complement.
GAATAAGGTGACCATGATAGTAGATACCAGGGGAGATGTTATAGCCAAGAAAGAAAGGACCAAGAATTTGATTGCACACAAAATTGTAGAGTATGATGCCATACTCTAGAATTTAAAGGATGAATTGAAGGAAGTAGATGGACGCTATGAAATTGTGAGGATCTAGAATATATCCTTAAGATAAGGACACTACAATAATTGAATGAAATCCTTATAGTGAAGAAGGATGAAACCATGGGCCAAGAGGAGAAGTTAGTTGTAGTTGCAAATAAGCCCGATGTGCTTAAGGTAGCTGGGGACCCCCATGAGGAAAGAATAAAGGAGTAGGGGATGTTATTTTTACGTAAATGGATTTCATTGATGCCATGATTTCAGGGTTTGCTCGAGTGATAAGGGAAATGAAGCACAAGGGTGAAGATATGACCCTGGAAGAGATAAGTGAAGTACTTGGAGATTTTCCTTATAAAGCCAAGAAAGGGATAAGAGAGTGGAGTGAAATAGAAGCTAATATCAATAAGGACTACCGTGAACATATGCTACTTTCTAAGTGAGAATGTTGGTTATTCTTTTATTTCCTTTCATTCTTTCATTCTTTTTCCTTATTCTTTATTCTCTGATTCTTCAAAGAGATAAGTTGAGTAACCCCATTGCGAGAGGAGGAAATGAAATTAGTGTGTGGTAATGTTGGGTTGAAAAAATTTCCTAAGTATTGAGAGGGTACGTGAAGGGGGTGCATAGGATCGCACAAGTTTCAATTAAATAAGGGCACACCTAGAAAGATCGGTTCGGGACTTAGCCAATTTTTCATGGAATGGGCTAAAAATAAGAAAAGCAGGTTAGAGTGTAGATCACGCAATGGATTAAAGAAAGAAGACTTCATGGCTAAGTAAGAGATATTTTGGGAACAAAGTAGAAGATAAAAGTTCATGCATAGACCGTGCTAATAATAGGATTAAAGTAGAGTTTATTTATAGATTAATCTATTATTATCCTTCTTGTAAACTCATGTAACTATTAGTGCATGATTATTTTGAGTACAAATTTTATTTTGAGATGCATGGGCGGTGAAGGTAAAGTCCCCACCCTTATATGTTAGTTGATCTATATTGTTTTGGTAATCCATGATGTATTAGAGACCTTGTGTATTTTATTGTTATGTTGCTCTTTTGGCACGTATAACCCTTATAGACTAGTAATATTATGTATTCAACTTCACATTACTAGATGAATTAATTTAATGGATAATTGTGGATGGATTTTGGTATTTGATGTATTTGATCATGTTATTTGCATGGTTAATCTAATCTTAATAATGGTTTAAAATGTTATGTTTCCTTATTACATGTGTTTCCATATGATGAATGTAATGAATTATACTTGAGATTATGAACTGTTAATGGTTTTATGAACATCCATGCTTACATCTTGGAAATCTTTCTTAAAAGAGGGACTTGGTAGCTTTACGCACTTTGGGTGAACATTAGATTTATCTGGATGAAGTGCTAGTAACATGTCAATGAGCACAACAAATTCAACCCTCGAGATAGAAGTGGATATTTTAAGAGAAAGATTATACTTAAACTCATTTTTCTTGCTTCTCTTTTTTATTTTGACTTGAAACTTTGACCACAATGTTGTACTAACCTCATTAACATGTCCCAAGATTCATTTCATTCTTAACTTTGTTGGGGTTAGACCAAATCAGTTGTACATATATATATCAAATTAAAGCATACAAGAAATAAGCACATAAATAAACAACATAAGAAAATACATAAGATATAACGTGGTTCACTCTGTTTGGGCTACATCCACCAAGAAACAACCAATCTATTATTCTTGAAGGTTTTACAATTTATTATTTGCAATATTCCACACGTTACACTATGTACAATACTTTTCCTCTCACAAGCTTCTCTAAGCTCTCACCAAGGATTCCTTCTTATAATTCTCCCAAATCTTACCTCTAACCCTAGTTTTCTAGCTTAAATAAGCCTATAAAAACTTATGACACCTTTTCATTCATTTACAAGCATTAGATCAACTTTATAAAAATATTAGATCTAATTCCCATGACTTAAATATAAACAATCACACACATGTAACCGATGTCGGTTACCCTAACTGATGCCGCTTAGTATGCTAGGTCATCGATCCCGATTCTTGTGTAAACCTACAAGTTGTAAATAAGCTCCTTTGTGAAGTAATTCAGCTCCACAATCTCAAAAATCTCATACTTGGAGATAATTTTTGCACCATCTCGCAAAGCTCTATCCTTGGTTCCTCTCCTATATTTGTTTCTTCATCTTCAAGTCTCAAACTCGAAGACCAACAAAAGTGGAGTGTAGCTTCAACTTCTCCTTTTCCAATGGCTTCGTTAGCATATCCGCAGGGTTCTTATTCATATAGATTTTATCCAACTTCAGCTACCCATCCTTCAACACTTATAGTATGAAGTGATATCTCAATTGAATGTGTTTCATTCTTAAAAGAAGCACCGAGTTCTTTTCCAAATGAATTTCACTTTAACTATCATTTGACAATCTTTAATCTTCTTTCTCCTTTCCTAACTCTTCCATGAGACTACTCATCCATGTCATCTTAAGCCTCTATAGTTGTAACATACTCGACCTCTGCATTAGACAAGGCCACACCTTATGCAATCTTGAAATCCGAGTTAATCGGCATCCCACCTCTTTGTGAATACATATCCAAGTGGTGCTTCTCCTACCATCCAAATGTCCACCCATATATGAATCAACATAGCCCCGTAAAGTAGTATTTGACCCTCCATAACATAACTACATGCCTAATTTCCCTCTTAAATACTTGAGAATCCATTGGACTTCTTTTTAATGCTCTTTACCTTGATTGGCCATAAATCTGCTCAAAACTCGACTTCTATGTAATGTTTGGTGCAGTAAAAACCATAACATACATAAAATTCCAACTACTTTGAAGCATATGGAAATTTTTCCATGTGATGTAGGACACTAATCTTTGCTCAATTTAAAGTGTGTAACCATAGGTGTACCTATAGGTTTTGCATCCTACATTTTAAATATTTTCAACACCTTATTGATATAATCCTCCTAAGACAAATACAATATCATGCTCTTCTTATATCTGTGAATTTTCATGCCAAGGATTTTATGTGTTGATTTGAAATCTTTCATTGTAAATGTGTGAGCTAACTTTACTTTAAGCTCACAAATGTCCTACATACTAGATCTTGCAATAAACATATCATCCACATATAATAACAAAATAATATAACTCCCATTTTCAAGCTTTTTAAAATAAAAAAATGATCAATCCACATCTCATATAACCATGATTATGCTTAAAATTGCCAAATTTCATATACCATTACCTTGGATTTTGTTTGAGTCCATACAATCTCTTTTTTAACTGCACACATGTTTCTCCTTACCCTTGACTTCATAACCAATCAATTGATTCATATATATCTCCTTCTCCAAATCATCATTAAGAAAAGAGGTCTTAACATCAAGTTATTCTAAATGCAAATATTCTACTGCAAGTAAACTCATAATAGTATGGATGGAATTAATTTTCCACGAAAAATATCTCACGAAAATCAATACCGGTTTGTTTGCAAACCCTTTTACCATAAGTTTTTCTTTGTATATTTTTTGTCCACCCTTTTCCTCCTTGATCATGTAAACCCATTTATTCTACAATGTCCTTTTACCTACTGACAACTTGACCAAATCCCATGTTTGGTTATGTTTCAAGGAATCCATCTCCTCATCCATGTCATGCTCCCACTCAACATGGGTATCTTGTTGCATTCCTTCTTCAAAACTTTCCAGCTTACCACTATCATTCAATAAAAGATAAAATAATGGAGTAAATCTTTTTATAGGTTTACTTACTCTTTTATATCTTGCAGAAATTTGGGGTGCTTGAGGCTTATTCTAGACCTCCTAGAAATTCATGTCCAAATATGATGTTGACTTATGTTGATATCCTATAAAAATGTCGGTCCATCTATAGTGACGCTGGTTCACCTAACTGATGTCGGTCCTACTCTGACTGACACCGATCACCCTAACCAACACCGTGTCTATGTGGATTTTTGTTTTAATTTAGAGAATTCACTTTTCTCAACAAACTCTTCACCCGATTTATTCTTGGGTACCAAAAAATGATCCATGTATATTCTCTTTTCATTCCAATCAATGTTACAACTCCTAACAATCTTAACATCTTCTAAATCCCAAAACTAGAATCAAATCACCATAACCATAACCAATGAAAGTGCATCTATTGTATTTAGAATCCAATTTCTTTCTATTTTATTTATCAACATGAACAAAATATTTTGAACCAAATACTCTAAGAAAATAAATATCTACCTCTTTTCCAGTCCATGCTTCTTCTAGTATTCCACCATTCAGTGCACTTGAGGGGCCATGATTAATCAAATATATCGATGTATCTACCGCTTCTACCTAAATTTTCAAGGGTAATCCAACATGTATCCCCATGTTTCTTGCATGTTCCATAATATTTCTATTCATTATTTCTACCACTCCATTCTCCCGTGGAGTTTTGGGAATCGTTATTTCTCTTTGTATTCTATTCACTAAATAGTAATCATCGAAAACCTTGCTACGGATCTAAGGCTCTTCAACTTCACATTAGTTTGATTTTTTATAAGGGTTTTACATCTTTTAAATGTTTAAAAACATCATATTTATGTTTAATACAATAATTTCATACCTTTCTTGTGGAATCATAAATGAAAGTCACATAATATTAGGACCCTCCATGAGAAGCTACATGAGTTGGTCCCCACACATTAGAGTGCACAAGCTCCAATTTATGCTCCTTCTTTGTTGGCCCAACTTTATTTTTCTTTCCAAATATGAAATGCTCATAGAAATCAACAACTACATCTTTCAAATATGATAGTTTATCCTTTACCTTTAATATCTACATTTCCTTCTTACTCATATGTCTTAGCCAATTATGCCACATGCTTGCATCTAAATCTGAAGTATATAACACATATAAGAAATAATTAATACATGTAGACAAATTTAATGTTCCTACCTTCTTGCCTCTTGCTACAAAAATAACTCCTTGAAAAATTTCCAAGAATTGGTTATGAATGTAAGCGTCTGACCATCTTCACCTAATTGTCCTAGAAATAAGATTTTTCTAAGGCTTGGAACATGACTCGCATCTTTCAATACCTATGTATTTCCATTCTACAATTCAAGGTGAACTTTACTTTACCAATAATAATGCATGGTTTATCATCTCCTAAATAAACATTCCCAAAATTACCCTAGACATAATTTTGAAAAAACCCTTATTAGGGTAGAATGGAAAGAAGCTCCTGAATCCAAAACACATGATTAAATATTATTATCCAAGGAGAGAATAAGGGAATATTTCATTACCTATGATACTACATTTTCCTCTTTACCTTTCTCTAGTACATTTTCTTTGTTTTCCTTGAACAAAAATCCTTCTTTACATGTCCTTTCTCTCCACAATTCCAACAGGGTATTCCTCTACCTTTGGATTTAGATCTTCCACTCTTAGAATTTGATTTCCCATTACTATTAATTTTGGATCTCTCATTTTTCCTTCCTTTGCTTTCTACATTCAAATCATTCCAATATTATGCTTCTCTTGAACTTTTCCTACGTATTTCTTCATTTATAATTATACCAATCACATCATCAAACTTCAAAATATTAGTAGTAGATGTTGTATTACTAATAGCCATTACCAAATTATCCCAACTATTTTACAAATAAAACAAGAATAAAAATGCTTTCACTTCATCCTCAAAAGGGATATTAACCGATTTTAATTGATTTACAATAGAACGGAAATCATTCAAATGATTAGACACAGATCCACCTTCTTACATTTTACAATTAAAAAATTTCTTTATCAAATAAAATTTATTCAATGCACTTGATTTTTCATATAAATTAGCTAAAGATTTCATTAATTCTATTGTGGTTGTTGCTTCTATTATATACGAATCCAAAGATGTTGTCAGGCTCAATCTTATAGATCCCGAGCATATCTCCAAGAATCTTACATTCTTCATCAGTCATATTTGCATGTCATGCATTCTCATCTAATAGTAAATATAGATCTCTATAATATATATAATCCTCCACCTGCATCTTTCATAGCTGATAAATATGGCCTTAAAATTTCTTTACTTTGTATTTACTATCTTCTCGCCATTTATGTGCTCTCACTCAATCAAATCCTATGAGTAAATATGTTAACAAACAAAACCCTCAAACAAATATCTAATACCAGTTGTTGGGGTTAGACCAAACCGGTTGTAAAGATATATATCATATTAAAACATACAAGCAATAAACATGGAAATAACCAATATAAGAAAATACACAAGATATAACACATTTCACCCGGTGTGGGCTACATCCACCAAGAAGTAACCAATATATTATTCTAGAATGTTATACAATTAAAGATTTGTAATCATCTCGCACCTTACACGATGTATAATACTTTTCCTCTCACAAGATTCTCTAAGCTCTCACCAAGTATTCCTTCTTACAATTCTCCCAAATATTATCTTTATCCCTAGTTTCCTAGCTTATATAAGCCTATACAAATTTAGGGCATTTTTTCCATTCATTTACAACCATTAGATCAAATTTATAACAAAGATTAGATCTAATTCCCATGACTTAAATATAAACAACAACAGCTACCAATTAGTATCAATTAGATGATTGACATCAGCCAACCGACCGATGTCGGTTACTTTGTAATACTGAAAGTTATAAATAATCTCCTTTGTGAAGCAATTCAGCTCCACAATCTCAAAAACTTATCTTAAATTCATCATTCACCATGATTTGTACATGCATACCTAGCTTGTTCTCATGAATATGCCTCCAAAAGGCCTTGATCATGTATTTACCATCTGAATTATGGCCTATATCACCTTTCACATTCTCTCTCGCACTATCAAAAATAATCCTTATATTTTTTACTATCCTACCTTAACTTTATTAGATTCATACTCCAAGCCATGCTTGTATTAGGTCTTATAATTAGGCCTAGTTATGATTCTTTCAACATATTTTCATGAACATGTCATGTTCTTTATCATGACCCTATCTTAACACACCTCTTTATTTTATTCGAGCCTTGACCATGATTTTTTATTAGTCGCATGCTTTCAATCCATCATACCAAGTGATCTTGTTATTTAGATGTAAGGATTATGCCTATTAGACCAAGAAAATATCACTAATTCCACTCATGCTTCCTTATGTAAACCATTTTGAATATATCACATCATCACACACCTACTCAACCATCTAGGACATCATCATGACATGCTATCACATCACCATCATGCCTCTATAGGTCACTAACTATTTAAGAAGTCAAGCCTTACTAGGTGATCTCTATCATGACATCATGAACGCATGACATGCCTTTTCCTTCCTTATCATAATCACCCCATACTTCCTCTTTCAATCCTTCATATTATTTTTTCATTAAGGATCCCTTCACATCAATTACAACCAAACACCCACATGCCAACAATCTCTCCTTTTGTCATTGATGAAAAACAACATAGTTCTTCTCCCCTTTTTACATTAATGACAAAGTGGATACCTGTAGAACATGGTATTCATCTTAATCAACTTATTTTGACACCTTGTTGGTTGAAAAAATCAACCAAACGACCATTCAATCTCACAAACTTATTTCTCATTTCTTGGAATTTTTTTGTCTTTAGCATTACACTAAGAATACTATAGCTCTCCTTAGACAGATGCCTTCATAGCACATACATATGCCAACAATATGATATTTGATAGATAAAATCCTCCTAACTCATGAATAGTCCTATCTCACCTAAAGATACTCAAAACATTCTTAATTTTTCCATATACTAGTTGTAAGCACTATTTAGGACTTAGATCTCTAAACCAACCTTTCGATAAAATTATCTCAACTATACCTTACTATGGAAATCCACATTCAATGTGAAACACCCATTTATTTCTCCTCTTGGGGTCATTCTACAACTATATTACTGAAAACACAAGAGTACATGGACATACCTTACATTCATGCCATGAGGATGGATCAACCATATCAACACAATCCTAAAGCACTTTTTCAGCTCTCTTTGTCTTCATTTCTTGTTAATTCAACTGATTGAGCTAAAGAACTTCTCCCCCTTGGAGTATAAATGCAATCATCAAAAATTATTTCATTCAATACTCCTTATCACTTAAGACATATACATGAACATTATAAGTATCTCCCCTACCTCAAACAATATTCTTAGACTTGTAGCATGTTATTTCAGGACTCTAACAACCTCGATACAATACCTTGAGACATAGCAATGTTTACTAATACTAGTCATGCAATCTTTCAAGCATCAAATTCTAGGTATAATGATCACTTTAGGTTGTCCTCAATCATAATACATTAATACATCTCATCCTAATCCTTATGAACATATTATAATTAGTGCTTTCATGACCTTACCACTCTTTGTCACATCACCATGAATAACCTAAAAAGACATATCTAAGAATATGATGTATTTTAACATATTTGTAGTCCTCTATAAATCCTCAACTCTTCCTTTTATACCTATAAATCTTTAAAAAAATATTATTGACTTCCTAAACTCCTTCTTGAGGCAATAACATAGGCCATAAAAACCATATGCAGCTTAACACACTATATACCAATTGGAAAATTCAAATTTTGATCTTCATAGTCTTGAAAGTGCCTTGCAATTCTTCTTCAGCGACTCCATGAATCCTAACCATACTTGATACACCTTATGTATTAAATGCGGACTATGGCACCACATCTAATATTATACATCTCACAAACATAAGCTGGAGATCTCAATTCTTCTTGCAACCATGTTTCTTCATTGTTCATTGGCCTAAGCATAGTCTACATGGACCTAAAACTCCATGAAACATCTTGAAAGGCTTATACATGTTCAAATATGAGTATCATACCACTTTGTACATCTCACATCTGCTAACACGTTATACTTGTATCAACACGTATCTAGTCTCTTATCTCCTTAATGCTTTATGCATAATAAAGCCTACCTTGACACCTTACTTGTATGATTAACACTTCGGAAAAAAATTCTTCTCATGACAACCTTCATACCTCTTGATGAAAAAATAATATCTTTACGAATAGTTGTACACATATACCTAAAAAGTAACATGTCAACCATAATGTGTATAGGCCTTTGACACATACTCAAACTTACTTCAAGGTCGGACCATAGAATGATACTAGATACGCACATGACCAAATTTGCAACATTTTGAAGACCACATGCTTAATTAATGATCAATCATGGTAACATGACTTCACCTTTATAGGATTTTATCACATTTGAAACTTTATTGTAGATCATTAGATACGGCTTGAGTCATATTTTGACTGAGACAAGATTATGGATTTGACAATAAACCTCAACTTGATAATTTTTGTCAATACCTACCCATAAACTCCTAAGATTCAAATACACATTATTTTCCCATATTAATTGACTTGAGTCAACATTAGAAAACATCATTTCCATATTTTCTTCATACTCAAAATGAGATGATGCCTAATTTCATCATGAACTGATATGATATAATGAATAACTCAACCATATCTCATTATTACTTGAAATATCTTTCACAGACTCCAATGAACTTGGGACTCTTTGAATTATTTCATGACCTCATTATCCTACATTCTTTCACTAATGGGCTTAAAACCCATTCACTATATGATTAAGCTTTATTTTATCTTTCACAGAGCTTTGATCGCATACTTTTCTTCTTCACAGACATAATGGAATTTGATGACTCAATGGTCATGGAGACTTCCTTGAGAAGACTTAAAATTGTTCACCGATCCCTTAAGAACATTTTATTATCCTTCATTATGGACAATACTTTAACACCATATAAATCATATAACATACTCATAGAAATTGTTTCTTTTTCTCATCTGATTAGCATGCTACTTTGACACTTGATTTTTATATTGTTAATCAAATCATGGAAACATTCTTCTTGAATACTACCACAACTTTCATATATCCATGATATGTATTCACACACTCTTCATAGTTAGGAAAATAATTAAGACCAAGCATTCATGATTGTAGACCTTGACATACTTCTTAATGTTCATTTCTTTCATGACTCTATACTTGAGGACTAGGATAGATATCATAGACCACTATGAAACACTTGATCAAAGATAGATAAGATAATTGAGAGTAGACTTTAACAACCTATAAAAATAAATGATTTTAAGACACCATTCCACAAACTTGCAGTCTCTTGAAGAATTCTCGATAACCTCTATAAAAACTATAGAAGATAACTCTTTTGATCAAACTAGTAACGGATTTCAAGTAAGTGATAGACAAAATAAATACTTGTAACTTTATATTTTCCAAAATATAATTTATGAATGAAATTACACACTATATTTACTTAGATAAAAAATCAATACCTTTAAATACTTTACAAAGATCAATCATGCACATATACCTTATGAAGGATCAAATAAACATATCTTTTGATTCTTCACACACTTGATAACAATTTGAGGACTTTGATCAAAGATACTAATGGTAATGCACCTTCAAGAGAATGCACCGTGATTCCTTTAGATGATAAGTTCCTTCTAGAATCCTATAGAAGACACACAATGATATTCGATCACTAAAATGATACAAATTCATCAAAAGAGATTAATGACTCTATCATATCTTTTTATGCCTTTGAAATCCTCTCATTATTCTTAGATGTCCTTTCATATATGATATCTTCACTTCCTATGTCTTCATCTTCAGATTGAATTCTTGGCATACATACATAGATGATGCACCTCATTCACTTGTTCTCTCTTGGTTATGTCTAAAGGTTATTCATGACTTGCATAGCTTGTCTTCTTTCTTCTTAGCTTTATCAACACCTTTTGATATCTTTCTTGAACTAGGATCTCCTATGAATGTCTCTCATTTATTCTCCTTTCTACCATCTTCATATTTTGTCTTCTTATCATGATTTTCCTCTTCAATCTTGGAATCGCTTTCCTTGACCTTGTATTCATACTTAACCTCCTTCTTTTCGGTGGACTGTCTCTAGCCTAATCGGCTTAGACTCAATTCTAGGATTGATCTTCATTTTTAATGTCTTCTTAACTTTCCATTTGAATGCATGAAGTATTCTCTTATACCTATTAATGTGTGATCACAACACCCTTGAATATTTGTAACTTGATGGGTTGAAACTCTTGGTGTGATTGCATAACATGGAGCTTTTCCCAAAGTGTGGGACTTTGCAATTGGGAAATCTCTTCAGATGAAGGCTGGTTCCTATTCCTCTATTCTCGATGCACACATTCAAATTGTATAGGATCTACTATTAAATGTACTCTAACTCACCAAGGAGACAGGGTTAAGAAGATTACAAGAAATTAAACCTAAACTAATAGAGGTGATACACCAAAAGGAATGTTGAACACCTACTTTTCCATTAAACACAAAACATTAAAAATGTAACACAACCACCATACACAGATAACTAGGATTGCAATGAGAGATCAGATGAAAGAAATGAACACAAGAGAGGGTTGAAATTCATCCACAAACTTCTATTATTGCTCCACAAATTTGATACAGTGCATTACAATGGCCCAAGAGGCAAAAACTTGCATTACAGCTTGAATGAGAGGTTTGAACTCCAAAAATTCACTTGCAGACAAGGGAAGAAGGGAGGGTGCAAAGTAAAATTATCCAACACTTAGAAAAATTCCCCTCCTTACAATATATATGAAGAATGAGAGAAGAAAGAGAGAATAATTTGAAATCATACTTCAACCACCCTAGAATGCATTAAATTTTCATGTATCAATGATGGGTGCCTTTGTAAAGCCATACCCCCATGTACTATTCCTTGTTGGGAAAGAAAGGAAGCCCATACTTCATTATTTTGGTAGGTGAGAAGTTTGACACCCTCAAAAATGGTGGACTGTATTTTTCATTTTAATAACTTACTCCTACTTAAATTAAGATAAACGAGTCATAGTTGCGTAGAGGAGACTGTAAGCATTCCAAAAAGCCCTTTCTTGTGAAAATCCAAGCTCCAAAAAAATTTATGTGCATATGAAGGTCGGAGGGTCATTCTACAAAATTGTGAGTTCTTGATCTTACTTTTGGAGTCTAAATACATGCAACCTTCAAATCCCAAAAATTTAGACTTTCAAGCATTTTAACTTCGGCGTTTGAGTTATTGTTCATCTTCTTATACACGTGGAAACTACAAACTCTCAAACTTGAAAGTTAAAAATTTTAGACTTTTAGACTTTCAGAACTTTTCCCTTTTCATACTTTTTCACTGTTCATCCCTTCATGCCCACCGAAATCTCTGAACTCCGAAACTCGAAAGTCCAAAATTTCAGACTTTCAAACTTTTAGAACTTTTCCCTTTTTAGGATTTTCACTATTCATCCCTTCGCGCCACCACCGAAATCTCTCAAAACCTGAAACCCAAAATTCCAAAATTTCAGACTTTTGGAATAAATGTCACTTTTCAAACTTTTTCACTATTCATCCCTTCGCACTCACCGAAATCTCTGAAACTCTGAAACAAAAGTCCAAAATTTTGGAATTTCGGAATTTTGGAACTTTTCCTTTATAGAATTTTTCACTATTCATCCCTTCGTGCCCACCGAAATCTCCGAAACTCTAAAACCCGAAAGACCGAAATTTTGAACTTTTGGACTTTCAGAACTTTTCCCTTTTTGGATTTTTTAACTGTTCAAGCCCATTGAAATATCTGAAACTCTAAAAATTTGAAGTCTGAAAACTTTGGGCTTGGGCCTCCATTTTTTTTCTCGAGCTCTGATCTCCTTCGGCTTTTGCTTAGTCATTCATTTTCTGACCTTGCATTTCCATTGTTGAGTCCGCCAACAACCTATTTTCGGAACCAAAATATGAGCTCCCATGGCCGAATGGTCCCTTCAATTTTCTCTGCATGGAAGCTCATTTTTGTCCATTTTTCTTGAGGGGCAAAAATGGATAACAATACCTAGGATATTCATTTTGACAAAAATGTCTTGTAAAATGTGTTTATCCATGAAAATTGTAACATATAACACCATTATTTCCTCTTGATTGATGTGACCTAAATAGGTCTAATATTTTTGAAGTTATAAAATACAACTCAATTCTTACCTTTATGAACTTTATTTCTCCAAACCCGACTAGACGGTTCATATATGTAGTACTTGGCATTGTGTCCCTTTTCTTGACAATTGAAACAAATTATATTTCTTGATTTCTCATCACTACATCTAGACACCTAAATTTGGTATCTCTACCCTTGTCTACCCACATGTGCATATTTTTCTATGGTCCTATCTAGGTCCTCCTTTAATTAAATCCATCCCCTTCAATATTTAATAAAATGTCCACTTATTATCCTATCATAATTTAATTCTTATTAATTTTTATTAATTCACATTAATTAATTAATTAATTAATATCATATCCCTAACTTTCCCTAATCAACTTGCTATTTAGGATGCTTTTATCCTAAATATAAATCCTTATGCTTTTTCTACCCATTCTTATCTTCTAACTACCCATGATTCATCCCTAACCAACCTAATCCCACACATAAGCTTTAAAGTGCTATTTTTATCCTTGAAACCCAAAATCCCGACCAAAAGCACAAAATGCACCCCTTTGGAGAAAATTTCCCCATTTTCAGCAATGACCCAGCCTAGTCATCGTCGACCCTATAAAATGGAGTTATTTATTTCCATAATCATAAGATTGATACGAAAATCTGAGCTTTCTTGTGACTTGTGAACTCTCTCCTATGCCTAATCATTCTTGCAAGGGTTACATACGTCTATATCTCCTTTTATGTGATTTCATCACTCATGAACATCCTTCATGAGAGTATTATCATTTTTTTGTATTGTTTTATTCAAATATAATTATATTGTTGTTGTCTTGCTTTCATATAACATTTTTAGGACTAGATCATTCTTCCAAAGACTCAAAGCTCCATTATCAAATATCTTTCCAACCCCTTTCTTGCAGGTTTCCTTTTCCACCCATCTACCTTCGACCTTATCCTACTTTGTTACGGTTGTCGTCGACCCTCCTAGTCACCGTCTTCCCCTAGTCCCCATAAACTAGTATTTAAAACATCCAAGCTAAATCATTATTTTTGTCCTTCTCTCTGCCTTTCTATCCTAGAGATCATTTTGTAGGTCACTTACAATACTCCAAAGGATTTGTCTACCTTTCATTTTGCATTCAGACCTTGAGAGTCTATATATTTGTCTCACAAGTTTAGATCTACTCTCGTAGGTCATCGTCGACCTTCCTCTACATAGTATGGGTCACTGTCGACCCATTAGGTATTATTTAATTTACATTTATTTTGATCAAATCAACATTTAAATTAATCCTTATCACTTTCAGATTCAGTAGTATTTTTGTTTCTACATGTTATCCATTCTTTACTTTGTTTTTCTTTATCAAATGGGGGTTGAAATCCATAAAAGGAAGGTAACACTTCTTGGAGATAGATTTTTTGGGAAGCCCCTGTATATAATATCTAATAATTTTTTCTCTAATTTTATTTGCAGGTTTATCAAATTACATCAAAGATCATTCACTTTTGCACTTTGTTCATCCATATCACACATTTGAGGTACCATAAACCCTCCATCTTATGATTTTTTTAGATTTCTTTAGTAGTTTACACATCATTAATTTGAATCAAATGAAAAAATTACAACAACATTCCTAGCACACCCAGTGGGACCACCCTTTAGGTGATCCTTTTGTATTTCTTTCTATTTTTCTACTTCTTCTATCTTTTACTAACACTACAACACAAGGCTTCACTTTTTTCTTGCTCGTGTTGGGTTCACATTCTTTGATCACTCTACTTAAATTTTATATAAAAAGGAAAATTGTTATCCAATAATTCCTCATTTTTCCCTATTTTCTCCTTTCTGCATCATATTTCCCTTTTTTTGTATGTCCTCATCAAAATATCACATTTAGATTTGGTTTTAAAATAACCTTTCTTTTCTACATCCTATTTGATTACATAGTTTAAGTAGGGGTTAACTTGTTACATCTCACATTCTATTACACACAAGAAAACCTCATGCATATAAATCACACATCAAAACATCTTCCTACCTGGTTGACTGATTGGGATTTCATCATGCAACTGGAAGCCACCTGAGACTTACCTAGCCATAACAAACCTAAAACTAGACATAGATTTCCTTTTCCTAGGTCCCTCATTATCCATCCCCTTTTCTTTTTCACTTTCTTAATAATCAAAAACATAAAAATCATTGTTTGCTTGACTTGTTTGAGAGAAAAATGGAACAAAAATTTACCTCAAATTGTTCTCAAATATCCACCATGACCAATATCCCATCCAAACCCTTGGTTACTTCTAGGCCTTCTTCTAGCCCCATTCATGAATTCCTACTCCGTAAAACTACCACCTCTCAATCACATCGACCAATAGATCCTATTTCACCACCATCACCTCATACCATCCCTTCTGACATCACCATGGCTATCCAACCTATTGACATTCCCATTTTTCATGTATAATATATTCCCATCCAATCCCAATCACCTCATCATATTCATACTTCCCAACAACCAATCCAATCTTCATCACTTAATATCTTCAGACAATCATTTCCTAATTCAACCAACAAACCAATATTCACAGCCAAACATACAAATTTAACCCATTTTCAATCAACACCATGCACCAAAGACCTACTCCCACATCTATCTCACCTACCTCATCATCTATCCCCATCTTACATATTATGCCTACGGCTCTTTCAAAATTTATCCCCACATCAACCATACCCACAATTACCCTACCTACCTCCTTAACCTCCACTGGTTCTCTCTTATCTATAGCCATTCCTACCATTACCACATCTACATTGGCTTTAAGTGTGCCCACATATTTATCCGCACCTCTCAAATCTAACCCATTGTCCACATCTCCCCAAACACACCTATCACTACATTTTCCACTATATTCCACATCATGAACCCACCCATTACCTCAATATCTCTACCATGCCTATATACCCTTGCCCATCATCCATTTTACCCCACTCTTCCACACCTAGTTCCCCAACATCTACCATTCCCACATCCACATCCACTATCACACCTATTACACCTTCTCAATCCACAAACACATCTACAATGACTCTTAAAGCACCTAAGACAAACACAAAGTAAATTCATATTTCTTTCACAAAACCACTCATTTCTACATCATCCCATCCATAACCTACACTACCTTCCTCTCACATATACCTCATCAACCACATCATTCAAACACCCTTTTCTATTTCTCTATCTACATCTATTCTTGTCATTGATCCCACACCTACATCTAACTCATCCACTTCATTAGACTCTATTTCCCAATCCACATCTATTCCATGCTTTTCCCATCATACCATCCATAGAATCAACACCGGTTCCTCTTTCCATGCTCTTAACCACACCCACCACATCAACTATCATACTCACATCTCCATCATCCTCCTCTTCTTCCAAACCACCTTCATCATTCAAATAATATTAGAGATCACTTCAACTTGTAGCAACTATAGTTATCTTCCCATCTCATCAGACCCTCCTATAAAAATCTAATCCTCATCTTCCTTAGAACAAATCATGAAAACATTACTTCCTCCATCAGCCACAATATGACCTTTATCACTTCCAGTTGAAATCATTATCATCCCTCCCAAGGGTGCTTCTTCACAAACAAAATCAAAACCCTTGGTACATTTCCTCAAAGGTTACTTTCAAGACCTCATAAAAATATTGATATTCCTCCAACCAAAACCAAATTTATGTCATCCATTTTGGGGCCACATCCATCTATCCTAGGACCACCTCCTTCATCAAAATCAATCAACTAATCCAAATCCAATTAGTTTGACTCCTTCCTAATACCAAATCCTTCATCAAAAATTCCTCACCTACCTAATTAGTCTAAGCCTAAAACATCCAACCTTATTCTATAGATCACTTGATCACCATCAAAAGGAAGTAAAAAGTACCTAAGACCTCAAACAATCCAACTTCATCCTCGATTTCAACATCATCTCAAACAAAATCTCCTAACACCTACATCGAATCATATGTGGAGGTCCTTCAATATTTACTTCAAACTTCAGCCATCACTCTTCCACCTATCAAGGACTTTGACCCAAATAGTTTGAAGCCCTCATGGTTCAATTCCCACTACATTTACACCTATCATCATACCCTGGGTCATGACACTAAACATTGTAAGCCCCTTCAAAGCATCGTCCATGATCTTATTGAGAGGGATGACCTTCTTCAAGTTTCTCCTTTTCCATCTACCATTTCATCCATGACCAATCCAATTCCTATTTCTATATACATCCAAATTACTAATTCTCTTCATTCATCAACATTCTATCATCTATCCTCTACACATTATTTCTTCTAATGAGGGTCCTCCCTTATTCATCGATATTATTTTCCTTTCTACACCACCCTTATGATCCCATTTCATCTCTTCTGACATCCACTAACTTATCTATATCCCTCTCACTGGGGGAGTGGCATCCCCTTTTCTCGTTGATCCTTTCATATCTTCTTCCTCATCCATACATCGTATTCCCCATGGCTCACTTGAGGCTAGGGGTCTTCATTATAGGATCAATATGTTCACAGATTAGTTCCTCTCCATACTCAACATCATCTTATCTTATCTAGCTCAAGTCATCCATTCTCATCAGCCATCATATATGTCATATCTTCCTCCTATGACCACCTTCATGGCCATATTTTTGCTTCCCTTGGGAGCACCATGGCTTTACCTAAAGATGGCCATTGTTTGCATAGTTTTTCCTATCTTAGAAGCACCATTTCCTCTCCCTAAGACCACTTTTGTGGCCACTATTCTCACTTCTAAGGTGTTGTCCATATCTCATCTATTCTAAATTTATTTGAAGTCCAACTTTATGGCCATACTTGTCCCTCCCTTGGGAAAGATTTTACTCTTTCTAAGAGTCCACTTTTGCGGCCATATTTGTGCTCCCCTTTGAGGAACCATATTTTCATTCCAAGTGACCATCTCTTCATCTCATTAGGGACACATATTTTCTTCACTTCCTCAGTCTATAGCACATAGTTTTATCTCCCCTTGAATACAAGCTCTAATCATATCCTATCCTAACACAACTTTAATGTCGGTGACCTCATCCTCAAATAAAATTAGAATTCACTACTCTAGAAAGGATCCAATGGGAAAATTTTTCCCCTAAGTGGATTGGACCATACATTATCACGCATAAGTATGGATCAGGATCCTATCAATTGGCCTCCCTTGATGGTAAACCAGAAGTGGAACCTCTTAACGTGTTGCACTTATGACCATTCTATTGTTAGAACATTACGAATGATCTCTTAGTCATATCCTTAGATCATTCCTCCATTTTAGCCTTTTTATCTCTCATTGTGATGATTTGGAATTATGTAATCTACCATCACTTCCTAGATGTGACCTTAAATATGGGCACTATGGATCTGCTCGTATTATATTCCTTATGGATAGGTTCTCTCATTTGGTGAGAACTCCATGATCATTACATCCATCACCCTCTTATCCACCTATTGGAACCATGCAAAGGGTCTAGAAGTGTTTCTTGTACATTCATTATCCCTTTCTATGTGGTCTACCTAGATATCCCCATCTATCACCATGTAAATTCAAAATTCATGGATGTTGTTCTCAAAAATCAAAGTTATTAAAAATAGAATGATCCCTCGAAGGAAAGTTGTTCATGCAAAAAAAAAGAGAGAGAGAAAAGAAAAGCATGAAAATCAAAGTCAAAATTAAATCAAAATAAATAGACTTATCCCTCAAAGGAAAAATATCATATATATTATGTATAAAGTAGATCATACCCTAAAAGGATGAAGGATGACTACTCTTTTGTACAATGGAATTAAAGCCTTCCCATATTAATCAACCTTCCCTTTTATTAGCATCCCAAAAACCTTCTTGCATTGATCATCTTTCTTCAAAGGAAACTTCCCTCATTGATTAGTTTTCTCTTTCCCCTTCCCGAGCTAGGTCATAGATTTACGAAATGCCACTTATGGAGATTCCTCTTCCCATGTACAAGTTACATTTCAAACCTTTGTCTTGTTGACAGTAGGTTTATAATTTCATTTCATCCATGCTTCTTTATGATCTCTGGAATGACTATATTTGGTTATTTTCTAACATTTGTTTTGGTCACATATGCCTTACGTTTCTTGGATTCCCCACTTGTTGACCTCCAGTGTGATTAGAGACATCTTTCCTCTCACATTCCTTGATATGATGTAGCATTGTTCATACCCATAGGTCACCACCATTGAGTTACGTTAATCCTATCACATCTATCTCTCATCCCTACTTCATTTTGTTACAAACATCTTTTATTTATCTCAATCACCTATTTTTTATCCATCTATCCTAAGCACATTTACTCTTACTTATATCCATCATTAATCACATCCATTTTCAAATTATTTTCATTAACATCACATTTTACCCATACATTCTATCACCATGATTGAATTTAAACATAAGACATATATCCTCAACACATTTAATCCTTTTTTACAACATCATCATAAATCCATAAAATCCACTTATCACATCATATAATGAACACATGCTAATCCACAACCAAATCATAAGTCATATATATATATATATATATATATCAAATATGTGTATCAATGCATCATAGATCACCTCTAAGGGCCCTCTTCAAAGAATTCAAAGAAGAGATATTATCAAAATTATAAATTGTAAATCCGATATCCTCATCCTCTCCTCAAGTCAAAATGTGTAACTCTCCTTTAATGGCAGATATATCAAAATTGGTACTTATCAGCATCTGATCCTCAAGTCCTCTCCTTCAATGGTAGAAACACATCCGCCACCCCACCCTCGTGACCTTACTCCTCTCATTATGGCTAAGCAACACTTTATGTACTCCTATATTGTCATTATCCTCTACATATGCTCCCAATACCATAGTTTCTTTGGTAGTTTCTCGAACAAGATCCCCTCATAATACCTATCCTCTATGGCTAGGGATTTGTATCTATCCATGGAAATCATGTTGGGATGTGCCACTTGTCCTGATCCTTATGGCACTTCCTGGGAACCACTAACTAACTTTGTCACAAGAATATTCAATAAATCTCCAAAATGGGTCGTGTGGGCCTCCCTCTATCTACTGGTATTGGTATTTATCCTGAGAAGCTCGATCTCTCTCTTGTGTGACCACATCCCTCTTTTGTAGAGTTGTATCTCTCTCTACATGTATATGATCTCTCTCTACACGCATCCGATCTCTATACTAGTATTTGGTCCAACTCAAAATGTAATCATGCCACCTCAACAGTCTATCCATCACCATCTCCACTGCCTCCTAGAGCCACCTCTATCTCAACCTCCATCTCCTCCATATCCTCCACTTCATCTCCTCTCTCACCAATCCGATCTACCCAAGTTACGGTAATCCAATCACCCAGATCCCACTCCAACCCCTATGTCATCATCGTCACCCCAAGGCATTTCCACCTCCTCCAATGAATCTCTCATGTTAGGTGTTGGTAGCTCCCTATCTAACTCCTACCTCCTATACCAAATTATATCCCGAGGCATCATCTAGATGAATCCAAAATGTTGTCCCACTCTTGGGTCAAACTACATAGCCTCACTCATCTCTCGACAATCTCCCCTACACTCACCTCAACTACCTCATACCGGTCAACTCGCATCTTGACCCTAGCCATGCAGGAACTCCTAGTAAGGCCACCATCTGATCTGATCTCTATCGAGCTTGGATAGCCTATCAACATACAAATACACACTCTTATCACTCCTCTCTCCAAATTATTGATCATCCTTCCATCTCAAAATCCCACATCCAGCTTGTATATGGTCTCTAAAGAACCCATACGAAGCCTTGGTGGACGGATCACCACAATGTGCTCATAGACCTAATAATGAATCAAGAATGCTATGTCCAATATTGACATTTTTCCTACCCTATACATGGATAGTTCATGGTGATCTAGAAAGAAAATGTTGTGTGGTGATCTACTATATCTACAACCACACCAACCAATGTCCATGGAAATTGTGCTCCTCCTGAGTCCAACAATGCATAACATAATACTACCATAGTAGATTAATTAAATGTGAGGTATGCCTAACTTGTACCTCATCTCATATGAGAAGGCCCATGAAGTGAATCTTATATAGGACGCATCGACTCCAAATAGTCATGTCAAAACTTCCAACCTACTATCACTAGTGATGGGGACTATCTACTCCCCTAAATAGGCAATTGAGAATGTGGTACACATCCTCCGCAGTGATGGTCATCTCCCCATCTTGAATAAGAATGTACCCATCTATCTATACCATCTCTCTACTAATGCAATCATCAATCCCACATCTCATGGGATCTTCTCGATAGCTCCCCGAATCCACATAACCCCACTGTGGACAAATGATCCCACTCGACATCTCGTAACATACCCTCTCGATCTAATCATATAGAGATGGCACTTGATCTCTCAAATATAGGGTCTCCCTAGCCTGCAATCAAAAATAAAACATGCATACATTAGATCCCCGATCCAAAATCCATTTAAAATTCATTCAAAATTCAATTTAACCCTAAATCAAGCAAATCTAACCTTAGTCAACACCAACCCAAGTTGGGTTGATTCATTTAGGGGTTGATCGACGTACCTTAGGGATGGATCGACATCGACCCATCTTAGTTGTTGCCACCACCCCTAGCTTCATCCACTTTTTATAAAATAAAATGCAAAAAAACATAAATTTAATTAAAAACAAATGTGAGTTTTGTTACTCTACACTCTTTGGCATTTCCTCTTGCTTGCTCCCGCGCCTCCATTTCTCGGTCTTCTCTTATTCATTTGATTTCTCTCATAAAATTTACATGTGAAAATGAGCATTATTGGTTGACCATGGGCTTATATAGCTACATCGACACGTAGTCATCATCAACCCCTTTGGGTTGTCATCGATCTGACCTAATCGCCGTCGACTCCTCGACAATCATTACTTTGGGATTTTCCTCATCTTCCTTGCATCCTTTCCTAGGGCATCATCTAATTTTGACCTTCAAGTCCACCTTTATGGCCATCTATATTCTCTCTTAAGGAGTTTTGTTTCAAATTTTCAAATTCCACCTTTATGGCCATATTAATTTTCCTCTGGGAATTTTAATCTCACTTTATCCTTTCAAAGTCCACCTTTGTGGCCATTTTTACTCCTCCTTCGGGAATTTTATTTCATAATCCTATCCAATCTACAAAAATTCACTCTTGTGGCCATATGTGTGCCCTTCTTTGGGGCACCATATTCTCATTCAAAGTCCACCTTGTGGCCATACTCTCCCCTTTTGGGGCATTTATTTTATTTCACCATTTTATTTCCCTTTTTTCCTTCACAACCATACTTACTTCCCCCTTTAGGGCATATTATTTCACCAATGCTTTTCCAATTCAACTTTCGGCATTTTTCTCATGTCCTATGTTGGGGAACCTTTATTTTCATCCTTTTCCCTTGTGAATGCATACCTTTTCAATCGATTCCTCGTGTATAAAGGATTTCACATACTTTTTACATTTAGATACACATATTTTGATGACTTGCCTATGACGATTACTCATCCCGCTCTTGTATCCATTTCACAGTGATTTTCACCCACTCACTAGCCTTTATAGAAAACTTTCGTCATCTCTCATTTGAGACCACACTTATCCCCTACCGGCGATATCGAAGTCATCACCATATTTTTATTGTTATTATGATCTTTATTGCATGGCGCATATTTCCTTGGCTACCATTATACTAATTTTTCTTCACCCACCTCGCCCTTCATCATCTACCATTTTCAAATGCATCATCAATTTCCTACGGCATCATCAATCCCCCGTTTGAGGGGGAGCTCATCATCAATTCTTCTTTATCCTTCATCTTACTCTCTCATCTTTTTTGTCTCATGGATTGAAAGTGCAAACCACTCAACAAAAAGGGGCAAATGTAGACACCTAAATTCAATATCCCTTGTCTTCCACGTGTGCATTTATTTTTCTATGGTCCTATCTAGGCCCCCTTTAATTAAATCCATCTCCTTCAATATTTAATAAAATTCTCACTAATTATCCTATCATCATTTAATTCTTATTAATTTTTATTAATTCACATTTATTAATTAATTACCAATAATTAATTAATTAGTTAACATCCACTTGCCCTAATCAACTTGCTATTTAGGAATATTTTATCAGTAAATATAAATTCCAAAGCTTTTTATACCCATTCTTATCTTTTAACTAGCCATGATTCATCCCCAAACAATCCAATCCCACACATAAGCTTTAGAGGACTTTTTCCCATTCTTAAATGCCCAAAATCCTGACTAAAAACACAAAAATCAACACCTTTGGGAAACTTTCCCCGTATTCGGTGGTGACCCATCCCACTTCTCTTTCGACCCTATCAAACTAATTTGTTCCTTTCAAAAAAAGATCAAATGCATACGAACATCTGAGCTTTCTTGTGACTTGTGAACTCTCTCTCATGCCTGAACATTCTTGTAATTACATGACACTCCTGGACCTCCTTGAACATGCTTGCATCACTAGTGGTCATCCTTCATGAGATTATTACCATATTTTTGTTGCTTTACTTCATTATTATCATATTATTATTTCTTTTCTCATGTATAACATTTTGCAGACTGATCATCCTTCTAAAGACTCGGAGCTCCATTATCAACCTTCTCTTCCAGATTCATTCTTTGTAGGTTTTATTTTCCATACATCTAACTTCAACTTTATCCTACTCTGCTACAAATATCATCAACCCACCCTAGTCACCATCGACCGTGGTCCTATTTATAAAACACCCCATCCAAATCAATGTTTCCTATCCTTCTCTCTAATTTTTTTGTCACTCGAGATCATTCTACAAGTTACTTACAATACACAAATGCTTATGTTACCTTCCATTTTGCATTTAGACCTCAGTATGTATGCATATTTCCTGTGAGGTTTAAATCCACTATCCTAGGTCATCATCGACCTGCCTTTGCACACTCGGGGTCATCATTGACTAGTCATGTATTATTTAATTTAAAATTATTCGGATAAAATCGGTATCTAGATCATATCTCAATTACTTTCAGATTTAGTAGTATCTTTGTTTCTACATGAAACCTTCATATTCATCCTTTACTTCTCTTTTTATTTAAAACAAGGGTCGGCATCCATGAAAGGAAGTTAGCGCTTCTTGATCCGGATTTTTCTAGCAGCCCCATGTATATCATCTAATTAATTTTTATTTTAGTAATTCTTATCTCGTAGTTTTATCGGTTTTGCCGTGACGATCAATCAATTTTGCGAGACACTCATCTATATCACACATTTGAGGTACCAAAACCCTCCATCCTCTCGAGTTCTTTAGATTTATTTAGTAGTGTTGTCACCCTAAAAATTCCCCTCTTTTGAAGTCAAGTTTTGTGAATTTTGAGTTGGTGCCTTGGAGAAATTCATGCTTTGAAATCGTAGGTGCTCGGTTTTTAATCCCGCCAGCCCATTTAAAATTCCTTAGTCTATACGTTTTGAAACCTTTTCTATCTCCTTTCGTGGATGCATGAAATTTCCAATCTTTTCTATGGTCATGGATCGTTAAACCTTGTATTGTTTACAATTTCTCTATTTATGAAAGAAATTTGAAATTCGGCATAAATGGTGGATTTTTTCTCCTTCTCTACATTTTTTCCATAATGTGAATGACGGCGTATCTTCCCATTAATTTTGGCCCCAAACATCTATGGGTATGTGGACATATCTAATTGATGCGGAAGGATGGGTTCTTTTAAAAAAATCACTTTTGTTATTTTAGCAAAATTGTCAAATTGGCCCCATGGCCCCGAAAGATCCCGATCGATACTTGGTGAAAGCGGAAAGGCGGATCGTTGGGCCACTTTGAAGATTTTGGCTTTTTTTCCAAAAGGGCATAAATTTATATGGTGTTCACTCTTTTTTGGTAAGATAAATTTCCTGAGGAGATTGATTCCCGATTTTACTGAATCGACTATGAGCATTGCTCACATGATGAAAGGAAAGAAAAAAATTGGTTGGACTTCAAGGTAAAGAAGCATTTGAAGGTATAAAGAAAGCCATTATAAAGACTCCCATCTTAGCATGCCCTGATTTCAGCAAGGATTTTATCATCTATTGTTATGCTACAAAGAGTACCTTAGTTGTTGTACTAACTCGTAAAAATTCTTAGGGTCATGAACTTCCAATTTCCTTCATGAGCTATGTTCGAAAGCTCATGAATTGAAATACACTATGATGGAGAAACATGCTTTTGTAGTGGTCAAAGTTTTCAAGTAGTTTCACTTTTATATACTTAACTCTTACTTTGTTGTTCTTGTACTTGATACTGAACCATCAAATCTATTCTTACACAATAGGATTTTGGAACTAAGAGAGGAAATTGGGTAGAAAAAGGTTCAAGAATATGACATTTATATCAATCCAACCAAACTAGTCTCAAGGTTAAGGCTTGTGTGAAGACTGATTGCTGAAGGAGTTGATGAAGAATTATCCATGAAGTAGTTAATGTTCTGTTTTCCTCTTCCTCGCCAACAGATGAGTGGTATGCCGACATTGCACATTTTCTTACTTATGGAGAGTGTACATCCCACTTAAGTACCAAGGAAAAGAGAGCTATCAAGCTAAGGTCTCAGCACTTGTATGTGTTATGGGAAAATGCTTTATTCAAGAGAGGCATAGATGGAAGACTCCTAAAGTGTGTAGAAAAGAGCGACGAGAAGAAGTTGTTTTCAGCATTTCATGATCAAGCTTGTGGAGATAATTTCTCTTTTGTTGTTACTACCCAAAAATCCTTCGGAAGGGTACTATTGGCCTACATTATTCAAAGATGCATCAAAAGGGGTAGGTAAGTGTGAAGCCTATCAAAATTTTGTTGGGAGACCCAAGTTGGTTGCTTTACCACTCAAACCAAAGAGTAATTGATGAGACTTTTCAACAATGGGTATTAGATTTTATTAGAACTCTTAACCCACCTTCTAGTGTTGGGCATACCCACGTGAATAACTACTATGGATTACTTCACAAAGTGGGTAGAGGCTATTCCAGTCAAGAGCACTACTTCTGAGGTGGTGTGTAATTTCATCAAGGAGAACATCCCGATAAGGTTTGGGGTACAAAAAAATTTGTGACCGATAATGCTTCAAAAAAAAAATTCTTCCGAGATGATGGATTTTTGCTATGGTTATGGGATTTCCCTTTCTCATTCTTCAAATTATTATCCCCAAGGGAATGGACAAGTAGAATCAACAAATAAGAACTTGGTGACTATTGTGTGAAAGCTTGTCAATGATTCTCAAAGGAATTGGCACAAGAAACTCTATGATGCTCTCTGGGAAGATAGAATTACACCCAAAAGAGCAATTGGGATATCTCCTTTCGAGGTGGTGTATGGTGTTGAAGCTCAGCTGCCATTAATAGTGGAATTACTAGCCTTGCACTTAATGAAGGCTATTAAGGATCCAAGCTTCATCAGTTCTTTAGACAAGAGGATCATATATCTCCAAAAGTTTGGATGAAGACAGTAATGCAAGTTGTTGATAGGATCTCAGCTCATCAACCTCAAGGTGAAAGCTCTATTTGATAAGAAAGCTAAACCTAGAGTTTTTCAAGTGGGAGACATTGTTCTGATATGGGATAAAAGACATGAACCTCAAGGAAGCCATGGTAAGTTTGATTCTCTTTGGCTTGGTCCTTCTAAAATCAAACACTTTTTGGAGAAAATACTTTCTACTTGGATTATATGGATGGACTTTCTCTCCCACTTCCTTATAGTGGGAAATA
This sequence comes from Taxus wallichiana var. yunnanensis, assembly GCA_018340775.1. NCBI lineage: Eukaryota > Viridiplantae > Streptophyta > Pinopsida > Cupressales > Taxaceae > Taxus > Taxus wallichiana. Next base: position 256,567,790 of record CM031241.1, on the reverse strand, counting down.
TTTTAAGTTGTTCAAGTCCTAAGGGATTAGGCAGTCCTTTTGTATATATTGTGTGTCATGTTTTGTTTTTTGTTTTCCCTTTTGGTTTGGTTCCCTTCCATGTGTGTGTTGTCTTTTGTATTGGTTTTTCTTTGACTCTATTTGCCCAATGGATAAGGCACTAGTCTTCTTTCCCGAGTTTTCTTGTAGTTCTTGATCTTTCCTTGTTTCTTTTTTCTATTCAAGTCATCCCCAGAAAGAGCCATTTGTTTTTCGCCCTCAAAATTCCCATCTTTTGAAGTCAAGTTTTTGAATTTTGAGTTGGTGCCTTAGAGAAATTTGTGCTTTGAAGTCGTAGGTGCTCGGTTTTTAATCCCTCCCATTCCATTTAAAATTCCTCATTCTGTTCTTTTTGAAACATTTTGATATCTCCTTTCATGAATGCGTGAAATTTGCAATCTTTTCTATGGTCGTCGATCGTCGAACCTTGTATTGTTTACAATTTCTCTATTCACCAAAGAAATTTGAAATTCAAAGCGTAAATGGTGGATTTTTTCTCCTTCTCTCGCATTTTTTTCACAATCGTGAATGATGGCCGTATCTTCTCCATCAATTTTGGCCCCATCATCCATGGGTACGTGGACATATATAATTGGATACGGCAAGACGATTCTTTTGTGAACTTATCACTTTTGTTATTTTAGCAAAAGTGTCAAATTGGCCCCACGACCTCGAAAGATCCTAATTAGTTACTTGGTGAAAGCGGAAAGGTGGATCGTCCGAGCACTTTGAATATTTTGGCTTTGTTGCCAAAAGGGCGTAAAGTTGTAAAGTGAGTCGCGCCCTGCGCGGCGCCTTGAAGTATAGCCATGTGTCAAAGCTCACGTTGAAAAGTCAAAGTGGGTCAGTGGAGCACTTTGCATTTTTGAGATTTTGTTGAAAAGGGTGCAAATTTGTAAAATGATCTATGACTCCGCCGGGGACAGGGAAAAATTCAAATGTTGAGTCTGCGCATCGAAAGTCAAAGCGGGAAGGTAGATCGTCGAGTAATTTGAAGATTTTGACTTTGTCACCAAAAGGGCATAAAGTCATAAAATGAGCCGCATCTCTGTTGGAGTCTTGAACCCACGTTGAAAATTCAAAGCAGGGAAGCGGGTCAATAGAGCACTTTGAGTTTTTGAGCTTCTTCATTGGAAAGTGTAAAAGTGTAAAAGTATAAAAGTAAGCCGCACCTCCGTCGACGCCTGTGAGAAGCCACGTGTCATGCCTTTTTCAAAAGCAGGAAATCGGGCTGCCGAGAGAACTTTTATTTTTTGTAACTTTTGCAAAATGCGCAATTTCATTTGCGGGCCACGGATACATTTTGCGAAAACCGCATTTTCACCTTTTTTTTACTGATTCAATTCAAATTTTCAAGAGGAGCATAACTTTTGATCCGTGGTCGAATTTCAACAAATCTTATACCATTGGAAAGATCTTGACCTCCTCTATTCCATGGAAGCATAAAATATTATTTTCAGTAGGCCTTGATGGGTGAAAATTTAAAAACATCTTTTACGCTATTAATATGGGACTCGATTGCTTTACTGTGTCGATTTGATTCGATCCAACATTCTTCCTGCTCCAATATGCCAAACAGATAGGGAGAACCACACTAGGAAGATTTGTAGGTGGATTTGTAGGCATATTTTTAGGGGTATTGATGGTCGGTGGTTGAGCTTCCAAATCAGCTTTCCTCCTTTTTTTCTTCCTTTTTTTTGCTTCATCTATAAATTTAAGAGCTTGGCTCATTACAAAAGGGGTTGGATTCTGATACTCTAGAAGTGTAATTTGAATTGAAAGAAATCAATACATAATTTTTTATTCTTCTCTCTATCTTCTTCCTTTCTCCCTTCTTTCTCACCTAAAATTGTGAATCATTCAATCTTTGTGATAAGAAACTTTGTGTTCTTGTTGATGTGATTTCGAGAAATTTGTGTCTGTGAAATTATGTCTATTATGAAGGAAAATGATTTTATTCTGCATCTCCCTTGCACAATACATATAAGGTTATACTTTGCTAGCTATATTTCCTGAAATTATTGTTATGTTCTTCCTCCCTCATCTCCTTAGTACTTCCATTCTTTTGTGTTGATAATCTTCCTGGTATAAAATGCATTTCAAGATATCATAAATCCACATTATGATGAAATTTGTACATTTGTACATAAGTTTTGTTGCTTTCTTTCAATAAGGGAACCTCTCCCATTAAAGAGGAGGGACTTGTTGTCCCCTGACTATGGTTTTGTTAAAGTACCAATTTGAAAACCAACAGTTTTTGGTGACTCCACTGGGGATTTCATATCCCTTTCAAAAGAACAACTTCAAGATCATTTTTTTGATCTAGCAACTCTACGATATACACGTGGGAAGAAAAATCTCAAGGTAGAAGATTCTCATTTTCAAATTCTGGAGTAACAAAACTTCTCTCTTCTTCTAATAAGAAGGAAAAAGGAACGTGTTCTGCAAGCATACCTCCCGTTAAAGATAGAAATTATAAGAATAGCATTCCTCTAGAACAACTCAGTCCTAATCTTCGTGCTCTGATACTTGCTTTGGTGTTTCATTTCCCCTTCAGACAATCTTTCCACAAGATGGTAGCACCTTTGCCTTGGGGACAACGGGTTGGGCCTCTTTCTCTTCCTCAACCATTGCATGAGTTACCCAGAGTATTAGGAAAAGTTTTCCTAAATTCTGAGGTGATGGGAAAGTACACCCAGATGAACACATTGCAGCCTTCATTTTTGCATGTGGGATTCTTGGGGTTGAACATGAAGATGTCTCTATCAGGATCTTTGTAGAGACATTGCGGACAATGTTGCTGATTGGTTCTATCATCTTCATGTTGGGTCAATTATAGATTGGGCCTCCATGACAACGTAATTTGAGCAACATTTCAAACTTGCTGAAGATGTACATGCTCTTTTAGATCAAATTTCTCATATCAAGAAGGAACCACATGAACCCATGAGGGATTTTGTGGATAAATTCAACAAGCTGATTCATAAGATTCCACATAACACTCATCCTGTAGATCAAATCCAAAAGTTCTTCTTCCTCAATGCTCAGTTTCCTAAAGTAAGTTATGCACTAAGAAGAGCTAACCTTGCAAATCTTGGATGTTGATCAGTGATTGGCTATCAATGTTGAAGATGATCTAATCATGTCTGGTAAATTGAAAATAGAACCCTCCAAATCTAAAGCATCTTCTTCTTCCTCTCCTGGAGCCAACTCAAATCAGTTAGTGTAGAAGTTGGAAAATGATCTCATTGCTATCAAGAAGCAATTGGCTCAACATGCTCCTTACCAAGATATTCCCAGGAAGAATTTTCAGCCTAGAACTTGTTACCTTCTTCTCAAACTATATTGGTTATTAAATGCCCACCCATCAATGTTCCAAATCCATACAACTTGTGAAGTACAAGAACTCGATGATGAAGAGGTTAATGAATACTATGAAGAAACATAAGACGAGATTGATGAAGAACTGGAGGAACTTGGTATATCTCGAGTTAAATTCCTCACCACTAAAGGTATGGATGATGAGGATGAATATGATGAAAGAGTGGCAGAGATGAATAGTGAGTCATATGTTGTTATGACTCGGGAGTAAAAAAACAGAAAAGAAAAAGTGGTGTAGCCTGCTAAGAAATCCAAAGAGTATCATGTAACTATTCTAGTAGTTGCAAGAAGAGGAGCTCCTATTCCCACTGCCTCCACACAAAAGGTGAGTAATTCTAATCCTCCTCCTTCTACTTCTGTTTCCAAAGCTTCTTGTCCTCCAACTCCTAAAACTGATAAATCAAAAGTTTCTCCTATTCCTAGTAATGATGTCCCATCCACCTCTGGATCTTTTGATATCATTGACCACCTCAAAAGACCAAAATCCAAATCTCAGAGGTAGAATTTTACTAGACTCATCCAAAAGCTTTTGCTAAAATGGTAAAATTTTTCAATTCCAAATCCAAAACCTCATCCAATACTTCTAAAGGTCTTTTTCCCACTCCCTCTTCCTCATCTCAACCAAGTCTTGTGGCTGCAGTCACTTCCCCTAATGAGAAAATTAAACCATTCTATGTGACTCTCCTCATAGCTGGCCATAAACTCAACAATTTTTTTATAGACTCGGGAGCATCAGACAATGTAATGCCTGCAAAAGTGGCTCATGTTTTGGGCCTAACTCTAACTCATACTTTTGGTTCCTACTATTCCATGGAGAGTAGGGAAGTACCATTGGTTAGAACAATTAAAGATGCACAAGTAGCTTATGTTGTTTTGCAGAGAAAAAGGTATTAGCCACTATTTTGTTCGTTGATATTCCTCCCTCATATGGTATGTTGCTAAGTAGGAATTTCTGTAAGGATGTAGAAGGTGAAATTCAGATGGATTGGTCACATGCTTTGATCCCAATCAATGGAAACTGAGTATATTGTGCAAAAGACTAATGATCCAAAAGCACAAATACTCTATGAAGATATAGGGCATGGTAACTATATGATCATGTCATAAGATGAGGAAAATATTCCTAAGGGAGTGATTCATGATCCCAATGGCATTTGGACTTTGGAGTTTTATGGAAGCTGCTCTTCAATTGGTTCCAGAGCTGGAGTGGTATTGATCTCTCCATAAGATAAGATTCATCCATTCTCTTTCAAGCTTTACTTTGAAAATACAAACAATACAACTGAATATGAGGCTCTCATCCTTGGGTTGAACATGGAAAAAGAAATGGGAATGAAGAATCTTCTTGCTCTTGGAGATGCAGAGCTAATTGTGAAACAAGTAAGCAATCTCTACAAAGTTAAGAATAGGAGATTGAAACATTATAGAAAATTTTTCCTGGGATTCCATTGAGTTTCTTGATGCCTTCTCCATTGAATTCGTGCTAAGAGAGGATAATACTAGAGATGATTCTCTACCTCGTATCAGGATCTTTGTTGATTCCTCACCCGATTTCTCTTAGGATAAGTTTTATTGAAATGATTCATAGGCCTAGTGTACCAGATAATGCAAACAACTGGTAGGTTTTCAATGATGATCAACATTTGCTCTCTTTCTTGAAGCTTAAGGGTAATTTTGATCAATTGTATTTTGAAGGAAGTGAGGCTTTTCCTAGAGAGTGTGTATCCTCTAATGAAGAAGATATCAAGGAAGAGATAGATCAAGATGGTTGTATTAAGTTGAAAGGTAACAAGATACCTAAAGGGCTGGTGAGTCTAGAAGATCTATTTGATAAGCATGATAGGTATATCAAATCTAAAGCTTCTCAAGGTGCTCAACAATCTACTGAATTTGAAAAGGTTAATATTGGAAGTCATGAGGAACCCAAGATGGTGAATATTGGAAAATGTTGCACTCAAGAGAGAAGAAGAAAGTAGTAAACCTATTAAAAAAGTATGTTGATGTTCTTTCCTATTCATATGATGATCTCAAGGATTTTCAACCAAAGGAGATGCAACACTTTATCCCTCTGAAACCTAGGGATAAAACCTTTCAAGAAGAAGCAAAGGAAATACAATCCCAAGGTCACTGCGCACTATTTTTCAAGAAATCCAAAAGTTGCTAAAGGCAAAGATCATTTTCCCTATACATCATTCAACATGGATTGCCAACATTGTGCTTGTGAGAAAGAAGAATGGTGAGATCCGCATTTGTGTGGATTTCAGAATTTGAATCAGGCCTCTCTAAAATAAAACTATCCTCTCCCCATTATTGATCAAATTTTGCAAGTTGTCACAGTCTCAAATGTTATATATGCTAGATGGATTCTCTAGATACAATCAGGTGGAAGTAAATACTCCAGATCAACACAAAACTACTTTCACTACTCCTTGGGGAACCTTTGCCTACAAGAGAATGTCATTTGGTCTTATCAATGTTGGTGCCACTTTTCAGAGGGCAATGGACTTGGATTTTGGCAGTCTAAAGGGAAAGTGCATTGTTGTGTACCTTGATGATTTGACTGTGTTTTCCAAAACAAGAGCAGATCACTTTCAACACCTTGAAACAATCCTCCAAAAATGCAGAGAACATGGAGTTTCTCTAAATCCTAAGAAGTCTGTCTTTTGTGTCACTGAAGGAAAGTTGCTTGGGGCATATTGTCTCCAAAGAAGGAATCAAGATAGATCCAGAAATATTTCAAGCAATCCAGCAGATTCTTCTTCTCACAAGTAAAAAGGGTGTTCACTCTTTTTTGGTAAGATAAATTTCCTGAGGAGATTCATTCTTAATTTTTAAGAACTGACTATGAGCATTCTCACATGATGAAAGGAAATAAAAAATTTGGTTGGACTTCTAAAGGTAAAGAAGCATTTGAAGGTATCAAGAAAGCCATTGCAAAGAATCCCATCTTAGCATGCCCTGATTTCAGCAAGGTTTTTATCATCTATTGTTATGCTACAGAGAGTACCTTGGCCACTGTACTAACTCAGAAAACTTTTGAGTGTCATGAACTTCCAATTGCCTTCATGAGCTATGTTCAAAGCTTATGAATTGAAATATACTATGACAGAGAGACACATGCTTTTGCAGTGGTCAAAGTTGTCAAGAGGTTTCACTTTTATATCCTTAACTCTCACTCGATTGTGCTTGTACTTGATACAACCATCAAATCTATTCTTACACAACAGGTGTTTGGGACTAAGAGAGGCAATTGGGTAGCAAAGGTTCAATAATATGACGTTGATATTAGGCGATCCAAACTAGTCTAGGGTTAAGGTTTGTGTGAGCTGGTTATCAAGGAGTTGATGAAGAATTTTCCATAGAAGTAGTTAATGTTCCCGTTGTCCTCTTCCTCGTTCAACGTATGAGTGGTATGCTGACATTGCACATTTTCTTACTTAAGGAGAGTGTCCATCCCACTTGAGTGCCAAGGAAAAGAGAGCTATCAAGCTAAGGTCTACACCGTATGTGTTATGGGAAAATGCTTTATTCAAGAGAGGCATAGATGGAAGACTCTGAAGTGTGTGGAAAAAGAGTGACAAAAGAAGTTGTTTCAGCTTTTCATGATCAAGCTTGTGGAGAGAATTTCTCTTTTGTTGTTACTTCCCAAAAAATCCTTCAGGAAGGGTACTATTGGCTTACATTTTTAAGAGATGCATCAAAATGGGTAGGTAAGTGTGAAGCCTTCATCAAACATTTTTGGGAGACTCAAGTTGGCTGCTTTACCACTCAAACCAAGAGTAATTAATGAGCCTTTTCAAAAATGGGGATTAGATTTTATTGGAACTCTTAACCCACCTTCCAGCTTTGGGCATACCCACGTGCTAACTCGCTATGGATTACTTCACAAAGTGGGTAGAGGCTATTTCAGTCAAGAGCACTACTTCGAGGTGGTGTGTAATTTCATCAAGGAGAACATCCTAATAAGCTTTGGGGTACCAAAAAAATTGTGACGGATAATGCTTCAAATTTTTCTTCTTCTGAGATGATGGATTTTTACTATGGTTATGGGATTTCCCTTGCTCATTCTTTAGATTATTATCCCCAAGGGAATGGACAAGAAGAATCAACAAATAAGAACTTGGTGACTATTGTGTGAAATCTTGTCAATGATTCTCAAAGGAATTGGCACAACAAACTCTATGATGCTCTCTCGAGTAGATAGAATTACACCCAAAAGAGAAATTGGGATGTCTCCTTTCTAGGTGGTGTATGGTGTTGAAGCTTAGCTTCCCATAGAAATAGTGGAATTACCAACCTTACACTTAATGAAGGATATTGAGGATCCAAGCTTCATCTGGTTCTTTAGACAAGAGGATCATGTATCTCGAGAAGTTGGATGAAGACAGAATGCAAGTTGTTTAGAGGATCTCATCTCATCAATCAAGGTGAAATCTATGTTTGATAAGAAAGCTAAACCCATAGTTTTTCAAGTGGGAGACACTATTCTACTATGGGAAAAAGACATGAACCTCAAGGAAGCCATGGTAAGTTTTATTCTCTTTGGCTCAGTCCTTTCAAAATCAGACAATTTGTTGGAGAAAATACTTTCTACTGGGATTATAGGGATGTACTTTCTCTCCCACTTCCTTATAGTTGGTAATATTTGAATTTGTTCAAGTCCTAGAGGATTAGGCAGTCCTTTTGCATATATTGTGTGTTGTGTTTTGTTTTTTGTTTTCCTATATGGTTTGGTTCCCTTCCGTGTGTGTTGTCTTCTGTATTGGTTTTGCCTTTGACTCTATTTTCCCAATGGATAAGGCATTGGTCTTCTTTCCCGAGTTTTTCTCAGCTTCTTGATCTTGAATTATTTCTTTGTTCCAAGTCAAGCCATCCCTAGAAAGAGCCAATTGTTTTCGCCCTCAAAATTCCCCTCTTTTGAAGTCAAGTTTTGTGAATTTTGAGTTGGTGCCTTGGAGAAATTTGTGCTTTGAAGTCGTAGGTGCTCGGTTTTTAATCTCGTCAGTTCCATTTAAAATTCCTCAATCTGTGCGTTTTGAAACCTTTTGTTATCTCCTTTCATGGATGCGTGAAATTTCTAATCTTTTCTATGGCCGTGGACTGTCAAACCTTGTATTGTTTACAATTTCTTTGTTCATGAAAGAAATTTGAAATTCAGCGTAAATGGTGGAGTTTTTCTCCTTCTCTGCATTTTTCCACAGTCGTGAATGACGGTGTATCTTCCCCGTCAATTTTGGCCCCATCATCCACGGGTACGTGGACATATCTAATTGGATGCGGCAGGACGGGTTCTTTTGTGAACTTGTCACTTTTGTTATTTTAGCAAAAGTGTCAAATTGGCCCCACGCCCCAAAAGATCCTAATTGGCTACTTGTTGAAAGAAGAAAGGTGGATCGTCGAGGAACTTTGAATATTTTGGATTTGTTGCCAAAAGGTCGTAAAGTTGTAAAGTGAGCCGCACCCCCGCGGGAGCCCAAGTAAAGCCACGTGTCAAAGCCTACATTAAAAAGTCAAAGTGGGTCGGCGGAGCACATTTGCATTTTTGAGTTTTTGTTGAAAAGGGCGCAAATTAATAAAATGATCCTGACTCCTCCAAGGATAGGGAAAAACTCAAATGTTGAGCCCGCATCGAAAGTCAAAGCGGCAAGGCAGATCGTCAGAGCAATTTGAAGATTTTAGCTTTGTTGCCAAAAGGGCGTAAAGTCATAAAATGAGCCGCAACTCCGTTGAGTCTTGAGCCCATGTTGAAAAGTTAAAGCGGGGAAGCGGGTCGGTGGAGCACTTTGAGTTTTGAGATTCTTCATTGGAAAGTGTAAAAGTATAAAAGTAAGCCGCACCTCCGTCGATGCCCGTGAGAAGCCACATGTCATGCCTTTGTTAGAAGCGGGAAAGTGGGTCACGCCGAGGAAATTTGGATTTTTTTGCAACTTTTACGAAAAGGCACAATTTCATTTACGGTCGTGGATCCGTTTTGCAAAAAAACCGCATTTTCACCTTTTTTGTACATATTCAATTCAAATTTTTAGAGGAGCATTAATTTTGATCCAAAGGTCAAATTTTGACAAATCTTATACCCTTGAAATCTCTAAACCTCCTCTACGCCATAGAAGCATAAAATATTATTTTTAGTAGTCTTTGATGAGTGAAAATTGAAAAAAACATCTTTCATGCCATTAATATGGGACTTAATTGCTTTACCAGGTCAGATTTGATTCGATCCACCATTTTTCCTACTCCAATATGCCAAACAAATAGGGAGAACCGCACTAGGAATATTTGTAGGTTGATTTGCGGGGGGCATTGATGATCGGTGGTTGAGCTTCCAAATCAGTTTTCCCTCCTTCTTTTCTTCCTTTTTTGTTGCTTCATCTATAAATGTAAGAGCTTGGCTCATTACAAAAGGGGTTGGATTCGATACTCTAAAAGTGTAATTTGAATTGAGATAAATCAATACATAAATTTTTCTTCTTCTCTCTATCTTCTTCCTTTCTCCCTTCTTGCTCACCCGAAACGCAAATCATTTAATCTTTGTGATAAGAAACTTTGTGTTCTTGTTGATGTGATTTTAAGAAATTTTTGTCTATGAAATTGTGTACATTATGAAGGCAAATGATTCTATTCTCGCATCTCCTTACAATACGTATAAGGTTATACTCTACTAGCTATATTTCCTAAAAGTATTTTTATGTTCTTCCTCCCTCATCTCCTTAGTTCTTCCATTCTTTTGTGTTGATAATCTTCTTGGTATAAAACGCATTTCAAGATATCAGAAATCCACATTATGATGAAAGTTGTATATTTGTACATAAGATTTGTTGCTTGCTTTCAATAAGGGAACCTCTCCCATTAAAGAGGAGGGACTTGTTGTCCCCTGATCGTGGTTTTGTTAAAGTACCAATTTGAAAACCAACAAGTAGCTAACATCATTCATTTGAATCTAAGAAGAAAACTACAACACTACTATCCCTCCATAGATGGTCATATTTAACAAGCTTCTTACACTCCTTAGCTATATGTCTAAAAACAATACATGTATAACAATAGACATTAAAATATCTTTCATACCTTGATGCATTAGTTTGCTTAACGGGGCTAGGTATTCTTGATCTTGTCTCTTTGGCCTCTGTTGGATTGAAGAAATTGCATAAGTATTGAGAGAGAAAACAAGTTAGGCACATAGCCACGTGCAAGTGTTAATAAAAAGGGTGTTCCCATGAAGACAGTTCACGACTTAGCCATTCTTACATGGTATGGGATAAAAATAGGTTGGAGTGTAGATCAAGTGAGGATAAGAACAAGAAGACTTCACATCAAAGAAAATTCTATTTTGGGAACAAAGTGAAGATCAAGGGTCATGCATAGTTTGTGCTAATAATAGGATTAAGATAGATTCTAATTATAGATTAATCTATTATTAGCCTTCTTGTAAAATCATGTAGTTAGTGTATGGATATTTTGAGCATGTAGACTATTTTTGAGATGCATAGGTAGTGAAGTGCATGTCCCCACCCTTATATAAGTTATTTGATCTACATAGTTTGGGGGATTCCAAATTGTGTTAAATTTATGCTTCCTGGATGTACATGTGTGCATGATCCCATGACATTATTATATATTGTGCTTCATTATGTAATGTTTCTGGTAATAGATGTCTATGATCATGGTATTTGTATGGTAAATATGATATTAATTCTTATGTGATCATTATGTTTCCTTATTACATGTGTTTCCAATTTGAGCTCATATATCTATTACTTATGATGGTAAATATACTTTAATAATTGTTATATGAGCATGCATGCTAACATCCTGACAAGATAATATAAAAGAGGGATTTGGTAGCTTTGTATGCTTCGGGTGATCATTCAGTCTATCTGGATGAAGTTTCAGTGCGCCTAGGTTATTGAAGGAAAAAACAAGACTATATTTTTGTTCCATTTCTAGGACCTCTTTTAAAACTATCTTCCACGATGTTGTATGATGATGGTATATCGATTGAATCTTGCGGCCATTGAAAGTAATGTGGATGAAGGACAAGAATAGTTTGCACAAAGATATGATTCTAGAATTAAATTCAATGCGTGCAAGTGGTTTGAAGATAATCTATATCATGAGCTCTGTGAGACATTTTTCAGCTACTTTCCAATATAAATATACGATACACATAAAAGTGATTGTAAGGGTATGGACACCATAATTTGTTTAATGCAGAAGATTTGCAGTTATAGGATCATAAGGTATGGACGTATGAAGATTACCATAATTTGTTTAATGCATAAGAACCTTATTCCTTTTCATGTGTATTATAGATCATTTTGGAATGGTGTTGTGTGAAGTTATACTTTAGAATACATTGTTTCTATGTATGCCTATCCGAGTTTGTTGAGTTTGAATTTTTGCGTATATGATCCCACCTGGTGACCTAGCCCTTGCGATTGGTGTTTTAATTCCAGAAGTAATCATTGATGAATAGGAGAGTCTAAGTAATATAGTGAATATAAGTAGGTATCATTTTCCCTTGAATACAAAAGTGTATCAGACAACACATACACCTATGGAAACAAAAACATCATCTTTGTTTAGGGGACCGATTGGAGGAATATTTTCGACATGTCATTAGGACAGAGTGTGGGCACGTAAAACATTGGGAATACGTCTGAAGTTCAACAACTTCATAGAATGTTGGATTTCAATTTAGCACTACTATTGGGACTCAAGGAAGTACATCCACTAGTCAGTTGTCTACTATAGAAGGAGGATCAGGTGGTTTAGGAGGATCAAAAGGCTTGGGATCAAGTGGTTCTGGTGGTGGAGGAAATACTTGTGGGGTTCTGGTTATGGATCTAGTGGACAAGGTCCACACCCTCATTAGCCACAACATGTTTACTACAAGATGTCCCTTCACATACAAGAATATAGGGGTATCAAATATGTTACAGAGCATGTGCACAAGTGTGGGCTAATTTGGCACGCTAAATGAATTACAACCTCAGATAGAAAGGTGAGTCATTTTATTACTACTCTTCAAGGGTGCACACATAGTTGGTACGAGATGTATGAATTGCATCAAACTACAGTGGATTATAATTCTTTACATTCTATGTTTCTAGTTGAGTTCCATATCCCAGAATTTGAGTAGAAAAGTATCAATGCACTTAAGGACATTAAGTAGGGATTATTTGAGAGAATGAGGGAGTATGATGTACATTTTTAAAAAAACTTTTTTATCAAAATTGTCTTATGATATACATCCTAGTCAACATGCACAGTGGTTTGTTGAGGGATTTTCGACTCCGTTCAAGGGTGTTATCTCATAAGACCTTTGTGGATCTATGTGATGATTTATAAATAGATCTACGCATTGAGGAAATTGAGAGTTTGTATACTAGAGTAATCCCATTTTCGAGGCGTAGATGCATCCATACCAAAACAAATTGATCGAGAAAAAATCACTTCTAATTCAGCTCATGAGATGCACAAAGTGGAATATGGTGTACATGATTACGAGGTTGAAAGACATACCAAGGAAAATTTTCCTCATAATTTGGTGTGCACCATGTTGTTGGATTGTGAAATTCGTCATTTGGACCATGATGTGATTATATTTCCACTCTTATAGAGCGCGATACGGAATAACGTGTCTATGTATTATAAGATTTATGAAACCCATACTCATGATACCTCTGAATGTAGATTGATTTATCATATCCATGAATCCATTGAGATTGGTGTACACCATAATAGTATCACAAGTGGATCTAAGGAACAAGGAGAACAACATAATAAAGGGTGAATTAATGTGGATAACAAGAATAGGGGATTTTGTGGAGGATATAGAGGTTGCGGTTGTAGTGGTAGAAGAGGAGGATTTCCTAGAGGAACTTTCTATGTTTTTAGATCTCCTGATCATTATCATTGCGAGTACCCTCAGAATTTTCTTTTCTTGTGGTGTGTAAAAAAACACAAATTTTAAGAATTTAGTGACTTATATAAGCACATAAGCAAGCAACACAAGAAAGATAAGGGCGCGAGAATGATAGAGGTATAATGGGCGAGTTAAAGACCAATGGATGCCAAAGGTAGAACCTACCCCTGAGTTACAATTTGTTTTATTTAATACACACGCTAAGGCTACATGCACACATGAACCTCTCAATTATAATCCAACTATAACAAAGTTAGAAGTGATAAATGTCAATTACAATGATGTTGCACATCATAAAGAGTTTTACCAGAGACTATGGATGTTATCAAGGATATGAAAGGAGATATTCATAGCTTGAAGGAGTAGGCGCGTGTGATGGAGTGAGTAAAGAAGGTTTAACTCCCATAGAAGGACACAAATGATTTAAATGAGGTTTGCAAAATGTTTCACCAGAGAATATAATCCCTCTCTTAGGAGAATGGTTGAGAGAGAAGATACTACGGACATGTGTAATGAGAGTGAGAGGAAGATACTTCATACAAATCTAGCCCCACCTAATCGGGAGTATGATAAGGAGATTACATTGAATGTATTCATAGATAGATGGCTTCTAAGAAACATTCTAATTGATACAGTGTGTGAAGTTAATGTACTCACGTTGGATGCTTGGAATCGTATGGGAATATGACCATTATAGCCTTCATTAAATGTGTTACATATGGAAAACATAACTAGGGATAAACATATTGGAGTGCTAAAATATGTGACTATTACAATTTAGGGAGCCAATTTCTTGGGAGTTTGAAGTTTTGGTGCTAGTTGAAGTAGATAGTTTCCCAAAGATTACTTGGGTGCCCTTGGTCTTATGTGAATACTACATATTTGTGCTTCAATAAGGGCTATATTAGCTTTGATAACAAGGAAGAGTGCATAATTATACCTTTGACTAATGCAAAGGTTGATCCATATGTTGAGCCTTTGAGTGAAGAGGACTTGAACTATATATATGCATGCACAATCAATAACATTGAGGTAACTGATCCATCTAAGTAAAGAGTGATACAAAGTGGGATAATGCCCAATCGATTAGTGATACTATAAGTATTGCTTATGACAATTGGGTGGATATGTATGAAATAATTAAGGGAGAGATTAAATACATGGTTACTCACATGATTAGGTCATGCATGGTTAGGCACTTGAGTTGAAACTAGGTACCTCAATATACTTGTGAAGGGAACCCGATGTATATCTACGTGTCATGGAATTCGAGTGGAATAATGAAGAGACAAGATAAATATGCTCGTATATACTCTATGCTAGACATCGATGCACTGGAGGGAAACACATAGAGACACCTGTTGGAATGGTGAGAAGTGAGAATCACCTTTCTATTAGGTTCCTAGGATTAATGTACCTAAACAGATATGCGAATTTTATGGGAAGTTCCCTACTTCAAACCACATCTAGGAAAGTGAGAGACTTTGGATGAAGGGGCGGGAGGCATTACCAACATCACTCTAAGTGCATTAGTTCTACTCCATGTTAAGTGGATGTGGGCACACATGATATTTTCATGCATATTTGACAAGAGAAATGATTAATTGGTAGGAGATGACCTTAGGTATGATCCATACTTTTGATTACTTTTCTACTAAACCTTCAGTCAATGAAGCACTGCATATTATGAAATGCCTTACCTTGGTAGACAATGCTAAGGCTGAGGAATTCTTGTTAGATATGTTTGGAGAGCTAAATTTAGAGGCATGCTTTGACATTGAAGATACTAAGGAAGAAGAAATGGTCTGCACCTGGTAAGCGAATGAAAAGGGTAAACTGGTATGCATGATAAATGATGAGGATGATGAGGATAATAACTTGGATGTTAACTATTAGGTTGTGGAGCCTATTTTTATGTGTGAAAGAGTTGAAGACTATACACTAAGAGTACTGTACACTTTTCCACAATTGTCTAACATGCCCGATATTTCAAGAAATGTGCTCTTCTCATATGGGCAGGATTTTTGACCCATAGGTTTATGGGACGGTTTTGGCCCATGGTTTTGATACCCATGGTTTTGTAAAACTGCTTAAGCAGTTGTCTACTTATGTGGTTTTGTGCATATGGTAGGGTTAATGTAACATTGCAGATGTGTATGAATTCAGGTGTGAATTTTGTAGAGTTTGTTGAGCATAGCTCCAAACAAATCTGGGTATTGTATTGAGAGAGCGGTGGCTTGTAATAAAATTTAAGCAAGTGATTCTTGGTGGACGTAGCCCAAATTGGGTGAACCACGTTAAATATTGTCTCTTTGTGTTGTGTTATTTTTATTCTGCACTTTTATTTCAGATCTGTAATATTTTTGCATATTAGTTTCTACTGTTGCGATTCTGTGAGGGATTATTCCGCATATTTTATCCCTTATTTTCTAACATTAACTATACTTGAAGGTACACGTGAAGTGATGGATAATAGATTAAAAGGTACACGCACATTATGATACTTTGAAAACAAATAAGGTTAGCATTGGAAAAAATGCAGAGCTTAAGGAGGCCATTATTGGTGACTACTAGTCGAGTAGGAGGTTCATAAGATCATTGAACACTTACATGAATTTCAGGACATGTTTCCGAAGGGCTATCATGAATTAAAGGGATTACATGCTTATTTAGGTGAGATGAGAATAAAACTTAAAAATGTTCATGCCCGATTAGGAAGAGGTATTAAAGGATGAATCCTAATCTACACGTGAAGGTAAAGGAGGTAATTGATAACATGCTCAAGTCTGGTATAATTGAGCCTATTGAGGAATCTGAATGGGTTAATCCCATGGTTATCATTATTAAAAAGGATGGGAGGATAAGGATCTGTTTGTATTATAGAGAGTTAAATTTTACATGTGTTATTGATCATTTTCCCACCCTATTTACAAAGGATATCATTGAGGGAGTTACTTGACATGAGATCTACTCTTTTACATATGGGTTTTTAGGATATCATCAAGTGCGCATAACAAAGGAAGATCAAGAAAAGACAACTTTCACCACCAAGTGGGGAAGCTTTGTATACACAATAATGCACTTTGGATTGAAGAATGCACCGTGGTGTTCTCATGCATTATTGTGCGGGATTTTCAAGATTTCATTCACAAATTTTACATGTCTCTAGATGATTACACGGTGTATGGTTTAGTCAAGGATCATTGTGAAAATATAAAGCTGATGTTTTAGAGGTGAAAGTAGTTAATCATCTCCTTAATATTAAGAAGTTCATATTTACAACACCTTTTGGCACTTTACTAGGGCATATTATTTGTAAGGAAGGGGTTTTTGTGGACCCACCAAGGTCACTGTGATATTAGGTTTGGAGGAACCTAATAATCGAGTGAAGTATGCAGATTTTGGACATATAGTATATGACAAGAAATTCATTAAAGGATATGTAAATATTACTGTGCCTTTGGAGGAATTTTTGAAATCTAAAGGAAAATTCTACCGGGACGACGCACAATAGCAGACATTTGAAACATTAAAGGAAACACTTACTAATATACCTTTTTGCATTTCCTTCTTAGGATAAACCATTTCATGTTTATGTAGATGCTTCGGGATGGCGATTGGTGTAGTTTTGGCGCAACCAGACAAGGAATAATATACCACCCCATTTTTTTCCAAGTAGGAAGTTGACATCTACCGATCATAACTATACAACCATTGAGCGTGAGGCTTATTCCATGATGTACGAGTAGTAAAAATTCATAAAATATTTATTGGAAACACCATTTATCTTCTTCACGGATTATATGGCACTTAAGTATTTGGTTAACAAGCTTGTTTTGCAAGGGTGCATTTGTAAGTGGATACTATTATTTTAGGTGTTTCATTTACGGAATCATAAAACTAGGGAAAAGTAACGCAGGACATGACCATTTGTCAAGAATCAATTCTGGTGAGTGTTGGGCTGATGAATTTCAGCCTAAGTAATGAAGGCACTTGATGATTAGGAGATAGGACATAGGACACGTAGGTTCACGTGGGAAAGTGAGAAAACAAGACTTAGTCATTTTTACTATAAGGCTAAATATAGACATGGAGTGCAGAGCATGCAAAGGCTATTTCAGACAAGAAGAAGACCAAGCGACATGCATAGTTTTGGGGCTATTAATAGGATTAGAACTATAGTTATTATTATTAGATAATCTATTATTAGCGAGCTTGCATGCTTTTATAATTATCTTGTAAGTGGCGCATGGCTATTCTTAGCATGTAGCCTATTTTGGAAAGTGCATGAGTAGTGAAGGGAAATTCCCCACTACCTATAAATATGTATTGATTTGCACGGTTTAGAGAGTAAGTTCTATAATAGAGTTATGTTATTGGTTTATGTGCACACATGACTCATGGTAACACTATTATGTATGTATTCACTTTGGTGTTTTACAACAATTAATATAATGGATATATGTGGCTAGATGTTGGTTGTTGATATAACTGTGAATGGTTCTTACATGGTGAATTTAATCTTGATTCTTATATAAGTTATTCTTGAAAATGGTTATGACCTAGATCTATTTATGGTTTATTAATGCATTATTATTATGGATCTATAGTATATATGTGTATGTTAATGTTAACTTCTTGAACAAGCTACCATAAAAAGAGGAACCTGGTACCTTTGTGTGCTTTGGGAGAGCGCATAGGTCTACCCGGTGATTTTCAATGCACCTAGGGCTATTGTGGGTAAAATAAGACTACAGCAAGGACATGCGGAACATTGAGGACACAATGTCGGATGCACAACTTTTCGATTAAATCATGTGCCCATAGATTTAGAGTATATTGCAGTGTTCTTCACCTACAAATAACTTTAGCTTCCTATAAGAAATTCAAGTGCACATTAGATCAACAAAAGAACATAAAGATGCGTGAGTTGGATAGACCTTGGAATTCATCATTTTTTTTATTGACCAAGTGTTACACTACATTTTATATTCAATGTAGTTCTCCTATTCATTTGTTAAGTGTGTATGTAGCTAAAAACCTTGACCTAAATTTATCCTTGTGCTTCCACATTGATAATGGGATATGTTACTCTCTTCCAATAAAAATCCTTGTACATAGATGTGTAAATTATAATTATGCCCTCCTATTTTATCATATATAGTATACAATAATAATTATTGATTTCCTAGCTCAATAGGTTATAGATAGATAAGTTATTTCTAAATAAGAAAAGTGTACAATAAACGTGTATATATAGGATTCAATTCCTTTGAAATTTAAATCGAGTGGTGTAAAAAGGTGGCCCAAAACATAAGACTCGAAATATAAAAGAGAAATGAAGAGTTTTAATGGGGAAAAGGACCCAATAGTAAAAGGGAACAAGAATATATAACCTAGGTCAAGACTATGGTATGATACTAACCAATCCGCATGCAGTCTTGGACCAAAGTTATCAAAAGTAAAATAATAAGTTAAAAAGGCCAAATATATCTATGACACAACATAGAGGAATAAGCAATAACTAAGTGAGTCTAAAAATAGGAGAAAAATAAAGCAATGTAAATAGTGAATCAATAAGTTCGATGCCAATAAGACTTAGTTTCATTGCCAATAATCACGTATATAATTTTTACCAAAATCCTAATATAATAATGATTTTGTGTTAATTTTAGTGTCTATAGAAATGTTGGAGAAGAGTTATTTCATTTGCAATCGAGAAGGGCATTTGGCTAAATGGTGTAATCCTATATCTAATATATTTGGGGTTAGGGGAATGGGTGATAGTAAGAATTATAGGAGAATATTTCTTTGGGAGTCATGAGGATAGTAATAATCTTCTAATAACTACTTATTCTATTTATCTCTTACCATAAAAAAACACATGGAATATCAAATTGAGGTAAAAATTATGTGGGGTTGGAAAGGGAAGGGATTTTAAGTCATAGTAGTTATCGGTGGCTAAAAATTGGGATTTACCATGTTGAGGTGGTCAACGAGGTAACTAATAAAGTAATCATGATTAAGAATGAGAGGTTCAAGGACAAGTTGAGTGCATTGAGTTTTTCAATAAGAAAGATATGGAAAAGGGGAAAGAGTTTAGGGTCTAAATTGTTTGAAGTTACTTGATATGGTAATGTCGGTGAGGAAGACAATAATACAAGGATAGATAACTTCCCATTTGTGAAAGCTCATATTGTAAGGGTATAGTCTTGTTCTTCAACGCAGATCAAATGTTATGTTAAAAATAATGATAATACGAGATATAGGGATATTATCTATTTATAAAGTTAAGCTAAATCCAAAAGATGATACAAGTAGTGTAGAAAAGAGAAATAGTGGGAAAAATCATACCTAGAAAAAAAAATGTAGTCTTAAATTGAAGAAGTCAAATCTGAAAAATAGAGAACGTGGGAAGTTATTTTTAAGGGGATGAAGAAATATCCCTTTTTCATACTAAATTTTACCCAATAATTATTGAAATGCCCAAGGTAGTTTGTAGATAGAATATTTTATTTACGCTTATTATTTCACTTAGGTTGGGGGCCTCTTCAATATTTTTGATCTCCTTAGTAAAATGTTCATGTAAGCATAATATGTGACATGGGATAGATTAGGAATTAGTGTTTGAGATGGAATGGATTAGGAAGGGGATAAGATGACATTGTTTGATTTTAATGATGAGAATATTGGTGAAGTTTTGGGGGTAGATCTCTTACGAATGTGGATTTATAGAATGTGTTGCATATTAAGGGAATGCGTTGGATGAGATGATGTGGAGAATTGGAAATTATGGGATCTAGGGGGAATCTTATTTGTTAAAAATATGAAATAAGGGTTTCAATGTTTTTCTCAAGATAATTGGTTTCTTTATCTATGAACGATGAAGCATGGGGAGCATCCATTGTTATGATATTTGCTAGCACTCTGTATTTGAATCTAATACATAGTGTTGTCAAATTTTATAGGAGGCAGGGGTAGTTGAATGTTTAAAGAAATTTGATGCTTATTACTTGGATTTGGAAGGCTAATTTGCATTATCTCTTAGGAATGAACATGTAGTGGTTTGGACATTCTAATTTGAAGTAAACAAAGATATTCGCTAAAGTTTCAAGGTTCCACTTGAAGGGGAGAGATGAGTTATATTATGGGCCAAAGGCTTGTAATGTAAGAATCGTTTCATCCGCCCCAAGGAGGAGGTGATTGAAATGTCTACGGTGTTGTTTGGGAATATTTATCATTTCGATGGAAGGATGTCAGTTTCCTTTTTAGAAATATATAATGTGTGAGGGTGGGTACTCTTTAATCATTGCCTACCACTTTCACTTTCTAATGGATTTTCACCAAAGAATTTTGGTCAATATGCCCTTCTTTTTAACCAAAAGTTTAGAAAAGATATGAATGGGTGTCGCGAGGGGTAATGACATTGTGTTATATTTCCATGGATTGATTAAACTTATAATTATGGATTTCATTCAAAGGAAATATGTGGCAATGTGATGGGATATTTTGTTATTATGCTCTTATTTTTCTACACTTCTTATTAATCATAAGAGGAAGTTATTGGAGGAGAAGTATTTGGTAGAATCAAATATTCCAATATGGATTAAGGTGAATAAATGAAATTTGGAGGCCTTATCCATGGATGACTCATCTTCTGTGATGAGGAAAAGGTTTTAGATTTTGAGTTAAGTTTAAAATATGCGGAGGCATATTTTGGATAGTAAAAAGCCTAGAGAAGGGTAATGTGGGGGATAAACCTACATTTGTCTTAGCGTAAGAATATTTAGGTGAGGTAAAGCTAGGGTTTGTGTATGTTCCTATTACTATCAAGGTATTTATGTTGTAAATTGAATCTCTTATATGAGAGGCGCTAAGTTTGAGAAGGGCGTCGAAGGTTGAGGCTACTCGATTTTATTCCCTACTCGAGAAGGTTTATGAAATGATGAAGGGTGAGGATTAGACCTCAAATAAGGATGTGATTAACCATCTTGCTAAAGAAATGGAGATGGGAATGAATATGTTATGTTTTAAGGAGAACTAAATTAATAGGTGGAAGAAAGAGTTGTCTACGATGGCTTATTTGGTACCTTTTGTTATGGCCACGATGTAAGCTAGTTGTGTTCATGTTATGTTCTTATGGGAACAATGGTTGTTTTTTTAGCCTTTGATGATAACCCTATGGTTATCTTTAGTCACCCAATAATCTATGATGTAGATTAGGTTACATCAGAGGCATAAAAGAAACTCTCGTGTGAATTATACATGCATGACCAATTTTTATGTCCCGGTCTAATTGGAGTCCTATACTAG
Source organism: Taxus wallichiana var. yunnanensis (assembly GCA_018340775.1). Lineage (NCBI taxonomy): Eukaryota > Viridiplantae > Streptophyta > Pinopsida > Cupressales > Taxaceae > Taxus > Taxus wallichiana. Next base: position 256,546,132 of record CM031241.1, on the reverse strand, counting down.
TGGTAGGTGAACTCTTCATTAGGGATTTCATGTCCTATATGTGTATTGAACAATTGGTGCATGAACAACATGTTTCTTATGACCAACATGAAGTTGACATTACACTTTAATTAAGAGGGGATCATTTGTGCCAATGGATGTAATTTAGGATTTATAAAAGAATATGGAGGATGGGGCATTTACGAGTGAGGCACTTTAGGCTAGAGAGGTTGTGATGAATCAATATTTGTTATTAGGGCTAGAATACAATAACAAAACCTATACTAATTACTCTCAATGTTGGTCTATGGTGCATGAACATTTTGTATGAAATAACCTTACTCTCTACATAATATGTTGTTTTCTCTTCCAGGATGTTGTTTTACATTCGTTCTATGGTATGGGCCTAATCTAAATGGGTGGGCCTTATGTTTCATTCCCCTATTTGGTATAGTGTGGAGGATTGGAGCCTATATTGGTGGATGAATTTTTAGGCTAAGAAATGACATGAGGTGGATAAAGCCAAAGGTTTTTTTGCTATATTCATCTCTCTGTATCCAAGTGTGAATTTAGATATATTTGCAAGAGTGACTGGTGGGTTTGAATGAATTAGGTAGGCGATAAGTTGTTTGGATGGAGTCTTTCTAATTGTTGTATATGGGAGAGTTCTTACTTGTCATGGGATGTGTTGTAGAATGGTAGAGTAAGATCAAGTTTTTGGTGTTTATTTAATGAACAGGTTGTCTTGTTTGTATTCCCCTACTCATAATTCTGATAATATAATTAAAGTCTATTTTGGTTTTCCTATATAAGAAGAAACTAGCTTCTTTGGCTTCTTACATAGATTTAAGTCAAGACATATGTATTTATTTTTTTTTATGAATACAATTCCGATTTATAACTCCAACCAAAAGTGTTTGTTGATAAGGAAAAAAAGTTGTGGCAAAGTCCTCTATTTGGTATGAGTTTTGGTTTCTCTATCTAACCATGAAAACCCCAATTCTAGTATTTATTTCAAAATTTATATAAAAATAAATATTCTTTTAGAATCTCCTCTTATAAATTTTTGTTATGAAAATAACTTATGTCTAATTAGATCTAATTTTAATGTTTGAGATTTAATTAAATTTAGTTGTAATGGAGATGTATCACTTTCCCATAAAAATACACGATACATGTAACATAAGTCAATGACAAAATCCCACATGATTAAGAAGTACTTGCGTATATCTTTTTGTGACTTAATTATTACGAATAATGAAGCTTTTAGAGTCCTACAAGAAAAACTATTGAGCTTGACTAAGTATTGTCATCTTTAACTTGTCATTACGTCGTTTTTTTGGTTATTCAAATCAAAGATAAAACTTAAGATCCACTGTAGCTTTGTGTACAACCTTTTTGTTCTTTATTACTTTGCCATTACAACGCCATCATAATACTTTTATGTGAACCGTTCGAAGAGAATAACAATAAACTACTACTTTATTCTTCAACACACGCTTGTGAGAGTAACTTGTACCATAAACATTAGACAACAACGAACAACATATCAACTTTGGAAATGTAAGCTGTCCAATTCATTGGATATTAATAACTAACCCACATGCTCACACTGAACATTACGTGTACGACAGTCACAATGTGGCAATTTTTTCTACTGTCAATCATCGACTTCCCCACTTAAAATCTCTGAAACCTAAAACCCAGATCTCAAGGAAGAAAGAAGAATGGTAGACGTAGAAGGTGAGATGTGCTGAATGGTAGGTGTTAGATTTTTTTGCATCTGTTAGTTAACTTCTTCCATTATTTTAAAACTGTCATGTTATGAACTTGCACGAATGTTGAAGTACTGTAAGAACTGTTATTTATAGGCATCCTCTATCCATTGTTAGTGCATTTATATATGTGTATATACGGCATAGATACTGAATTGAGAATAACATTTGAAAACATTGCTGTTATTGTCTGCCAATGGATCTAGGAGGCCCTCCCCTGGCGGACCAGGTGGTCCTGGAGGACCAGGCGATCCCGGAGGTCCAGGAGGCCCCGGAGGACCAGGAGGACCTCCTCCTGGTCCTCCTGGTCCTCCTGGTGGTGGTGGTTGGGGTCCTTTTTGTTTTCTAGAACCATGGTATACTCCAAAACAATTCTTCAATACTAGTTGCATTTGTATTTATTTAATTTTGGTTTTTTCACTTTTCTGTTTTGAATTTTTGATGTTTTGTAATCGAATGTATTCCTAGGCTTTGTATTTGCCTAGTCTGAACTCGTGGCTTTGGGGTGTGCTTCCATACCACCTGATTTTTTTGTGAATTATCTTGTATCATTTTACTTGTTAATATAATATAAGATCTTATTCATCAAAAAACAAAAAAATAGTTTATATAATATTGCTGACAAGTATTGTTGGCTTATGGTGTTGCAGTCTGGCCTTCTTATGCTGTTGCTGCCCAGGAGGCGGTCCTCCTCCTCCTCCTCCATGAAAATCACTCACCCATATCTGATAACCATATGAATACTAAGACACACCGTGGATTTCTTTTCTCAATTTATTTGTTCTAATCATGATGTAGTTTGTACATGCTTTTACAATATGTATTGAATTGTAGGCTACTGATCATCTATTTCCCATTTGGTAAATAAGGGCTTCTGCAGATCCGTTTGAGCAGAGGATCTGAGTGTGTTGAGCCATGTGACTGCTGTAACAAAATTGAAAATATTCTTTTTATTTGGTTAAAGCTGCAATTGGTTGTCATTACAGAAGCCCATGTCATTCAGGATATAACTTTTGAATATTAAATATATAGAAGATTATTAATAGCATTGGATCAGTCAAGATCAATATCGGTTTCCATGTTCATAAAATTGCAGAGATGAATTAAATAATACTAAATAGATATATATATTTTTTTATGAATATTAATTAATATAAAACAGATATATTTTAAAAGGACAAACTGGTATAAGATAAAATAGTTGGCATATGGGAGGAATCTAACAGTATCTACGCAATCTGCTTATCTAAAATACGAAGATCTAAATTTCTCAGTATATTTATTCTAATCATAATTTACTTTGTACATTTTTAAAACGAGTTTAAAATCGTAGGCTACGATCAACTCTTTCCCATCTGGTGAATAAGGGCTTGTGCAGATGCATCTGAGTTTGTTGAGCCGTGTGACTGCTGCAACAAAAATGAATTTGTGTTTCTTTTATTTGGTTAAAGCTTCAATTGGTTGTGATTAAGAAACCAATCTCAATTAGAGCATAATTTTTTAATATATATGGAACATTTTAGTAACAGTGAGCCACAGAAACATCAATACGGTTTTCCTTGGTCATAAAATTTAATTTAAATAGCCACTCAACCATATGCATGAGAATTAACAACAAAAAAATATCTTTGTTGCTGGAAAAGTATAAAAACAAGGCCCCAAAAGAAAACTACATTCTAATGGATTTGCATTGCACTTTATTTTTATTCTAATTGGTGATTCACATTTGGATAGTCATAATTGCTACAAACAATTCTTTTAATTAATATAATTTTTGTTGAGTATTAAATCTATCTTAATTGTTGTTAACCTAAAAAGTCTTATTTTTTAATAGATTTGTAACTTTTGGTATTAATGTATTTGCATTGCTATGTGTTTTAATAACAACATAATGAGAATAGAAAATACTTCACAAAGAAAATGTGGCATATGAGCATTGAATTATTCTAAAGGTCAAGAAATTTGAAAAGTTTAAATATTATTTATTAAATATATGCCACATGCATAAAAACATAGGAGATATTAACTTCTAATGTACAATCAATCAAAAAATTGTTATGGCTATTGCAAAAGAAAAAAATTACAAGAATAATATTTTAAAAATGAATCTTCAATGTTTTTCAACAATTTGAAAAGAAAATTATGTGTACACATATTCACCACACCAACTTAAATTAGTATTTTTCTAGAGAAGAATCAAGGACACATCATCCTAGTAGTAAGAAAAAAGAAAAATAGAGGATAATACTAATTATTTTTTTAGGTGGCAACCTATGAGGTGCAATAACATGAAGTGAAGATGTCACATGTTAACAACTGTGATAGTGCCCATTTGAACAAAAAATCCATTAGACATGTTGGTGTCCTAGGTGGAGAGTTAGGACCATTGTTAGTAAAATTCACGTGTAAAGAAACTAAAAATATATATTCAAAGAATGAGGATATTGGAAAATAAAATAACGAAATTACCTAGATTTTTTGGGGTTTTATTTTGCATGGAAGACAACACAATGCCACTAGTATCTCGGTAGGGACCATTTCACCCATGAAACATAACCCACATTCTTGAACCCCATTCATGTGACCAGGGTGGATAGCATGCTCGAGTCGTTAAATAGCATACAATTTTCACCACACCTTCTCGTCACTCTAGTATGAGTGGTTAATAAACAATTTTGTTTGGTGGAGAGGAAATCCCATGGTAGGAGGGGAACATGTGGATGTATTTGTATATTCCCCTTCACCACCCTAAAAATAGGAATCTTATACATGGATGAATCACTCATGCTTCTTCCCTTTTACACTATGCCCTCAAGCTCCTCTTGCGCATTCCCGTACCTCTAGGCTTTTAATTCATAACCACTTTTCTACGCCCCATTATGTCACAATGTCATCATGTAAGTTCCTAAAAATATCATTTCTTGTGTACCATTAAAAGTGTAAACTACTAGGAAAATGAATGAAATCCCAACCAACAAAAATGAAAGTAGAAAGTAAGAGACTAAAAGACATAATATATTGTGTTTTCCTATAACAAATATCATGTCCTCATCGTCTAACTTATCCTCTATTTGCTAGGATTGTGTGTGAAGATTTTTCATGAGACAAGGAGATGTGCCACCTTTTAGGACTAGGGATGGCCATGAAATAGTCTTTTCCCATGTGAAAGTGGTGGAGGCTTGCAAGAAATGTACTCCAAAGTGGTAGTGAACCAAACAAGTAATTTTTGTAGGTATCAACCATATCTAGGTTAGGTAGCACTTTGTTAGAAAATTTGGTAGAATATTGCAATTAAAATTATTATTTGAGATATTATGGAAGTGAAGATCTACTAATTTCACTTTCATAAAAGTGTATTTGAATGTGTTGAGTTCCAAATTTTTGTTGTATAGTGACTAGGATAAGATATCTCTCACAAGTTATTCCATTCTAGTTGGAGAAGTGGGAAGGCTTGAATGGGTATAAGTGGAGAGTGCCACATTTGGGTTGGCATATAGATGCCTTCAGTGAAAGAACACTTTTGTTTCACCCTATGTTGATTTTTCTCTAGGCTTTAACAACCACTATTAGAAGCAACAAAAACCTTACACATTATATTGTTAGTTGGTTTTCTATCACTCTCCAATACTCGCTTAATTACACATGAGTTGTAAGTTAAAATGTAAGGGATACAAATGTAAAATTAGTTTGGAAATGTTTATGGATATGATATCCTTTATGTAGCACTACAGTATGACATTGTGTTCCTTGTTATAGTGTTAGCCTATGTCTACTAATTTATTCGCATAGCATTACTATTACCAATAATCTATTTAAGAACATTTTACTTTTTTGAGTGATGGAACCACATTACATCTCTCATAAAAATTATATTTACAAAAACCTAGGATAAAAACATGGTTATTGTGTGGTATTCAATACACGCATGAAGATTCTTAGCAATGACAAGAGTTTTTCGAGGAGGAATGTTTAATAATCTAAATGCAAGTGTCACTTCTCACTATGGTGGAAGAGGAATAAGTTTTCCTGTCCTTTTCCACTTCACTCAAGACATGTTTTGAGTCTAAAAATATCTTATTACTTGTGTTTTTGGTGCACTATGCCTCCTACACAACAAGCATGCACCATTTTATGGAATTTAATACAACTATATCCACTATTTCTAGGTATATTTTAAATTATTCTATCCTTCATCGATTTCTTTATCATTTGAACCTCAATGCACAATGCATACTTTTGCATAGATGTTTGACAAATGAACATAAGTCACTACCTCATATCCTTGAATAATTCCTAATGCTCAACCACTAAACCTACATGGCTACATGATAATAACACACAAAATGAACCTTACATGGTTAGGGCATGTTCCATGAGACCACATCTCTTAAGAGGAAATTTATTGAATAGATAACTTGCTTTTTATATTCTTTCACAATTTTCATACATGTCTATCGGGATGTCCACAACTACAACATCTAACAAACATCCACTTTCAAATACTTTTTATGGACGCCCATACATTATTCTAAAACACCCATGTTGGCACATGTTGGGAGGACATTAGGAACAATTGATGGGTTTTGTTTTAAAAATTCCAATTGCATTTCCATAAAGGTTTTCAAGGCCTTTTCAAATAACATATTTTTTTCATACTCTACAATCATTTCATTCCATGAGATGACATTATGTTGATTTATTTCTTCAAAATACTTAAATCCTTACCATGAACATCATTTTTCCCTATATTGCAATAATGGTAATCTAAGTGACTAAATTTCTTCTATCCATTTAGTCAAATAGTTCGCATACAAAGTTTGTATTACTCCAACACTTGCATACATATCTTCTAGATATCATGTAACTATAACGTCTAACATAAGTATCATCCTAAGGAAAGTTCTAGAGTAAACACTATGTCAAATAGTTTGAGAGCATCCTTGCAAAATCCATTGTATACATAACATGCTTTCATGGTAGTCCATGAAACCATATTTTTTTAGGCATTTTATTGAATAGTTCATGTGCTTCTTGTATTCATTTACAATTGGCATACATGTCTATCTAGGAACCTACCAACACATATAAAAATATCTTTCCATTATGCTCTAATGGATATTCACCTAAAATACTAATTATCCCATTTTTGCATAGGTTGGGAAAAAATAGTAAAGGTTGTGCATTGTGGCTTCAACACTCACGCTAACTATATTTTCTTAAAAATTTCCAACGTATTTTCATCAATTCCATTTTTGTATATCCAATTGTCATTGTAGTCCATGAGACTATATTTTTCTAGGAGTTTAGTCAAAAATTTCACATGCCACTTGTGCATGCTTCCACATTTTTAGACATATGTTTGAAGGAACCTACTACTAAAACATATGACAAAATTCCCTTCTCCATAGTGCTTCAAAGCATTCCCACACCCTATTTTGAAAATCATATTTTTCACACAATATGCTAGCATGCTAACAAAGGTGAAATAATAAAAAATAAACTTGTTGGCTATATCTAGTAAAAAAATCAACTCTCTATGTAGAATTGATTATGATGGAAACTTGATGATTGCACCGGTAAAATAATGTCAATATTGAGTGAGGATGCCCATGTATTATGTTAGTTTTGACTAACACAACATGCCATGATAGACTTGGATGATAAATGTCTATAAAATAGTTTAAAACATATTGGCCAGAAAACAAAAATTTTGTGGAAAACAAATCCTCAAAGAAGGAAACCTCTAGCAGATTACATTTTTGTTCTTTGTTTAGTAAAGGAAAAATATGTTTTTTTAATGGATAGAGAACCTAATGAGGTGAACACAAAATAAAATATAAAAAAATCACCTTTATAATTATAGAAATGCATTGAATGTCTTAAATATTGACATGTAACCTCATTTGATCTTTCAAAGTCACGAGACCATTTCTCTACTGGACATAACACTTATTGGTATATTAATATAGATTAGGAAATTGCACACGTGTGCTACAATAGAGACACTAATAGGTATACACAAAATAAGATAAATTTAAAGGAGTGAAGGTGAAACATTGGAGGAGGAAGAGGGATGTAACACGTAGAGTGAAAGACATGCTACAATTCTCTTGACTATGGAAAAGAGGTTGCACGTGGGAAATGTAATGGTAAACCAAGGGGAAGAAAATTTAGAGAACTAAATCATTTTCCGCTACATATATGGGATCATTTATAATTATTTATACTCAAATTCAAAGATGGAAAGGATAAATGGAGACCAAAATATTTTGAGCATTATAAAAGTTGTGTTATTTTTTGTGATTATATTCCTTAGGGAATTGTCCATGCTTGTCCATTTAAAATAGAAATTAGTTTCAAGATATTTACATTTGGATTTATATTCATCAAAACCTCCTCAAAATTTTACATTCATTATATTTGGAGGAGTTTCATGTATATATTTGTATCCTTGGTATTTTAACATTTTAACATTGTGTGGCTCTGAAGTATGGGGGAGTGGTTAAAAGAAGATGAGAGAGGACCTTATGAATGGGTATCCTTGTAGATTTAGTAAGGATTTTATCTAATTGTGATAAAACAATTATATGTAAGTTTTTTTAATCTATAGTTAAGTACATGTGGAAAACAATATTTACATTGAGATCAATGGTCCATATCCTATACACTTTTGCCTAACTTCCTTCAAACAATAAATGAAAAAAATAGATTCATTATGATTGATGTTATTCATTATATTAGTTTCCATTAAAATATGAGACCTAAAATTATATGGATTTATTTTTATATGTGATTGAAAATTGTATGGAGATGGAAATTTGATGTGGGACTTCAAATCATACGGCGATATTTTCAAAATAATAATTATATTTACAAAAAATTTGATAAAGGAATGTTTCATTGGTTTCTTTGGTTATGAAAGAGAACAATGAGTTGTGGGAGCCATCTTTGGCCTCACATTATGTTAATGAATCTTAAAAATAAATAAGAGAAAAATTATCGGTGATTATCCCAATAGATGGCCACAAATTCGTTGGTAAAAGGATTGATTTTTTTACCTCCTATTATATTCCTAATGAAGCTTCACATGCATAACATGAAGAAAGAAACAACCAAGTGGAATGAAGGGGGTACAAAATTCCAAGATGGGGAGATGGTCAACCTAGTTGAGGTCCCTCAATAGTTCACATACCTCATCCTCTTTCTCTTGAAGACCACCTAAACACATAATCCTACAGAGAATACATTAACATATAAATAATATTTGTGAGGCTAACAATTAATATTAAATCATCAAAATATTATTTTTATTCAACATATTAGAAAAATAAAGGAAAAAATATAAATATAAAAAGAACAAAAGATGCACAAAAACGCATCAAATCAAAAAGAGGTATATTGATAATAATATAATGTATTTTTCAAAATAATCAAATCCTAAGTTTGAAAATAAATTAATTAGTCATTACCATCATGGCATAATATTAATTGTACTATATATATATAGTTCCTTCGATTATATTTTTAATGAAGTCTCTCATGCATGGTATGAGTTGAAACAATATGAATGGATTGAAAGTGGATTTAATACGTGAAGCTACGGGAGATGGGTAGACTAGTAGAGATATCTTAGTAGCTTAAATCCTCCTTGATCTCTCAAATACCATATAACCCATAATTGTGAAGAGAATAAATTTACATGTAAACACATATAAAGAGTTGCGAGGTTTTCTTAGCATATGCACAAGATTAACAATTAAATAAAATTAAAAATATAATTTTAATGTAAAAGCTTTCAAATTTTATGAACAATAATAAATTTTTAAAAAACACAAAATGTCACACAAACACATCATATGAAAATAGGTATATTGACAATAGATTAATTTATGTTTCAACAAACCAATAATAAATATCAACAAAATAATAAACTTTTCAAAAATATTGAATTTTTGTGATCATGTTATAATAAATGTGCGCCCTCACGTGTTTTAACAATAAACTAGATCTAATATTTCAATAAATCTAAGTTTTGACACTAAATCAAACAAATATGTAGACATGGATGCAAATGAAATCATCTCAAGATCATCACACCATATGAAAATGTATGTCTCCATCCTAGAACATTATAATCCTTATAATCCCTATAATCAACGTTTAATAAAACACTAGAGCCAAAACATTAAAAACTTTGACAACACACCACAAAAAATTCATAGAAAATTTTACCCGAGGTGATCCATAATCTTAGGGATGAAGCTCATAATCCTCCTTTATGATATTTTTATGGGTATAAATACATCAAATTGTGTAGACAATGATTGCGAATCAACATAAATGGATTTGAAAAGTAAAAATAAAAATTAAATTATTTTGAAGAGTAAATATTTGTCCCATTTGGGAAATTCCAAATATCTTCATAGTAGGGAAGAAGCTTCATGTCATTAATGAAAATTTCACATGCTCCCTTCACAACCTCTCTTCTTTAAATTTCTTAGGTGATTCACAAATATGCTTATACAATAATGGACTATGAAAACCCTCATTTCCTTATAAGATTTCCATTGTAGTTTATTTTCATTGCATTTGGCCATTCTTGATCTCATGTGCACCCTAATATGTAGATTACAATTAATTTACAACTACGCCATTACAAACTTATATATTAATAATTCATACGACTTTAATTCATAACTATGTCATTACAAACTTATATATTAATAATTAATGCAGAAAATTCCCTTATTAATATAATGTTTGTCAAGTATTAAATGTTTCTTTATAGAAACCAACATAATAAGCCTTGTTTTAATGGTTTATAATGTTAAGGCTTCTGCAATTACATTATCATATGGTTTAATAAAATGCATTATTAATATATGAGCGATTTATACCATTTTATTCATTACAAGAATCCATTATTGTCCTTCTCATCTTCAATGGTGGTAGTGTAAGCTCATTTATTTACATATTTTTGGTGTGGAGATTTTATAATTGTTGGTGAAATAATATGTTGCATAAAAAATTATTGGTTTCTACCAAAAGTCATGGGACTAAGCCCATCCTTGTTATGTATGGGGAGGCTCCCAATATTGAATGTAAACTAACTAAAGTTGTAGGGTGTCCGTTAGGCCAAGGATCACAAATGAATACTCCACTAGACTTATGGAAAAGTGCTTATAAAATGTACAAGGGAGTAATTTTCCGTGAAGGGAGGTAAAGGGGAGTTGAAGAAATAAGAAGATAGGGTTAATGTTGTGATTAGGTTTATAGAATTTACATACATCAACTAGAGTAGGTCCACATTAAATTAGAAGAACACAAAAATGTAATCAATCATCAAGAAAATAAACCAGACATAGAAAGTTCTACAAATTAATCAATCAAGGACACAAATTTACTTCTTGGTTGTACAAGATCACCATGCTTACAAAGTTGGAGATTTGAGAGGATAGAGGAATATAGAAAAGAAAATAGAGGAATTGTAGCTTTTATTTCTTAATGTAGTAGTGATACAAATCTAAAAAACATACAACAATCCATAATTTCTAACCCATTGGAATGGAGAAGCCATTCCAATTTATAGCATTACAAATTGTCCCTTAATTCCCCCCATATGAATTTTCACCTTTCCTCGTCACTTGTGATCTTCCACATTCTTAGAAATGAAAATGATTCTTTTTATTATTCTTGAAAAAGCACTCTTACAATGTTAAATTTAAGGTCGCTTAAGTGAGTAAGACTAAATAGGGAAAAAGTAAATTGTTAATGAAGAAATTGAATATAGAGAGAGAGGAAATAAGAGGGAGAAAGAGAGGAGGGATGATCAATCTGATGAAGATGAAGACGTTGTGGATGAAGAGCCTTCTCATTTGAATCATGTTGATCACACTATCCTTAGTCCATGAGATACTGGAAATATTCTAGAGCATCAAATAAGTTTTCAGAAACACTGTTATGAGATATTCATTGTAATGGGAAGATGTTGATCTCTTCTAATCACAAGGCAGGATCAAAGATGACTTTCTTACTTCTCGTGGCCTTCATAATTCACCCTATTTATCACGAATCAACTCCATGATGCTCAAACCTCTTTATTCTTTTCTTTCACTTACTGAAATAGTTCTTCATCTAATCACAAGGAAGTATCAAAGATGACTTTCTTACTTCTCATGGCCTTCATAATTCACCCTATTTATCACGAATCAACTCCATGATGCTCAAACCTCTTTATTATTTTCTTTCACTCACTAAAATAGTTATTCATCTTACATGTAGAAGGATTACCTACCGAATAAATTTCTTGACCTATGGCCATACGTTGAACTCGAAGTGAGGTGATTGGAATGTCCATTCCTCCTTTGAGGTGTGATCACACTACAAGGTTTTTAATGAGTGTTTAAGAACACTACCAAGTGAATGGCATCAAGTGAAACTGAGATGATTTCCCATTCTTATAATAGGGTGCTCCAAATGAAGATCATCACCTTTTTCTTCTGGATCCAAGATCCTCTTTGAATGGAATAAAATTTAGGATGATCATGTACCTTATTTCTCATATGCCTCTTATGGGAATAGATTTATCATCAATCCTTCATACATGATGGTCTTGGATTCCTCGGTATCCCAACTAGTTCATTCTAGATTGTTCCTCAAGAGATTTGAACACAATGGTAGAGTCAAGATATGATGATCATTAATTCACTCCTTGAGTCTTCACATTTCACCTTTGAGCATGATGACCCCTTCACAATTCACTTTCCTGACCAAGATGTCATATGAGTGGAAACACAATTATGATATATGAACACCATCTTTCTCAATTATTCCTTATAGAAATTGGTTTCTTTCTCTAGATAGCAGGATGGATCCTTGAATGGAACTTGAAGGAATGTTTAAGGATGAATTCCATGTTCTTGACCTCCATACTGCACTAAAAAATGCAAATGCTACCTCTCTAGCTCGCAAGATGTGAGGACACTACAAGGCATTGGTTAGGAGTTTAGAAACACTCTCAAGAGATATGAACTATTTGTGTTCTTGAGATGACTTCCATAATCACTCATGGTGATAATTTCTCATCATTCTCATAATGATAATTCCCTTGATGACTTGAAATGAAGTTCTTGATGTTTCGGATCCTTCACAGACCTCACAATTTTATTGATTTCACTGATTTTCCAAGTGAATACCTTTCACACATACCGATTCACTCTAGTCTATTTCTTGTAGAGATCACCTCGGAATCGATACTTTAGGATTCTACAGAGGGTTTTCTTTCCTTTTTGTATCACACAACAACTTCTTAGCCTTGCAATGGTGGAAAAAATAGAAAGATAATAAGAATGGGGGTTTCTATAGCTTTCTCGGTTCAATTCCAAGACTTGCTATTTTTAGCGAGGTCCTACATGGTCTGTTATTTTTAGCAAGTTTTCATAGTTTTTAATTTTTTATGTTTATTGTTCATTCAAAGTGTTACAAATGTTGGAAACTTAATATTTTAGACACTCACTGATCTAAATACATGTTCTTTTTATAAAGTGCACTTACAAACATTGGGTGGAAACGAAAATGTTCTTGAAATTATGTGTTTTATACTAGGTCCTTCACTCTAAATTTTAAAGCTTTACGTATGTTGGATCTCCGTAAAATTGAAAAAGTAGGTTTAGGGTTTGTAGATTTCAGTTTTCTACTATAAAATCTAGGGCATCACTAATTTTTCTTTTAAATATTCCCAAATTCATTTTGGAGAGGGAGATTCGGGAAAATTTTCAAGGAAATCGGGTGTCCGAATAATGAGATATGATCAAATCCTAGTTTTCATGGCTATGGAGTTTTGTAAAAAAATTGGTAACATATCAAGGTAAAAATGGTGTTTAGATGATGTTACAAAGACCAACTGGCATGAAAAATGGAAAAAATTTAATGAATGAGGAGTTAGGATGATTTAAATGTGTTTTCAACTCACATTGAATGCAACACTTAACCAGGGGTTAGAATATAGTGAATGAGAGTTTGAAAATGGTGCAAAGGAGACATAAGAGACACCAAAGTGCAAATTACACCATATGGTGACAAGTGGTAGTTTGTGGTGTTTTATGGATGAGATGAGGGGGATGGGAAATGACACTGTGGAGCCGAGTGTTGTCGATTAGTTGTCCAAGAGTTACATGCATGCTTGAGTCACAATTTTTGTTCCCCTTGTCCCTTGGGGACAAAGGGGACAGAGGGGAAACCAAGGACAACAAAGTGGAACCCGGTGATTAAGATAAAATTTTAAATAGTAGCCTAATCTAGATACAAGTTTGCAGTAAATAATGAATAAATAAATACAGGAAATAATCCAAGTAAACTAAGCAATTGAATGTAGAAACCCTAAGTACAAAGAGGGTAGAATATTCTTAGCTAATTCACGAATTCTTGAGAGTACACAAAGCTGGAGAATGGAGAAATAAGAAACATTGATCGTCACATGAAGCTTGTAAAATTTAAGATTTGGAGGATTCAATTGGATTGGGGCACCTAAAGAGGGACAAGGGTACCCATGGGTGCCCTAGACCTAGTTCTAGGTGCCAGGTCGATGTAAAATATCGGGAAACCTCCTCAAAGGTGTCCCAAGATGTTCACCCCTTTATTTCTTCTTGTCATTCCGAGGTCGCTCCAAGATTTTGATGTCGTTAGAAACTCACAATGAATGAATCACCTGCAAAACCCCAAACCACGCATCAAACCCTAAAAAGAAAGATGTAAATGAAGGGGTCATATTTTCCTTAGATGTCATAATGACGGTCTTACAATTGAGTGTTGCACTACATCTCAGACCCAATGTAGTTATGTGTGTGTGTGTGGAGATTGTGCTCTAGGTTTCTCTTGTGTGTGTCGCACTTGAATAGCGAGCAACTAGTTAGATGTAGAATGTAAATAGTGTGTCCATGGAATAGAGTAAACTTCCCTCCTATGAAGTGTAATGTAGAAAACCATCCCTTTTGTCCCTTGGTGATGGTGTTAGATGGATGCAATGGAGCTCTTAAATCCCTTTGATGTATGCACATGTAGGTGGAGATAGATATTGCTTAGTGTTTGGTCCTTTAGTATGGTCACATAACTTTATATTTTTATGATTCCTTTACTTGAATTTCATAATTAACCTCGAAAAGGCTTACTACCAAAAATATAAGTTGTTTAAATGGATAGAAAGAACCCAAAAAGTGTGAGTAAAGTACAAATAGGACTGGGTGCCCATAGCGGATGAGGACCCTGGCGCCGCATCCCTGGTGGGCACTCGAGTCTAGAAAAGAAAAAAATTGGATTATGAAAAGACAAACTGGGCAAGTAAAGGTGCAAGACCGAAAGTAGTGATGGTACGAGCTTACATTTACACAGGAATAATTCTATATTCTCTGTATATTGTAATCATACGGGATCTTACAGATATATAGGATTGGTTGTTCCTACAATGTAGGAAACAACCCACAACAATACACGAGTTGTTTTAACAACTCATTATTACAAACCAAATAATGATTATTATAATTATGAGTTATTTCTAAACAACTCATAATATAATAATAAACTAAATACAAATAATGTTAACACTAACATAATCCTAACATTCACCCCCTTAGTGTGAACATTATTTACTGATATCACCCCCTTAATGTGAACACGGAAAAAATTCACCATAGAACTGGAACCAGAATCGTATGCCTCTGCATACTTTTAGGTCTACATACTGTGGCTTGGATCTTGTTGTCTGGATCTTCTTTGCACATGACCAATCCACTTCACCACAGTGAACCCCATACCGGATGATCACACTTCCACCGATTCACCTACATACGTGAACTCAACAGTTCTCGCTTTCACTTCCAGTGAATGCTAGATTTCACCGGCTGATCGATGTTAGAAGTACGACAGTCGAAGGATCTTTGCAATCAGAGGATCACTCTAGTTCATCCGCCTCCTATACAACTATTCTCAACCCAAAATACATATCTTCCTCGTTTGAATCAAAAAGGGAAGAAAACCACACACCATTTTATTCTGCACACACCACACAACTGAAATAATATAAAATACTACCACCAAATTTGAATGTGACCTCGTCGTTGGTGACTGATGAGAGGCGTTGATCGCCCTCCATCCTCCAATGCCTCCGACCTCCAGTAGATGGTTGTTAATTTAGCCGGATGTGACAATGAGACTCGATAACATGCCTTGAACATCAAATTCCACCGAAAATGCGTTCATAAGGAAAAAAATTTATTTTGACAATTTTCCTAATAATCACTTGAATGACGATAACAAAATGACACAAATATATTTTTGACTCTTTTAACTCGACTATTTTCACACTTTGACTTTACTAAAAATGCAAATTACAACTATGAGACTCTTGACATCAATGATACAATTTTAACAACACAAATACTTTATAAGACTTTTAATGACAACTCAAAAAATAGTGACTTTGAAGGACAATAAATATTTGAAAGACATTAAATCTTGACAATGGCATTTAACATAACTTCAAACTTAATGGCTCGTAGAACACATTAACAAATGCATCTCAATTATTACTTGATATCACAATGACTATTGACTCATAACACGGCTCTTGACATATGACAAATAGCGTAATTTTAATTGACAACACTCTATAAGAAGACCACATATACCAGACATAAAATACAAGACTATATATGTCGGCTTACACAAAAAAATGACAAATATAAACAAACAATGACCAGCTGTTACCTGCGTCAAACCTTCACACATAAGACGGAACGTGGATCTCGCAGAGCTGACTGCATGCATTAAAGAGATAATATGATCAGAATACGGAGTGAACATGGACCTGCAGTTGCATGAGAACTGAATTGATACGCAAGGAATGTTTCTAGTCGCCAAATCAATATTTGCTTGTCAGTTGTTATCTCAAGTTGATTATCGAGAGAACTAGAGTATCAAAGAGTTGATAGCATTAACCAATGGTGGCCTCCCAGAACCTTAATATATGATCAGTTACGCATCTACCTACAAACTTCATCGATTTCTATAGAGGGACGATCGAATTCGTGAATGAGTACAGATCGAGCAAAATGCATAGGAGACTCAAGAGATAAATACCGACTTTTGTTAGATGTACATCAAAATCATTATTTATACTGGATTATAGGCTTTCAATACTCGTGGAGCACTCCTAACAGAGATTTGTGGTCTTTGTGTTCAATAATATAGCAAAACTTAGCTTGATTCGGCTTTGAGATATGTGAGAAATGCAAAGAACTGAACACCAAAAATGACGCAGGAAGGAGGACGTCAATGACACTGTTCTAAATGCAGGTGAAGCAGTTCACATTAAAATTAAGATGCAAACGATGAGCGCCACATCCACACAGGCCTGCACACACTCAAATAAGACTCTCATGGAAAATGAAAAGTTCGCTCTGATACCAAATGATGGTACAGTAGCAGATTTACACATAGAATAATTCTATATTCTTTGTATATTGTAATCATACGGGATCTTACAGATATATAGGATTGGTTGTTCCTACAATGTAGGAAACAACCCACAACAATACATGAGTTGTTTTAACAACTCGTTATTACAAACCAAATAATGATTATTATAATTATGAGTTGTTTCTAAACAACTCATAATATAATAATAAACTAAATACAAATAATGTTAACACTAACATAATCCTAACAAGTAGAAATAGAAAACAACGAAAGGTGGCCAAAGAAAAGGGTTAATTAGTACTTTTCTTACTTAAGAATCACATTAATAGTAGTATGCAACTAGGACTAGATAATTACCCAAAGTACGTGATTATGTGTCTACATTTGCCCCACTTTATGTTGGTGAGAAAAATGATCGGTAAAAAAAAGTAGATAGAGATGTGTACCGATATCCATGTAGATTAATTTAGAAGAGTGTGTAGAGACAAGAAAAGAGTGTGGAGTGGTAAAAATATAATGCATGGAATCTAAGGAGGAAAAAGTGTAAAAGAGTGATGAAAGTGAACCTAGGGTAGAAGTGTTTGTGTAGATGTTACGATGTACCTATTTTCGATGTTGATGTTGTTGTTGATGATGATGTTGTTGGTGTTGACTACGCTTCTCATATGGATGGACTGTAAGGATAAGAACGATCAAGTAATTAAATACATGTATATGTGTGAAAATTATGTTAAAATAAGTATGTACGAAATGTGTAAAAATGATGAAAATGTGAAAAAATAACATGTGCACATGATCTATGTGATGAGAAAAGTGTGTAGAAAGGATCCTATAGATGATGTCAACGTGCGAGTTTTTCAAAGCGATCTCACGCCACTGTAATGGAAGAAGTGTAGGGAGAACTGTTTGGTGTCATCTGTCAAATATTTAACTTCTTCTGCTATGTAAAACACCAATACATATGGTGTGTATGTGTTAAGGACTAATTACCCTATAAAATCTGTTGTGTATGGATTCTATGGATGTGTTCAACCCAATCATTGTGCAACTTCCCCTTGGTATCGGGTAATCTAGGAAATACCGTTGTCTTGCCCCCTAGTTTCGTGGCATCCAAGAAAGGTCTTGCCCCTCGTTTGGGCATCAAAGAAATGTCTTACCACCGTAATGGAAGAAGTGTAGGGAGAATTATCTAGTTTCGTCTGTCATCAATATTTAACTACCTCCCTTTGTGTAAAACACCACCACATATGGTGTGTATGTGTTACTATTTCCCCGCAAAATCGGTTGTGTATGGATTTTGTAGAATGTGTAAAACACCACTACATATGGTGTGTATGTGTTATGGACTAATTGCCCAAGTCTGATTCGATCCTGTAAAATCCGTATGTGTATGGATTTTGTAGAATGTGTTTTTTGAACCCTTGGTTTTAGGTAATCTAGGAAAAAAAATTAGTGAGGAAATAAGTGTTTCTTTCCCCCTCGTGGAAGAAGAGAGTTTAAACAAGAAAAAGCATCAAAAAGGTCTTTCCCCCTCATTTCGGGCATCTAGGAAAGGCCAGTGTGCACACAAGACAAAGGGACCCAAGTTTGATTTTGATCCAATGTAAAATAGTCATGGTGGCAAGTATGTTGTACACATGAAGCACAAATTTTAGGAGTGTTGTGTATAAGGTTGTATGGGTGTTTCTGATTCACCCAAATGATGCCCCCTCATTTTTGGTGCAAATGCGGATTTCCCAGTCGCTTGTGGTCAGGAGTATGTGGCCTAAACAAAGACCATCCATTGTGTTTGATCTGTAACTATACCTATATGAACACACATGGAATGTGTTTGAAGAAACTAAGGCACACGTAAAAATTAGTGAGGAAATAACAAGCGTTAGTGCAATCATGAGCAACATGTATGTGAAAGAAAAGTGCAATCTGCGAGGAGCATTCAACGTGTAAGAAGAGAGTTTAAACAAGAAAAAAGATAAAGTAGACCGCTCATCGAGAAAAGTGGGTTGTATAGATGATATTGATTTGATTGCAACATATGTGAAGATTACGAAAAATGTGTGATGATTTATCCTAAGGCTTATATCACTAAACAATTGAGTAGGATGTGAACAAGTATGATGATGTAGCACGAGGTGTATATCACAAAATGGATGAATATGATGATGGTAGAAAATGTGATGATGTAGCACAAAGTGTATATCATGTGTTGTATACATAAGTGTTGAGGTGATGAAATATAGCTTAAGTATGAAAGCGCAAAAGGATTAGGCATGCGGACATAGGGTGCGTAGGAGCATGTTTGAAGCATAACAAAATAGGGCGTGCCCATAATAGTTTAAAATCAGGACTTAGTCATTTTGTAGATCAGGGCTAAGTTTGGACGTGGAGTGAAGAGCACATTTTTTCGAAGACATGGAGGATACACAAAGGCTATTTGTGGACTAGTAAAGATCAAGCGCCATGCAAAGTTTTGGAGCTAATAATAAGATTATACTACAGTTATATTATTAGGTAATCTATTATTAGCGAGCTTGCATGCTTTTGTATTCTCATGTAAGGGTGCATTGCTATTGTTGACGAGCGACAATGTATATATAACACTTAGCAGAAGGCATATAGAAGATTCACGTGGAAGAGTAGGGAGCGTTCAAAGGCGCGAAAGGATTGGGAATGAATCGCACGCGAAGGATAGAGACAGATTAGGTACTTATCCGTTTTCCACGGTTACGATCTATTTTTGGAGATGACGTGAGGAGAACATAAACTGGATGAAGACTTGCGTGAAACATAGATATTTTGGAAAATCACCTACTAAGCATTTTTACATGGGATCAAGCTAATAATAAGATTACTACTTCTAGTTAACTGTGAGAGGTCTATTGTTAGCATTCTTGCATGTGAGCCTATTATTGTAAAGGCACATGGCTATTCTTAGCATGTGACCTATTTTGGGATTAGATAAGTAGTGAAGGGAAAGTCCCCACCCTTATAAATATATTATGAACAGAGTAGTGAAGATATACAAAGATATGGATAGAGAGATAGATATAGATGTATGCAGAATTATGTTGTCATATCTATTACGTGCATGAGCATATAATGCTATTATTGTAAGAAGCTGATGTGTATTATTTGTTTTAATATAATGGAGGGTATTGAATGAATCAAGGTGTTAACATGGTTATAGTTTGTTATTACATGGATGATATCATTGTGTTTATTATTGAATCATGGTTCCTAAAGATCTAGATCTAGAATAAGCTCTGTGGAATATCTGTGTTGTTGTGTAACTGCATGCATTAAATCTTCATCATGATCCCATCCTTCATGAGCAACTCTAAAGAGGGTCCTAGTACCTTTGCGCACTTCGGGTGAGCGCTCAGTCTAGGCTGAGTGATGTGCCAATGTGCCTAGGTTATTCTTGGTGAATTCTAGGTTGCATCATTGGTTCCGTTTCGGACCTCTTCTTGATTATTTCGGGATGGTTCGCGATGAATATGTACCGGTTGATTCTAACAAGTGTTGAGGAGTGGATACATGCTCTGGAAGAAGAATACGCATGGAGGTTTAGCATTGGATCTAAGTTTGATGCACACACATGGGTGGAGCATAATTTGTATGAGAGATTCTTCGCTATCTTTCCAGAGAACTTTTGTCTGTGGTGGTTTCTTGTGCATCTAAATAGAATTAGAGATATTGAACACTTGTTTGGATGCATGAAGAATTTCAAGCCCTCTATGATGCTAATCTGATCGTGACTCACGTTGTGGATATGTGGTTCCATGGTGTTTTGAACAACTATATTCTGGAGTATTCAATTTCTACATATTCTTGTCTAGAGGTAGCTGAGTTTCAATTTCTACGGTATCCTAGGGGAACCTATTTACAAGGCATTCCACTAGCAATTAAGATTTTGATGGTAACCCTGAACTTGGAAGACAAATTGATGGCTAGCTAAACCCCACCACGCACGGGGAAGGAACAGGATTGGTGAAAGATGGAGGACTTACCGGCTGCGTAAGGAGAGGGAAGAAAGGTAGCTTAACTATAATGAGGTGCGTGAGAGGGAGATAGAGAAGCAGCGTGACATTACAGAGCGGATGGCGTTGAGGAGAGAGATGGATTATGAAGGATTTTGAGCTCACGTAGAAGACGTGGAGCCAGAGCATCAGGAACTCCCCATCTGGTCAATCATGATAGGGAACCCTCTTTAGCCTCATAAGGAAACGTGTTAGCGAGAGACGACCTAGGCCACAGGTGCACATCTGAACCTACCTGGCAACTTATCCCTTGCGTTTGGTTTTCTAGTATTTAGTATGAAAAGTTGTCACTAGGATAATTTAGGCGTAGGGGAGAAAGAGTGAGTTAGGTAGTAAGTACATCGATTGCATGGCGACGTCTTCATTTTTGTTTGGGGGTACATTTTCAGGCGCATCGTCTGCACAGAACGTGTGCGTGCAGAATGTTGGATTCACTTCTAGGAGTGGTACCACTTCATAGACCATAGGATTTTAGTATAGTAAAACTACTAGGGCATAGGGAAGTATGTCTTTTGGTCCTAGTACTTGGTACATGTGGAGGGTCGGGAGGCATAAGTGGTTCTAGCTCCGATGGATTTGGTGGTTTTGGAGGCAAAGGAAACACAGGAGGTTCTGGATTAGGTGGGAAAGGTCCACATCAACCCTAGAATATTTACATGGAAATGTCTCTTTGTCTTCCGGAGTATAGGGGCATAAAATATTCTGCTGAGCATGTGCACATGTGTGAAATATTGTGGCGTGCAAAAGGGATCATGACTTCTGAGCGCAAGGTAAGCCAATTTGTAACTACATTACAGGGATGTGCACATAGTTGGTACAGGAAGTTTGACCCTAATCAAACTTGTGTGGATTATGCAGCATTGAAGGATGTTTTCTTAAAATAGTTCTATATCCCTGAGTTTGAGTAGAATATTATAAGCGCACTCAAGGATATCAAACAAGATACTACTGAGAGTTTTCGTGAGTATGATGCCCATTTCAAAATGCTTCTATCTAAGCTTTCCTATGATATTCATGTAATTCAGCATGCACAATTGTTCGTTGGAGGACTGATTACACCATTTAGAAGGGCGTTGTCACATAAGACATACACCGACATGCGTGAAGCACTGGAAGCAACTTTGCGCGTTGAGGCGAGTTGGGATTATAGACACTAGAGTTAGCCCATTCTTGGAAGCACATATTGTATCTATAGCCAAGAAATTGGAGAAACTATCGGTAAATTCAGCACATGAGACTCGTTTAAGGATTTAGTGTACAGATTGTGAAGTGGAGGGTTACACCAAGGATAGTTGTCCCCTATGCAGATCCGTGCGTTCATTACTACTGGAATGTGAGATATGTCATTTGAACCATGATGTTAGCCCCTGCCCATTACTACAAAGCATGATAAGAAAGAATATCTCCTGCTAAATTGTAAGATTTTTCGGTCCACAACTCATGATACTGAAGATTGCAGGCTAATTGGTCAGATCCATGATGCTATAGACATTGGTGTACGACAAACAAGTGTATCCGATAATTCTAAAGGAAAGAATGAGAACCATGATTGGGATCACAATCAAACACGTTATGATCGAAATGAGGGGCGTTTTGAAGGAGGTCATGGAAGAGGGTGTGGATACCCTCGAGGATACGAGAGGATGAGGTTGTGGTGGTGGACGAGGTGAGTTTCCTCGTGGGACATGCTACACATGTGGATCTCCTAACCACTACAAGCGCGAATGTCCCCAAAATATTACATGTTCTTTCTGTGGAAAGAATCATAGTTATGAGGAATGCCCAAACTTATATGAGCATCTTAGTAAATAGCATAAGCAAGAGAACAAGGGTGCAGGGATTGTTAGAATATAACACATGATGGAAAATAATTAGATGCCCAAGTTAACACCAGAATCTGAGGCATTAACCATAAATATTACCACACATGTTGAAGTGAAATGCGTGAAAGAAGCATTGTAGCAGAAGCCTACAATCACTAAGGAGGAGGTTTTACATGTGAGGTACCTAGATCCTGCTCATCAGAAGGAGGTTTATCAAGAAACCATGGAAGTCCTCGGAAATATTTATGATGAAATACGATTTTGAAAAAGCATCATAGAAGATGGAACAGAAGAAATAATCAGGGAAGGTCCCATCTGATATTGATGATGTAAGAGAGGTATGCAAAATGTTGCGCCAGGAGAATATTATTTCATTACTAGGGAATTGGATGAAGGGAAACACTCCGCGTGCAAGTACTGAGAATAGACAACATATCCTACATGTGAATCTTCCCCCAAATAACATATACTACGACAAGGAGATCACTCTGAATGTTGTCGTGGACGGATGGTTTTTGAGTAATATCTTGATTAACATAGGCGTGGAAGTCAATGTTTTTACTTTGGATGCATGGGTGCAGATGGGGATACCACCATTGCATTCGTCTTCCAAT
This sequence comes from Taxus wallichiana var. yunnanensis, assembly GCA_018340775.1. Lineage (NCBI taxonomy): Eukaryota > Viridiplantae > Streptophyta > Pinopsida > Cupressales > Taxaceae > Taxus > Taxus wallichiana. The sequence continues at coordinate 256,522,430 of CM031241.1, read as the reverse complement.
GTGTTGTTTATGGATAATCAGACTAAGGCCACTCCCACAGGAGTTTTGAAAGATGTATACATCATTATACAAGGGGCCAAATTCACTGGGTATTTTGAGGTATTAGCGCTCGCAGAAGCAGATAGTTTCCCAGCTTTACTTGGGTGCCCTTGGTGCTATGCAAATAATGTTGATCTCTATTTAATAAGGGATATATCATTTTTGAGAACAAGGAAGAAAGAGTTATTATCCCTTTGACGGATGGGAATTTTTCGCCCTATGTTGATTCATTGAGTGAGGAAGACCTTAATAGAATCTATGTACATGCCATTATGGACCCAGAAGTACTTGAGCCATCCAAAGAAGGAATTCTACAGTGGGAAGATGCACAGTCAGTTAGTGATACTACAAGTGTTTCTTGTGATAATTGGGCACATGGTACTTATGAGATGGTTGGGCGCAAGGTAAGGAGCACACTTGCAAGGAAGATAACTATTTGTTGTGTTAGGTGCATAGGTCACAATTTTGTACCTCAATACACTGGAGAAGAGGATCCTACAACATTCCTACTCAAAGCATGGAGGAACAAAGTGGAAAAGTTAGGAGAAATGAGAAATGTGTTAGTATACATACTACGCGGGACAGCAGCACGTTGGTGGGTGGTTCATAGGGACAATATTATAGAATGGAGGGAAATCTGGATTGCTTTGACCACTCAGTTTTCACAAAGTAATGCACCTACTACAATCTGAACTTATCAAGGTAATAAACATGTTCACACCACATCCAAAAGAGTGTGAGAATCTAGACAAAGGGACATGAAGCTTTACCACCTTCACTCTGGGTGCACAAATTATATTCCACTCTTATAGGGATGTGCATGCGTTGGTATGTATATGTGGAGCTACATAGAGAAACTAGAAATTGGCAGGATTTAATTGAAGGAATGGTCCAAAATTTTGACTACTTCTCTAATAAACCTCCAGTAGAAGAGGCATTAAAGGTTATAAAATGTTTAACTATGGGAGATAGTGCAAAATAGAAGAACTCATTCATGAGTTATTTGGTGAGACAGATTTGGGAGCATGTTTTGAGGAAGAAGAAAAAATAGACTCCATGTTACTTCAACACGCTTTTTTTGAGAAAGAAAAAGGAAAGATGGTCTACATAGTGGATGATGAAGAAATAGAAAATCTAGATGTTGATCATTCAACAGGATGCGTGAAGTCTTGGAAAATGCAGATAAGAATACGCACGCATATCATGAACCTATGAAGACAAAGAAAGTGAATATTGGCACGAGATCTGAACCTAAGGAGGCCATAATTGGGGATTATTGGTCTGACTCTGAAGTGGCCAAAATCATTGAGTTACTACGGGACTTTTAGGATCTATTCCCTGGGGATATCATGAATTAAAAGGTGTGCATGAATCGTTGGGAGAGATGAAGATCAAGCTTAAGGAAGGTGCATGACCGGTCAGGAAGAGACCCTATAGGATGAACCCTAACTTATGAGTTAAAGTTAAGGAAGAAATTGACAAAATGTTGAAATCTGGCATCATCAAGCCCTTAGAAGAATTTGAGTGGGTTAGTCCCATGGTTATCAGCATAAAGAAGGATGTCCGATTTGGATTTGTGTGGATTATAGAGAACTGAATGTTGCATGTGTAATTGATCCTTTTCCTACACCTTTCATAGAAGAAATATTAGAAGGCATTACAGGGCGCGAAATTTATTCTTTCATGGATGGATTCTCTGGGTATCATCAGGTAAGGATTGCATAGGAGGATCAAGAGAAAATAACCTTCACCACTGAGTGGGGAAGTTTTGCATATACGGTGATGTCGTTCGGTTTGAAAAATGCTGCTTTGTATTTTTGTGCATAGTTGTTCAAGCATTCAAGGATTTCATCCACAAATTTTTGTAGGTTTACTTGGATGATTGGATGGTGTATGGACTTGTTAAGGATCATTGTGACAATCTGCGTTTAATGTTTGAAAGATGTAGACAATTGATTATTTCCTTGAACATCAAAAAGTGTGTATTTGCAACACCATTTGGTACTTTGTTAGGGCACATTATCTGCAAGGATGGTTTTTTGGTTGATCCAACTAAGGTTGTAGTTATAATAGGCCTAGAAGAGCCTATAAGTCAAAGTGAGGTACATGATTCTTAGGTCACACTGGGTATTATAGAAAATTTATCAAATGGTATGCTAAGGTTGTCGTACCCTTAAAAGAATTACTAAAAGGAAAAGGGACATTTTATTGGGGAGACTCGTAGCAAACGCTTTCGAGACATCAAAGGAGAAACTTACCACAAGTGCCTATTCTATGTTTTCCTTCCCTGGGACTAATCATTTCATGTACAAGTGGATGCTTCGGCATGGCCATTGGCGCGGTGTTGGCTCAACCTGGAGAAGGTATTATCGATCATCCTATATGTTTTTCTAGTATAAATTTGACTCCTACGCAGAACATAATTACACAACCACTGAGTGTGAAGCATTGTCCATGATCTATGCACTACACAAATTCAAACAATACCTACTAGCAACACCATTTGTCTTTTACATTGATCACATGGCATTGAAATACTTGGTCAATAAGCCCGTTTTATAGGGGTGCATATGTCGATGGGTGCTCTTGTTCCAAGAATTTGATTTTACAGTTGTGGTTAAACCAGGGAAAAGTAACTCTGGGCCAGACCATTTATCAAGGATACAGTCAAGGGAAGATGCGTAAACAATTGAAGACACAATGCCAGATGCCCAGTTATACAGGTTACAATGCATGCCTTCAGACTTGGAGGATATTGTTGTCTTTCTACAAACAGGTGTGGCACCAGAAGGACTAAAGGCCTTAGAAAAGAAACAACTTTCCATTCACGTAGAACCTTTTATGTTGATCAGTGGTGACCTATACAAGTTAGGAAGAGATGAAGTATTGCGCCGATGTGTATTGGAGCATGAGTGCACAAATATTATGGAGGAGGCTCATGGTGGTATTGCAGGTGGGCATTATGTAGGTGATACTACTACGCATGCAAGATTCTTCTCATTGGATTATGGTGGGAGACCCTGTATAAAGATTACAAGGCGTATTGCAAGGCGTGTGATCATTGTCAGCATCTAGGAAAACCAAGGAAAAGAGATAAAATACCTTTAAGACATATTTCTAGTGCATAACCATTTGAGAAATGGGCTATAGACTTTGTGGGTCCTATTTCACCATCCACGCGTAGGACTGGATCACGCTACATCATTACTTGCACAGATTATCTCACAAGGTGGGAAGAAGCAACACCTACAAAGGATTGTACAACAACTATAACAATCATATTTTTATGGTAAAATATTCTTACAAGGTATGGATGCCCACTAAGTCTGACAAGTGATAGGGGCACGCATTTTTGAATGAGAAAATCAGGATATTATTGGATGAGTTTATGATTGCGCACCATAAGACTACACCCTATCATCCTCAGGCTAATGGAACTGTTGAGGCCTTTAACAAAATTTTGAGCCAGACATTGACAAAAATTATGATGTTGGAAGGAAAGATTTGGATGACAAAGTTTTTTTGTGCTTTGGGCGTATTACACAACATATAAAAGGTTGAACAAAGCCACACCATTTTAGTTAGTGTTTGGTGTGGAAATAGTTCTTCCTATGGAATTCATGTTACCTTCTTTATGTATTGTGTGCGTTGGAGGTCTAGCTTGATGAGCAAGCATTAGAGGAATGGATTGAGAATTTTCTCAAGCCGGGATGAGCGACAAGCAATAACACGTTGGAGTCAAAAGCAGGAAAAGGCCAGGCTGAAAACATGGCATGGCAATCTAGACACTTGTAGTTTGATCAATGCACTATTACTCCTAATATTGCACTAATTATTATTCTCCTTGCAAATTGATGACACACCTCCAGTTAGACCTATTTAACTCCCTTCTTACGATGCCTTTTTGGTCGTATTTCCTCTTATAAACCATTTAAACATGTTGTTATAGCCTCATTTTGACTACTTTATCTTCTCATTCCCTTCTAGTCTACTTCTACCATCTTCCTAGACTATCAATCCATTTCATTGGATTGATCGACCTCTCAAAACTCTCTTAGAACCCTAATTATCCTCTAAACATGGTTAATTAAACTTAACTATGGTTAATCTCTTCTAAACCTAGTCAAAGCTTACTTTGACTTGCTAAAAGTGATTTTTGGAATTTTGCACTTGTCCCACATGCACCCAAATCTCACACTTTCCCAAATTAAAAACTATATATAGGGCTAGACCCCTTCCCTCATTTCTAAGAATTCTCTCTTCTTCCTAGCATAAAATATAGTATTTTTGTTTAGGTTTTAGATTTCATTTCATTTCTTTTATTGAGCTATTAGCATTTGCTTTTGTATTTTATAATTCAAATATGGAGTAAAGGAAGAACCATTGGCCTTGAAGCCATTAATGGTGAGATCTCTTTCTCTTAAGCACCAAAACTGATTGCTTAGAGCCTCTTAGGTTCATTATTTTAAGCTTTCAAAGAATGACGTATCTCAGTATAACGTTAGTTTCATTTGCTTAGTTTGCTTGTTTACTTCCCACTACTTCCTATTAATGTATGCAAATTAGGAACCCTTGCTCATTTCTTATCTGATGGTCCACTGATCTAGTTGTTTAAATCCTTTGGGGATTCTTTAGAGATTCTTACCCCAAATCTATGGCTTTTGCAACTTTTCTTTGAACACAAGAAAAGGCTACAAAGAGAATGTGCGAAAAGCACATCGTGGATAAAAATTTTGAAATTGGACAGATGGCGCTTCTTTATGATTCTAATTTCTTGCGCCATCTAGGAAAACTCAAGTTACATTGGTCGGGGGTCGTATGTTATCACTTACATACTTGAAACAAGTGCTTTCAGTTAGAGGCACTTGATGGAGCACCGATTACCGAGTTACTTTAACGGGGTAGAAGTGAAGACCTACTATAAATAAGTCTTCTTGGTGTTTGCAATAAGCGGTATGTAGGCACCCTGTCTGACCCGAGGAGGATGGCCAGAAGAAGAGCGAAAGGAAAGAAATTTAAAGGGGGTAGAAGTTGCTCTTTCACTAAGGGGCCAGAATCGAAGAGGACAAGTGGTACCTTGCACCGGTATGGCTATGGGCATTTAGATTAGGTCTTCAATTATGTATTTCCTTCTTCCTTCTTCAAGCTTATGCACATTTATTATCAATTTAGTTGGTTTTTTTGTAATAAGCGTGTTTGCACACTAGAAGCTAATTACTATTTTTGAAGAATTTTATGCATAGAGGACTGCACTTACCCTTAGTGTGGGGTGGTTATTGATATCCGTACATGACTATTGAAAATAAGTACACATGAAAGGAACAAACTGCTACGATTTTTATTCAAGTTGAGAATTGTTAGAAAAGAGATTGCTTCTAAAAGGTGACCATAGATGGACATGAATGAGGGAACAAGTATAATGCGAGGTAAGAAAGGAGACATGGAAACTACCAAAGGAAGGTGCAAATGACGAGGTACTCGGGTGCATGGGAGCGCACTGAAGAGAAGTTTGTGGCTAGAAGGTAGGAAGGTGTGCTAGAAGGTTATAGCTTGGGTGTGAAGATGTATACCGCATGGTAGAATGTTTTTGAAGGAGCAATAAATGCACTCAAATTTGAAAATATATATATAATTATGGGATGCGAGTTCATTCTTATCGTTGAAATTGTGATAAATTAAAAAGGGCTAAGTGTAAACGAGCCGAGTGAATCATGTTGAGGTGCGAAGAGTGTGAAACCGACGTGGAGAGCATATGTGCATAGAGAAGCTTACGTCCCCATTGGTGAATGGTTTGAGTGAAGCAATAAGACACCATGTTCGAAAGAGCTAGGGCACGAAAGAGCTAGGGCACGTGCTAAGATTCGAACTAGGGTTTTCACTTGCTCATTACATTTAGGGTAGAAAGGATATATTTTCAAATGGCGCTGAAAAAGCACCTACAATAGGAGTGAAAGGAAAGAAGAAGGTCGAAGTGGAAGAAGAAATTGCTCCCGAGAGTAATTTCTTAGAAATGCAAGATCCTCGAGGGTGATTACGTGGACAAGAATGGGATTCCCATGTCTCAGTAAATCTAATATCGCTTATTAAACCATCGCACATCGGATAATAATAAGGAACTAGATGCGTTGTTGAGCACGAAAACAAACAAGCACACAGTAGAGTACATGCCATTGTACAATGATGTTGGAGAAGTTTCAAGCATTGGAGTTTACCAACAGACGAGCTGCCATATTTTGGGAAGTATGAACCATTGTATTGGTGGTTGATGAGCAGAGTCCATGAGGAATTTTTCTACTTCGTTGGAAAGAGGGTTAGAATCATAGCCGCCTTGATTGCAACATTGACAAGATTGAAAGGTATAGGAGAATCAAGATAGTGATCTAACTGATAAGGCCACAATCTTGGAGACAAGGAAGGAGCTAGGATATACCAAAGGTCCGCATGGCATGGACATTGATAAATTGAAGAAGTACCTAGTGGTACAGGGCAATGCACATCTGATAACAAAGTTGAATGACCAAGAAAGGTGGTCACGGGTAAATATAATGTGGATGCACATTGCAAGGAAAATGTCTCAAGGAGTGGTCTACAACATCGTGGGTTACATAGCAGAGACAATCATTGAAGAATCATGTACAGGTGACAAAATTAGTTTTGGCATTATTTTATTGTCTTTAGTGTTTATGGAGATTGGAGTGCTCGATGAGCCGAGAGGAAAAGATCCGGGAGTACCCCAAGGAAAATAAATCTCTGCGTAAAATTTGATAAATACTTATATGAAGGACCATGGGTGGGCCATTTAAGTAGAGGAAAGAGATGTGGTATGATAGGCTCTGCACACATTCAAAGAGTGGCACATACCAAAGGAGTTACCTTCGATGGTGGGTAAGGCAAGTGGTCGAATTTGCGGTGGTCTACCAACACTTTTACATCGCGTGATTTACGATGAAGGATGGAACTTGGAGCCCTTGGTGAAACTTCCATATGCCTTCACATCCCGCTACTTCCAGCATCAATTCACTCGGTTCATAGATGTGCACCACCTAAACTTCATCACATATAAGGTGGATTGTGATTATCACACTCTGAGAAAAACATATGTATATCCAGGATGGACAACCTACATTGAGAGGCTTATCTCATATGTAATAAGCATGAAGCCAGTAAGCTTGGTAGTTGGAGATGTTGGAGAAGCGCTTGTGTATCTTCAACTCAAGCCCAAGCTGGAGAACAACAAATATGCATAAAATAAGTTCGCACTTCCAGGTGGCCGCCTAAGGGTAAGCATACAATCGAGAATGTGCTAGTCCCTAAGCCCACAGAAATGATAGTGGTGGATGAAGAGGAGGATGAATGAGAAGATAGTGGTGGCTTGGAGCATAGAGGAAGAACGAAGCCCATAGATAAAGTGGAGGTTGAGCGCACAAGTACCCCACCATAGGTACAAGAAGAAGGTGATAAAAATTTGGATGCGCAGTTCTAAGGAGAGCTCCGCTTCGCAAGGGTATTGAGGAGAACCAGAACCCAAGGTGCTACTCCAAAATCAGTTCAGAGATCACCATGAATCTCTCCTCAGAAAGAGGCAGTAGAGAAGAGAAGGAGAAAGTTAAAATTGAATGAAGAAGCGTAAGATTCTCAAGAGAGCGTGCTTAGCACCCTTGCGACCCGAGAGGATGTAGAAGAGCCAAAGGACGAAGAAATGAAGGACAGAGAAGGAGTAAAGGGGGTAGAAGGAATAGAGCAAGGGACTTCTCAAGACATAGCAGAAAAATCTCCAAATCTTGATGCTCTAGTTCCTAAGGGCTAAGATCGAAGAGGACAAGTGGGGAGTATACTACACCGGTCATGGGCTATGCCGAGGACACAAGTAAAATTATTTGTGCTGTTTCCAAATCACAGTGGGCCTTAAGGAATTATATGGATGGGAGATGATGGATGAGGACATGGCCACCGCACGCACAAGGAAACAACTATCTTGGTCAATGCAGACACATATGGATGAACCAAACTTCGACATATGTGAAGATTCCTGTGTATCAAGGAGATTGAAGAAGACACCTCAGGCCAGACACATAACAATAAAGCCTACTATTATGTCGGATGAACAAGTAAGTAATGCCTTAGTGAAGGTATCTACAGAGGTGGAAAGGAGGAATATGGATAAAGCTGCAACAATTAGGGTGTTACGGGAAGATATCAAGGCCAAAGATGTAGAAATAGTGCGCCTCTAATAAGAAAAGGACTTAGAGCAGAAGAAGAACAATGCTTCATCAGCATGGCAGAGGAAATTGGATACCATGTCCTAAAAGCAAGACCACATTTGGAGTCCAAGGTACCCAAAAAATTTCCTTTGGCAATGCATTATGTACGTACCTTGGTGGATTTGGTGCTTGAGGATGGACCCATGCACATGCTAGCACCAAAGGATCCGAGCAGAAGCAGTGAGCGAAGGCTTCCGTGATAAGGAATATTTCTTCTTATGAGGCCTTACTCCAAACCTTGCAGGAAGAGTTGAAGAAAGAAGACCAAGCATTGAATATCTGTACAGCTCCAGAGGCGGTCATCAGGATAAGGACCATGGTGGGGGACAATGAAGTCCTAAAAGTGATGAAGGATGAGACATTGGCCACTCGTAATGGTTAGCGCTAGTGAAGAAAAAGCATGAGGCCCTTACAACAGACAGGAACCACATAAGGAAAGGTTAGATGAGTCTGGGAAAATTATAGCACGAGAAAATGGATTTGCTTAAGGGAGGATGTCTGCAATGTCCAACATTGTTCTAGTTTTGTAGAATGAGAAGGAAGAAATTTCCCAAGATGAGCTAGAGTCTATTGCAGTAGATATCCTAGAAAAATCAGAGGCCACGCTGAATGAGTGGAACATTAGAGATAGAGATAAAAGAAGAATATCCATAATTGATTCTTTCGGTTGAAGTAGAGGATGTTCTTTGAGAAATAATTTTTTATTCATCAAATTCTTTACATTCTTCCATTCATATTCTTTATTCATTAAAAATTCGATGCAACCATTTCCGAGGCAATGCATTTAATGTGGGGTAATGTTGAGCGGAGACAATGTATAACACTTATCGAGATAAGGCATACGTAAGATTCACGTAGAAGAGCGGGGCACGTTCAAAGGCGCGGAAGGATCGGGAAGGAATCATGAGTGAAGGACAAAGACAGATTCGAGGACTTAGCCATTTTCACGGTTATGATCTATTTTTGGAGATGACGTGTGGAGCACACAAATTGGATGAAGACTTGCATGACACACATAGGTTATTTTTGGAAAAGGGCCTATTAAGCATTTTACATGGGATCAAGCTAATAATAAGATTACTACTTCTAGTTAATTATGAGAGGTCTATTGTTAGCATTCTTGCATGTGAGCCTATTATTGTAAATGCGCATGTCTATTCTTAACATGTGACCTATTTTGGGATTAGATAAGTGGTGAAGGGAAAGTCCCCACCCTTATAAATATAGTATGACAGAGTAGTGAAGATATACAAAGATATGGATAGAGAGATAGATATAGATGTATTCATAATTATGTTGTCGATCTACTACACACATGAGCATATAATGTTATTATTGTAAGAAGATTTGTATTCCTATGTTTTAATATAATGGAGGGTATTGACTAAATCAAGGTGTTAACACGGTATAGTTTGTTATTTCATGGATGATATCATTGTGTTTATTGTTGAATCATGGTTCCTAAAGTTCTAGATCTAAGATAATCTCTGTGGAATATCCGTGTTGTTGGGTACTGCATGCATTAAATATTCATCATGATCCCATACTTGCATGATCAACTCTAAAGAGGGTCCTTGTACCTTTGCACACCTCGGGTGAGTGCTCGATCAAGGCTGAGTGATGTGCTAGCACGCCCGGGTTATTCTTGGTGAATTCTAGGCCACATCAACTATTATTAGCATGTAGCCTATTTTGAAGGTGCATGGGAGGTGAAGAGCAAGTACCCCCCTATAAATATGTATTGATTTGCATAGATTAGGGATTGGATATTATTGTAGTGCTATGTTGTGATTGTTTTAGCATGCATGACTATAGTGACATTATGGTATATGTATGAAGCTTCTATGTTTTGCAGTATTAAATATAATGGATCGTATTGGTTAGATAATTGTGTTGGATGTAACTGAGAATGGATCTTGTATGGTAAATATGATTATAGTAATTGTTTAGTTATTCCTTCATATGGTTAAGATCTAGATCTGGTTTATGCATTGTGGTTTAATTGATTATTTGTTATGGATCTGAAATATATATTCAATCATGCTAACATCTTGAACAAGCTTCTCTAAAGAGGGACCTGGTACCCTTGCATGCTTTGGGTGAGCGCTCGGTATATGTCGAGTGATGTGCCAACGCACTTGGGTTGTTGGTGGTAAACTCTATGCTACAATAAGATGATATATGGGTGATGATTTAGCCTATAGCGTATATCACAATATATGGTGAATAAGGTGATGGCTAAGAATGTCACATGATAAAAAAATTGATTGAATGATTGTGTGAGGTTGATGAGGTCCATTTGATTTGTAAACCTCGGCAATCGAGTATGGACCAAAGAACTAGAGTGCATCATAATGTAATGAGTGCAACACGTAGAATTAGATGAGTAAAATGTGTTGTGTAGTGGTGATGAAAATAGCATAATGTGTAGTATAAGGCAAGATGTATGATAAATAGAACTTGATGAGTAATGGGTTGTATAGCGCACAAGATGTAATGTCCAATGTCTAATGTCTAATGTGTAATGTGTGAGGTTCATGTGTATAGGATGCCATCATTAGTCAAGTGTGAAATAGATCACAAGAGTGCGTCATCGAGAAATGATGATGCTATTGTGTGTGAAGATGTATATGCGAAGTTAGATATGAGATGATGGAATGATGAGACATGTGTTTGATGTTATGGGGGGACGTAAATGTAATTCCCCCAAGTATTTAAGATAAATAACTTAATCATGTAATTTCATCTAGGAGGTTGTCTATATCATAATCAAAGCTATGTGGAAGCATTAGATACTTGGTAAGCAATAGTGTCAAAGTTGATCATGTAAAGATCCATTGAGGCTTAGGTTGTATATGCCCATAACATATTTCGTCAATAAAAGGAGTTAATGGGAATCCTCATGCATACCAAAAAGTAAGATTAGGGAGTAACCAAGAAATGGGCCATTGTAAATGAAAACATGACCAAATGGCATGGGGATGATATATCCGTGTCATTAGAAGAGCTTTCATCGAGGAGCTTTCATTCCCCATACCTTGAAAACCCAATCTTGAACAAATTGTTCTGAAGGATATTTTCTTTTCCAAATCTTCCTAAATTACTTCTTAGATATTAAATACTCTCTAACACCACCCTCATATTCTTTATATTTTTGCTAAATGTTCCCAAGGGTGTTTACTAGCTTCAAAATGGCCAAAATGGCCTTTTTAGGTCTTAAGAGGAATTTATCTCTCATTAAAACTCACTGAATTCATCAATCATCTTAAACACTCTTCCATACACAATGAAACACACTTAATGATGTTGTTAACATTTTCCTCTGATCTTGGGTGAGGGTGGGACTAAAGACAAGTTGGCCAAAGGAAGGATGCATAGTAATTGCGAAGCCTAATTTTCAATTAGGGGCTTAGTTGTCATGCTTCAAAATTTTCAATTTTCATGCTAGATATTTTGCATGAAATGAATAGTCTAACCCATATTAGAGGTAATCCAAATCAAAGAATACATTTTTGTGATTATTGTAGGACCATCTTGGTTATGGGTTTTTATCTTTCATTTCGAATTTAATTTTTTAAATGGTTTTGTAAGTTATTTTGTTTACTTTTTTGTGTTTGTAGCTTTCATGTAGACTAATAGTGTTTGGTGATGATTCAAGAAGATAAATTTTACTCATATGTTTGTAGAAAAATTAACCAATCACGTTGATTCAAAATGGGAAAAACCATAAGAGCACATTTAAACACACCTATTGTTGAGGATTGTCTCTTTTGTTTGCATTTTTAAGTCTTATAGTCATTTCAAACATTTAATTCAAATTTATAAGACATGTTTTTTCATTCAAATTTAATTCATTGCTCACTTATTTTATGATTGATTTAAGAAACTAACTCTTTTCTAGGGTTATGTTTAATCATTTTACAAGTTAATTGTTTATAAGTCACGATTTATTTGTGTTATAGGTGAATACATATTTTCATTTGAAACTCACTATTTTGTTGGAGTCCTAATATCCACCTTCAAGCTTCGCCTCATTTCCAACCTAGTCTTATGAGTTGCATAAATCTTCAAGCTCTAGCGGAGTTACACTAGATTTGGAACCTCACATACCAAGCTCAAATATATTTTGCATCCCAATCTATATATCTAACTTACGACATCCCCCAATTTTTGTGCTAGAAAACCAACTCACTAAGCTCTATTTTTACCTATTGAGTGTTATTCCAACTCCGTTCGCATTGAGGATAAAAATCGAGCTCACATTTATTTTTGAGCTTGTCCTTTTAGCACCTTGAAATCACCATGTATATTATTCCCAAACCCACACTTGATACCAGCTTGGTTACCCCGAGTTGTACTCAATTCACATGCATATATCCCTATTTCAAACATCTCGCACTTGACCCTAGTACACAAAACTTTATACTTGTTTTGATGAGCTCTTTTAATCAGCCAAAATTGACCCTAGAGCATAGACCCTACACTTAATTCTCCTCTGTGAACTTGACACTAAACCATTGAGCCCTCATCTATAGTTTCATGTCTAAGTAGATGATGCTCGTATATTTAACTATATATTTTACCTTATTTAAATATATAATAGTACATATTATATTGTATAAGGTGAGCTAGCCCTCTAGCGAGATCACAACCAACTATAACCATTTGGCTAAAGGGGTCAAGAGTTCTAAACCTAGTTCCAACACCTTTCCCACTCACCTCATCTCTTGATCTTGTTAATCCCCTCTCAAGGTTGCTCATTGAGCTAATCCCTTCCTTACGGGATCACTAATTCATTCAAGTCCTTATACCCATTCTTCATCCAAGATCACTCACTCCCATCTCACTATCAATCAGCTGCCTAACACTTCATCCCTAACATCCTAACCGATATATTTCAACTTAGGATCACCCCATTAATCACACTCACCTCATCGAGCTCTCTCCACCCGAGCTCACCCTATTGATCTCATCACTAAACTCCACGTATCCATCCAAGCTCCACCCAAGATAACTCCATCGATCCACCAAGTCCCTCTCGATATCCATTGTTGACTCCTCCCCAAAATCGAAACCAATCCACAAAGTTTTTTTGAGCTTCCTTGAGCTCCACAATCTATTGAGTTATTCCTCTAGCTTGAGAAACTTTCCCCTTAAACATATGGATTTCAAATTACCAAATCGATGAGATATACCTTCATCTTAGTGAGTCTAATCTGCCCGAATCGGTGAGCTAACACATCTAGCTCGACGAGCTATTCCTACTAGAAAAGACACTTATCCCCAAGCCTATCATTTTCACATCAAATATCCATAACTTCAATCTTATAACACTCGTTGAGTAAATCAAGATAATATAATGACCTTCACCTCTGAAATATCCCTACATGATCAAATAATCAAAGAACCCACTAACTAAGCTCTTGTAACACTCACACAAGTTCTACTAGTTCATTTGGTTACCTCTCATAACTTTTTTAATCACATGTTGATTCCCCACATGACCAATCCCGATGAATATTGGCCACAGAGACTACTTCCTTAACCATTTAATGCCTAGCTAAGAATTGATCCTTACCATAATGATATCAACATGTGTTTGCTCCTATTAATTTTTCATTTCACCTCCATTGGGTTGTTTATCGTAGAGAAACTAAACTCTTTGAACAAGCATGTTGACATTACCAAATACTCTTCAGTCTTTATCAAGTATGAATCCCAAGACAAGCTAACCCATGATATCATTTGGGTATTTTTTCAATATTGTTTTGTGATTGTATGAAAGTTGTATGGTCTTGTATCATTTTTTAATACTTTCTTGCAAATATTCCATTTGTGTAAGGTTTTGTTTAGGTTTTCTCTAACTTATTTCTACATCTTACAAATCCTAATATGTCTACAATCAAAACCCTCCCAAAAATGGCATTACACTTGCATTTCCTTTTATATAAGAATCTTAACAAAAACACAAATATCACATCAAAACTTCAGTAACAATATTTATTTTACATATTGTGATTTCTTGTACAATAATATCAATTACCACTTATAGTTTCATATGTTTCTTTCATTTTATTGTTGTGCACATCACAAAGTGAAAACTTCATAGCATTGTTTGGTATTTTTGATTCATCTCGGACACACTTATGGGTAAATTCTTCATGCTATACTACTCGCATCTACCACCTAATACATCCACAACAACGACGTTTAAGCATCATCCCTATAAATTTTCAGGTAGTTATAAAGACACTATACCACATCCATTTCCTCCATTCCCCGCCACCTAGATCATTAATTGGATGAGTCCCTTTCATGTGATTTTTAGGCTCCACGTACCACTCTACTCTCATGTGTGTTAAAACTTCTCTCACATACGAATGTGTATATCAAGAGGGTGAGATTCTTCCACATACTGAAAATTATATCAAAAGGGTGCGTGTATCGAGAGGTTTGGTATATCAATATGGGAGTATATAGAAAGGTGTATCATTTTTGGAGCGATAAGAGCTAAATCATCCACCTCCACATCAATTTTTGAGTTCACATTGTTGTGTACATATTTAGTTATTTTTATATTATGTTGAATTTATAGCTCTGTTTAAAAACCCATTGTTTTTTTGAAAACATTCAAAAACAAAAATAAAAAATACAATGACATCCACTAGGAAAAACCTACCCTTTTACATAGTTTATCCTTCATTCTATCCTAATAAAGATGAGGATGATCATCACATCATTGATCAAAGTAGGTACAATGATGATGTCGATAGATTTGTAAACCACATTGAATATGACAAAAGTGTATATCATAAAGCTAACCCCATTTAGCATGCAAAAGATTATCATTATGTACCTTATGTCTATCCTCCACAACATCATTATCAAAAAAACTCTTGATTGATATCTACATCATCTTCCTTTTTATTTTTATTATTCTTCCCATCTTTTATTCTTTTCATCCTTTCTCACTTCACCTCCTTTTTCCATCCTCATCTCTTTCTCTACATATGTCCCTTTCCCTTATCACCCCATGCCTTTCTCTATTCCTAATGCTTCCCCAACAACATAATCATTCTTACCCTCTCCATTACTCTTATTCAAGATTCCCTTCCCTAACCCCTTTGCATTCTTCATCATTTTTCCTCTTCTCTATCTTGATCCGTTTCCTAGTCACCTACCCCTATCGTTGCCATACTCCCCTATGGACTCCTTCCGCAAACTTTTTTTTTGCATTCTAAATCCCTTTCACCCTATACCTGTTTCACACCTCCCCCATAGTACCTCCTCTATGTCATTGTTTCTCACTTCCTCTACTCGCTCTAACCCTCACCCTCAAGTCTCTCTTCTTTCACACTTCATTCCCCCACTTTATCTTCATCGTCTATATCTATGCCTCCCCTCTTGTCCCCTACCACTACCATAGACATGAACTCCTTTATAAACCTCTGGTCATCGACATTCTCTCATCATCTTCTCCCCACCCCATACATCATTCTCTACCTTCATCTTCTCATTCTTGTTCCCGCTCTTCCTCTTTCATTCCAATTCTCTATGCCACACCATCTTCCCTACTTCCACTTAATTCACTAGTTCACCATCATCGTCATTGTCTTATTCCCAACTCCTTACCTCTTTGGGCCCCATCATGCTCTCTCTCTCTCTCTCTCTCTCTCTCTCTCTCTCTCTCTCTCTCTCTCTCTCTCTATGTTCCCCGTGCATAATGGATCAATATCCATCTTTGTCTCTTTTTGTTTTGCACATTCTCTCCTCTCCTTTATCTAAACTTCCATGTTAATCTAATTTTCCGAGTAGAAAAAACCTTCCCCTGCAACCCCTCTCGCATTCTTCATCGCTTTTTCCTCTTCTCTATCTTGATCTATTTCCTAGTCACCTACCCCTATCATTGCCATACTCCCCTATGGACTCCTTTCACAACCTTTGTTTTGGCATTCTAAATCCCTTCTTCTATCACCACTATCCTCCTCTATGTCATTGTTTCTCTCTTCCTCTACTCGCTCTAACCCTCACCCTCAAAGTCTCTCTTCTTTCACACTTCATTCCCTCGCTTTATCTTCATCATTTATATCTATGCCTCCCCTCCCGTCCCCTACCACTACCATAGACATGAACTCCTTTATAAACCTCAAGTCATCTAACATTCTCTCATCATCTTCTCCCCACCCCATACATCATTCTCCACCTTCATCTTCTCATTCTTGTTCCCGCTCTTCCTCTTTCATTCCAATTCTCTATGCCACACCATCTTCCCTACTTCCACTTAATTCACTAGTTCACCATCTTCATCATTGTCTTATTCCCAACTCCTTACCTCTTGGGCCCCATCATGTTACCTCTTCTCTCTTTCCTCTCATCTTTCACATGCCTCTCCATATGTATGTTCCTATGCATAATGCATCAACATCCATCTTTGTCTCTTTGTGTTTTTGCACATTCTCTCCCTCTTCTTGATCCATCTTTGTCTCTTTGTGTTTTTGCACATTCTCTCCCTCTCCTTGATCTATCTTCCATGTTAATCTAATTTTTTGCAAAAATGTCTCCCTCTCCTTTATCAAATAAACTTCCATGATCATTCTAATGGATTTTCTCTCTCGAGTAGAAAAAATGTCACGGGACGCAAAGAATAAACATGCTAAGATCATTGACATAATGGATCATTCTCTCCCTCCTTTGTTTAAACTCATAATGGATCATTATCTCCCATTCCCTTTTGAGCTAAATTTTAATTAATTATGTAATGTAAAAACAAAGTGCAAAGCAAACAAAAAATTGTTGAAAATAGAGATGCGGGGTATCGAATCCCGTGCCTCTCGCATGCAAAGCGAGCGCTCTACCGTTTGAGCTACATCCCCGATCAACTTTTGGCTTTGTACGACGTGTATATGATAACAAGATATAGAGAGCTAATTCAACAATTGCAGTGGCGTGGGTATTGGGAATACAGACGGCTTACTAATCATGTTATGAGCGGACCTGAGTTTCATGTCTGGTTATCTAAGCTTTCACGGTGTCCTCTATACCTACACTACAGCCAAAACTGCATATTTCGTTCACCTTAGAAACAGAAGTCCTAAATGAATTCCTAAATTATTTTGGGATGCCACACTCAACTCCGTGAGAGGTGCATTGATGTGTGTTAAACACTAAGAGGTATGTATTTTCTTATTTTCGATGAGTTTTAATATACTTAAAATTTTCAATTTTAACTGGAGTGTAGCTAAAAATAACCTCCACTATAGACAAGGCTATTAAATATAATGAAACTGCATATCGAGATAGGCATGAACACAAATAGCTTGGCTTCCAATGGAGTCTGTGTTCAAATTCTTATAAGCAGGCAAATAAAGGAATAAATTGTTGTTTTCTGATAGATTCGTCAATCTTTAAGCTCAACTCACCAGTGGAAATCCCTAGCTCGTGTTTTCGCCCAAAAAGTATATTGACTGTAACCTGGCAGAACATCTCACTTTCCTTCCTTCCGCTTCTACAATGGTAGAGCATTTTTTATTACATAGCATCGGCAAGAGGTTTACTTTTACTTGCAAAATTTGAGTATGAGAATCCTTCAATCCATTTAATAGATTCATGGTATACTCCAAAACAATTCTTCAATATTAGTTGCATTTGCATTTATTTTGGGTTTTTCGCTTTTCTGTTTTGAATTTTGGTTTATATAATATTGCTGACAAGTATTGTTGTCTTATGGTATTGCAGTCTGGCCTTCTTATGCTGTTGCTGCCCAGGAGAAGGTCCTCAAAATCACTCACCCATATATCTCATAACCATATGAATACTAAGACACAGCATGGATTTTTTTCTCACTTTATTTGTTCTAATCATGATGTAATTTGTATGCTTTTACAATGTGTTTTGAATTGTAGGCTACTGATTATCTCTCTCATTTGGTGAATAAGCGCTTGTGCAGATCCGTTTGAGCAGAGGATCTGAGTGTGTTGAGCCATGTGACTGCTGTAACAAAATTGAAATTGTTCTCTTTTATTTGGTTAAAGCTGCAATTGGTTGTCATTGCAGAAGCCAATATCATTCAGGATATAACTTTTGAATAAATGGAAGATTATTAGGAGCATTGGATCAATCGAGATCAATATGGTTTCTACGTTCTAAAATTCTAGAGATGAATTAATTAATACTAAACAGATAATATTTTTGATGAATATTAATTGAAGTAGTTTGTATATTTTTACAATGAGTTTTGAATTGTGAGCTACTGATCATCTCTTTTCCATCTGGTGAATAACAGCTTGTGCAGATCCATCTGAGTGTTGTTGAGCCATGGGAGTCGGGATTGGTGTAACAAAATTGAATTTGTTTTTCTTTTACTTGGTTAAAGTTTCAATTGGTTGTGATTAAGAAGCCAATCTCATTTATGGTATAACATTTTTTTATTGATAAACACTTTTGATCGGAGCTATGAATCGGAGGGTTGGTGGGGCCCCACCCTACAACAATGTCCTTTAGACAAGATATTACAATTAAACCAACACAAATTGTGACCACGAAGCCCGGACCGATGATGCAATTTTTTTTTCTGCCACCGTCGGTTTTAGAGTCACCAACCTCTCCCAATGCCAATGATGCAAATACCAAAGCTATCGATAACCACTAGTGCAAGCCACGATCCACGGCCATAGGTGATACAACTCTCGCCACAACCAAGAAAGGGGTTTGAACCTAGGTGAATCCGAACACAACCGTCTGTCTTTTAATCGATCCACCTAAACCCCATTTGCATTTATGGTATAATATATATATATATATATATATATATATATATATATATATATATATATATATATATATATATATATATATATATTATTAGTAGTATTGGGTTAGGTAGTGATCAATATGGTTTATTTGATTATAAATTTGTACAAATGAATTAATTTTAATACTAGCAATCATAAACAAGTAGTGAAATGGAGATGCTAATAAGAAGGCATTGAAGGAGTTAAAGAATGAAGGTGAAACTTTTCAAGGGGTGGGTAAATTATTGGAGTGAACATATGCAAACCACTTCTTTTTTAGGTTAATCACATAAGGGCCACATGTCATTTATTGTGAGTCACTCTAAGGAAAGGAGTACAATGCATAAATCCATGGGGTAATGTACTTTGAAAAAGTCTTTCAATATAAACCTTTCTTACTTGATACTATTGATATTAACAATTACTTTTTGCAATGTTAACCCTCGTAATTTGTGCATAGTTAGAGCCCATACCATTTTGAGGAGAATTTGCTTGCACTTTCCATATGAAACTATAGAGATAGGGACATGTCCAGAGAGGAACTCAACATTCCATGTCAAAACAATATAGTTGTTGAATTCGATAACCATAAAACATAGCAAGTGAAGCGGTTTTGCGCCATCTTTATAGAGAAAAGATTTAACTTGATACGATGGACAAAAAAGACTTCATCGTTACCATTGTTGTATTATCTTTGTATTCTTATAATAAACTTAAATATTAAATTAATTATAATAGTCACTCAACCATATGCATGAGTTTTGACAATTAAAAACATCCTACATTGCTGGAAAAGTATAACAACAAGCCCATGAAGAAAAACAATATGTCTACACTATATGTAGGATTTGCATTCCAATTGATTTTTCCTAGTCGTTTGATGTAGGAGCATCATGGAATGAGAAGCACTATGTTGTCAATCCTCCTTCTTGTCATGTTATTGAGTTGTTGGAATGTGTTAAAGTTCTTAAAGAGTCTAAGTGAGCCATTTCAAGAAAGTAATAAGGTTTGAAAATTTGAATTCTTCCTCTTTTTGTATTTCCCTCCAAAAAGGGAATTTGAAATTGTAAATACTTAACAATGAGGAATGTGATTGCCATGGAATTACAAGATGATTATAATGAATGTGAGGGTGTGTATTAGGTGTCTAGGCTTGATGCCTTAGTTCTTGTTATGAATGTAAGCCAATGAAATGTTTGAAAGTTGTAAAAGGCTTCATTGTGACATAAAGGCATATGATTAGTCATTAAGAGTCTATGAGGAGTCGGTTAGGGTAAAAGGAGGAAGATATAATGAAGGGAAACTCAAAGATGAGAGGAGGTTGGTTATTCCTCGAGGACATGGAGGATTGAGAGAGGAAGACAAGAAAGAACCATGCAATTTTGTATAATATGCTTACCTAATATGATGAAAAACTTTATTTTTGGCAAGAGTCTCGTGTTGTGCTTCTTCCCCAAGTACTTAGTATGGAATGTATGAGATCTAATGAACTTAATGATTCATTCTCAAAGCATTCAAGGTTGATTTGAAGGATATTTTAATACTTAATGAATATCTAGTATGAATTCTCTGTTCTAGTTTGAGGTTAATAATTGTGTTTGATAGTGGAATATAGCTCATTTAGGTGAAGTTTTGATCATAATCATGCTAACAATACTAGTGAAGATTTTGTAATGTAGTAACCATGTAAGGAGAGATGATGAAATATGTTAGTACCAAGTTTGGAGGTTAAATAACTTGTTTCATTCAGTGCATGCATGAAAAGGATCTATAGAGTCTAAGAAATTGTGACAGTGTTCTCATATTAGACCCAATTTTGAGTTCATTATCATTGTGAAAGTGTATGAAATGCATGAAGATCATAGTAGAGTAAGATTCAAGCAAAGGATCAAGTTTATCTTCAAAGAGGTTTTTGATTTCTCCAATTTTAGTGGACAAGGGTTTCTATTTCTCCGGCTTTAACATACATACATAAGATGGTCCTTAACAAAGGAAGATTTTATCTCAATGATTGTCTTCACTCGTAACCCAAGACTTTGGGGAAGAGTAAGTTAAAATTTGAGGCTAAAAGGAAAGATTTGAAGATGAGATTACTTCATTTACAAGGAAAAGATCACTCTCGAGCCACATAGAGATAACAATTAGGGTTTGTCTTAAATTTGAATTTCAAGCCTTAGTCATCGAGTTCAAGTCTAAATATTGGTAGATATTATTGTGAAGAGGTATCCTAGAATATTTTGAAAGAGGTTGAGAAAACCAAGGGTTAGAATGAGAGTTATGCATGACAGCTTAGAGCAAGATGCTTACAGAGTCATAAGGGCTAGTTCGTAAGAGCACTCAACAAAGGAAGTAGGTTATAGGATGTGATTCCAAACAAGAAAATTTGCATGAAGGGTAAACATGAAAATGGGTGTCCAAAAAGGTGGGGAAAATATTTTAAAAACTCCAAGGTGAGAAGATAGATCCAAGAAACCAAAGGTGTAAGGCTAGTAAGATCTAGTGTGCAAGAATGAAGGAAAGAGATATTGCAAGAAGAAGGTAAAGAGTTAGGATCATAAATTTACACCACACCTTCATATAGCAAAAGGGTTCTATAAAATGTTATCATATTGGTTGAGGAGTGCATAGTTAGGTTTATCCATGAAATCATCATGGCCATGCTTTTAATGCCATGATAGGATAGTTTGACCAAACTACGTAAAAGTGGATATTGATGACTAAATAGGGGTTGGTTTGGGTTAAATGAAACAAAGGTTAAGTATTGGAAAAATGTTAGGAAGAACAAAGGACCACATTTTACTCCACTAGAGTCTTAAGATCAAGGAGAGATAATGAGAGAAATTAGAGAAAAAGGCAGAGGTAAAGTAGTTTTCATGAAACCTTAGTCTCTTACAAGTTAAAATTGGAATTGCATGATAAATAGGAGCAGGGTACATATAGTGTAGAAGTAATTTTCAGGTAAAGACAAGGTCACTAAGGAATGAAAGAGCTAATTTTGCATGTTTTGAGCAACTAGACAACTAGGACAAGTTATTGAATCATGCAAATTGATGAATAAAGGTGTCTTTATTGTTATGAATGCTTGAAAGTACTTTGATGTTGATTTTGCCTCTCGCATCATCGTTGGTGTGAAGTCTTGATCAAAAGTCTTATGAGATGTGATATGAAGACTTGATTACTTGGGATTGGAAGCAAACTCCGAGATGTGATATTAAGACTAGACTTCCTAAAATTGGAAGAAAACTAATGAGACATGGTGTTTTACAACTTTTCTACTCCAAAAATCGAATACGATTAAACAAATTTCAAATATATTAGTGGTAGCCACTCGAATAGAGTATGCACATGGAGGGAAAAAGTGCACTTTAGTGTGCTTTGATCCCTCACCTAACACGTCCGTATAGGGCTTTCTGTGCGAGGTGTAGTGCGATCTAGGCTACGAGTATAGTTTCTTACCTTCATTTAATTTTGTATAGGGATTGACAATTGTACATATGTTTTAAAAAAATATCCAATAAAAATCTTCTATGGAATACGTCTCCCAATAATAAATATTTAAATATATATTTTAAAACCATAAAAAATGCCAACTACGATGAATGACGTGATAAGGGTAGTAGGTCAGGTGTTTTCGTGCATGTGTGCAAACTTGTAATATCACCCGACCTTACCTTACGAAGCATGCCTTGCCCAACTCGTGTTTACCTTCACGTGCGCAGACTATGAGAGCAACAAGTTTTTAGAAAAATGGCTATAACCTCAAGCAATTACGACAATAACCTCTTTTAAGAAGAGAGGAAAAGAATTAAATGTGCACACCTCTATCCATAGCTTGTTAATAATGAATCAAGAAAAAAGCAATTACTTTTCCTTTTGTAAATATTGAGCATGGCCTATTTGTCTATTCAATGGCTAGAAAATTAGTTTTGTGTCTACAACTAGTGAGTAGTGACCTTGTACCTTAGCTTTCAACCACCCATTTGAAAAAGTTGATTGGATTTTCAACTCATTGATTATTTGTTGTGCAAAATAACCACTTCTTAATGGAAACCCTCTTTTCAAGAAACTCTTGGTTAGATACTCATGTAATCATCATAAGCTATTTAACTTAGCTGAGTTTTATATTTCCAAAATTCCATGCCCATTGTTCTACTTCGCAATTGCTTTTCTTCAATTTTCTTTGATTAGATAGACCTAAAGAGTCGCTGACTTATTATATTCATACTTAGTCATTAGGCCTGGAAATTGACAGAGCACATTAGGGGTGAATTTTTTTAAAACAATAGACAATGACAAACTGAAAATTTTGAAAACCTTAACAAAAATTGAAGTGGTTTATATAAAAATATTATAGGTATATATATATATAAATAAATTATAGAAATATCTACAAAATTTACTGGAATTTACAGCCACCTGAAGAGCTAAACCGTCAGCCAATTTTGCTTTGACAGGCACGAATCACGATAATTTGAATTTCCAGGCCTCTCACTAGCTTCTAGGTACTTAGTGGGAACTGGGAAGTGGGAACTTCAAAGAAGTGTATCTCGGAAATTCGGAATCTCGCACTTGGTGTACTTACGTACGGAAAAATAAATGCAAAATTTAATAAAAAATCCCCTATGACAGCAGTCTGTCACTCTCAAATTGGAATTGCGTAGGATTTATTTGTACGTCTAATTAAATTAGTGTTTAGCGTTCAGTCACTTCAGTCCTCTCCACGGATTTTCAAATTCCAATACAAAATCCTTATTCAAATTAAATATATATGGTGCAAGTTGCATGTTGGAATTGTAGCCAACAGGCATTTTTAAATGCAAAATCCTTGTTCCACAATATTTACAATCCTAAAATATCTGACTTCGGCTTAGCAAAATTGTTAAGGGCAGAACATACGCGAACATTAACAAGGGCTCGTGGCACTATGTAACGCCCCAGTGGTTTAAACATGCACCTATAATTACTACGAAAGTCCATATTTGCTTCCTGATTCTGCTACTCAGACCTTTACCCCCTCTCTCTGACAATAGTTTTTAATGGATATCAAAATTAATGTCTACAGGATTCGGACAAAAGATTGTTTTACAGTAGAAAAAAATTAAGGCGTTTTGCATGCGATTGTTCGAAAGTGCTTCAAGGCATTTCACAGGGTGTAAAGATGATCTCCAAGGAGGTAATTCTTCATCTTGGGATTATTTGTTTATATTGTTTTTTAAAAAGTCAGAAATTAGGGGGTTATTTATTACGCCGAAAGGCGTATCTCCAGTTGGGTTGAGGTTGGGGAGCTCTGACACAGGTCAGAGAATGAGCGGGTGAGATGAAGCAGTACATGAGGACGTTGATTACGGATCCAATCCAACCGTCGATGACAAAAAGTTGACATTGGCAGGATTTCCAGCGTCAGAGGCATGGGCATGAAACAGAGATTGACAGCACGGCTTGGTGTTATTGTGACAAATCTGAAGTTTGATCAATGTACTGAGAACCAAAATTCACGTGGCCAGTTTAGTAAAAGTGAACAGGCCTGAACGGGTTCATTGTATGGATGTGATAGGTAGGTAAGAGAGACGTAATTTTTCAAATGGAGGGAGTACTTATAACACAACCATCCTCCAAATAATTTCATTCACACGGGTCTGCAATGATACTTCGTGACAGTGGACACCCAAAACTATTGCGAAATTGATTCGAATGTGATCTATGAGTATTCCATGCTAACAAACATTCTCCGCACTTATTCAAAAGAATTTTTCCTCGGCAAGGAAAACGTGGAGCTGCTGGTTGTCTCGTGTATTCTGTAAAGTATTGAAAGGTGTTGCATATTAAATGTAGGAGAACTATAATAAACAGCCCCACTTCGTTTTGCAATTACTTAGTTAAATTTATTATTAATATGGCGTCCATCTATAAAGGGGTCTTATATATTTTTATAATTGTATTGTTTTGAATGTAATTTCTCTGCACTTATTTCTTTCATTCTAATGCTACCTTTGTCTTCTCCTGAATATTCCTCAGCGCAATTGTTTTTTCATTGTTTTATCAAGGTGCTGGATATTTTCAAGGTTAATAGCCCAAGACGAAACATGGCTGAAAAAGAGTCCCGTAGCCCGTCCAAAAGCGAGAACAATGCCACCTGCAACTGAATGCTGTTGAACAAGGTTCATGTATTTGAAACTTATGCAATTAGTGGACTGGTAATGTGCCTGATGCCTTTGATAATGATAAAGACGAATATTGTGAGAGAAAGGTAGCTTTCATGGCGGCTTCCTTGCATTTCAGCAATGAGAGAGCTTGTTGAAGAAGCCCATGAAAGTGTAAGTCCCAAAAGGTGGATGGGGATTATTCTTCCGGCCACGGAAACTCTCGTGAAAAAGTGGAGGCACCTTGAGCTGGGAAGGTGATTGCTATATCCACTGATACTCTTTATGGACTTTCCGTGCTGCTTGGTAAGAACCCCTCTCTATTTTTTCCTCTTACCCATTTTTAAAAAACAACTTGTTGCATGGAATTAGAACTTCTGCCTGCGTTTTCCTTACAACCTTTAAATAAATTTTAAAAAAACAATTTTGGCATGGGGATGGATTGAATATACCGTAATATTCTCTTTTTCTTTAAACCATTTTTTGTTTTTTATTGGACTACCACAGAGCTATTTGTACAAAAGTGTGAGCATTCCACCATTATTTATTTTTTAAAAATGGGATTATTCGTAACAGATTCCTCCCCCAGCTAAACAACATAAGAACTAATACAAATGAAAAAACCTACGCAACCATGGATAAAGGGGACTCGCTCCGGCCTCCATCCCAACTCCTGGAATTAAAAAAATTAGAAAACCAAAACATTATATAATATATTCCATCGGTGTATACTTTTAGTCTTTTACTCGTCTATACTTATCCTCACTGTATTCACTCAGAGTTTATTAATTCAAAGCATTTACTACCAGTTAGTAGCAAGCATTGAAAAACTCAATCAGAGTGGGACGAATGATGGATGCGGCTATCAAGTGAAGCCCTTATGGCATCTCAAATGCAGGAAAAGGCGTCGAATATGGCCATGGTCTCGGTTCAGGTGGTGGTGAAAAGGACCCACCAAATGGATGAAGCGTGCATCCGTGCACAGTGAATGACTATGGTGGCAGAGAGGACTTGTAGGCATCCGTGCCTTTCTCTCTATGAGTAGGGAAGACTGAATTGCCTACATAAGGAAATGTGTGTGGCGGAAAGGGGCACAGTGAATGACTATGGTGGCAGAGAGGACTTGATAGGCATCCGTGCCTTTCTCTCTATGAGTAGGGAAGACTGAATTGCCTACATCGATCTTCTAAGGGCTGAGGGAATCTTAAAAACTGATCAGGAGCCCCTAAGCCCTAATCTTGGTTATCCTGCGGTCAATACCGGTAAGGTGTTTCCCGCGAAACTGAATGGAAGATAGAGTGTGGCGCCTAATGCTGGGAGAGAAGCCTTATTTGGAAAGCAGGGCGGTGGGGCTGAGTCTTCTAAAGCGGTCGCAACCAAATTTGCGTCCTTCAATGATGTCGTGTAGTACAAAGAGCACAAATCTTTTGCCCCTCAGGCTTACATCGTCGACCTGGCAGATGAGACGCCCCTATTAAGCTTGGATAATCCTGATGTTTTGGCTCATTTCCAGTCCCTGTCCCAACTTGCAATAATTGAAATATTCAATGGCTTGTGGCCATCTTTTTCGCCCTTTTTCGTTGGATTTCTGAAAATTGGACAAAAACTGTGAAATCTCCTTCTACTCCAAAGGTTTCTTTGTGGTTCAGTAAAAGGAAGTAGAAGAATACCAAAAAAATTTATCGGATGGTCCATGGTTCTAGGGCAATGTGAAACTATTTCTCATGCCTTGGTTCCACAAATTCGACTTGAATTCCTTCTGTGTTACAAAAATGTCTATGTGGGTTCACCTTCTAAACCTTCTACTCCATTTTTGGTATGCTCTTAAGGACATAGGTAATGCTCTGGGTAAATTCTTAAAGGTGGATCAAATCAAGGAGGCGGTATGCCTTTGCACATTTGCCAGATTTTACGCAAACATAGATTTAAGCAAGGGCTTTGTAGATAACATTTTACTTAAACTGGGAACTTCCAACATGTTCGAACCCTATACTACAAAAATACAACATTCTAGTATCGTTCATGTAGAACTCTAAGGAGCATTGTCAAAGGAAATAAGATCCATCGGAAAAATAATTCTCGAATAAAGGAGGATGGAACAATCAATATTCGAATGGCTTATAAGGCAAATCATATGGCGATTCCAGAGAGGCTCATCCAAAGAAATTTAGGGAATGGCTCTAAGATCCCCTGTTATTCCGATCCCTCGATCAGTCATAAGAAAATAGGATAGCAGTAGGCGGTGTGAAGAGAGGTCATGAATCGATAAATCAAACAAATTGGATTCCGATTATGAACAAAGTCTTGTCCCTTCCAATAACCTCATGATGGTGGTCTCTTCATATCGAACAAGTTGCATGAGGTCATAAAGAAAAAGGGTAAGAAGGGGCGATTATACAAATCTCCTCAACTACTACTCTTTGTATGAAGAGTGGTGATATTCGAGAGTTAATCTTGTTTTCCTTATTAGTTCCATTTTGGTTTTTGTGTGTTGTGTTGAGTTTTCATATTTTTACTTAGTGTTTATACTCGGTTCATAGCTCCAATCCAAAAGCGTTATTCTTATTAAAAAAACTAGTAGCAAGCATTTGGTTAGTTGTTTTTCCTTGTCTTTACACTCTAAAGGGACATTTAGCACAAGCTAGAAAATGCTTTGAAAGGGTCAACGAGTCTTACTTTATGGCAAGAACTTGCATTTTCTTAAAGACCTCCATGAATTTGTCAACAAGTACATTATGTGCATATTTTACACTCCATGAGGCCACACCTGAATGAGGCTTTTTGTTAAATAATATATGGCCTTCTATATGCAGGGATGGGCATAGCCGTTATATTAAGAAAACTTTTTGGTTCTTTTTTTTTTTGGAAGATCTCCATATTGTGATCCAATGTTGTGAATCTAGAACCTATCAGGAGGATGAAGGCTAAGGTTACTGACATTAGCATTACACCCGCCAATTGTATTTTCTTAAAACAACTCGTCAAATTTGTCTATATATAATAATGATTGTATTCATGATACCACAACATGGATGATTTTACCTATTCTAGACCTCTACATTTGGCATAAGGTGGAAAATGCTCGGAAAGGTAGATGGATGTGGATTTATACTTGGAAAAATCCCATTCTATGCATATTAACAAGGATAAAAGGCCATGAAGCCACATATGGTGGAAACATTTTAGCAACAATATAAGTTCCTATGTATTTTCCATACCTTACACGTATGTCAATTAGGTTTTCCATACTACAAACTTTGACCACAATTAGCCAAAAGCCCCGCCCAAAGCTTTCACTATCTACCTGAAGGAAAACGCCTAAGGTTATGTGTAAATAGTCAAATGTCTATCTCCACAGAGGTAATGTAGTAGGTTATGTTCGAAGAAGAAATCATTTGCGAGTTCCCACCCGAAATTATTAAACTTCTTGAGTTACTGCTTTCAAATGAGGACTCTTATTCACTTTGTATAAGAATCACATGCATGTAATAAGATGATATCTTTGTGATAATATCCACAAAGTTGGGTTGCATTATGTTTTCTATAACGTTGAATGGTTAAGTCACAAGGTTCGATTTCAAGTTCATGTTCGATGAGGATACAAATTTAGTTCAAATCCACCAAAGGTTAAAATTTGAGAAAAAAATTGTCTTGAATTTCTAACAAAAAAATCCTTCACTTTTTATTTTATGAAAGATACATAAATATGCCGTAGAGGATAAATTGGAGAGATTTTGTGCTCTGCTTTCAAATATGTATATATACACAAACATTTATAAAATAACGTAAAATCATATCAAAATATTTTCATGTGAAAATGATGCATAAAATTTTGAGTTCATGTTTGAAAAGAATAAAATTTGGTGAAATTTAAACTTTTACGATAAAATTCATGTACCTTGTGACACTCGAAAAATGTGCAACCTCTCGAACCAAGGACTATTTTGTATCCATGAGCTTCAACAATTCAAAGAATGTTTTATATATCATTTCTCGGACCCCTTTTGTGTCACGATATAGGTGATCGAGTTTTGCATGGAGATAATGCAACAAAAGGACATGAATATTCTACCCAATTTGATCCACATTGATTGCTTAAAAAATAATCCATGTCAGAACTTCCGCATTCAAGATTATGATTGATGCTTACGTGAGCCCCATTCAAAATTATATTTTGATCATCCAACCTCTCGCAAGTACTTGGACCTAACAAGGCTTATAGCCTCCTTTCTTGCCACCTTCTCATTAACATGAAGAGTTACTTTGCAGATTTTACAAGCTAAAGAAAAGAAAATATTCTAAGCGAACAATAAACATGTATTCATTGATACTTCTAGCCAGCTCTTATATTTATACATTAATTTCAATGTTGTACACAATATGTGGTATTTTTCTTGCATTTGTAAAAGACTTTTAAAATTTACCATGAAGCAACATGTGATAGTGAAAATAAATAAAAGTAGTATCTATCCTTAATTTCTAAAGAGCGTATAATTTTTGTTCTGAAACGTTCTCTCTCTCTCTCTCTCTCTATGTTTCAAAACCAAATTCTACTTTGTATTTATCTACGTGTTGTATAGTTTGTAAATTTATTCAACATAGAAACATAATTTTATTACTTTAGACATTGTTGTTGTGCATATATGATGTTTTTTCTAGACTTATTTTGGGGATTTGAATTCGAATAAAATAAGATCAAAATTAATTTACATCGACTATTAAAAATATATAGCTTGGTTTATAGATATTTGAAGTTATGGGTGTCATAAAGATTTGATTTTGAGTTTATGGGCGCCTATATTTTGACTTTTCAACTTTTTCAAGATAAAAACATCCTATTTGTTCTCAACATATGTCAATTACATTTATGTTAGACAAGAATATAATGAATTATCATTATTTATCTCATCTTTGTCATGCAAGTTTTATTTATAATTTTTAGGAAGGAATATAATTATTTATCATCAATATAAGAGCTTTGTCAAATATAAATTTTATTTGTTTTTTAGATCTTATAAAAGGGTAGCCAAAATATGAATGATTATTAAAATAGGTCTCCTAAAATAGTTGGTAAAACATTTGTAATATTTTTGAATGTCATCTCTATAACTTTGCTAACCTACATTAAAAGAACAAAATCTTGATTACCTAATATAATTAAACATAATAGTTCAAAATACATTTCATGAATGACCTATGATTTTCCTATCATAACAAAAATAAGTTTCTCAAATGTAAGCGTTATAAAACTTGAATCTTATCCACAATAAACCACCTTGAAGTCTTTGTTTGAGGTTGCTTGCAGACTTTACTTAAATGTGTATTATATATAAGGGTTATGATATGGAAAATCCTACACTATATAGGAAATTCAAAATCATTAATGTTAAAATTAAATTTTAGAGCCTTTACAACATAAACATATAGTAAAACATAGAAATTCACTTGTAAACAATTAAACCCTACTAACATTTTGCATGAAATAAATGATTACAAATCAAGCATGTTCAAGTATTATTTTGGTTTACAATTCAAAACTTGAATCAAATCCACAATAAACCACCTTGAAGTCTCCTTGAGACCAACCAAAGCCTTTCAACCATCTTGGGTTTCACAAACTGATTTTAAAAAGTGTCTCTCCCTACTCATTGGAAAGATTATAAAAAAATCCAATTTCATTTCATATCCATATATAGATATTCTCAGTTAGAAAATGTGTTTGTTGACTTCATCCAAATGGAGTGTTATGAATACTTTTCTATTTCTTAAGCGCCTTGTTAATGTGGAAGCATTGAAATGATTAATCGTGTTTGGAATTCAATTCACTGAAAATAGAATACCTCAACCAACACTACTAATTTTCCTCTCTATTTCCTTACCCTTTCCACATATCATTCCTCCACCACATCCCTTTTCAGCGTTAACATCGCATTGCTTGCATGCGATTGCTAGTTTAAGCAACCCCTAAGGGCACAAGTTGTCTACCCGAAAGGGGAAGGGTGGCGTTCGATGTTGAAAGGACTTGTGGGTTTAGTAGTAGCCACTGTGGGCGTAGATGATTGGAGAAGATTCCTGCAATTGAAGCGATTAGTGAAGTTCTTGTGTCTCATTCAATCTTGAGATGGAAAAGAACGCCTACTTGAATTAGAAATTTTTATTTTCGGAAAGTTAAATATATACTGAATAATCTTGTATGTATGTTATCAACATGGTTAAAACTAACAATTGCATGTGTTTCATGCAATGTGAACACAAAAGTATATGTTATTTGTTTTAGAGGTATAATTATTACTTTTGTAGTGATGTTGATAAGGGTGTGATTGATTTTGTAAGTGTAGAAATATATTTGGGCCACTTAATTTTAAGGTTTCTACATTTCAAACTTGTTAGCAATTCGAACATGAATACATTTGATACTGTTTTCGATAGTTAATTTATTTTATAGTTGATGTCGATGTATTTAATTCGGGTTTATTGTGTTAGTTGTGCATCGGTTGTTCGGTTGGTGTTTTGTTGGAAAAACATTTATTGTACAGATTGATAATGTGTGTAATTGATAGTTGTAGTGTAAGATTTTGAGAGAAGAATTGGGGGGATGTTGGCATCGTGGAGGCGATCTCGATCATTTCGACTATCACTATTTTAGGTGGTTTCGGTTGCTCGCAATGCAAAACATTAACACCACATTGAATACGTTTAAACTCTTCCTCTGTAAGAGAGGCGTAGTTAATGTCATCCTTTGTGGGGAGGGGAATTGTGTTTCTAGTTTGCATCGTATTAAATTGGACAAGGAAAATAAGTATGTTAGTCCACCAAGATGTTCTTAGGTATGACGGGCACTTTAAAAGCCTTGTCAAATCAATCTAACGCTCAACTTGGGACGCTTCAAATGGCCTCATTGGGGAACGAGCCCTCAAAGACATAATGAATCATGTCGCTTGACGAAGGCACGTGCCCCCACATGTCACTTCGGAAAAAGAATTAGAGCCAACTACAAATATAAATGGAACAATCCAAACCAAATAACATGAAAACTCTCTACAATAATTTTTTAGTCCATAACATGCAATAAACAGAACAATTGAATAAATACTTCAATCAATATTGAAACCCACCTGAAGTTCGTCTAGAGACAACACTCTTTTCTTTACCGCCAAAGAAAGAGAATCACAAATATCCTGCAAAAAAATGAAATAGGAAGTTAATAAAACTAAATGTATCTGCAAATTCAAAAGGAGGGACTCCTCCATTAAGATTAATCTATATTTTCAATTTCATTCTCAGTTATAATACAACAAAACCAAAAAGATTATAAAGAGTTATTAAAAACTATATATTAGTAGAGGCCATACATAAGAAGATAGTAAACTGTATTTTTTTATTATGGTTTAGAAGAAATTGCACAAATGTTTCTCTACAAAAATAATATTTCCCCATTTAGTTTTTGAGATTTTTACTATAAAATAATTACACCTAAGCATACAAGATATAATAATGGTAGAAATATTGCTAATTAAATAGTATTACTATAGACTCTAGAGTTTGAGAGGGGCTTGAAATCTGCGGTTCAACTACATCCTCAATTTGGATCCATTGAATCTTTACCAAAAAGGACTTATCTAAACCTACTTCAGTATCCATCAAGTAATCTTGGACATTAACTTCACCATACTAGATGGTTGGACATTAACATCGTTGGAGTCCTGATTTATTGCTTGACCATACTGATGGTTTGCATTATCAACGTGCTAAAATTGATATTAAATTCATAGCTCCACAAAGTAATTCAATTACCTTGAAAATGTTATAGGGTGCAGTCTTAGAGGGGATTGCATTAGCAGTACTTGACTTATGTGTTGGTGTGATTTATGATCTTATGAGGTCTGACCTAATTATAGAATGATTCTTCATATCAAATGGACCTATTAATTGAGGTCTATATATAGCCCTTAACTCATTTATGAAGTTGTATTCTAATTTTCAGTTCTTAATATTACTGTGTAATTGTACCGATGGGTTTCAACTGAGTTATTTGATGGTTGTTGTATCTTTTTATTAAATACTTGATGTCAAGGAAAACATTGTACCTGATAGTTATGGGATTTTAACAGAGAAAAGACTTCAAAATTTTGGTGCATATCAGTTGTTTTAAAAATTGGGAGATGGTTGTGGCTAGAAGTTGGTAAACATGAGCCATTATTGCTAGTTATGGGACCTGATTCCTTTATTTACGAATCAAAATTACCAATTAGTATAGGTCTTTTCTCTTCTTGAAGTTTACTATGACTGGAATATAGACTTGGATGTTGTGACAAGTGATATGGTCCGACTTTAGAACTCAGTTTTGTGTTATCTGAAGGTATTGTTTCATTTTATGATTTGATGAGAACTCCATTATGGCATGCCTTAGTCTAGCTTTTTATTTCAATTTTTCACGCACAAGATATCTGGATTTTTCCTTGGTTGATATGATTTAATCTATTGAGAGATTACTCAAACCAGTGGACTATTTTACACTTTTGAAATTCAGATGTGTGGGGTATCCCCTGCAGTGAAAATACACCGGTTGAGGGACTCTCTACAGTAGAAAATCCTCACATTCCCTTCTGAAACCCTTCACTAATAGTCTAATACTATTGGATACAATAAATATATTTATACACACATTTTAGTTGGTAGTTCTTTAAATGTAATCAGTTATGAACTGTCTCAAAACTGTTCCGAATAAATTGCAATTACTCCCAACATAATCAAATGAAGGACACACATTCATTCGTGTGGCAAAAATTCTCTTCAACGCTACACGCTTTACAGAGACCTAGTATTTAGCTATTTAAGTGTTGTATATAAGTACAAACCGTAAACCGCAAACAATTAATAAAGTGCCGCTAAACGTATTGCATTTAAATACAAAGATTAAACCCTAATAAAGAAGATCCACAAATTCTTAAAGGAACTGTGTAAAGTGTCTGGAGCATAATTAAAAACAAAAGCTAAAATTGTTAATTATTAAAAATAGTAGAGAAAAGCTAAAATAGGGAGGAAAATAAAAATTATTAAAATCTAAAATTGTTAATTAAAAACAAAAGCCAAAATTGTTAATTATTAAAAATAGTAGAGAAAAGCTAAAATAGGGAGGAAAAACACAACAAAAATTATTAAAATCTAAAATTGTTAATTAAAAACAAAAGCTAAAATTGTTAATTATTAAAAACAAAATTATTAAAAATAGTAGAGAAAAGCTAAAATAGGGAGGAAAAACACAAACGTCAAGACGGTCATCAAATCGTCAAATTTAACACAATAGAAACGTCCACAGGGGCCTTTCCCATAGGGGAACACCTTCGGTGTAATAATATAATTTTTATTTTTTTGAAAAGTAAGATTAGAAATTTAATGACATGTAAAAATGTTTGTGAGATATGTCAAATTTAACAATCGAATCTATAATATTGACATTTGTTTGTGAACGCAAAGATAGGTGGCAATATTTGACATTCACAAACAAATGTCAATATCATAGAAATTAAGATTATCAAAGAAGACTCAAGATCTTGTCTATGTAAAACAAAAGAAATATGTAGCTCAAATCCAAGCTAGCTAATCAAATATAAATTTTCTCGATTAAACTTGTGACCCACTTTTCAAGGATCAATGTCCTTATAAATTTATAATATAGGTTTGGATGTTTTCTACCAACTACTTTTTCCGATACTCAAAAACTTTTAATTAGGTCACCAAATTTTAATTGGTTCAATGTCGATGGCCAATTAATTTGTACTCTTCATTTGGATAACCTAGAATAAGAAGAATTGTCCTCCCTATAATTGAATGATCTTCATTATATGGTAATTATTATTATTATTATTATTGTTATTTTTATTATGAGGAATCATTGTATTTTACATTTTAAGCTTAGTCTCCCAAATCTGGTATATACTTTAGCCCTGGAGTGAGGAAGGGACCACCAGTGCATATGGTAGTTATTCTTTGCTTCCTTTACAAGCTTTTAGTAGTTCGATTCCTTTTTTTGTAATTATTCTTTGATTCCTTTACCAACTTTTAGTACTTGATTTCATTTTTCTTGTTCAATTTTATTCTTAAATTTTGATTATCAAGTGAGATAGAATAAATCTATATGGATTAGAGTAAAAACTAGCTCCTTTAAGAGATGAGATAATTATAACTAACAATCACACTTGAGTGGTGGAATGAAGACATCGATAGAAAGGCATGGAGGAAATTAAAGTTTGAGTGAAGGTAAAATATTGCAAGAGGAAGAGGAATGACAAAGAAGGGGATTGTGGGATGAGAAGTTCAAGGGAGAAAATAATGTTGGAGGGAATGAAGGCGGAACTCTTTTTTCTTCCGACAAGCCATATATGGATCGCATGTCATTTTTAGAAATTGTATGAAGAAAAAATGGGGTATGTAGTGTAGATCCTAGAGGTAATGTATTTTAGAGATAGTTTTGAAAGTAAACCATGTCATTCAATACTCTCAATGACAACAACTCATTTTTGAAATGTCGGCCTCTTCTATTTTGTGGATAGTTAGAGTCATTGCCCTATAGAGAAAAGGACATGTCGTGGGGAGTTGAGATCCCATGTCTAGCCAATGTAATTAATGAATTTAATAACCATAACACATGGTTGGTCAAGTGGTTTTGCACCAACTTTATAACAATGATTTAACTTGGTCGATTTCACCATTGCCAAGACCAATGTCTACCCACAAGATGGCAACAAGGATAACCTTTTGCTCTTACAAAACAAAGAAATATGCTTTACAATTGATATTCATCCAGGTCAAATAAGATATTTTCATATTCTATGTTTCACATTGAAACCGACAATAGGAACCTTCAATGAATTCATTGTTTCTTATTTGTGTTAGGAAAGGAAATCACTTATTGCGAATCTATCGTGGCAAGGAATGAAAATCAAGTCTTTCTTTTGGAGATAAAGTCATATTTTCATGTCGATGAGGGTTTTGAAATTGTATAGAATTTATTCATGCCAATACCGTCTACCTAAAACTTTGGTATTGTGAATGTTTCACTAACATATTTGTTTACACATGAACACAAATAGATTTGGGACTCATTTTTGGCCTCACATAACTTCACCATTATCAACTAAGATATTAATAATTGATTCAAGAGATAGTCCTATTAATGTAATGTTTGTTAACTATTAATTTTGTCTTAATATATGACATAATTATAAAAATTTAAATCATCTTCTAAAATTTTGTGTTTACTCAATTACATTATCTTTATGGTTTAATAGTAATACATTGAAATAATACTACCATCTCTCAAAGTCCATGGAAAAAGATAATCCTCATGAGAATATATTAACACGTAAATATATTAACAAGAGTTATGGAGTTGTCTAAACATGAGTTGTGAGGTTGTCACACATAAACACTTAAACAATAACCTTCAAATCTGGAAAAAAAATTTTTTTTTGGAAAAGGGCCTTGAGAGTTTCAACATTCAATAATATTTCTAACAAGTCTCTCATTTATGGTACAAGGCATTCACAATTTGAATGAATTCGAAGAGGTTCCAAAAGGTGAAGCTAGAGAAGATGGTCAACCTAACCTACTTTACATTTAGAATTTCAATATTTGATCTATAGTTTAGACGTTGATGTTATTCTTTTAGAGCTCGGATTTATGCCCTACTGCAATAATAATGGTATCGTAGCCACTTTTGTGGCCTCATGCGAGTAAGAAAATATACTCCATCACTTATTTTGATGGATCTCCATATCCTGTTTCAAAACTCTACAATATTACATATGCTGGAAGAATGCTACCAAAGATTGCTAAGTTTGGATTTCTAATATATGGTCAATATGGTGAACACTATGGATCTCTATATCTGTTTCAAAACTCTACAATATTGCATATGCTAGAAGGATGCTAGCAAATATTGCTAAGTTTATCACTTATTTTACACCAGCTGGTTTGCATTTAAATGATTTATATCCACGAGCCAATGCTAAAACACTTACAAAAAATGCATTCTAGGATGACTCTACCTTGAATCTCATGGAAACTTGTTCGGACAAGAACATGAGACCAACAAATGTACTTTATGTTCTCATCAGTACTGAAATGTGACATGTGTGACAATCACTTCAACACAATTGTACTTGATCTATCTCATTCACAAATCTAGAAATTTGTTTCTAGAGTAGCACTCTTTCTCATTCTTTTTCTAGACATGTAGATAAGAATGTTGTTGTTTCTTATCTACCAAATACAAAAATGTTTTTTTATACAACATCATTTTCTTTCAAGTTGAATGCAATGCGTTGTTTATGCCCATATTGTGCTCGTTATGCAGGTTAACAAATGCAAATTAGGCCTTTATGTTGATGTGCATGTTTGTGTTACATCCACGGAGCTCCAATAATAAAATTTTCATCTTTGACATCTTGTCAATGGAATGCACTGCTTTAGTTGTTCTAGATTGTTTATTATTTGTGTCATGTATATGATTCACACTTGATATTTGTTGGTTTATGGAGGGGACACGAAACCTTCACTGAAAAAATATATTGCCTTCTCAAAGAAGACACGTCATTGTTGATAAAGCATCCTTATTTCAACCGAGGAAATACAACCCTCCCTTTAGCAAGTGCTTCTTTCACTACAAATATACCTCTGACATTTTCATGCATTCCACTGCCTACATGCATTGAATTTTATTACATGATGCTCAAATTGTGTATCTCCATCACAAGTGTGTGTCATTCCCTTAAGTTAAATTGAAAAAAAAATGTTTATCATTGGTGCTACCATCAATTTAATAAAATTGCTTAAGCTTGTCGATTCATATTTGTAATTCGCAGTGATACTCGTTGATTTTCAACTTTCATCTCATGTTGTGAGCTTTTGTTTGCTTCACCCCTATATCGGCGTGTCCATTACACCTTAGGGTGCAATTGCTAGTTTTGGAAAAAGGCCTTCTCATTTTTGGCAATAGCTATTTCATTTATATTTCTAACAAGTCTCTCATTTATGGTACGAGGCATTCACAATGCGAATGGATTCAAAGAGGTTATAAAAGGAAAAGCTAGAGGAAATGGTCAACCTAGTTGAAAGGCCCTAAAAACTAAAATATCTCAACCATCTCTCAAAGACCACGAAAACTCATTATACTCAAAAGAGTACATTAATTGGCCTCCCATGTGCAACACAAGGTATGAACAACGCAGCTAGATTTAAAGGGGTTTCAATAGGCTTAGCCATGGGAGATGTTCAACTTAGTGCAAAGCCCCCAAAAAGTCAAATCTCTCCTACATCTCTTTAAAACCATGTATACACACAATCCTCATAAAAATAGATTAACATATAAACATAAGGTTGTCTACATAGGAATCATGAGGTTTTCTCGAATATATGCACATGTAAAACATAAAAAAAAACTTTAAATTCCATAAGAAAACAACAAATTTATTAGCATAAGGATTAAGAATTTAAGCTTTGGATTATATTTCTAACAAGCCTCTAGTGCGTGGTATGAGGCATTCACAACGTGAAAGGATTTGAAGGGGTTAGAAAATCAAAAGCTATAGGATATGATCAACCTAATTGAGAAGCCCCAAAAGCTCAAAATGCTCCTTCGTGGTCTCTTCAAGATCCCATAAACACATAATTCTCAAGAGAATACTTTAAGTGATCTATTATGTAGAATATGAGACATGACAAAAGAAAGTGGATTCAAAGGGTTTCCAATAGGTTGGCGGTGATCGAGTTACTCCACAACATGCCTACAAGTTACACAACAAGCAACACTGAGTCACAAACATATATTAATATCAAGGTCTATACAACATCTATAAACACTTGCTCTTAATGGAGCTTTTGAACTCTCTCATGGAGTTATTACAGACTCTTGGTACTCCTGTAAGGAGCTACCCAAGACTAGTTATCTTCTCAACTTGGCTCTATGACCTACATAAGACTTAGCCGCTATTTTTGTGGGCTTTGGCGTTTCACATGCACCTGCAACCATTGATTGCCACCTCTGCCTAGAGCCTTGATGGATTTTATTCTCTCTTTTCACTTCATTTCTGGGCTTCCTTTTCATGTTTCTTTTACACGCACTCCTCTTATCTTCTTCTCTTTCTCTTTTGTTGCTTCCCTTCTATGACCTTCTTTCACGGGCCCTTTTTCTTTCCATGGCAGCACACTGCTTACTCAATCCTTGCACAATATTTCTTGTGCTCTCCTTTCTTTTCCTTTCCCATGGTATATTTCTTTTCCATGTTGCCTATTGTGTTGCCTCATATCGGACTTCCCTCATATGCACATCTATTTCTCCATGCTCTTGTGGGTTTGAACCCACTTTCTGCCACTCTTCTCTTCCCCTCCTTTTCCTTCTCTATTCTCTACCCGAGGATTCCCTTCCTCATGCATTCATTTTATCATGCACGCTACTTTGCGTAATTATTTTTACAGTCCTCATTATTGACCCAATACCTCCTTGCGGGCTTCTCCTTCATGTTTCTTCTTTGTTGCCTCTCTATCGTCCTTACTACATTGGTGCTTCCTATCTTTCGCACGTTTTCCTTCATGCCTTCTCCTCAAGCTATACTTGTGTCATTTTTTCGCACGATCTTCCTTGGTTGCAGACTTTATCTTCTTCCCCTCTTGTTATGAAAATTTTTGTCTACACTTTCCTTCACTTCTTCTCTTGGACCTGTATTGGGAAAACTTCTGGGCTCCTTTTTGTTGCTCCCCTCTTTCCTTTATTTCCTATGGGGAAAATTCTTCTCCCTTGCGCAATCTCTGTTCTTGGTTGCAGTCATCTTCTCTCGTCCACTTTTTTGCATGTTTTACTTCCTTGTGACCTTTGCGGGCCTCTTCTCTCTCCAGTGTGCTCCCTTTTACGCGTACTCTAACAACCTCCTTCAATTTTCTCTTCTTTCATTTCTTTTGGGGCGAATCCTTCTTCGTCTTTTGCTTCTTTCACATTGGTGCTCCCATTTCCAGACACATCTTTGTATTTGTGCCCCATCACTCCTTTTCCCGAGCTCTTCCTTTTGCACAATCTATTAGGCCCTTTTCTCCATCTATAATGATTGCTCTTAATGCACGCTCCTCTCTTTTAGTTGCGTGTTCATCTTGTCCTCTTCTTTGGCTTTACACACTTCTCTCCATTATTCCTCAATGGCCTCCAACTATGACATTAGGTCACTCTCCTCCATGTTTTCATGGTCTCCCATGACCACCTGTATTATAACTTCCTCTTGTTTCTTCTCCGTGTGAATTCACTATTATTAGGCAAAGTGATTTTCCTTGCACTTTACTTTTTGTTCTACACATGACATTGTCGCGTACCTTCTAGTGGAACCATATCCTACCTTTGCACCTAGCTCTACTCTTGAGCTTCCCTTACACACCTTTTCTTATGCCCCAATGTGATGGTAATCCTACACTATCACTACCTTTTTGTGATGCTCCCGCATTAGATTTCTCTTTGTTTTTGCACCTTGTTTGTGTAACTCTCGATTGTGCTTTCGCACATGTTCGACCTCTCACATTTTTGTGCACCACCATATGGCTTTGGTGCTCTATTCCTTCTTTTAGTAAGGTTAGACAAAACGTCCTCCCATCTTTGCACGCCTTCACTGTGTCGGCTCTACAATTGTAGAAAATTTGCCTCCTTAGAAGGACATGACATGCATCCATTTGTAGGATGTTGCACAATACCCTCCCGACCTTCCACCAACTAGTAATTTGATAAGGTTTGGGTGTCCTCTTCACACCAAACCCAAATTTGGTACCATCTCCTCTATGACTAAGGTTTTGGTATTTCCACCGCCGGCCATCAATAGGAAACACTTAACGCTTGGTCTTGCACCTTGTGCGGAATATTTGTCACCAATTTTATGATGACTCCACCTTTGTTGTCTTCAACACTTGGCCTTCTCTTAGACACTCTTCATTTTCCCAAGTCTAACCTTTATATCTCAATGAAGAAAAATAATGGTTCTATGATATTGACATTTGTTCGTTAACATCAAAGATTGTCATTGACTATGTTTATCCGTGAAGAGTTTTTATGTAAGATAAGAAATATGTAGCTTGAAATATGAATCATTTGATCAAATGTATTTTTTTGTCAATTAAACTTGTGCCCCACATTCCAAAGGATAATGGTCCTTATAATACAAATTTGGATGTTTTCTACCAACTATAATTTCTAATACTCATAAAATTTTAATTAGGTCACCAAATTATAATTAGTTTGATTTCGATGGCTAAATAATATGTGTTGTTCATTTGGAGAACTTAGGTGGGATCAAGGAGAATAATCTACTTCCATAAAAAAAAAAAATCATCCTCCTTGGAATTAAATGGTCTTCATGATAATATAATTATTTTTTATTCCTTTACCAACTTTTAGTAGTTCGATTATGTTTTTATTGCTCAATTTCAGTCTTAACTTTTGATAATCAAGTGAGATAGATCAAATCTATGGATTTGAGTAAAAATCTAGCTCCTCTAAGAGACTAGATAAATATAACTAGCAATCACACCCGAATGGTGCAATAAAGACACTATAGGGGCATTGAGGAAGTTAAAGTTGGATTATAGGTAAAAACTTGCAAGAGAAAGAGGAAGAGAAATGAAGAAGGGGGTTGTGTGAAGAGAAGTTTAGTGGAGAGAAAATTTAATGAAGGTGATCCTCCTCTTTTTTCTAGCAAGCCACATATGGACCACGTGTTGTTTTTAAAAATCGGTTGAAGGAGAAGGGGGTATGAGGTGGAGATCCTTGAGATAACATACTATGAAGATACCTCTAAAAGTAAACCATTGTCATTCAATACTCTTAATGTCAATAGTTCATTTTTTGAGATGTCATCCCTTGTATTTTATGAATAGTTAGAGACAATTCCATGTAGAGAAAGGGACATGTCGAAGGGACATGACATCCCTTATCAATCTGATATAATTTTTAAATAACCATAACACATGATAGGTTAGGTGGTTTTTTATTA
The DNA here is from genome assembly GCA_018340775.1 of Taxus wallichiana var. yunnanensis. Taxonomy (NCBI): domain Eukaryota; kingdom Viridiplantae; phylum Streptophyta; class Pinopsida; order Cupressales; family Taxaceae; genus Taxus; species Taxus wallichiana. The sequence continues at coordinate 256,480,176 of CM031241.1, read as the reverse complement.
GCTTTATAAATAATAGATTTAACTTGGTTGATTTCACCATGGAAAAGCCTAGCCTCTACTCACAAGATAGCAAAAAGACAACCCTATGGCCCTTATAACTCAAAGAAATTTTCGTTGTAATTGATATTTATCCAAGTTAGATAAGATATTTCATCTTGTATGTTTTGTATTACTAGGAAATAAGAACCTTTAATGACTTCAAAGTTTCTTGGTTGTGTTGGTGAAGGAAATTATTTTTATGAACAAATGATAAGGAATGCAAACATTGTCTTTCTTTTGGAGACAAATATAAAATTGTCATACAATGCGCAGTTTGAAATTGTATATAAAGACATCTCGGACTAATACCATCTTCCTAGAATTTTGATAACATGAGTGTTTCGTTGGTATCTTTGGTTACACATGAACATAAAAATATTTGGGATTCATCTTCACTGACACAACTACCATTACCAACTTATTTTGGTGTCCCCAAGATTTCACCCTGAAATCTGGGACTACCCCTTTTTAAATTTTTCGTTCTTTTTAAGTGATGGGTCATGTTTTTGTGTTTTGTTTTGCCTATTGTTGTTCGCATTGCTCAAAGGTATCTCCAAGAATTCATAAAGCCACGTTCGTCAAATACCCATATGCAAAAGCTCACTCAATTCCCTTCCCAAACTTAGTTTGGTTATATAAAAGCATTTTATTTATTTATTTAAATAAAAATAAATAAAGTTCTTTTAAAAATAGATTGAGCTAAAATTAGAGAATTGAGGTTATATAAAGCACTTCACCCCATCATTATTACCACACCAGTATTACTTTCACCTCAAAGTGGAGCATTCACCCAGGGAAGAGTTTTTACAAACTAGCTAATTGGAGAATTATTTTCAAGCAATTGCCCGCAGCTTCTTTCAGGTATTTTGTTTTTATTTATTTCTTTTGTGTTTTGGTTTCAGTCTTTCTCCATGTTCCATCTGGAATTCCCATGGCCTTTTCTTTCTTTCTGCCATATCTAGTCCAATTGCATAGGGTTTTGAAAAGCCATTCTTTGCCTCAGACAAAGGGAAAATTAATTGATAAATATTGGTTTTCAAGCTATTATTTTCAACACAACCCTGAGGAAAGAATGCAGTGTTTTGCAAAGGAAATTCTTGTAGATGTTTGTGGTCTTGTCTGACTAAATTGAAAAGAATCCAATTGCTTCAAAATCCACGCAACTGCCCTCTCTAAGCTTCCACGCAATTACCTAGACCAAGTCGTGGTTTTTGGAAGTAAAAGTCACTTAACCAAGTTGTGGTTTTTGGTTGCCTTCCTCCTTCAATTTCCACACAAGTATTTTTAGTGTAAATCATGATTATTGGCTACCTTGTCTTATCAAATTCCACATTGTCTTCCCACTTCAAAATCAACAATGGTATTTTAAGTACAAGTCGTGGTTTTTAAAGTCCTTGTTTGCCAATTTTTAGCTTCCTTCCCTCTCTAATTTCCACACAAATATTAAAAGAAGGAAATTGCAAGCTAAGTCGTGGATTTTGGCTGCCCTTCCTCTTCAATTTCCACACAATTCTTAAAAGGAAATTTCACTTCTGCAAGTCGTGGTTTTTAAAAGGTTTGTCCTCCTTTGCAAGCTGCCTTCCATTCTCAAAATTCACGTTGCCTTCCTCCTTCAATTTCCACGCAAGTCATTAAATCAAGTCATGGTTTTTGAATGCTTTGTCTTCTAATTGCAAGTTTCCTTCCTCCAATTTTAACGTAGCTTTTTAAAGGAGAGTTCACTTAAGTTGTCATGAATAATCATTGTCTTGTCTTCCAATTAAAAGTAGTTGCCCTTCCTCTTCAATTTTCACGCAAGTCTCTTAAGTGAAAATCAATGCAACCTTGTGTGAATAAAAGCAAATGATGTTAGGGAAAATTGTGATTCTCCCATGCTTTGTCTTCTCTTTACAAGCTTCCCTTCCACTCTAATTTCCACGCAAATATTAAAAAGAAGAAATAGCAAAGCAAGTCATGGTTTTTGAAGTCCTTGTCTACCAATTTACAAGCAATTTGTATTCCAATTTCAACGCAACTATTCTTTGCCCAGACACAACCCATGAAAATGCATGCAAAGTCTCCAAGTTAATCCCTCTAAAAGCCCATCCATGTGGTTCTCAATCTTCTAGTTAAACCCATGTTGAGCCCGCTTCTCTTTGCTTGCATTCGGAATAATTCCTGAAATTATCGGTTTCCCATATATATAAATAAGAAAGTGATGAGTTGCATATTTGTTTGAATTGTTTATAGGAATATTTCACTTGTGCACATACTTGTGAGAAGGAAGTTGAGGCCAATGTTAAATACATTAAATATATCTTCAGAATTAGGAGAAGTAGTTGCGCTTTCTACACACACGGATCCGATTTCACAACTACAAAAGCTTCAAGCAAGGTGGAAACGGGAAGTCTCGGGAAAAGCAGTGTTCAAATAAAATGAAGTTTGATGACAAAGGTTATCTAGTAGAATCATGCATAGTGTCCAGAATTGTTGAAGTGAGTGATACAAACATGGGGCACATGTTTATCGCTGAATTTAATTGTGAGATCAAGGGCAAGAATGAAGTGTTGTAGCTGGAATATCTTCTTTCTTCTTTCTTCTCTTTTTCTTATTTTCTCGGAAAAAAATTGTAAAGCTAAAGTAATTGAGTTAAAATCCATTTCTTCAATTTAATGAGAAATTCAATTACTTGAAATAGGTGGCAAACATGCAAGGCATTGATTTAGTCTTCAGTTGTAAATCATACATGTCATGCAAAGAGGAATTCCAGGAGGAAGATTGCCAACTGTTTCCTTTTCATAGCTTCCACATGCAGGAGTTCATTGAAAGTTTCCTATTTGTATTTTCCCTCTATGCACTATAAATAGAGGAAAAGCTTACGAGTTAAGAATCATCATAATTTCTTTTCTTCATTAGAACTTGTTTAGTAGAGGCTTTTGTAACTAGAGCATTCTTGATTTTTCAGACTTTGTGTTGGATCCCTTGATGTGATTTCTGTGGCGGGATTGAATAAAATGTGGATTTCTGGAGAACTTTGTGTATACATGCTTTCCTAATTACTTCCATTCAAAGGTTTTAGATAAACTTTGTGTTATCTTAAATCTAAGTTAGAAGTTATTTCTTTCCCTTATTGTTAAATGTTGTGATTTCTTTGTTTATTTAATTTGTGTGGATGAGACCAACTCTGATAACTATTGGTTGATTCAACACATCTTCCTTTCTTCTTTCCCTACTTCTATTTTTCTCCCTTCTGCAAATATTCCATCACAACTGCTTACTTGTTGCCAAATTACCCAATTGTGGTTCATAAGCTGAGGGAATTAAAGTAAAACCCCTTAAAGTAGTTATTAGGATTCACCCCTACAAAATAGATAAACATCTTACACGGGAGCTTCACCATTAAATGAAGGAGATTTATCTCATGACTACCTAGGTTTTACATTGTGCATAAAATCTAGCCAACATATTTATCAATAATGGATATAAGTGATTGTCTTATTTAATGTAATTTTTGTTGATTATTAAATTTGTGTTAATAGCTACCAACCTAAAAAACTCCCAATTTTTTATTAATTATTTTGTAAATTTTTGGGATTACTCCAATTACATTATTATATTGCTAAATATTAATAGATTGAATTAAGATAATGTAAACACTTATCCTCACACGAATAGATTAACACGTTGTACAGAAAAAAATGTGTTAACATGAAAACATGAAATGACTTATGAAACCAATTCAAAATTATATCTAACACAATAGTTCATCTACCTCAGATGGAGCAGAGATAAAAGGGGGAGAAAGTGATATACTTGTACTTACCTACAAGTGAAATCCTCCTCCTTTGATGAGTTTGATTTGCTCCTTTGATTTGTTTTTTGAATGGTTGTAAGGATGCTTCAGATCTTGGAAAAAAATTAGCAGCACCTCCCCTTGATCAAATGCTTGATTGAGCTTGATGGAATGTTATGAAGATTTCTTAGATGGCTTGAAGATTGGGCAACATTTACTTGCAAATTTCTAAGGTGCTTGCCATGGAGGGTGGCACCTCTATTTATAGCTAGAGGAGGCAAAAATCAATGGTTGAGATCTTTCCATGGTGGATTAGATCAATGGTTGAGAATGGATGAGAGGGGAGAATTTTCTAGATGTAGAAAATTCTAGATTTCATGAGAATTCTCCATTGAATTAAAAATTCAATGGAATAGTGTATTTTTATTTGAATATTTGAAAATGGGAGGGAAGAATGGAGAGGCTTCTAGAAATAGAAGCCTCTAGATTTGGAGGGGCATTTAGCTTGTGATTAGGTGAGATTAAGTATGTTTAATGAAGTGATTAGATGGATAAGCTAGGCATAGAGTAGGTGTAGGGTAGGTGGTAGGTGAGTGGGTATTTTTAAATTGGTAGAAATTAGTTAATGAAGATTATTTAGTATGATAAATAAAATATTAATGAAGTATTAATATTTGTAAGGATGTAATGGGATTATGGAATAGATGGGGAAAATAATTGAAGTATAGTTATATAATAATTAATTAATTATATAATTAATTATTATATGGTTTATAATTATTGTATTATTTGCTAAATGACTATGTCGACATTTTTCCCTCTTTGAAATGTTAACAATGACAGTTCAAAGAAAAGAAGAGAGGATAGGATAAATGGAGAGGTGATGCCCCCTCGAGGGGTTAGGTGGGGAGGAATGAGTCGGGTAACTACTCGAAAAGAAGAGATACCCAAGGGGATGAGAGATGATTAGAGGAGTTGAGGAAATTGATGATGAGGGTGTAGAATTGATTTAGAATATTGAGGATGAGAATGTAGGATTATAGGATGAGAAGATGAAGGATTAGAGGAGAGAAAAGAGGATTTAGAACACGAGGATTAAAGAAGTAGAAGATGTAGAGAGGAGTAGATTTGAGGATTGTAGAAGAAAAGGAGATTAGAAGATTAGAGGAGGATAGGATTAGAGGATGAGAAGAGATTAGAAAATAGGATATAAGAGAGGAGGGGGAGAGTAAAAGATTAGAAGAGAGAAGGATTAGAGGAAATTGGAAGATTAGGAGAGAAGAGTAGTAGAAGTAGGAGATTAGAGGAGGGGATAGAGAATATTGGATGCCCCAATCAACAATATATGAAGATTGAGGAGGTTGGATGTAGATGATGCCCCAATCAAGGGGTTAACTGTTGAGGATGTTGAATTATAGGATGTGGGATTTGGATATGTTGGATTATATGATGCCCCATTCGAGAGGATAGGATTGAAGAGTTTGGATTTTGATGTGAGGATGTTGGATTTAAAGATGTTAGATTTTGAGATGCCCCAATTAAGGGGGAGGATTGAAGATTTTGGATGCAAGATGATAAGATTTGGATGTGGATATTGAGTGACAGATAAAGGATGGATTGGATAAGAGGATGAAATGATGATGATAGAAGGGGGATGATGCCATAGAGTTCCCAAAGGTGTATCATCATTATCTATGTTATGAATGTGGCATAGAGCAAGATGCACTATGGTATAAAGATCGTAATGACTGAATTTCCAAATGCCCATATCCTCATATCATCGACATATCAATATAAAAAAATATGGTCCTCGTATATCATTGGATCTTGCAAAAAGAAAAAAATGGCCTCATATAATTAGACTATGTAAAAAACAAAAGGGTCTCATATCATCGGCCAAAATAAAAATGCATACAAACAAGCAAAAGCACACACATTGCATTTTTATTTTTATTGTTTTTTGAATTTTTAGATTGTTTTTATTTTTAGATTTTGCATTTTAGATTATTTATATTTTGGATTTTTGATGTTGGAATTGGATAGGTGATGGGGGATGGGAAGGAATGTAAGGTGGGATGTGAATTTCTCCTATAATTCCCAAAGTGTGTTTGGGTAGGATGAAAGAGGAGTGAGGGAAATGGGATAGGTTGGATAGGATAGGGTTTGGTTGATAGGTTAGGATTAGATGGGATATGGGATGGGAGATAGATAGATAGGATGAGAGAAATTGGATAGGTTGGAGAGGATAGGGATTGGTTGATAAGTTATGATTAGAGGGGATAAATGGATGTGTGCCCCCAAGTGTAAAGTAGGTGACCGGTGTGGATGGATGGATTAATTTTATTTGGCCTCAAGTGTAGGGTAGGATTGGAAGTGAGTGGTATGGATGAAAATGAAATAATCATCGATTACCCACAAATGTTCAATCCTAAGGGGAAAAGGATGTGGATGTGATGGAAGGAAGGAAGATGACATCAGTGATTTACAAAAGATGAGCCTAACGACACATATTATAAGGAAAGATTCACACTAAAACAAAAGCGTGACCAAGGGGATAAACAATACCTGGAAACATGTGAGCCCTATGTCTCTTCGAGATCGAAGTGTGTGTAATTGTGATGGTTAATTACCGTCTTGAAGTGAAGACTTAATGGGTAGTATGTGAAGACAAACTAGATAATGTATAGGGAGTGATTAATTCAAGTAGGTTGATGAAAGGTTAACGGAAGGTTAAGTCGTGCATTGCTCCACCGTCACTAGGTGTCCATAGCCCCAATAGAGATACATCTAATTCTTCTCACAACATTGCTCTACTGTTAGCCAGGTGTCCATAGCCTCAGTAGAGTTGCTGGAAACACCCATCGAGAGAGTCTTGAGGTGGATTTTATTGGATATTTGGAACTTTGATATGATTTTTGCTTTTTAATTTTTTGATTTGATGTTTTTGCATAAAGAGATTCCACTCTCTTGAAAACTCTCAAGGGGTTAAGAATCACCAGTGGCTTGATGGGGGGATGGAAATGAGTGTAGTGATGACATTGGCTAGAGTGTCATAAGATGCACCCAAGGGTCTTCACCACAAGTTGATTAAGTGTGTTAAAGTGTGTGGATCTCTAGGAGGACAATGGTGCTTAAATGTTGGAGGTAATGATAGCCCAAGGTCACACAGTTGTAGTAGGTACTATTACCTTACAACATGTGTGATTAAGTTGATCGAGTGTTCAAATGAATGGATTGTAAGAGGATATGAATGGATGTGATAATAAACATGGATTAGATGCAAAGGGGTTTGGATGTTGGATGGAAGGAGGATGGGTGGTAAAGAAAGAACATTTGTGCCCAGGTGACGATTTATGTGCTCAATCCATTTTTAGGTGTTTGGTATTCATAGGGGAATTAAAGAATTTTTATTGGATTGAGTGGTTGGGATGGTAGGATCAACAAGAGGGGTGGTAGAAATGGGTTGTAATGGAGTAGGGGGAGGGTTGTTGTTAGTGTTAGGTTTATAACCTAAGCCTAAACTACTCTGGATTTCATGAAGGGAGATGGGTTCGTGGATGCCTTGTTCATGGATGCCTAAGCCTTTGCCTCAATGTTTCATATTAGTGAACATATTTTTGGCTATAGGATATGAAGTGGATGGGGGAGATGATGTCATGTGGTCATCATGAGACTGGGGGATTGTAATTTTATCATCCGCTAAAAGGCAGGACTTGACAAAAGATAGGGGGTAAGATTTGTTTTGATTTTTGGTTGGTGAGGGATGTTTAGATGTACGATGAGATTTGGATGGTTGACGATGTTTGGATTTAGGGTGGGGTTTGGATGGTGGACGATGGTTAGAGATAGGGTTAGGATGGAAAGGTGGTGGATAGAGAGGTACAAGGATAAGAATTCCTTGGTTAATGAGGTTTTGGACATAAGACCTAAATTACATGCAACGATTGGTCAATGTCCATGGGTGTGATGGAAGTCACAATAGTAGTGTTCTCGATACCAAGATGGTTTGGGAAGGTTGTGATCGTGTGATTTGATTGGGGGATGGATGATCATGTTGAAGGTTTTTAAACGATGGAAGATGGTGGTCAAGGATTCTCCTAAAGGAGTGAAGTGGCATGAGTTAAATGGTTTTAGGGGAGTAGGAAGTAATGGTTTGGAGGGAGTGGGAAGTAAATGTGTAGGATTATGTGGATTATGAGATGGTTTAGTTGATTTGGTTTTAGGATTTGGATTATATTGTTGTGGCTTGTAGGATGAAGGGGGTGGATTAGGCATGGGGGTGAAGTGGATGGTTTGGTATTGGAGGCCGAGGTTTGAGTATGTGGTTTTGAGGTAGATGGTGTTGGCTTAGGATTAGATTGTTTGGGATTAGTAGATGTAGATGAAGGGGAGGGGGTAGATTTAGATGAAGAGGATGAGTGTGATATGGGGGTCACATTAGAGGCGGGTGATGTTGGGGATGAAGGAGTTTTGGGTGATGGGTGTGGTGTAGGAACCACATTAGATTTGGTTGATTTAGGGGATGAAGTAGATGAAGGTAGCATAAGAGCCTCGTTAGATTGGGTAGGAGATGGAGTGGGGAGAGGGTTGGGATTAGATTTGTTAGGTTTGGGAGGTGGTGACTTAGGAGTCACGTTAGATGCTTTAGGATTGGGGGATGGTGGAGATGAAATAGGATTAGAGGATATGATAGTGTTAGGTCTGGGTGATGAAGGAGATGGGTTAGGATTAGATGTGGATGAAGATGATGTGGGTGGCATAGTGGATGGTTTAGGATTGGGGGTAGAAGGGGATGAGGGTGACTTAGGAGTCACGATAGATGAGATAGTGTTGATAGGATTAGATGTAGGTGATGGAGGGGATGAAATAGGCTTAGGGGATAAATTTTATGGTGGATTAGGGATTGTGGGACAATCTAGGAGAAATTCCATAGGATCAGATTGAGATGATGAAGATGATGAGGATGGAGGACTAAGATGAGATGTGGGGATGATTTTGGATGAATTTGTTGTGGATATGTGAATGGGACTCGATGATAGGTTTGACGATGATTGGATTTAGGGGTTGAGATTTTGGATGGTGGTGCATGAGTTTTGATAGGAGGAAGGTGGGGGTCTTGATGATTGATAGGAGATTTAGGTGTTGGAATTGGGGATGGTTGTGTGGGCTTGGGATTGGTGGCTAGACTAGCAAGGACATAAAGGAGGTCCTCTTGGTCTAGGTCAAAGTTAGTGAGGTGGTAAAAGTCAACGTAATTGGCTTTTGGGGATAGATTTTTATGTTGTTTAGGTCATGGTGTGGATTGGGATGATTTGGTTTCCTCAAAGAGGAAGTCAATGGGGTGAGTGGTCTTAGGAAGAGGAATTTGTGAATGAGGTTGGATAGGAGATGATGGCTTAGGGGGTGATTGGTTGATTGAAGATCAAATATTTGTTGATTAAGATGTTAGATAATTTATAGATATTAGGATCAACGTGGGATGGTTGATTTGGATGACAAGGAGAGGATTGGTTAAGGTAGGATGTGAGATTTGAGATTTGTTTATTAAGATGTTGGATGGTGTGTGGGGCTTCATGGTCAAAGTGAGATGGTTGACTTTGATGGGTGGGGGATGATGGGATAACTTGGTTGATTGATTTAGAAAAGAGATAGGGGTTTGGGTGTTGGTTTAGAAAGGATGGGGATTGCGAGTCAAAGGCCATGGTTAGATAGGATGTGTGGGGGATTAGTTTTGGATTAGGATTTATGGTGATGGGATTAGGATGGGGATTGTTGTTTGATTAAGGATGTTTAATTATGATGATGTTTGATTAATTAAATTTTAAACCGGTGGAATGGCTAAGGGTGTTCACAAGCACACAACAAACATACAACACACCCTAGCTAGTCAAGTGGGTTTGCGCATCAATCTATATCCCACTTTCAATACCACACATCGACCACGATGCCACAAACTAGCTCTCCACCTATGTGTCAACGTGGGATCGACTAGCGAGTGATCTTGGGGAGTGTGACCTCCTTGCATTACAACTTAATATGCGGCCATGTTATCCCGTAAAATTGACAAGGGAATTTTACCGATAACCATACCGAAAATTTGTTCCGATCCTCGTCGTGGATCCTTGCGTCGGAAAGTTGCAAATCCCTTTTCCAGAAATCTGGTTTTTCGAACTTTGTTATTTTTGGTCCTTTTGGCTGGGCGCATAGAATGACTATGCAACATCAACTTTTGATGCACCCCCTTTAAACCTTTGGCGCATATTTTCCTGTGTCAACAGCATTTTGGTGCACCTTTCTATGTTGAGGCTTCCTACGTGTGCCAAGGCGCATGCGCCTTCCTGACGACAGAACATTTGTCGCCTCTTTTTGGTGCGCCTCGGCGCACATTTTTCTATGTCAACACCACTTTCGGTGCGCCAAAGGTGCACATAACTTCGTGTTGTCAGGTGCTTTGGTGCGCCAAGGGGCGCATGCTTCCTTATGTCGACAATGATTCCATGCGCCACTTGAAAATTTGGTGGCGCATTTATTACTTCTTCGCCTATATATAGGCGCGTCTGCGTTGTCATTATCACCAATGCTAAACACGTGATCTTTTCTCGAACCCGCCGCATTCTACCCTGTCACTTTCAACACGTTGTGGACCCGTTCTCACGCTTTTTCATCGTTTATATCCGGGTAAGTGGTTTTCAGTCTTTCGTGCTTTTTGTTTTTGTGGATTTTGATTGCTAGGATGGTTCAGTAGGATGAAGAGAATAGATTATGATCTTGCCCCCCCCCCTTTCTTTGTCCTTCCACATTTCCTCCTCTTTCCAGATCTGCTGGAAGAAGAAGCTCTGTCTAAAAATGATGTTGGCTTGATGATCCTTCTTGGTATTGCACTCCTTCATATGAACCTTGAGAAAGCTAAAACTTATGTGGAAACCCCTCTGAGAGAATGAACAGACCTAAAAACCATTTTCACCTGTGGCGCATAAACTTGCTATGCAACATCAAAAACAGTTGCGCCTTTGGCGCATCTGTCGCCTCTGTTACATCATAAAAAGATGCGCCCTCATGGCGCATTTCTCTCGCATGCTGCAACCGCTTCCCGTGCGCCCCCTTAAGCGCATCAAATTTGGATGCAACATAAAGATCTCGTGCGCCTTTGGCGCACCCAAAGATCCATGAAACACCCCTTTCATACACGTTAAGTACAAAGCCATAACGGCGCAGCGCATTCCTCATTACACAGAACATCATGTTGTGTAGACCCTCATGCGCCGCGCCAAGTTACCTTTGGCGCACGAAAAGTTCATGTTACAAAAACAATACATGCGCTTTGGCGCACCATTTCCACACAACATGAAAAATACATGCGCCTTTGGCGCATCCCGTCCCCTATGTAACACCAAATATCCATGCGCCCTTTACAAAATATACCCCGCAAAGATCTATGCACCATGCGCCTTTGCACGATTTAACCCTTGCAACACCTTTTTTCTGTGTGCCTTACCTATTTAGGCCCCTGTAAGCTGCAGCTTTCATGCGCCCTGCACCCTGAGCCTCAAAATCACTAACTCTTTCTTCTGTTAACACTTCAATGGAAGATCAAATGACTAATACAACCTTTTTGCATTGGGTCTCGCTTCTTCTTCGTGCAGATCAGCAATTAAGCTCAGAAGAACATATGTCTACATCAAGCAAGAGACCTACCAAATCCAAAGGCAAGGCCAAACTTACAGAAGAAGAGATGAAATATAAATATCAGAGGGTCAGAATGCCTGACTCCCAGGCCGAATGCGACCTAGACATCAGAGACTCAGAGTTGGGTCACATTGATATGGAGGAATTCTGGGTCAGGACTCAGAAGGTAACAAGAAGTCCATGGATGGACAAACTAATGGGCAGTGCCCTACACTTCGCTGGAGGAATCCCAGTCAGCACCGTCAACAATGAATTCATGATGGTGGTTGCCCGGTGCTACAACAAGGACACAAGGTGTGTCGTAAATGACAAGGGCGAGGTCGTCATTAACCTCACTGCCCGCCACTTTGAAATAATACTCAGCATTCCTCATCATCGGCACTTTGTGGCCGTCAGTCGAGAGGATTGTATTAAGGCCTGGGACGACAACGAAGATCAGTGCATGCAGCTGATGAACGAGGTCTATTTGAAAAACAAAAAGGTAGTGACCCGATGGCCACAAATCATTCACCGCAGTGATTTTTCAGAGGAGCTCAGTGACACCATCACATTCCTGAGCAGGGTCTTTGGGCTTCCTGATGCCCACTTTTTCCATAAATGGATGTTGCGGTACTTAGAGACCATGAATAAGAATATGCCCGATCAGCGCTTCGAATGGGCAGAGATTATAAGCAGACCTCTCTCGAACAGCAACTTCAACAATTCAATACAACAGGGAGATTCTACATGAATTCCTATGTTGTTTACGCTGCAGCATCAGAAAGAGACTACCCAGGCCTGATGCGGAGTGGGGTTTGGCCTCAGGTCAAAATATATGAATACTACCCAGAGTTGAGGCTGGAAAATAGCATCCCTCAATTCACAAAGATCAACGATGTGTTTTTCTACCACATCATCTACCTGTTGAGGCCAAATATGACTTACGGTCGCACGACCAAGAGCATAGTGGTAGCCACTGAGAAATGGGGGGCCCTGTTCACCCAATTTCCCACGTTCACCTATCTGAGGGCAGCCAACTTCTTGGGAGAGCCAACTAGACTGCCAAGGTATGCTGGACCCAAGTTGATTCTGCTAGAGCTGTCAAGACAGCTGATCACCTATCATGAGAAGTGCCTCAAAAGAAAGAAGGGTGGAACTCCTTTCCCCCTCACAGTGGGCAAATATACATGCCTTACCCATCACAAGGCAAAGGACATGTTCGCAGAGTAATGGAACTGCTTAATTTGAAACATGATTTCCCGGCCAGGCCTACCTTTGACCCAAGAAGTTGTCTGCCAAGGGCTAAGCTCGATCCAATCCACATCCCTCAGATCGAGGACATCTACATCGACGTCATTCATGAGGTTGAGCTCAGGAGAAAGGACCATTCTCGTTTGGCCTTGGCAGAAATCATCCAATACGGGGTAGCAATTGTCCCCAAAGGCTTCCAAACTACTGAGGATGAAGTAGATCAAGTATATCATAACACAGATGGGGACAATTGGCCTTTTCTAGCCATTGACAGGACTAAGGCACCTCAGACAATTGAGGAGAGGGTCAAGGAAACTCTGCGCAGAACAGAGCATTGGTGCCGAATGAACGGATTAATCTACCTCGGGGTTGATTTCACAACCTCCCCATTGGGTAATGCACCTCCTCGATCTAAACAACAGCCTAAAGGCAAGGGCAAAGGCATAGAGGGTGAATCCAGCACCACTCAAGAAGAAGCTCCTGAGAGTCCTCCTTCCGCGGCACCCGAACAGGTCATAACTCGGTTACGCCAGAGAAAGAAGCAGAAGAGGATGTTCCAATAAGCCCATCCACTCGTGATTTCGGCATTCAAGCTACAACAACCGAGGTCCCTTCCCCTTCTTCTTCTCTTCCTTCCTCTCCTTGAGTGACTCAAGCGACCATCCCTTTAGTCGTGTCCTCTCCCCTTCTTCTACTATTCCCCTTGCTTCTTCGTCTATCTTCTCTTCCCTCGCGGATCTTTCCCCCTCCATTTCTTCCTCATCTCTCGAGCTCCCTTCCCTTCCTATGTCTTCCTCACCGCAATATCCCTTCCTCCCATGGACACTTCTTAATTGTTCTTTCCATGCCACCGCCACGTGTCTCCACGTTTTTCCCTTCTTCTACTGTGGCTGCCCCCTTCTCTGTTTCCGGCCCTTCTCCCATAAGTCCAGCCTGGATCTCCCAGCAATTAAGTCAGCAAAAAAGGAAAGTTCCCATCGCTCCGATGGACTTTTCTGTAATCCCATCTAAGGGGGCAAAGAAGCAGAAGCCCATCACATGCTTCTCTCAAAGTGCTTCGGGAGAGAGGGTAATGGAGATCGCGTACCCCAATCCTCTCAAGGAGAAAAAGGATCTGTCTCCGACAGATTATACTGTGACCCAAGTCACAATGGGGACGTCTTCTGAAAGCCTTCAGGGGGAGGCCCTTTCTGCAGTTGACGCCCTCTGCAAGAAGCTTCAGGAAACAAAAGAGGAGAAAAGGCAACTGAAAGAGCAAAATAAATATCTGCTCCAAGCCTTACAGAAAATGGGCAGTGCGCCTCCCACAATTGCCGCCGAGACTTCTGAGCTTCTGAGCCAGGAGAAAATTAATGAATATGCAAAGATCGGCGAGCAGGGTATGGTCGTTTCCGCTTGGAGGAGCCAGATCCTCAAAGACAGTGAAAAAGTAATCGCCAAGTTCTCTGACTTGTATTTGAACATCAACAAGGCAAATAAAGAGCTCCAAGCGTTAGCGGGACCCATATCGAAGAGCTAGAACATGCTAGACTACAAAGACGAGACCTTTCAACAAATGTTTGACTGCTCATCAAGATCTCGTCAAGTTCGCGTCTTCGCCATCCTGGGCCCTCAACAAAATCATGTCCACTCTGGATTACCGGGTGGATCAGCTGGAATTTGTCCTAGAAAAGATCGACAAGGTGAAGGAAGAAGCCCTGGACGCGATGCACCAAATGGAACGGATCGTTCTCAACATGACGCCAGGGTTGCTTACTCCTTCCTTCACTTTAAGAAAAGCCGATGAAACCATCCAGATCTTCAAGGAGATCATTTCTCGAGGGATGGGGCCAGAGGTCACTTTTGACGTAGAGTCTATCAACAACCTGCTGGCCTGTCGGGACTTCATTGGGTTACTCATTGAAGCAGAAAAAGACTATTCCAAACTCCCCGAGAAACTCATAGATGAGTGGGAGACTTGTGAGGCGATCAGTGAGCGGCACAAGGATCCTTCCCAGGATCAACTAGGGCCCATGATCAACAAGTTCATGGAATACCGCTCTCAATTCCACATCTCGTCACCTGAGCAGCAGCAAAAGCAAGCTACTCCCTTTCGGCCGCAGGATGACGATGATGAATAGTGGCTTCTTTTTCTTCTTCTTCTTCTTCTCTCTCTTCTTCGACTTTCTTTTTGGGAATATCTGGAGTATGTTGACACAAACGATGACATCATCCATGTTGCACCATGGGATGATGTCATCCATCAAGTTGTCAAAAGTCAACATGACTTTTAGATATTTTGTAAATATCTTTGTAAATAAGTGGTTGGCTCCTTTTTGCCTTCTTTTCTCTCCTTCTTCTATAAATACCCCAATACTTGTTGTATTGGGGGATGAGTGAATATTTTTCAGATGAAAAATAGAAGTGAGGAGAAAAGACTTTGAGCTTTTTGTAATAGAAGGAAAATATTAATACAATATTTAGACTTTGTGTTGAATACATGTGTTATGTGCATTAGATCTTTCTTACGCGATCTCGTGTTTATTCGTTAGATCTGCTTGTTTTATTGTCATTTATTCATCGGATTGCTTTGTTCGTTTATGCAAGTAGGTTTGGCTCTGTTTACTACCAATCCCAAAACATAAACCTTCTGACCCTTCTGCTTTGGAATTCATTTCTTTTCTTCCTTCGGACCTGCTCTTTCTTTATCCTCTCTTTCATTCCTTTCTTTTCGCAGTTGGAAACACCCTACTGGGATGAGATCCCAAACCCCCGAAGGCGGAATATTGTGAGACTTGCACAGATTCCTGCTGGTAGAATAGCAATAAACCAGTTTCACTTTGCTGACTCAAAGAGGGGCTATGCCCTGCACACTGTTGGCTCATTTATCCATAGATCTGCCCAAGCGACAAATTTTCGACCAACAGCCAAAATGTTACCTAGTATAGGATGCATGAGCTCACCAGAGCTTCCCGATATACTTTGCAGTACGTGGGGCCCAAGTCCATGTTGTAAGGATGTTGTCTAAGGCTTGGGTATTGGGACATGGAATCCCTCACTTCACGCCACTCTTAAAACAAGAAAGCGCTTAGCCAATAACGACAGTTGTCCTAGAATTTATATACCTCGTTAGAACACGAGGTGTGTCTACGTGCGTGGAGATGAAGCCCATGGTCACGAGACCCTAGGACTATGACAAGTGCATGGATATCACTTCCATGTCACGTTGCCCCTACAAAAGAAAAATGGGAAGGCTAGTTGCTTTTGATCCTCAAGATCATCCTAGGACGAAGAGAAGAGTATACACATTATCGAATTTGGGATGAACAAACAACAAAGGAAGAACACATAAAAGGATGATAAATGCAAGAAAATGGATGCAAGATAAAATAATTGAAAATTATGTAATGGGGTCTTCAAGAGGAGGCCCTGCAAAACAAAAGGATTAGTAGTTTGTTTTATACCCCAATGTCTTGGACTAAAAGAGCTGCAAAATAAAAAGGATTAGTAGTTTTAGATTGATTTTTTAATCTTTGGTAAGCATAGGAAGCTGCACACAAAGTGTTAGTAGTTTAGAACAAGAAAAGATAACTTAATGTGTAGTTAAAATAACAAGATTTAGGAAAATTAAAACCATGAATAAATTATCTTTCAAAATACTAAATTAACACTTTCATTGCATAGATCTTTTCAATACCTTTCCGGGAAAAACAACGGAGTCATTTCAAGTTTGTGATCAAAATTTATGGGTCTCGAAAGCTAGGCAAACAAAAGGCAAAACAAAAGTGCCAAAACAGAGCATAAGCGCCATTTCAGGTCATAAAATCATTGTTTCAAGTCACAAAAGCATTGTTCTGCACACAAACTTGTTGTTTTGCGTACAAAATACAATTTTGGGGTTTTAAGGGTTAAACAAAAGTGATGAAGTGTTTACAAATGCACTACTTTTTGGGCACCAAAATCTAGAAGTAAAATTGTGTCAGCATGCAAACATGAAATGACTTATGAAACCAACTCAAAACAAGATCTAACACAATAGTTCATCTACATCAAAAGGAGAAGAGATTAAAAGGGGGAGAAAGTGATATATCTTAGTACTTACCTACAAGTGAAATCTTCCTCCTTTGATGAGTTTGATTTGCTCCTTTGATTTTTTTGTCGAATGGTTGTAAGGATGCTTCAGATTTTGGACAAATTTCAGTAGCACAAGATATGTACACAAAAATAATTATGAGGTTTTTGGGCATTAGTTGTGAGGTTGCCTAAAGATATGTACAAAAATTAATTAAAAATAATCTTCAAAGTTTATAAGTGAATAACATTTCTTTTGGAATAAATCTTGTGTATCGAGCCTTTGGTTATATTTCAAACAAGCCTCTAGTGCATGACATGAAATATTCACAACGTGAGTGGAGTCAAAGAGATTTTATATGGAAAATTCAATGAGATGGTAAGCCTAGTTGAAAGGCCCCAAAAGTTAAAATAACTCCACCATCTCTTGAAGACCATGCAAACAAATTATCCTCAATATGGTACATTAGTTATTCGCATATACGCAACACTAGGTATGAACAATACTAGTGGGTTTGAAGGGGTTCCTATGGGCGTAGCGATGGGAGATGGTTAGCCTTGTGGAAAGCCCTCAAAAGTTTAAATATATCCTCAACCATCTCTCAAAGTGACCACATAAACACACAATCCTTACAAGAATAGATTAACATATAAACAAGAGTTGTAAGGTTTTCTACATATTAATCATGAGATTGTCTAAACATATGTACATGTAAAACATCAAAATAAATCTTCAAAGTCCATAAGAAACCAAAACATTCATCAAGAAAAGGCTTAAGAATTTGATCCTTTGATTGTATTTCTAACAAGCCTCTCATGCATGGCATGAGGCATTCATGATGTGAGTGTATTTGAAAGGGTTCCAAAAGGGAAAAGCCATAGCAGATGATCAACCTAGTCGAAAGGCCCCGAAGCCCAAATCGCTCCTCCATGGTCTCTCGAAGACCACATAAACACATAAATCTCAAGAGAATACATTAATTGTTCTCGTATGGGCAGCACAATATGTGAACAACACAAGCATATTAAAAGGGGTTCCAACAAGCGTAGCCATGTGAGATGGTTAGCCTAGTGGAAATGTCCAAGAATATCAAATCCTTCCTCTTCCATCTCTCAAAGACCACATAAAAACATAATCCTCATGAGAATACATTAACATGCAAAAATTTAAACAAGAGTTGTGAGGTTATCTAGACATGAATTACAAGGTTATCTAACCATATATACACTTAAACAATTAAAAAAATCTTCAAATTCTATAACCAAGAAAAAAATTGTTAGCAAAAAGGCTTGAGAATTTGAGCCTTCAATTATATTTATAACAAACGTCTCATATGTGGCATGAGGCATACACAATGTGAGTGAGTTTGAATGGACTCTAAAATGTGAAGCCAAGGAGATGGTTAGTGTAGTTGAAAGACCCCGAGATCTCAAATCCCTCCTCCATCATCTCTTGGAGGCCACAAAAGCACATAATACTCAAGAGAATACATTGACATATAAACATGAGTTGTGGGGTTTTCTAGGCATGATTTGTGAGGTTTCTAGAAATATATACCTAAACAATTAACAATATTGAAAGTCTGTAAGAAAAAAATAATTTTAATTTAATTTTAAAAAAATCAAACGCCATGGAAAAATAACAAATTTTAAAATCATAATAGATGAAGACGAAAACACATCAAATAAAAAGAGATATTGATAATAAACTAAAGTATTTGTAAACTAATAAATAATAAAGAATCAATCAAACTATAAGTCGGAATAATAAAATGAATTAATCATTATCATCACTACATTGTATTATAATAAACTTAAATTTCTTTTCAATATCCACTCAATTATATGCATGCATTTTAACAATTAGAAAAAAAAAAATCTAATATTGCGAGAAAAATATAAAAAACAAACCAACAAAAAATCACGTTTAGACTATAATGGACTCTAGAACCTCATTCCTTTACTTCCCTTTGAACATTTCCATTACATTTGATTTCCATTCCGGTGGTGATTCTTGCCTCATGTGCGCACTAGTATTTTGACTAAAATGAATTTTTAATGTGTCATTACAAACATCGATTTTAATAATTGATACAAATGATTGTCTTATTTAAAACAATGGTTGTTGAGTACTTAATCAGTATCAACAACTACCAACCTTAATATTGCTATGTTTTAATGTCTTTTTAATTTTTGGGATTGTTGTAATTACATTGTGTTTGAATAATGTAAACACCGAATTAATATAGGAACAAAATTGCAAAACCCAATTGATGCAAGTACATCAACATGAAAAATTAGATTAGGCAAAATTTTGGTTTGGACCATCTCGGAAGGTGGTCATAGGATTTTAGAAGCTTTCCTAGGTTTCAAAGTGGTCCTAATTTGAGTTTGGCTTGGTTTCTCACTTTCCTACCCAAAAGTGAAATTTGAATTTTTAAATTTTTTTGAACCATTTTAGCTTACTAGGTTGTGTGTAGAGGGCCTAGGTGGTTAGGACGAGAGCATGCTAGGGAGATTGTCATGCTTAAAAGTGACTCACAAGGTGTAATTAGGAGGAAACATCTAAAATATTAGAAAGGATACATTTTCCGTATGTTGTGATATCATTAGAACATAAAAATAGGCATGTTTTTAAAAACATGTGAAAAAGGAATGAAAAAGCTCACATAAGGAGTTAGTTATCATTGTTCCTCACATGGAGAACTTTTGTATGAAGGTTTTCAATGGAGAAATCATGGGAAAAGAAGAGATATACTTTGTTTTTGCATGCGAGCTGTCTTCTTCATTGAAAGTATGCTAGATGTATACATGTTTGATTGTAAGTTAATGAATTTCTTTGTTGGAATATCTTTGTTAGGTTACAATAACACTTACGAGGAGATTTTTTTGGAAAAGGGCAAATATGGGGGTTTTGAAAGGGCCCACATCCTTTTACAAAAGGATGTGAAAGGCTAGATAAAATAATGAAGCAAAAGATGAAAAAACCCGTAGGTAAAAGGAAACAACGACCGCGAAGGAGCAAACCGAACAACAAAATTTAAAAAGAAAAAAAATCGAGCACCAGGAGAAGTTTCTACTTCCCCAGTTGCAACATCCAAACAACAACCATAGAGAAAAGAAAAATCATCCCCACATGCAGCTTCAAGAGGAAGAAGATGCGACAAAGGGAAGAACCATGAGGGAGAGAGGAGATGTAGCTCAAAACCAACTACCCAACCTAAAAGAGGATGTGATGGAAGAGGCATCCAAAGAAGAAGGAAAGGGAGGAGAAAGAATCCCTAGATCAGTGATTTCCCTTCTTTCCTTTCTTCGAACGCACTACCTACCATTTTTCATGTGAAATCACCTATGAATCAAAGGTTTGGATTCTGATAAATCCAAGGGGGTAGAGAACTCTAGGTCCTATTCAAAGGATGGGGACCATCCTTATCCAAGTTCTAGTGATCGGATTCATGGGGTTGCTTTATCCCCGAAGGAGGCCCCCTAAGTAGGGGAGAAATAACCATTGACTACCCCACCTCCTTAGTTGTAGTAGGGTCTAATTGTGTTATAGTCGATGGATTTGTATCTCTTACGCTTCAAGATCCTCCGAGATAGTATCATCTTCGTCCTCAAGATATGGTGGGCTCCATCATTTGGGAAAATATATTTTATTCTTCGGGGCCTGGGTTTTCCTATGAGGACAAGCCGCTTGAGGTGACCTGGAGGTCCTGCAATTTTGGCATCTGAAGGTCATGTTTTCATAGTCAAGAGTCTTGGATGCAAGTAGTATCTAATTATACTAAAATGTAAAAATTATAGCCTAATGCATATGCTATAGGAGTTATAAATAATGAATAAATAAATAAAGGAAATAACCCAAGCAAATAAGCTTTGAAAATATAAAACCCTAAGTGCAAATAGGTTAGAGAGCATTAGCTGATTCAAGATGTCGCGGATTGTGTCATTGTGGATACCGGATGGACAAGAATGGAAAACCGTCGCACAAGAGATCCAAAAATGCAAATCCGAGTGATTTGGTTAGATTGGGGTGCCTAGAAAGGGATTGGGGCACCTGGGGTGCCTTGGTCCGAAATATGAGTGCCTTGGTCTATGCAGGAGGTCTCGAAAGCCAATTTCACAGAGTCACCAGATTTTGCAAAGCCTTAGCTACTTGTTATGTGTATGTGGCACATAGTTTGTTAATGTCATCATAAACCTGCAATGAAGAATCACTTGTAAAACCCCAAACAAAGCATCAAAACCCTAAAAAGAAAGATGCATATGAAGGGGTCAGACTGTCCTCAGCCACCACAATGGTGGACTTATCACTGAGCGCTGCACTACATCTTAGACCCAATGTAGTTCTATGTGTGTGTGTGGAATTGTGCCCTATGTGCTCTTGTGCATGTTGCACTTTGTGAGTAGCGAGAAATAACTAAATGTAGAATGTAAATAATGTGTGCATGGAATAGAATAAACTCCCCTCCTATGAAGTGTGATGCAGATGAACCAACCTTTGTCCCTTGTGATGGAGCTAGATGGATGCAAATGGAGTAATAAAAACCTTGATGGATGTAACCTTAGGTGGTGATAAGTAGTGCTTAGTGTTTAGTCCCTTATTATGATCACATAAATTTATTTTTATATGATTCATTCGCTTGAATTTCATAATTAGCCCCGAAAATGACGATTACCAAAAAGATAAAATGTTCAAACGGCTAGAAAGGGCCCAAAAAGTGAGAGTAAAGTGTAAAGAGGAAAGGGGTGCATGACGTTGACATCTTGGTTGGGCGCTCCAGTCTAGAAAATATAAAATTGAACTATGAAAAGACAGACGAGGCCAATAAAGGTGCAAGACCAAAAGTAGCAAAAAGCAACAAAATATGGCCAAAGACATTTGTTAATTATTACTTTTTATACTTAGGAACCATATGAATAATAATATGCTATCGAGACTAGATAATTACCCAAAGTGTGTGATTTTTTGTCTGCATTTTCCCCCACTTTATGTTGGTGAGTGGAACACTCGGTAACATAAAATAGATAGAGATGCGTATCTAATATCCATGTAGATTGATGTAGAAAGTGTGCCGAGGGACTAAACAAAGCGTGGAGTGAAAAAAAGTGGAGCATGGAGACTAAAGATGCAAAAGTGTAAAAAGTGATGAGAGTGAACCTAGGGTGGAAGTGCATGTGTAGATGCCAATGTGTGATGTACCTGCATGTTATGTGTGATGTTGTTGTTGATGTTGACTTCTTGCTTCCCATACGGACAAACCTGTAAAAGAGAAGACGATCAAGTAGTCAAATACACATGTATATGTGTAAAAATGTGTGTAAAGATGCATGTATGTATGTAAAAGCATGTAATGAAAGTGTGAAAATGAAAAATTAATATGTGCACCTGATTTGTGATGAGAAAGAAGATGTAGAAAGGATCCTATCGATAAAGTGCAAGTTTTTGGGCATCTCACACCACTAGCCGAAGAAGTGTATGGAGGAAAGTATGATTTATCCTCCAACCTGTAACAACTTCACAAAACTGAAGAGATCTCTATACTATTTGGTTTTTTAGGTGATCTGACGCCACAGAAGAAGTAGTGTAGAGAGGAAGGTCTAGTTTATTCTCTAACCTATAACTATTCTCCATAATGTTAATAACAATCTACCCTAGAAAATCATTGTTGTATGGAGTTTTGTAGACTATGTTGAACCCACTCACTATGTAACTAAGGACCCAAGTCTGATTTTAAGCCCTAAACTGTGCCAATACTTGTTGTGTATACTCTTGTATGGGGTGAATGATTCACCCAAATGATGTCCCCCTCTTTGGGGGCACATGTGACATCGTTGTAGGAGAATGTGGCCTCAAATAGAGTACCAACCATTGAATAAAATTGGCTGCCTCAAGGGGGGAGGGGATGTGTTTGGTAGAAACCAAGACACATGCAAACAAGTGGTTGGGAGACAAGTGTTAGTACAAGCAAAAATAAACATGCACATATAAGACAAAATGTAAGCTACTAAAAATATAGAAGCTAAGATGCAACACGATATTATAAACACGCAAGAAAATAATGTAAACCGAAAAAAGGGTTGTAAACATGGGACACCACTCACGATGTCAAAGACATTCAAGGCCATAGTGCCACAAAAAACAAGTGTGCAGACAAGAGAAAGGGAAAACCCATCACATACAAAGACATATAATAAGCAAGTACAAGTAATGTAACAGATAACCATGGTGGTAAATAATCCTGTAAAACAAATGCTACACATGAAGCACCCGTTAGCATGTTAGAAATATAAGAAGTATGTCAAAAGCATGTATAAGCGATAATGTAAAGTGCTAAGTATAAAATGAAACAATATCACTTGTAGTCTACGAAAGTGGATGCCCCAGGAGCCGTTGTGGACCGGTACTATGAGGTATTGCATCAAACATCCATGATACGTGTAATAGACTCAGTATAATTTGTGATCACAACTAGAAAGAAAGTGAATGTGCATGTGTGTATGATAAAGATAATGACATACAAGATATCTATCCAACATGTGTAATAAAGTAAACATGTACAAGTAAATGCAAGCGAGAGTAAATACAACCACGATATGCAATATGTTGTGGATAGATGGAACGAATTTAAAGTGAATGATAGGATCCGCGTGCCCCTCCCAAGTGAATAGAATTTATGCAATGAGGTTCATTTGTTTATGCCCCCTCAATAGTCAATAATGAACCGTAAACGAGAGTGCATCATCGGGAAATGGTCAAGCTATGTGTTGTGTGTAATGCGATGAATGTGTAGTGATGATATGTGACATAAAGATGAGGTGTGTGTGATAATGTAGCCTAAGCGTATATCATGACAAATGAGCAGAGGAGTGATAATTTATCCTAAAGCATATATCACTAAATGATTATAGAGGAAGGGATGATGTAGCCTACAACGTATATCACTACAAGATGAGTAGGAGTGGTGATTTAGCCTAAAGCGTATACCACTAAATGATGCAAGTGAAAGTGATGATGTAGCCTATGACATATATCACTAACCTAGGAATGTCATATGAGAATTGTTTTGAATGATTCATTGTGTGAATGTGATGTGGTCCATTTGAGATGTATACCCTCAATAGTCCAGTATGGACCATGAGACTAGAGTGTGTCATAGGGTAGTGAGTGCAGTGTGTATAAGTAGATGTGTAAAATACGTAATATGTGTAGTAGGTGTCATTTAATATGCAATGTATAAGATGTAATGCTAAATGTGTAGAGGAATGTTGGTGTAGTAATATGGTGGATGTATCAAACATAAAGTGTGAGTAATGTGTGATAAATGTAAGATGTAGGATATAAGATGTAAGATGATATGTATAAACAAAGATGTAGGATGCATGAGGATGTGTAATGTGTAGTGTGTAGTGTTTACCATGTAGTGTGTGAGGCTCATGTGTATAGGATTCCCTCAATAGTCAAGTGTGAACTAAAGCACAAGAGTGTGTCATTGGGTAATGAGGTGAGAAAATTCACCTACCAAAGATTAAGCGACCACGTAGCGGTAAAGGAACATCATGACCATCCGACGGTGGTGGAACTCAAAATGTGTCTTGACCATTAGTAGAAGGAGAAATTGCTTTGACAAAATGAATTGGAAATGGAAGTGGAGTGGGATGGGGAGAAATCTTGAATGGTGGTAGCTTTGGTGGTATTGTTCTAGAAGACTTGAGTGGAGGCCGAGTTGAATTAAGTTGTAGAGAGAGGTTATTTAGATTGACTTGGTAATATTGTAGACGACTTAGTAAGAGGAGGTGATGGAGAACAAATCTTAAGAAGTGATTGCTTAGTTTGACTTGGTAATGTCACAGATAACTTGAGTGGAAGAGAAGTGGGACCATCCCTCGAGAGGAGGTTGAATAGGGACACTTGACTAGCAAAGAAGGCACCTCAAGAAGTGATAGGATGATGCTCATTAGATGTAAGAGGGATAGATTTTGGAGCCCATGTGGATGTGTTGTTTATAGATGGGCGTGTAACAAAATGTTGAGCAAGAATGAGATAGAAACCCTTGACACTCGAGATGTTTGATTCTTTGTTGTAAAGCGTAACAATCATTGTCATTATGTCCATTGATTTGATGATAATTGTAATATGGACAACCTTGATATTTTGCTAGCCGATAAGGAGGATAGTAATGAGTAGGTGGTAAAGTGATCAATTGATGACTAAGGAGCTCAATAAGAATGTCATGTTGCTTAGTATTGCGATCAAATGTGAGAGGCTCTGGTAATGGTATGACTTGAGGCTCACTGATATGAGCACATGTAGTAGACATAGAATGAAGATGAGATGTAGAAGGAGAACAAACATGAGCCTAAGAAGCATCCTTAAGATGTTGGATTTCAGATTTGAGAGATGTAATCGTGGATTCCATAGCCTTAAATTTGTCTTGAAATAAAGAATGTAAAGCTTGAATTGAGTCCAACATGGATTGATTAGATGGAGGATCACGAGGACTAGGGTCATCAAATAGATGATCAAATATAGACTTATTTCGTGTGGCAACGTATCTTTAGGAAGATACATGGTGTCTAAGGTATGTTGCAAAACAACATGGCAATTAGGATGCATCTTAAATAAATCAAACAAAGAAGCTTGAACAAATTTAGGAGCCATGATAAAGTCAAAATGAGGATCCTAAAAGAAGATCGATTTTGGGCTAACCAAAATTAGTATACTAAAATGTAAATATTATAGCCTAATCTAGATGTTATAGAGCAAGAAATAACAAATAAATAAATAAAGGAAATAACCCAAGTAACTAAGCTATGAAAATATAAAAACCTAAGTGCAAAGAGGGTTAGGAGAGCCTTAGTTGATTTGAAGATGTTACGGGATTGTGTCATAGTGGAGACCGACTAGACAGAATGGAAAACCATCGCATATGAGAGATCCGAAAATGTAGATCCAGTGATTTGGCTAGACTAGGGTGCCTAGAAAAGGGACTGGGGCACCTGGGGTGCCTTAGTTTGAAATATGGGTGCCTAGTTTGTACAGAGGCTCATAAGCCAATTTCACAGTCATGAGATTTTCAAAGCTTTCCTACTTGTTGTGTCTTTGTCGCACCTAGTTCGCTAATGTCGTCGTAAACTTGCAATGAAGAATCACCTATAAAACCCCACACAAAGCATCAAAACCATAAAAAATAAAGATGCATATGAAGGGGTCAGATTGTCCTCATTCGCCACAATGGTGGACTTATCACTGAGTATTGCACTACATCTCAGACCCAATGTAGTTTTGTGTGTGTGTGTGCGGAATTGTGCCCTAGGTGCTCTTGTGCGTGTCGCACTTTGTGAGTAGCGAGCAATAGCTAGATGTAGAATGTAAATAATGTGTGCATGGAATATAATAAACTCCCCTCCTATGAAGTGTGATGCAGATGAACCAACCTTTATCCCTTGTGATGGAGCTAGATGGATGTAAATTGAGTAATAGAAGCCTTGATGGATGCAACCTTAGGTGGTGATAAATAGTGTTTAGTGCTTGGCCCATTATTATGATCACATAACTTTATATTTATATCATTCTTTTTCTTGAATTTTGTAACCCCAAAAAGGTCGACTACCAAAAGATAAGATGCTCAAATAGATAGAAAGGGCCCAAAAAGTTAGAGTAAAGTGTAAAGAGGACAAGGGCACCTAGAGGGGACTAAGGCGTGCCCGACTTGGCATCTAGTTGGGCGTGCTAGTCAAAAAAAAAAGGTAAAACTAAAGTATGAAAAGATAGATTGGGCCAATAAAGGTGTAAGACCGAAAGTAAAAATAAAAAGCAACAAAAGATGGCCAAAGACATGGGTTAATTATTACTTTTCGTACTTAGGAACCATATGAATAGTAGTATGTGATCGAGACTAGATAATTACCTAAAGTGCATGATTTTGTGTCTACAAGTATCTCCCATTTTAAGAGTCATTTTATCGCGGCATTCCTTTACTTAGATCTACTTCTACACAAATCCTGACAAAAGTATGAAGTCCACTTTGTATTCTCTTGCTTTCCACTTTGAATAAAACGTCCAAGAAGGTTCCCGATATCCTCCAAAGAAAAGAAAAAGTGATGGGGAAGATTAGGAAATCTTAACCAAACTGGAACACGAGAAATGAAATAGGAATTTGGGTCAAATTTAGAGAACCATTGGGTAGTGAAAAGGCTCGCTAATCCCCAAAACCAAGGACCCTCATCAATAACCCTCTGATAATCTTCTGGCTCATGAATTAGACTATGAAGAAGCCTTGGGTGCATAAGAACTATTTACATTTTTTGTCTACGAGGAATGAATCCACTGGATCGTGAGCATTAAACGATGGCCAAACACCATTAAATATGCAAATAAGGGCCTTAGATTTTAACTCTTGCAAACATTCAAGAGATTCTTCATTATTGATCTCCAAAGTAGGGGATTCAAAAGCTTGTTCCACAATGTAGGCATGAGGGGGAGTAGTAGCGGCCTTTGTAAAAGTGACATTTTTGAAGAGTGCCTCTTTGAAAGGTGCGAGTTCTGCTCTTTTGCTCCCCCTAATAAACAACGTATCATGAAAATTTTGGAATCTGCCCAATCCTGCAGGGGATAAGCAGGCATCATTCTTTAGGGATTTACAAGCAAAAATAAGGTTAATGTGACCTACCCCGTAGTTTAATTTGTTAGAGTAGGTATTTACCTTATCTCATGTTCACCTAGGTACTTTATTTACCTTTATTGTATTTATCCACCCACCGTGTGTGGATATTTATTTTATCTTATTTAGATATTAAGAGATATTATCTAATTGTTAGGTATAATTCTTTCATTGATCTATGGTATTGACTAGTTCTTTCCTTGATATATGGTATTGACTAGATCCTTGATGTCTAGTTCTCTCCTAAATCTGTGGTCTTGACTAGTTCTTTGATGACTAGTTATTTCCTTGATTTATGGCTTGATCTACGACCTTGACTGGTTCTTAGATTGTTATTCCTTTCTTATATAAACAAGGCCCATTCTCATTATATTTCATTGAGTTCCATAATAATATATGATATTGCCACTCATTTGTTTGCAAAAGGTTTTATGTAAAGTTATTTTGGCGAATTTCTTTCATCTTATTGATCGTGGTGTTTTATTAGCATTTGTGTTCTTAGCTTGGTACGATCTGGTTATCGTTCCTTTTATGGTATCAGAGCAGGAGATTGTTATTGACATCCGTCTATAAGTTTTATTTTGCAAATAAATTCTTTGTATATTCATATATTTGGGATTTGGTCATATTTTGTTGTTGCATGAGGTTTTATGCAAAACAGAGGCTTCCATTAGATCCGGAAGGTGGCAAAACCCTAAGATCGACTGTAAACTCGACCATTTCTGAAGGAAGTCATTTTTTTGTTATTTGCAGAGAAATACATTGATTCGCCTCAGATTCGTGCCGGCCCTAAGAAAGAAAACTAGGAATTATTTTTCTGGGTTTTGTTGGGTTTTTCGAGATTTGAATTGGGTATTTTTCTACCGTGGGCGTAGCAATTCCGGTTTGCGTGTAGAAGTTTTATTTTGGAAAGATGGATCTTTCCTTTTTAGAAATAGGGGTCCACATGTGGTCGTGTAGGTTTTTGCTATTTCGGAAAATCCACAGATCGCTATTTTCAAATAACGTAGGTCACTATCCACACAAGCCACCCATTGAAATCCTTAGCCCTTGGTCATATGGTATGGTCGTATGAGGGCTTAAAGCTTGTGATTCCTACTAGTAGGTGCTTAACTTCAACCCCCTTTCATTTTATTTGTGTGGTGAAGGCAAGAGCATTTTATTTTGTTTTAGTGGCAACTAAAATAAATAGCAGAGCATAAACTTGAAAATCTTGTATCTTTTTATCGGTAACTCGGTTTTGAGTGTCATTTTTTGTAAAAGTGCTTTTTTTGTGTTCTTTCCATTGGAAATATTTATTTTGAGAATTGCACTATAATTATAAAGTGTCATATTGTAACATGCACTCATTATAAAGTGTCAAATATGGAGGAGTGTTGTAATCAATTGTGGACGTAATTTCAGCTGAGCTGATGTCCTAAACTTTTGGGAGTTGTATTCTTGTATCTATCATGGATTATGAGAATGATATGATTTTCTCTCGAAGTGTGTGACTTCAAGAGCATCTTTGTAAAATTTGTGGAAGAAAATAGATCGCTCAAGAAGTGAAATTCTCTTCTACAATCACTCATTCACGATAAGGATACACTAATACACTCCCTACAATAAAAACTTGCTAGCCTACAACATTGTCATCATATTGTGGACAGCCATATCCATGCTCCTAGTCCACTTGCAGTTGTTTCTCTTGTACCCACCCGACATTGATATGCCGAGTCTTTGAGCTTGTTCCTACTCTTAATGCTCATAAACTTATGAGGCTTATTCTTGCGTGCTCTTCCACATTTGTGCCTACTACAAACCACATATTGTGTATCCTACTTCTGCTCATATGCATGGCTCTTTTGATAAGCATACCATTGCATTCAGTTCTCGCATGCTCCATGCTATGGGTTTCGTGTACCCGATTTCATCTTGAAATCTGTGACCACCCTATTCGAAAAAAAATCGTACTTTTAAAATAATGGGTCGTTTTGTGTTTTTATTGCCTGAAAGTTCTTGTATTGTGTCGAGATATTCCCAAATAGCCATATTAGCCTTTCTCGCCAAATACATGGATGCCCAAAATTGTTATATTACATGTATTCGAGATTTGTCTCTGAGAAAATTTTTATTTAATTATTTTAAGCCCCATATGAGGCTATTTGCGCTCCGTTTTAACTCTGTTATGATCGAACATATCATTATTCCCTTGTACCAGAAGGATTTTAACAAGGAATAAGTTCTGGGCTTTATTTGTGACTTTTGGCAATTTTTCGTGTTTTTGTGTTTTCCCGTTTCGTTTTCTGTGAAATTTCTCTAGACCAATTCCTTTGTCGGGTTAGCCCTATTCTTGGCTTGGAGCAGCTAGAGAACATATACGCACGTTATGCCCGGAGGAAGTCACCATCGGAGGTCTGGTTCACTGGGAAAAAGCGAAGTCGTGCACTAAAAAGCCCTTGTGGGGTTGGGTGCATTTTTGGAAAAAAAAAAAAATTTAAGCTGCAGGTGGGAAAAATAGAAGCGTGAGAGCGGGCGGAAATTTTGTACCTACCTAGCAGGGTACTTTTTTTCATGATAGAAAATTCACGTAAACTGCAGTGGGAATATTAGAGGCGTGACGGTAGAGGGGAATTTATTATGCACTTGCGAAGGTAAAAATTCCCATGGTGAAATAAAAGAAAAGTGACTTAAGTGAAATCATGGAATTTTAATGCACGCCTGCAGGTAAATAATCTCATTGTCAAAATCAAATCACTTAAGTGGATTATGGGATTTCCAGGGCTTGCCATTGGGTAAAAATTCTCATTGCCATGTGTTTTAAAATTTAGAATTCTATTATGCTAAAAGTGCGACCCACCTTGGGTGAATAATAATGCATTAAATAAATATTTGTTAATATTTATTCACCCACTTTGCACCCGGGCTTGTGGAAAAGTCAACAAAGGGAAGTGGACAAAAGGAATTTAAAAATAGAATTCCAAAATTAAATAAATTTAATTTATTTAATGCAGACCCTTTTGAGAAGGAAATAATACTTTTTACAGTATTAATTGATTAAATTAAATTCTATTTTCAGTGGCTATGGTCAAAGCACACTGTGAAGCTTAAGTGAAGTGAAGAGTGGATGATTAAATTGACTAAATTTAATTTAATGGATAGATGTCCTTAATCATGCAATTTTAGCACATCAGTTAAAGAGAAAAGCATGATTTTTAATTAATTAATTGCCATGAATAAGAAGGGCAATTATTAATTATAGAATTATGAGGGTTATATAAGCATGGGCTGCCATAAGGATGAATTAATTAATTCACAGGTAAAGAAGTGCAGCCAGGAGGAAAAGTGCGCCCCATTTGAAGAGGATTTTTGCTCAGACAAAGGTGAAATCAAGGCTAAAAGCTTCCAAATTTGGCGCATGCATTGAAGGAGGTTGATTTTTGTTTGCATAATTGTTTGCATAAGTGTTACAGGTGCTCAGGTGAAGTTGGAAAAATTCATGCTCTCTTTGCATGCAAATTAAACATCAATTTTTGGGGCAGCAGGCTTGAAAAGTGCAGATTTTTACAATTAAAATTCACTATTCATGCTCCAGTGGCCATCTTTGTCTGAATTAATTGTAGGAATTCATTACAGGTGCTTTACAAAAGAAAAGGAGCTCTAATCAATGTCCAATACATTGAATATATCCTCCGAATCTGAAGAATTATCTAGATCTGCACCAGTTTTGAAGAAATCCGACCAAGTAAGAAGAAAAAGAATTATTCAGACAAAGATAGACAAAGCCATGGCAAAAAGAGATGAAAAAGAAAGCACAACAGAGTCATGCATCACTTCCAAACTTGCAGACATAGGAGACACGCAGATCTAGGCTCGAACCTCTTCTCGAATCGTAGACAGATCTAGAGCAGAAAAGACATCACTCATGCGTGTAGTGGAATTATTCGAGCTGCAGTTTTCCATCCACACCCGATTACTAGAGTTTGTTATGTAGGTGCAGATCCATATCCAGAGGCACCAAATCTCATAGTTGCAAAAAGCTTCCGACAAAAAGCGTCATCCTCTTGTTTGAATGCAACCCGTGAAGAAGTCGGTGCGTGGAAAATTCCTTTCAGGATCTTGTGCATGTGCTCCCAATCTTCCATTGAAGCCTTCATCATTGAGTTGCATTCACCCTGAGTGCTTTCGAGACTTTTTAATTGTTCATATGTAATTAAAAAGAAAGAATTATGGCAAACATTGCACTGATGCATGTACTTGAGAAGAACTGTAAAAGCTTCAAGGATAAAAGAGAAGACAAGGTGAAGGTAAAATTCCAAATACGCTTCCGAGAATCTAACTTGTTGTTTCCAGATTCAACTCATTTCTAATTCTCGCTTGTTGTTTCCGAGATCCAATGCTTCCAATTCCAAACTTGCTTTCCAATTCCACCTTGCTTTGAGATCCAAATTCGCTCCCGAGATCCAGTTTGGTGAGAATCAAAGGCAAAAGAATCAACTGCATGCAGACATGAAAAAGGACAAGACTGCAGCTTTCCTCTTCCTTCTTCTTTCCTCCGACAAAGTAATTGAGTGATCAATTAAATTATAAAACTTAAGTGATTGGCTTAAAAGCCATTACTTGAAGAAATCAACTACTTGGAGATCGGTGGTGGACATGCAAAATAGAAGGTTCTATTTTCAGTTGCAAATCATACATGTCATGCAAAGAGGAATTCCAGGATGGAGATTGCCAGTTGTTTCTTTCCTCCGACTTCCACATGTGCCAGTTCAACTAAAGCTTCCAACTTGTAATTGCCCCTCTACATTCTATAAGTAGAGGAAGAACCTTCGGTTAATGATCGAATTTGTAAGCAACATTCTTATGTTTGCAGACTTTGTGTTGAAACCCCGAGAGCCACTTGAAGCAAAGGAATATAAAGGAGCGAGTTTACGGAGAAATTTGTCACGGTGCATTTTGTTTCTAAGTTTTCTATCTTAGATCTTTTAATAAATTTTGTGTTATTTCGATCTAGATCTAGAGCTACCTTTGCTTATAATTTTGTGTTTATATCTATTGGTTTTCTTCTATGTGCATACAATCAACTCTCTGTTATCTATTGATTGGGATGCACATCTTCCCATTTCTTCTCTATGTTTATATATTTCCTTCTTCTATAAATATTTCCTTTCTTAAACAACACACTTGCGCATAACTATCAGTATATAGTACATGAGCCGAAACAGTTAAAGTAAAACCTCATATAGATACTAAAGATACTTTAATTGACAAATCTGACACATGGAGCCTCATCGGTAAATGAGGGAGATTTATCTCATGACCGCCTAGGTTTTATGCTATGCGGGTAAAATCTAGCCAATAGTTTTAAGCGACTACTGGGGAACAATTATCTTTGCGAGATCAAAGCTTATCTTTTGAAGATCAGAGTGTTTTCCATACAAATCTCAACCTAGGCTGAACGTCCATTCACCCGATCCGTGAAGGCGCAAGGAAGGACTGATCATTTCTTCAGACTGCAAGAGCAATTCAATTTCAATCATCCTCCTCAAGTTAGAAGTGCAGCATCTAGTCTCTCACCGGAAGAAGAAGAGTGCAAACACATCTAGATCCGAATCATCTTCAAGATAATCCGCAACTAGAATTATTCATAAAGTCTATTCTCAAAGAAGACGCAACTCCTTTCATGATTCAAAATCATCCACTTGCCCCTCTGACAACGCTTGTTCTATGGGGCACCTTTGACCTCGAATCGACTCCTCTATGCACTGATCTACCTAAAGGGACGAGAAATAATTTTCAAAAATTATTTGGAGATGGAAAGCAGAATCCGATGACCACTTGGCTACTGCCATATCCCCGTGGAGTGCTTGCGATCGAATATGAAGATGTATCTGCTCGCTCTTCATAGAAACTCTACATGACTTGGCTGGAGAATGGTTCTACCGGCTAGCTCCTAGCACCATAACCAACTGGGACTACTATGCGGGATGCATTCCTGAAAAGATTCAAAGCAGCTGAAGATTCCAATACATTGATTAATCAGCTCACTCAGTTGAAGAAGGAGCCACATGAGCACATGCAGGATTTTATTGCAAAATTCCAAAGATTACTATACAAAATTCTAGCTTCTACTTCTCTGAATGACGAGAATCAAAAGGTATTCTTCATCAATGTTTTACTTCCTAAAGTAAGCTATCAACTGCGAAGAGCACGTCCTGCTGATTTGTTAGTAGCTCAAAACATGGTGGTTGAAATTGAAGACGACCTCATCATGGCTGGAAAGATAAAGAGCAACACTTCTAGAGTTGAAAGTTCATCCTCTACTACTACTTCCGATTCACTACTGCAAAAAGTTATCAAATGAGATGTTGCAGATGAAGAAACAAATGGCTCAAATGGCTCAAGGCAACAATACTACCCCTACTTGGAATTTCAACAACAACCGGAACCGCATTGTTGGTTCCCAAAGATTAGCAATTGAAGTTGCTCCCAAAAACAATGTGGAGATGAATGAAGAAGACTTGGAAGCTGACGCTGATCAACTCGAGGATGATGATTTTATAGGTCCTACTGGGACTCCAACATTAATTACCTGAACTACAAATCTGAACATGACGATCAGAAACTTCATGAAGATGATCATGGTCATACATATGCACAGTACTTACAAGATCACAAACTCACCAAGCTGAAGCATTAATGACAAGCAAAGAAGGGGCATCCCTTTACCTTCTTCCTTAGCTCCTCGGAAGTAAGCATGCGAGTTCTTCATCTCAACCACGAAAGCTGACTCAGTATCTGATCTATTTCTTCTTTTGACATTATTGATCATGCAAGAAAACTAAAGTCCAAATGTCGGAAGCTGAATACCTGAGAGATTTTCCTAAGCAGAGTTAAATAAGCTAGTCAAATATGTACAATCACCAGGACAATCCAATACATCAAAAGGCCTTTTACCTAAGCCCAAAGATACTCCTCCACAAAACAACACCTGCAAATTGTTAAACAATCACCATCTTCCGATTGTGGTGGAACCTTTCTATGTCTCCTTATTGCTTAATGGTTTCAAGTTAAGCAATTGCATTCTAGATTCGGGTGCTTTTGACAATGTCATGCCAGATAAAGTTAGCAGATGCTCTTGGGCTTACCTTGACAAAGACCATAAAAAGGTGCTACTCCATGGAGAGACAAGTCCCTTTAATCGGATAAATCAAAGATGCACAAGTCAAAGCAGCAAATTTTTCCCGACAAAGATTAAAGATGACAATTCTAGTCATGCGAGATATTCTTGTCTCCTACGGGATGTTTATTGAAAGCGAAACTTCTACAAAGAAATAGGAGAAGTAAAGATGGATTGGTCCTATGCGCATATTCCTATCAAAGGGCTTAACCATAAGCTGGAGCCGGAAAAGAATTCCAAGTACACAAAGTGATAAAATCCGAGGATCCTTGATCTCATATTCTTTTCGGAATCGACCGTGGGGTCTATTTCTTGGAAACGGATAAAGACATTCCAGAGCCAGAACTTCGACCAGCCAGAGACAGCAAAAGAAGAAGAAAAAGTTTGGACTCTGGAGTTTAAAGGCACATGTTGTTCTTTTGGATCAAGAGTCTGGCGCTCTACTAATATCTCCAGATCATGAGATATTTTCATACTCCCACAAGCTGATGTTCGAGAACACCAATCATATAACGGAGTATGAGGCATTGCTACTAGGAATGGAGCAAGCCAAGAAGAAAGGAGTAAAATTCCTCAAAGCCCAAGGAGATGCTAAACTTCTAGTAAAGCAGTTTGAGGGCAAAGTCAAGTCAAAAGAGATGAGCTAGAGCATTACAGAGATAAAGTGCTTTCTGCCACATTCGATTTTGCAGCCTTCTCTATTGACTTCATTCCAATAAATCAAAACTCCAAGGCGATTCTTTGGGCAACACAAATGTACATTTATGGAATCCGGATAGACCACCATCCATATTCAGACAAGGAAACTATAAAGTGGAGATGGTCTACTACCCTAAAAGAGTCCTCAACAAACATCTACATGTCGTCGCATGTTGAAGGGAGTAAATCACCACCACGACAAGCAGGTCATAGAAATGTAAAAGGCTGATCTAGGTTATGATGACAATAAGGAATAGTCCAACCAAAAGGTGACAAAATCCCCAAGGGTTTAGCTTCCTTAGTGGATACTTTCAACAAGCATGATCAATATCTAAAGAAGAACAAAGAATATGGTGATAGTTCTTCCTCGAAATGCAACCAATAAATCTAGGAACGAGCAAATGATGCGAGACTTACACCATCATGGAGAGAAGAAAGGACGCGCCACCACTAGATGAAGTTGATAAGGACTTGCCTAGAGTATTTGACAAGAAGGCCAAAGAAAGGAAGTTCAAGATCGGAGATTGCGTACTCTCGGTGAGACAAGAGATATGAACCGAAGGGCATACCACGACAAATTTGATCCACTCTGGAAAGGGCCCTTCGTGATCAAAAGAGTCAGCAGAATGGATACTTTCTTCCTCGCTGCACCGGAATGGAATTGAGTTACCATTGTCTTTCAACGGCAACATCTCAAGTCGTCAGAATCGAAAAGTAAGTTAAAACCGTATGTACATAAATAAAACTTTGTTTGTTTTTCCTTGTTTTGTTTTTGTTTTGTGTTGTGTTTTGTTTGCACCCCATGCCCAAAGGACAAAATACGAAACTAGAGATGTTGATCTCATCTTTTCCTTGTCATTCAAACGAAAAAGATGTCTACAGACAACCAATCGGTGTACCCAGTTTCATCCTCAATCTGTGACTACCTATTCGAAAAAAAAATTGTACTTTTAAAATAATCGGTCGCTTTGTGTTTTTATTTCCCGAAAGTTCTTGTATTGTGTCGATATTCCCAAAGAGCCATATTAGCCTTTCTCACCAAATACCTAGATGCCCAAAATTGTTATATTATGTCGTGAGTGGATTTGTCTGGAAATTTGTATTTAATTATTTTGAGCCCGTATGAGGCTATTCGCGCCCATTTTAACTCTGTTATGATCGAACATATCATTATTCCCTTGTACTGGAAAGGATTTTAACAAGGAATAAGTTCGGGTGGTTTTATATGTGACTTCGGCAATTTTTCGTGTGTTTGTGTTTTCCGCTTCGCTTTTGGGTGAAATTTCTCTCGACCAATTCATTTGTCCGGGTTAGCCCGATTCTTGGCCCGGAGTAGCTGGAGAACATATACGCACGTTATGCCTGGAGGAAGTCACCATCGGAGGTCTAGTTCACTGGGAAAAGCGAAGTCGTGCACTAAAAAGCCCCTGCAAGTTGGGCGCATTTTTGGAAAAAAGAGGATTTAAGCTACAGTGGGAAAAATAGAAGCAGCAGGCAAGCGGGAATTTTGTATCTGCTAGCAGGTACTTTTTCCCATGATAGAAAATTCACGTAAGGTGCATGGGAAAATTAGAGGCGCAGTAGACGAGGAATTTATTATCGCCTATAGGTAAAATTTCCATGGTGAAATAAAAGAAAAGTGACTTGAGGAAATCATGGGATTTTATGCTCGCCTGCAGTGTAAATAATCCCATTGTCAAATTCAAATCGTGTAAAAATTTCCATTGCCATGTGTTTTTAAAAATAGACTTCTATTATGCTAAAAGTGCGACCCACCTTGGGTGAATAATAATGCATTAAATAAATATTTGTTAATATATATTCACCCAATTTTGCACCAGTTGTGGAAAAGTCAACAAAGGGAAGTGGAAAAGGAATTTAAAAATAGAATTCCAAAATTAAATAAATTTAATTTATTTAATGCAAATTTTCCTTTTGAGAAGGAAATAATACTTTTACAAGTATTAATTAATTAAATTAAATTCTATTTTCTCCAAGGTGGCTATGGTCAAAGCACACTTGTGAAGCTTAAGTGAAGTGAAGAGTGGATGATTAAATTGACTAAATTTAATTTAATGGATAGATGTCCTTAATCATGCAATTTTAGCACATCGCTTATAGAGAAAAACATGATTTTAATTAATTAATTACCATAAATAAGAAGGGCAATTATTAATTATAGAATTATGAGGGCTATATAAGCATGGGCTGCCATAAGGATGAATTAATTAATTCACGGTGAAGAAGTGCAGCCAGAGGAAAAGTGCGCCCCCATTTGAAGAGGATTTTGCTCGAGACAAAGGTGAAAACAAGGCTAAAAGCTTCCAAAATTTGGCGCATTTATCAAGGAGGTTGATTTTTTGTTTGCATAATTGTTTGCATAAGTGTTACAGGTGCTCACAAGTTGGAAAATTCATGCTCTCTTTGCATGTAAATTAAACATCAATTTTTCAGGCAAGCATGATTGAAAAGTGTAGATTTTTACAATTAAAATTCACTATTCATGCTCCGTGGCCATCTTTGTCTCGAATTAACTCATGAGGAATTCATTATAGGTGCTTTACAAAAGAAAAGGAGCTCTAATCAATATCCAATACTTTGAATATATCCTCCGAATCGATGAATTATCTAGATCTACACCGCTTTGAAGAAATCCGGCCTGAGTAAGAAGAAAAAAATTATTCGTAACAAAGATAGACAAAGCCATGGCGAAGAGAGATGAAAAAGAAAGCACAATGGAGTCATGCATCGCTTCCAAACTTGTAGACATAGGAGACAATGTAGATCCGAGATTAGAACCTCTTGCTGAATTGGTAGACGAGATCTAGAGCAGAAAGACTTCACTCATGCGTGCGGTGGAATTATTCGAGCTGCAATTTTCCATCCACACCCTAGTTCTTTAGAGTTTTTATGCGAGTGCGAGATCCATATCCGAGGGCCAAATCTCATAGAGTTGCAAAAGCTTCCTAGCACAAATGCTTCATCCTCTTGTTTGAATGTAGCCTGCGTGAAGAAGTCATCGGTGCGTGGAAAATTCCTTCCCGGATCTTGTGCATGTGCTCCCCATCTTCCAGTTAAGCCTTCATTGAAATTGCATTCACCGGAGTGCTTTCCGAATTTTTAATTGTTCGTATGCAATTAAAAATAAAGATTTATGGCAAACATTGACCGATGCATTTAATGGAGAAGAACTACAAAATGATCCGAAAATAATCATATTATTACTACCATCTCTAGGACACTTTATAGGCTTTAATTAGTTATCGATCATTTACTCCTTTTAAGTAATCAATTTAAAATAATGCAAAATAATAATGACAATTGCACATAGATTGATTACGGAGTTCAAGAATCGCTCACGTCTCGGTTCATGGTCGAACCATTCCACTAGTCAAAACTTGTAAGTTACTGATAGTACTTTCACAAGAAAACCTAATGGAAACTATTTAAACTTGCTTAAAAGAATAATCGGACCTTCGGACGACAGGGTGAAAAATAGCACCCGACTTCCACCTTCCTCGCCGTACAATCTCCTCTCCTTCAAAGCCATCGGCATTCTCGACGCTATCAATGCGATGCTAGCACTCCGGTCGACAATCCAGATTTGCAAGTAATCGTTGTGGCTACATGGGCGACTAGGTAGTTTTGAATAACTCCACCACAATATTTAATTTATTATTGCCTAACAAATAATAGGTCAATAATAATAAAAATAATAATAATGCCTAAATAATTTAGGTCTTCACACAAAAATTTCTCATTCTCCACTTGGCTCGGACTTCGCCTCCAACGCTCTAGGAATGAGCTTCTTTGTATTTTGTGTGTGTATGTCCATTACAAAGAACGAGTTCCCTATTTATACAAAAATAGGGCCCTTAAAATATGTGATAAAATATTATCTAAGGCTATTTTTAAACCTTAGCCCATAGCATTTTGGATATGCTTATCCCATATTAGGGCGGATTGCATGTTTAATGGGATTAAATCCCAAATTTTGGGTGGCGTTGCATATTTAATGGGATAAAAATCCCATAGGGAGCGGCTTAGGAGAAGTGGGCGGTTTGCATGTTGATGTGGGTGTAATATCCCACATTTGGCGCCACTTATATTTGGGTAAGGTTTTAATAAACCTTACCCTCTCCATTCTTCACGTGGAACATTCCACGCATGGGCCTAGCCCCCCTACCACCGCTTCATTTCCTCCTCCACGTGGAAGCTTCCACGTATGGCATTTGCCTCCCACAACACCGCTTCACCACCTCCTCCATGTGCGTGGAAGTTTGGAAATAGCATGTGGCGGTTTATACTAATGTATAAACATTAATATATATATAGTGGTTTGGCATATATGCGTGCCATTTGGAAAGTGGACTTACCAAGATAATATAATTTCGACCCATACAATGTGGCATAGAAATAATTAACTCAGTAAATAGCATATAGCCCACTTGTTGTCTCCCGATAGGCAAATCGAGCGAATTCGACGAGTGGTGGCAAGCCACGTGTCACAGTGCGATTGGTCCAATATTGACCAGTTGACTAGAGTTGACTTTCCCGATGTCTAAACTTTGACCGGACATATCTAGAGCTCCCGATGTCCATTTGTCGCATTCTCATAGTCATTGGAAAGCTCTCAAGATGGTCTTCTGCACTGACACCATTTAGGGATGTTTAGGAAATTTTGAAAATTATCCCCTGATCACACCTCCCCACTGAGAAAGGCTTTTTGTCTCAAAAAGCTTCCATCTGTCTTTGAATCGAGAAAAACTCTACTCCGATCCTGGGACTCAGTGGGTTATGGGCCCCGATGCCACATTGCTGCGCCACTCGATATCCAAATAAGACCTCCATGCCTCCGGCTTTATGGTGCTAACTTTCGAATGAAACCTCAATGCTCCTTCGTGTGGAGCTAAGCTTCGATATCTCGACAAGGATCTTCTTTGACTCTATAACACAGACTCCTGGCTCCGAGTTGATTCCACAGAATCCAAACTGGTTTGAAGGAAATCCATGTTACGTAGAGCTTTGATTGATCCGAGTCGTCAATGATGGACAATGCATTGTCCCTTTACTGCATTTCAATGTCTCCGATGCGGATCTGGCCTCTTTCAAGACATCGAGCCTCCGATGCACGCGCTTAAGTCTCTCAGTAGACCTCAACGCCTTCGATACATGATGCTAAGCCTTTTTCAAGACCTCGAGCCTCCAATGAAAGATGCTAAGTCTCTGCAGTAGACCTCAACGCCTCGATACATGACAATAAGCCTCTTTGAGACCTCGAGCCTCCGATGCACAATGCTAATTCTCTGTAGACCTCAACACCTCCGATACATGATGTTAAGCCTCTTTCAACACCTCGAGCCTCCGATGCACGATGCTAAGTCTCGTAGACCTCAACGACTCCGATACATGATGCTAAGCCTCTTTCAAGACCTCGATCCTCCGATGCACGATGCTAAGTCTCTATTACTGGACCTCGCGCCTCCGATGCATGATGTTGAGCCTCTTTCAAGACCTCGAGCCTCCGTGCACGATGCTAAGTCTCGGTGATCAGCTACCATTCATATGTGTGGTCACAATGCCTTGACATCAAATGAAGTTCTAAGCTAATCCTTTGAGAGCTCCTCTTGTTGACATACTAATATCGGTACCGATTCGGTGCGTGGTCGCATGATGCCTCTACCACGAATGAAGTTCGACCCGGCGTCAATGCCAACGGTGATTTAGCTACCATTATGTTGCCTTTGTCACAATGCCTCTACACGGAATGAAGTTCCGAGCTAATCTATGCGAACTCTATTATGCTGCACAAATGGCGAGATCAATCTCCAACCTTTATGTGAGTTAATTCCTATATCCAAGTATCATGAGGTACTCACAAGCTTATTAGGAGATCTATTTGGAGCATTAATCAAATTTACTAAGTAAGAAAATCCACTGAGTATGGTAAACCTTTCTCTCAGCACTTTCTCACAAAATTTGATCTCTAAACTTAATACTACATACTATTCATCAGTCTGAATTATGCAATATATAATTGAAAAATTGTTGACTTACCCATTTTAAAGGACTTTCACTTTCAGGTATTACTTGGTCCTAGGTTGACTTGTCAACTGGTGGTGAAGTAGAAACCTCCTTTGCCTTTGCAATAGGCCTCCATTCCATCTTTGGCTTGCCATTACTCTGATGGCGAGATGGATGCAGTTTCCATAGCATTTTCCACCCGATGCCCATTCCTCTGGCAATGAGCACAAAAATTCCTCTTAATCTCCTTCTTCTGGGATGAGGAACTCTTTCTGCCA
The DNA here is from genome assembly GCA_018340775.1 of Taxus wallichiana var. yunnanensis. NCBI lineage: Eukaryota > Viridiplantae > Streptophyta > Pinopsida > Cupressales > Taxaceae > Taxus > Taxus wallichiana. Next base: position 256,438,575 of record CM031241.1, on the reverse strand, counting down.
TTTCTCGACTCTGCATGACGAGATTGGTCTTTCTGATTTTCCTTGTTCCTGATGAACGGCATCAACTTCTTCATCAGTGTCCTTCTCTTCCAGCATCTGGCCACTAAATGATTATGCAATCCACAAAAAGTACATGGAAAAGAATTCCACATCTTCTGAAAATCATAACCATACTTCTTAAGCTGAAAAAGTGGATCAGAAGTTTTTCATGCTTACGATTATGGTAAGAAATTGGAGGTGGAATCTCATTACCTCTTCGCTGATTTCTCTTACCACATCTTTCTGTGATTTAATGCACAACTTTCTGCTCAGAATCTTCTTGCAGGACTAGTGGGTAATCACTTTGCTTTCAGAAGCTTGTCTCCCGTCAGCGTTCTTGGAGCATTCTCCAATTTCCATTCCCACACTAGGATAACCCAAACTCAGTAAAACGAGGACGATCCTCGACATTGTATTGGTTAGCATGATACCTTGGCCATTTTTACCAAGGCCTCTTCCATCAAATCCCATTTTATCTAGTAACTTGGATCCAATGCCTCTAATATGCTTTTCAAACAAACCAAAGACTTCATTACCTAAATCCGAAACCGAATGGGAGGAAGAAGAAGATTCCAGTGGTGAACAACTTACAGTGCAATCATCTGCCATGGCCTCTGCATCTGAAGTTGAAGGTATTTCCTTCCTCCGATCACCACCGCAATCTTGCCAAGAGCTCATGGGAGGGTGTGGTGTTGATCTTGCTTCTTCGGGTTTCGTGTCCTTGCCTTGTTACCTTGGATTTTCTTGGATCGTGACACTCTAGAATTTGTGTCCTTGCCTTGTTGCTTTGGTTATTGTTCTTGGATTGTGGCACACCTATTTGTAGTAGTTGATCAAATCATGTTTGGTGTTTTTTTCCACTTTTGACATCACTCTGTTGATAGTCTCCTTGTATGGAGCTATTCTGGTGAAGCCTAGTGTCAGTTTTTTTTGAGTTTTTGATCGAGTAGTGGATTCAGACCACAATGCACACCAAACTTCTTCAACATTATATGATTTTTTTGAGCCGAGCTTCTTGGGATGCCTTGTCTGTGGCTTTTTACTCTCTTCACTTTGTTGTTACTTTAATTTTAGGTACCTTACGAAGATCCTTTTTCCCAGTTATTGTACATGAGTACCTCATCAGGCCTAGTTTTCAGGACTCATATTGTGGACATGCCACTTCTATTTTGGCCCCTAGCTTCACTTGAGGGGGTGTTAGAGTAGGTATTTACCTTAGCTCATGTTCACCTAGGTACTTTATTTACCTTTATTGTATTTATCCTCACCCACTTATGTGTGTGATATTTATTTTATCTTATTTATATATTAAGAGATATTATCTAGTTGTTAGGTATAGTTCTTTCATTGATCTATGGTATTGACTAGTTATTTCCTTGATCTATGGTATTGACTAGATCCTTGATGTCTAGTTCTCTCCTAAATCTATGGTCTTGACTAGTTCTTTGATGACTAGTTATTTCCTTGATTTATGGTTGACCTACGACCTTGACTAGTTCTTAGATTGTTATTCCTTGCCTATATAAGCGAGGCCCATTCTCATTGTATTTCATTGAGTTCCATAATAATATATGATATTGCCACTCATTTGTTTGCAAAGGTTTTATGTAAAGTTATTTTGATGAATTACTTTCATCTTATTAATCGTGGTGTTTGATTAGCATCCGGCTTGTACAATCTGGTTATCGTTCCTTTTACAATTTATGCGAGAGAAAAGATTTAAGATCCTTCCTAAAGCATATCATTGAACCTAGATGCACAAAGTAATACCTACAGAGAGTATGAACTAACACCGGGTCGTGTTCGTTTTCATGATTGGGGACATAAGACCAAGAAAACACACACAAACCCATGTATCATCCATCCTTAGCCCCTTCGATGTAACTACCACCGAAGTCAATCCCAACCACCAATGAAAAGGCAATATTTTTGTTTCTCAGAGATGAGGACGAGAGCCTAGGATCATTTTCTCCCATTGTTTTGACCACAACGAAACTCGAAATAACAAATATGGTCCATAAGTCCTATCGCCTTTTATCATAAACCCAACATCGCAGTCTACAACCAAGCCTACGGGGTTAGGGTTTGGGCACATGAATAAGCATGAGCTTGCCATTTCTTTTTGTTGAGATCAAAAGTCTGCAAATTACTTTGTTGAGGAGGAAATTATTAATGAGGGAAGGCGTAATTATTTCTTTCTTTATCAAAGTTTGAAATCACTCTAAAGTCCTATTCTAGACTATGTTTTTATAGAGAAAATCATATGTAGTTATTCAAGGACTATATAATGTGAGGGATTTCTATGGTTGTATGCTTTGAGTAAGACTCATTATAAGCTTTTATTATATAAGGACTCCATTTTTGAAGAAAATTCATTTGTTTACATGTTAGGACCTTGCCTTCTACTTGACCAAAATAGGTGAGAAATAGACTTACTTTGAAGTTTGATTATTATTTTGTCTTCATTTCCAACACAAGAATGTTAACGGTCTATAAAAACCTACATATCCATTTCTAGGTCTTGAAACAAGGTATTTTTCATTATATAAGGTTTTAAGCTTACTTGGGTCACTTTGAGAAACCCTAACTAGTGGTTAACATAAAAATAGTGTCTGAGGCTTACTAAACCAAACTAGGTCTTTTGCCACAATTTTTAAATAATTGTTTTGTGGTTAAATGGTATTTCAAAAAGTAAAATTGTGGCATTGGAATTGTAGATAATCCACTTTTTGATATATTATTGTAATTTTTTCACAATTCATTATACCATGGATAGTCCATAATTTATAAATTTTATAGATAATCTCCATTTTTAAATCGTATATCATTGTCTACATTTCTTAATATTTTTAACATTTCTACAATTTATTATTTTGTTAGTACTCCACAATCTTCACAAAAATGTAGTATTTCTATATATTCCATCTTTGTAGAAATTGTAAATTGTAAATTTCACCTAGTTGTAAATGATCAAAAGTTAGCTCGAGGGCTTAGAAAATCACAACCAAAATTGACGTTCGATGGACGAATGCGCCACAATAAATTTCCTATAAGTTCCACCATAAATGGATAATTCATCAAAGTCGATGGGACTGAGAACTAGAAAATAGTTTTCAAATGGTGACATGCTTTTGAAGCCACCGGTCATAATTGGTCCAGTTTGACTTAGTCAAATTGTGAATAGACGCCTACAAAATGGCTTTGCCAAACTACACAGAAAATTGTTTTTCCCTAAACTAAAGGTTCCATGGAATTGTCTAGTGAAAATACTAGAGGTTTGTGAAGATGGATAATAATTTCTCTATCCAGGTTTCAAATGGCGGTTCAAAACGAAACCCAACTTTTTTAGATTTAGCAGCTTCCTACCATTGTAAAACGGTGTAACAAGGCTCCTATAAGGGTGTCAAAAGGTCACAAATGTTCATTCGGGGTCGATCCAAAGATTGAAGTGACACCTCACATAACAAGGTACATGAAGGAAGCTTAACCTCCCTTTCCGGAGTTACGAAGGTTACTTTGTGAGTCTTCAAAAGTCGTAATTTATCTATTTAAACTAGGACATGGTCAACATATTTACCAAGAAGTCAACTTCAACTTATCGATAAAACAATACTGTAGTGATCTAGTTTGGTCAAGGAGTTTTCTAAATCACCTCAAAATGAGGGTTCAAGTTCATGGTTTACTACAAAATGGTTATTTTAATTGTGTGAGTAATGATATGACATTTTATTGTTTTGCAACAAGTTAATATAAAACAATTAAATCTACGATAATCTCAAGATTTTAAAATTTTATTTCATTGCAAAAGAAAAACTAAAGTATGAAAATTAAGAAAGATCAGGAGAGATGAACCATGCCTAACAATATTAGCATTTATGTAAGTACACAAGGTTCTCCACGAGGGTTCACCCGTATTCCACACGGCTACATCGCTCTTCTAGGAAATCCATCAAACAAATCGTGAGCACTCACAAATCCCATAAACCCATCTTTTGAATCTCATCTTTATTCATTAAAGATCGGATAAACACACCTTCTAAGAAATATTCGAGGGCACACCAAAAACTACAGTTGCATTACTGAGAAGAATGATTGGGAAAATACAGATCCCAGTCAGTTTCTATTGATAAAACAATGTTGGTTCTCGCTATCCTAGGTCTCCTTTGCTCAATGGGTGAGCCGATTGCAAGAGAACAATGGTCAGACCTCCTGTCGAATATTTCACAGGCCATGTGTATGCTCCCACATTTTTTCATCCAAGGTTACCCACGCATTTGCAACAACACATCTGAAAATACCCCCAATTTGGCGTATGTTGGGAGGGAGCTGAAAATAAAAAAATAGATTTCCATTATGCTTTGATGGATTTCCATACTCTTTTCCAGAGCCCACATTTTGGGCACAGGAAGGGAGATGCTAGCAAAGGTTATGGAATCTGGCTTTAAATCTGCTAGTTACATTTGTTCAGAAGTTTCTAAAGCCTTTTCAACAAACCCATTTTGTGTATATCCTGCAGTAGTTGTAGTCCAAGAACCCACATTTCTCTCAGAATTTTGAATTAGTAGTTTACATGCCTTTTGTATGCTTCCACAGGTTGCAGGTAGATCTTTCAGGGCACTTACAAATTACATAATCTAGAAAAATCCATTTTAGCGCTAAAAGGAGGGGAGCTAAAAACAAATTCAAATTTCCATTATACTTTGATGGACGTCCTTACCCTGTTCATGAGCTTGCACTTTGGTATAGGCCAAGAGATGCTGACAGTGGTGGTGGAAATCCAACTTTAAACGTGTAAAATCCTTTACTTAAAGTCCCCAATGATTTTCGAAAGTCCATTCTATGCATACCTACAACCATGGCAGCCTGTCAGAAGGCATTAGCTGATGTGTTTGTTTGAGGAGCCCAAAACCCCTTTAAGTGCAATAGTCTGAACAAACTACAAATCGATGCATTCCATGAAGAAAACCACACATTTTTATCTTTATGAAATAAGGAGTTTCACGTAGAGGAAGAGTGAAAGAGACAAATCTTGTAGAGTCATAAGTGGGATAGCAGGGAAGGACACTTCCAACCGCACTTCACATGTCTTGAGGTGCCAAAGACTCGCTAAATCGCAAGACCTGACACTTTTCCTTCTTCAAAATGCCTCCACGCTCCTTCATTCCACTTCCACCAACTCCTAATTAATCCCCCCCAATGTTTCTCTCTCTTTTTTTATTAACTAATTTTATTTAATAGATGGCACTACATTTCCCTCCCCTTATAAGAGCATCATCCTCGATGCGACACTATACTGAAGCTCGAAGTGTACATAAAAAGAAACTCAATAATGACACATGTCATTTAACAAAACAATTGGTCGGTACAACACGGCCTTAAAGGAAGATAACTAATTTCCACAATATCCTAAATTGTAATGTTCTATGAAGATTGGCATTTCTCTTTTACTTTATTACTTAGTCTTTTCCTTTAAAGTATTTATTAATCTCAATTCTTAGTATTTCATTGTGTTTAAGATTTTAGTTGTCTTATGTTCATGGGTGCCCAACCATAATTGACATCAAAATACCACACAAAGGCCAAACACAACACTAACGGTCCACAAGACATATCTCTACATACTTCTACAATTGTATCACATCACAAGAACTCAACCAACCATGGAAAGAACATACATATCCCTCACAACATAGTACTTATCACACATGCACCCAACACAATAGTACCCATAACATAAGCAGACTACTACAACATGGAATTCCCAACAAGTACACATATAGAGGTTTCACACAACTTGGGACAATAATTGTAGTTACATAGTGTCAAAATGGGTCAAAGCATACCCTTAATGAGGAGCATCAATCCTCAACATCACAAAACATGACTAGACTCACATGATTACACATAAATAAAAGTACCAACACCATACACCTCCCAAAACATCACAAAACAACTCCATATACCTCCCAAAGCATAACAAGACAACTACATATACCTCCCATGCATCACAAAACAATTACATAATCCTCTCAAGCATCAATCACACCAACACAATTCCACAAGTCTCTTATGCCTCCCTCAAGTGTCTCTTATGCCTCTCTCCTCAAGTCTCTTATGGCCCTCAAGTCTACATATGCCTAGCCTCTAATCTCCTCCCTCAACAACCCCTGTCTTTATGCCTCCCTCAAGTCTCTTATGCCCACTCCTCATGACCCTCTCTTACGATGCAATAAAATAAAGATAAATTTTCTTTTTCACTCCCCAAAAGAGTCGGTCACCCTTATCAACCCTATAAGCGCATAATAAAATATCAGATACCTCTAACCCAAGTGACATAATAACTCGTGGTTCAACAACCCGCTAGTTATCTCAGAACTCCTTGGGGCATACCCCTATAAATCAACGAAGTGGTCCATAGGTTTCACCACTCCATGGTGAATCCCATGACCCTATTCCAATACATTACGACATTAGAACCAACATAACAAACCATTCAAATGCCAAGTGGAAAGATCTAAGGTCCTTTCCTCACTCCAAACATACACCTTTTACTGCTAGGCTATAAAAAAATTTTAAACTTAAAAATAAAATTTAAATCTAAGCAAAACAAATGGCCAAATATCCATAGTGGATTTTTAGTGATAAAATCCTACCATACTTTAGTGCATCAACCAAATAAATGCCCAAAATATAAGAACATGTCAATCAATAAAATTATTGGTTCTAGCAAGAAAAGGGAAAGTTTTCAACTTATGAATAAAATACATGTATAGAAATAACACATTACAATAACTACATGGCCTTATATGGCATTTTTTAAAATGTTCCCTACAAATGGTGCTCAACGAGTTGCTAGAGCACTCGGAACATCGAGCCTCAGCTCGTAAAATAACATATCAAATAATACAATTGTCATCATCTCTATCTGAATCATCCCGCCACCACTTCGACAAGGCTCAACATAGTCAAAATCACATAGGTTGAATCCATACAACAACCATATCGGGAGAGAAAAGAGTACAAGTCACCATCTACTAAGCCTAAGGTGTCCATGAAACACAATATGCATGACACCCGTTGAGCAAGTGCCACACATACTAAATGAACAAAAGTGGGTTTTCAGCCTATGTAAGGCTCCACTTCCTATCTCATTCTTTATAAATGGCTCAAGTGGACTGGTCAATATTACACATTTCCTCACTCCAAACATACACATTTTACCGATTTCCTTTAGGGTTGGTTAGTGTAGGGTCCACAACATAACACATAACTACATCACTAACACAATGGTGATTCTACACAATTAACCATAGTGTCTTACGCATGGTATATATACAAGGTAAAACACAATCATTACTTTCATGGGTTACATTGTACATCACATTACCACATTTCTCGCACCCAAAGTGCAATCACTCATTTTCAGGTACATTAGGGATCATACGCTCACCATATGCCCCTAAATCATGACATGAACCATCATATTTTTCGCTTTTCATGAATTATACGTATGAGAAAATAATCAGAATTTAACAATTACAATGAGAAGAGTACAATGTCTAACTTTACAACATATAGTCAATTGCAATACAACATGGTGATGCACATGATTCCTCACAATATAGTGATGACATCACAATACAATCTAATTCACTTTACACCAATTTTTTCATGCAATACATCAATACACCTACATATCACATAATGACAAAATGTTCCAACACTTCACAATCCACAATAACATTATTTTGTCACACACAATAAGGCAGGTACATCACACGTGAAATCTTCATAGAATCCATGAAAATGAGAGAATACTCTCATCACAAGCACATAAACATGATAAAAAAATATGCACTAAGTGACATACACAACATGTGCGTTCACAATTTCACAATTACGACATAGTTCACATCACGCTTATATCACATTACTCTTCCAATATCCACCACCATCATGCAACACCATCACAACTCAAATCTGCCCCAGAGGTTCGAGAGCATGAACCTCCGCTCTGATACCAAGTGTAACGCCCACATTTTATACACACAAATACAATAGTAAAATACTAGGAATTTTTTTTTGACTTACATTGCTCACTACACAATGCCACAAAGGCTCCAAGTAAGGAAAACTCCATAACACATACGACACTTACATAAGCCATCGACCCACATAGACACATGACAACACCATATACATGTCGATGCCACACCTTCCCCAATGAATGAATGCTAGTAATAACCCAACCACAAGAAAAGGGACTCAAGGATTGGCAACCCCACAACACATCATTTCCATGATTACATCTTAGTTATGATTAACATTCCAGGAACATTTTTATACAAGGATGATTTTATCCATTTTCCACATACATTCTGCAATTCATTTCACATTCAACTTATTGTTTAACCATTTAAGTTTTCTCTTTATCCCTTATGACAATCTCCATAACTTACATAATTAAATTCCATATTTCCAATTACCTACAAAGTTCCTAATTCTCTCATTCTTATGCTAAAGGTTTGTTTTCTCAAAATATGTTTAGTTGACATTTAATTTTACCCTCATTATGCAAGGGGACCAACCAGAAGTTGTCGAGGGAAAAAATAATACACATCAAAGGAGGTGAAGGTTCAAGTTTCTCTTTCCTATAAACTTCCTTCCATTCGAAGCACATTTGTTTTCGTACTATGGTTGTTTTAGTATCAATCTTAGTTTGATTCAGTTAAGCATTTACAAGACATAATTTTATTTTATCTTATTTTTAGTGGACTCTAAACTGGCTCAAAGGCCTAGTCCCACCAAGAATCAATTTGTATCCATTATTAACAAAATTTCAATGCCTAAATCATCCATAAGGACTTCAAGTGAATTTTTGTTCCTAAACCATTATCACACATACTATTGTTTCTCATTTCATTTACAATGTTTTCTAGGTCTCTTTTTTTTTTTGTGTCACTTTATAACATAAAGAGTTACGAAAGTACTTATTTACCATTTTGAATAAGTATATGATTGGAAGCATTATAACTACACACGAATCCCAAGTTAACCTCCTAATCAACTGAGGTTTGGTTTAATTCCAACTGCACCTAATGATCAATGCCTCAACTATATATGAGTTTAAGGCAAGAGGACATATTTATGCTAAACCACCTTCAAGAAAAGACCAAGGTGATATGTTGATAGAAACCAAGGTAACACATTTAACTAAGAGGAACTAAGGAGTTCATTAACAAGAGTTTAAGACCTAGAACAAGTATTTCACGATCTCCATTTATGTCGTTTAGATCCAATAGGGACTTCATTCACTGATGAAGTTAATTTCTAGATCTAATCACGTAAGACCTAGCAATCCAAAAGGATACTAAGGGAGTATTAGCTCTACTTACCCCACAGATGGTAAGGTTACACTACATAGTCGTTGCTTCGAACAAGGACTCATAAGGTGACTTCCAAGGCGGTCTTGACCACTCAACACGGTGTCGAGCCTGAAGAGAGGACATTCTCCTCATGGTTACCAAAAGTAGAAGGAAACCACATACTCGGATAAAGTTGGACCATGTCGTTCCTAAAAGATGGGTTCACGACAATGTCGCTAAACATAACGACTATGACGATAAACTCAAACTAGGGTTTTATTTACCTAAACTAGGAGGTTCCATCGAGAGAAAATTTAAGTTCATTCTACGGTTTCAATTTCTTCTATGGTAAGAAGGATCACACATGAAGACATGTTATGCACAATCTTATACTAGGGTTGAGTGTTTCGATTAAATATCTTTATTACATTTACAAGGTAAGAATACAACACACTAATTAATTAATCATTTATTGAACACTTTGAAAATGCACTACTAGATATTAACTTCAAATTCATTTACCATATATATATCAAACCTTTTTACCATACATAACTATGAATCAAATTGAACCTGTGATTAAATGCACATTTCCTAAGATATCCCTAAAACTAACATCTCATACATATTAGCAAATTTCAAATATAACTTTTCTGTAACATGAGACTACATTATACATATATTCATTTTATAATGACCTATATAAATTACAATAATAAATAATGAATTACACATCACCTTTTCGCCATCTTTCTTGCATCCTGCAAAACCATGTGAGCATGAAATCAACGATAAATCGCTTGGCATGGCATCCACCTTAATCTAACATAATTAACGTCTTTAATTTCCCATTTACATAATAATATTAATAATTTTCATTGAAAGGAAAAGGGTAAGAGACATGTATTCATTTCATTTCACTTCATTTCATAACCAAGGAGAGAGAAAGAGATAGGAAAGAGAGAGAAACACTAATTTTCTCAAAAGTCAAATTTCACACAACAAGCCACAAGATAGAGTTCCAAACAGTTATTTACAAGTGTCAACAAGTTTCCACAGTGGTTTGGTAACCCAACGAGGGTCCTACAACTTTATTTTTACATTTTCCAACTAGCTACAAAAATGTTCAAAATAAGCTCGAAGGCTAAGAAACCACTTTCAAATGTTGTCTTCCGATGAGAAAACATACCACGGTTAAAATTTTACGTGTCCACTTGTATACCAATAGTTGATAGGAACTAATGGAATTTGGAACTAGCGAATGGTTTATGATTGGCGCTAGTTTTCTAGGGCCATCGATCGTAATTGACCTAGTTGTAAATGATCAAAAGTTAGCTCGAGGGCTCAGAAAATCACATCCAAAACTAACGTTTGATGGATGAATGCACAAAAATAAATTTCCTATAAGTTCTACCATAAATGGAGAATTCATTAGAGTCGACGAGACTGAGAACTAGAAAATAGTTTTCAAACGGAGACATGCTTTTTGGAGCCACCGGTCATAATTGGTCTAGTTTGACTTAGTCAAACTGTGACTGACAGGCCTACAAAATGGCTTTTCCAAACTATACAAAAAGTGTTTTTCCCTAAACTGAAGGTTCCATGCAATTGTCTAGTAAAAATACTAGAGGTTTGAGAAGACGGATAATAATTTCTCTATCCAGTTTCAAATTGTGGTTCAAAATGAAACCCAACTTTTTAGATTAGCGACTTCTTCCTGCCCTGCAAAACAAAACGGTAAACAAGGCTCCTATAAGGGCGTCAAAAAGGTCACAAATGTTCATTCGGGGTCGATCCAAAGATTGAAGTGACACCTCACATAACAAGGTACACAAAGGAAGCTTAACCTCCCCTTTCCGGAGTTACGAAGGTTACTTTGTGAGTCTCTGAAGTCGCAATTTATCTATTTAAACCAGAACATGGTCAACATATTTACCGAGAAGTCAACTTCAACTTATCGATAAAACAATATTGTAGTGATCTAGTTTGGTCGGGAGTTTTCTAAATCACCTCAAAATGAGGGTTCAAGTTCATGGTTTACTACAAAATGGTTATTTTAATTGTGTGAGTAACGATATGACATTTTATTGTTTTGCAACAAGTTAATATAAAACAATTAAATCTATGATAATCCCAAGATTTTAAAATTTTATTTCATTGCAAAAGAAAAACTAAAGTACAAAAATTAAGAAAGATCAGGAGAGATGAACCATGCCTCGACAATATATAGCAATCTCGTAGTACACAAGGTTCTCCACGAGGGTTCACCCGTATTCCACATGGCTACATCGCTCTTCCAGGAAATCCGTTAAACAAATCGTGAGCACTCACAAATCCCATAAACCCATCTTTTGAATCTCATCTTTATTCATTAAAGATCAAATAAACACACCTTCTAAGAAATATTCGAGGGCACACCAAAACTACAACAGATGCATTCTAAGAAGAATGATTGGGAAAATACGAGTCCCATCGGTTTTTCTATTGATAAAACAATGTTGGTTCTCGATATCCTAGGTCTCCTTTGCTCGATGGGTGAGCCTATTGCAAGAGAACAATGGTCAAACCTCTTGTCTTTAACGTTTCACATGCCATGTGTATGCTCCCACATTTTTCATCCAAGGTTACCCACGCATTTGCAACTACACATCTGACAATACCCCCAATTTGGTGTATGTTGGGAGGAAGTTGAAAATAAAAAATGGATTTCCATTATGCTTTGATGGATGTCCATACTCTTTTCCATAGCCCACATTTTGGGCACAGCAGGAGATGCTAGCAAAGGTTATAGAATCTGGTTTTGTAAATATCTGCACGTTACATTTTTCGTAAGTTTCTATAGCCTTTTCAAAAACCCATTTTGTGTATATCCTGCAAAGAGTTGCAGTCCAAGAACCCACATTTCTCTCAGAATTTTTACTTAATAGTTTACATGCCTTTCGTATGCTTCCACAAAGTTGTCGGCAAATCTATGCTACGGCACTTTACAAACTACATAACTGAAAATCCCATTTTGCAATCGACTGAGAGGAGATAAAAACAAATTCGGATTTCCATTATGCTTTGATGGACGTCCTTACCCTGTTCATGAGCTTACACTTTGGTACAGGCCGAGATGTTGACAGTGGTGGTGGAAATCCAACTTTAAACATGTAAAATCCTTTGCTTAAAGTCCCCAACGTATTTTCGACAAGTCTATATGTCAACACCTGCACTGCAAGACTTGACACTTTGCCTTCTTCAACACGCCTCCATGCTCCTTCATTCCACTTCCACCAACTCCTAATTAATCCCCACCCCAACGTTTCTCTCTCTCTTTTTTTCCCCCATTAACTAATTTTCTTTAATAGATGGCACTACAAAAAGCATCCGATAAAACATGGACTAAGCCAGTGGAGAGTATGACTCCCGCCGCAAATGCCTTTATTACAAAGAATATGTCCCTATCATCTCTAAGAGGTTTAAAGGATTTTCCAATGATGGGGAAATTGAATCCTATTGTGCTTGCTACAAAAATGGACTCCGTTGTTCCAATTCTAAGTTTAAGAGCCAACTACTTTTCATAACATTTGTCCACCGCATCAAATTCAAGAAACTATTTTCTATAACATACGACATTCATTCTGCATTCACTTTTGCTACCACATATGAACAATAATTTTACTCTAATTCAAATTTAAAGAACCCCAAATCACTGAGCAGGACTTCATTATTGTAGTTTAAATCTTTTTATACGAAGGCCAATCTCGAAATGAGCCTTAGAGATTCAAATTGGTAATAGCCCAAGCTATAGGAGGCACCTGAGAGCTAGTGCACTGCAAATGCAAAGCCAGAATAATAAGTTTACATGGAGAAATCATTCGTAGATATTAAAAGATATAATGAGAGATTTGAGAAAGCTATATAATCCATCATCATTTCCATATAGATGCACATTAGAAATCCTTCTTCATTCTCAAAGAAATAGGACAAAAGAATCAAAGAAAGAAAAAGTAGAACAAAATATGCTAGAATATATCATATACCTTGTAGGAATATCTTCGAAAACACACTCAATACTTTCGGTCTCCAAAGAATCAATATAAATCTGCACATTTATAACTTTTATGGGTACCATGAATTCTCCTTATCAGATCTTCATATAACATGCTTCTAATTAGATCTGCACCCTACTATTGTGGATCTTCGAGATAACATTGGGCTAGTCTAGGGCTTCTCTTCATGGGGATTCTCAGATTGAGAAATTGTCTCTTGTTTCTTCATCCAATCCAGTTCTAATTATGCATATACAATAAGATTACATAATTACACAAAATACAATAATATCAAGTTTATAATCCATTCTTCTCAGTTTTCACCAATTTACATTTAATTATGTGTTTCATATAAAAACATAATTGATATAGATAAATAGAGCACATCGCAATAGTGCTTCCTCTATGGAAGCGCCGAAACAAATCGGTCACATGACAAGTATAGTGGGATTTGGAATTTATGAATCTTTGAGAATTATAAAACATTCCCATTGAAGAAAATTAGTTTGTTGGGATTTTTATTCGAGATAAATTTATTTATCTTAATTGGGTATGTGGCATTTGAAGAATGCAACAATTTTGAATCACACTTATTTCCACATTGAGTATAAATATAAATAGGCCGAAAAACCCTTCAAGAAAACGGAAAAAGTAGTCTTTAGCAGTTACGTTGATTTTCAAAGTATTGCTTCCTCACAATAAATAATGTCTCATTGTCGCTCTAGTCTTCCATCACATATACTAATGGACCATATAAAAAAGGATGGAAATATCCTTATCGAAAACTTTTATTATGTCAGAGGCGTGGTGCCCTGCAGTTCAAGCTTCTAAATGTCATCGTCGTGCTTCAGCTGCTTGTCATTCACCTGCTTCATCATCTGCTGCACATTTTCCTGCTTATGTCTCCTGGTTTAGGAGCTTGGCATGTTGGGTTCCCACCTCTTGCCTCACCTTCTTTGTTGTTCCTCGTGTCGTGGCTATTTGCCTCCTACCCGCGTGTTGATGCCCTAATTACCGATCTCCCCAACACATGCAGACAATATGCCCAAACTTGTGGTGACTATTCTCACCAAATCTGTTCATATCCTCGTCTGTTTTACTTGTTTTTTTCTTTTCCTCGCCAGTCTCTTGCTGCTCCTTCCTTGAGTCTTCCTGTGTAGCGCCCACAAAGGTTTGTCTTCTTCCTTTTTTTTAGCCCTGGTTTCTCTAAATATTTGTTTTCTCTTCAGTAACATAGCCTGCCATTATTTTTTCTGCATCCCAAAAACCTAGGTACGAACTTGACCTGGGTTGTAAACCAGAACCCTCGACGTCCTACCTAGCTGATTTGGGAGAACTAGGCACATTTTTATCTTGGAAAATTGTATGCCCAATCTCTTTTCTCATGACTTCAACAATCTTCATGTGTACAGGATTTCCTGAAGTATCCGTCACATAGAAAACATTCACAGCTTTATCCCCTCGTGTTGTAACATCAACCCTTTTAACATACATGTCATTCTCTTCGAATATACAAGGTAATGTCTACAAGCAGGCCAACCACATCACCAGTACAAACTTCAAGACGAAATCCCTGTTTGAAGATGTTTCTTTGCATGAGATTAAGGAAACTAGACACTGGATGCATTATAAGAAACAAAATAGAGAAAAATAATTGGGGATGGTAAAAGAACACATATAGATTGAGGCTCACCTTTGAGACTCTTCGTTCTATTGCAGCCTCTAAACACTTGATTACCCTATGTTTTTCACCATTAGTATCCGGAGTGCATTCATCCATGTGGCAAGTTTTAGGCCATTTTAGTAATCGCCAGTGTATTTATTTCATACTTTTTGCTCTATTTTACCATAGGTGGCTTGATGAAAACTATTTACGCCGCTAATTATTTCAAACCTACGAAGATAATGGAAAAAATTTCCATGATTGCAAATGGAAAATTAATTACTTAGAACATAAATTTTTTAAGATTTTCGCCCACTTAATGATCTCAGTAAACTCTTCAACTTTGGAATTATCCATAGAATCACAAATTAAACGTTGTTGTTCTAATTTCTATTAGAAAATGATATAGATAGCTAGTGAATGAATTTTGCTTGTGCTTAGAATCAACAATTACAGGAAAGGAAAGAATATAAGCTCACAAACACCAACAAATTTTATCCTGGAAACCCCAGAGGAGGAAAAACCAGTCGAGAAGGGAAATTGCTCTTTCTTCCCACTTTTATTGGCCAATTCAAACAATAAGTACATAAATTACAATAAGTATGAAAGAGAAGTAGATAATATCTCACACTTCCTCCCAATTACTTACTTGCTCTGTCTCAACACTCCTTTCTTCTACAAAACACAATTCCAACACTAAGAATTTCTTGCTCACTTGCTTTCATGCTTCGATGATCTTATTCTCTTCTACAAACATATATTTATAGCCTTTCTCATGTCTTCCCGTGCACTAGAGAATGGGAAATGTCATGGAGGAGAAGAGACACGAACAACCCTTCAAATTTTGAGGCCATGTTCATTTTCATTTTTATTTTCTATCTGAAAGATCCAAGACCGCCACTCAATGCAAGTCACGGTTCTATAACCGCCTCTACACGGGTGGCGGTTCCGTAACCACCACATACACAGAGAAGCGGGTCTATTACTATAAAGACAAAACCTTTATATATTTATTTTCCTTCTTCGTGCTAACTGATCTAATGAAGTAGAGTCATTTTGGATCCCTATGGGTCACACCTCCCCTTCTTAGGAGGCTTTTGGTCCCACAAAATCTTAGTGGGGGAGTAGATGAAGAAATAATTCCCTCACTTGCTCCTTCAAGTAACACCGGGCCTGCCTTGGTGTCTTTCCTTTCAGTCCAATCTGTCAAGACTCTTGCGGACCTCTCCTAGTCTCTCTGACCTTTTGCTGCAGCACTACATCCTCCTCCAATTCGCCTCGTGAGTCCAAGACGCAATCGTCAATGGAAGGTAGCAACTATAGCTCTTCATCTTCATCTAGAATGGATGGCTCATATACCTACAAGTTCTCACAATTTACTACAGAGTACATCCTCATAAATGATGGTAAATCAAGTCGAAAGGCATTTTCTATAACCTTCTCCAATATGGTGAAGGTCCCATATCGTAGTGGCTTGATCTTCCGTGCTTGACCTCAGTCTCTCCTTGCTCAAGTAAAGCCAAACTCTATCCCCAACATGAAGTTTATGTTCCTCCTATGTTAATCATGCCTAGTTGTGTACTTGTCTTGAGATTTTCTCTAATCGTTCTTGACTTTGAGATGGATTTTCCGGATCCTCTCAATGAATTTATTTTCTCTAATCACCTTTGTGTCTCGTGTCTCCTTCTCATCCTGCGCTACCCAACCGCTATGTCCAACGGATTTGTAGAGATAGATATCCCAAGCATGCTTCAAACGGTGACTTCATAGTGGATGTGTGTACTTGCTCGATTATAGGAATGTTGAATGTAGGCTAAGGAATCATCCCAAGTCCTTGGGTATTTGTTGTTATACCCTCTCGATCGGTTGTACTAAGGTCCGTTTCACCACCTTTGTTTGTCCATCTCGTATGTGGATGAAAAGTTGTGCTCCTTTGTAACCCTCGGTATCCGTCTTGTCCCATAAAGTAGTCCAAAAATCCCAAGAACTTGGAATCCATGTAAGAAACAATAGACTTTGGCAAACCAAAATGCACCCATACATTAGCAAAGAAAAGATATGCTGCCTCATGTGCTTTTATTGTCTTTTTACATGTCATAAGAATACACATCTTACTGAATCTATCAACAACAACATAGAGATAGTCATGGCCATTTTTAGACATAGGTAATCCTCCTACAAAATCCATAAAAATGTCCTCCCATGGATGAGTAGGTATTGGAAAAGGCATATACAAACCCTCCTTCCTAGTCTTAGGCTTGTTAGTACAACAAAGTTTACATCCACGTATAAATTTTGATACTTCTTCTTGCATATTAGGCCAATACACATACCTTTGCAAGTGGGATAGGGTCTTACCAACACCGAAATGTCCCGCTACTTTCAAGGTATGTGTTTCCCTCATTAATAGAATTCTTTCTTCTTTAGGCACGTAAAGCTTCCCACATCGGTAGAGGAGCCCATCCTTGAGAGAAAAATCTTCAATCCTCCTTTCAATCCTTGGGACTACAACTCGCTGAAATGTCACCCTAAAGTCTATGTCCCGGGCATATGCCTCTTCGTAAGCTTCCTTCGTGAAGGGATTGATCTAAGAGATAGTGGCCAAACAAGAGAACTTCTCTTATGTGGGTGTCCTGACAACATGTCTGCGCCACCAATTTTGTATTATCCTTCTTGTATTTGATCACCGATGGAACCATTGAAGAAACTCCTTCCATTTGTAGTGCCTTGCCTCACTGTAATTTAGACTATGCTTGCAAATACTGGAGAGGTTTGTGGTTAGTGTGCACAATAGTTTCTTTACCCAACAAATAATGCTTCCATTTTTTAATTTCTGAACTAGTGCATATATTTCCTTATCATATACTTGAATATCCTTTAATCATGGAAGTGAAAGTTTCAGAATGATAGCATACAAGTTCACCTCCTCAAGCAACATTGTGCCCATAACGTGATCACTAGCATCTGCTTCTACTTCAAAAGGACTGTTGCAAATTAGGAAGAGAAAGTACTAGAGCACGACTAATCTTGTATTTTAATAACTCAAAGGATTTTTCTTGTTCCTTACCCTAGTAAAAACCCTTACTCTTTACTGACCACTATGTGTGTAGAGGTGTTGCAATAGCGAGAATCCCGAAATGAACTTCCTCATGTATTGTACTACTCCCACAAAACTCCTAGTCTTTGTGGCTCATGTTGGTGTTGGCCAATTAGTGATGGCTTCCACCTTATTTGGATCCACTCGTAGCTCTCCTCCTCTAACCATGTGCCCAAGATAGACAAGTGACTATTTGGAAAATTCACATTTCTTCATATTACAAAGCAATTGTTTCTCCCTAAGAACTTACAAGACTTGTTGTAAATGAGTTAGATGCTCTTCCCATGTGGCACTAAAGATCAAGATATCATCTAGATATACAATGACACATGAATCTATGAAATCTCGCAATACATCATTCATCAATCTCATAAATGTAGCGGGTGCATTGCATAACCTAAAAGGAAGTACTAACCATTCATACAAACCTTATTTTGTCTTGAAGGAAGTCTTCCATATATCCTCCTCCTTCATTCGACTTGGTGATAACCTGACTTGAGATCTAACTTCCTGAAAAATTTGGCATGTTGAAGCTGGTCCAAGATATCATCTATGCGGGAAGTGGATATCTGTTCTTTATGGTGATCTTGTTCAAAGCGTGGTAGTCGATGCACATTCTCCAAGAACCATCCTTCTTTGGCACCATCACAATAGGAGAACTACATGGTGAAGTGCTTGAGACTTATCACCCCTTGGTCTAGTAGTTCTTGGAGTTGTTTCTTTACTTCAATACTCTTGAGTAAGGATTGCCTATACAACCCGATGTTTGGTAGAGGGGATTCTAGCAATAGTTGAATCTCATGCTCTACTTCTTGTTTTGGTGGTAACCCACCGGGATCCTAGAATACTTCCCTAAAAGACTGAATAATACTATCCAAACCATGTTTTCCCAAGTTATAAATCTCTCGTAACTTCTAGCCCATCTTATTTATCCTTTAACAAAAGTAAACAAAATTGATTATGATTTGCCTGAATAAGTCATTTTGCTTGGTTAGCACTCACCATAGTAACATGTGTCTTACTTTGGTGTGCTTGGATGTTATAGTTGATCCCATCCTTGATCCATCTATACCGGTTTTCCCTTCTCATAAATATAGCATCCTTAATATACAAGTAAGGACTCTCGAATACAACATCAAAAACATCAAGTGGAATAACATCAACTTCCAAAACATCAATATATTGGGAATTTATCCCAAACTTGACCTTACATCTTTTTGTTACCTGAATTTCAACACCCTTCTTCACCCAACCCAAAGGATAAGGGTGTGGATGCTCATAAGTCTAAAGACCAAACTTCTTTACAACTACTTTAGAAATCAAGTTTGACTGAGAACCGGTATCAACCAAAGCATTTACCTTAGTTCTCTTGATCGGATTTTGATCTGGAATAGTCTACTCATCTCCTCTTCCTGGCTGTCCATGTTGGTGGTCGTGCATCCAAGCCTCTCATCTACATCAGAGTCATCTTCGATTTCCACCTCCCCTTCTATTTTTACAACTGTCATGGAATTATTTGAGTCCTTAGTTTGGTTCTTCGGATGTAACTCTAGATGAAACTTCCAACATGTAGCGTCAATATGACCATTGATATCATAGTTCTTGCAAAAATTGGGATCTTTACAAGTATTTAAAGTAGTGGTAGCTTGTTTACCTTTCCCTTTCCACTTACCCTTATTACTTGTTTTCCCATACTCTTTTTCTACTGATTTGTTGACTGCTTTACCCTTAGATCTACTTCTCCTTGCTTCTTTTCATCATCTATGTAGTATTCTTGTACACATGCTTCGTTGAGATCTTTGGGCTTTGTGGAGATGACTTTTCTTTGAAGGTGATTCTAAAGTCCTCCCAAGTACTTAGTCAGAATATCCTCATCCTCCAAGTCCATGTTTAGCAACATGGCCTACCTTGAAACTCCGTAGTATAGTCCTACACACTTTGACCACTGCCTTGTCTAAAATACTTGCCATTTAATCATTTGGTCAATCTTGTGGCCAATAGGATAAAAGTTAGGTCTAAGTAATTATTTAAATTCTTGCCAAGATTTCACAATAGGACGCTTCTTCTTTTCATAGGTGCTTAGATGGGTTTCCCACCAAACCAGAGCATGTCCCTCCATTTTGAGACATGAAAAGGTGATCCTCTATGCCTCAGTGACATTATGGACGCTAAAGTAGACTTCTAATTGTTTTAACCATTTATCAAGCAACTCTGCATCTACTTGTCCTTCAAAGCTTTTAATCTCAACTTTTGTCAACTTTAAAAGGAGTATGATCAGATTTTACCTTTTCTCTTGTGTTTGAAGTCTCTTCTTCATGCTCTTCCCCATAATCTTCCTCATGGTGGCTCCTCCCTATACCAAACTTTTCAGCTAAGCCTCAACCACTGAGTCCATGGAGTCTTTCTTGAAAGAAGTTGTCTTCTACAAATCTACAAGTTCTTCTTGCCTTATAAACATCTTATCCATCATGGTCTCCAACATCTCAATTCTACGGACCAAGTTCTCTTCCTCCATTTGTCCCTAAATTCTCTATTTCCACTTCCTTGTAGAAATTTTTGGATCACAAGGTAAAGCCTCTTCGCCTTTAGATCTTGTCATTGTCATACAAATCCAAGAATGAATACCACAGTCCTTGGATATTTGTTAGCTTTGATACCAAAATGATCTGTAAACTCTTCAACTTTGGAATTATCCACAGAATCATAAATTAAACGTGATGTTCTACTTTCTATTAGAAAATGATAGAGATAGCTTGTGAATGAATTTTGCTTGTGCTTAAAATCAACAATTACAGGAAAGGAAAGAATATAAGCTCACAAACACCAACAAGTTTTATCCTGAAAACCCCAAGAGGAGGAAAAACCAGTCGGGAAGGGCAATTGCTCTTTCTTCCCACTTTTATTGGCCAATTCAAACAATAAGTACATAAATTACAATAATTATGAAAGAGAAGTAGATAATATCTCACACTTCCTCCCAATTACTTGCTTGCTCTGTCTCAACACTCCTTTCTTCTACAAAACACAATTCCAACACTAAGAACTTCTTGCTCACTTGCTTTCATGCTTCGATGATCTTATTCTCTTCTACAAACATATATTTATAGCCTTTCTCATGTCCTCCCATGCACTGGAGAATGGGAAAGGTCATGGAGGAGAAGAGACACGAACAACCTTTCAAATTTTGAGGTTGTTCATTTTCATTTTTATTTTATGTCCGAAAGAGCTAGGACCGCCGCCCTGGTTGGGTGGTGGTTCTGTAACCGCCACTGCCGCAGAGTGGTGGTCCTATTACTATAAAGATAGAACCTCTGTGTATTTATTTTCCTTCTTCGTGCTGATTGATCTAATGAAGTAGAGTCATTTTGGATCCTTATGAATCACTTAACATCAAACATGTTGCAATAGGTAAACCATTTATTACGTACCTCCTTCTTCGCTTAGCACCTAACACTGTAAACCTGTAGTCTAATAAATAATCCAAAGTTGAATGGTTTAATTCATAGTAACGTCCCTAGATTTTGTATCAAATAACAATTTCCATTTCTTTTCAGGGTAGTAGTACCAATATTCTTACCGTGAGCTATTAGTTTGTGTACAATGGCAAGGGTAATGTTTATAGTTATATTCTATAAACACAAACAAACCTCCAGCTAGCCCTAGCTTTCCTATCATTGCCCCATCAAAAATTGCTTACTAATACCCTTTGGCATTAGAGCCCACAAGGTTACTTGGGTTGCAATACGTTGTACACATGGGCAATGTTGCTACATTCACTTATAAGATGATCTATAAATGTATAACATTTTGTGAATTGTAATGTACGTGTTATGTAGTGGGAAAAGTTTGCACTTTTTTGCATTTCGGTGGATGCTCTGTTATATATGGCTGTAGTTCTACAAATTACTTACCTATGTAGGAATTTGTTTTTGGTTATTTCATTCTATGTTACCAAACATGTGCACAAAATATTTGCAACCACCAACAACACCCTAAAACCTAATTGTTTCGATCTGACACTGCAGGTACATAGTCGTCATGGCACAAAAATGATAAACACGCAACGCGCTTAACATACAACCACAACAACGAAACAATAAATGAAAAGCATCGCCAACTCTACTCGCTACACAAAGACAACCTCAACGCAGGTCATCACACCAGGTAAGTGAAAAGTGTTGTTCCCCTCCCACAACCTCTTTCCCTACCCCAAAGTAATCCACCCCTTGATTTTTGTAGTGTGCAACGCAATTTTTGTAGTCACCTGTAAACCTTGTTACCTTCTGCAATTTGCTTCCGTTTGTAATGAATCATACCTAGGTATGCAAGTCAGGCATTTGTGGTAGCCCAAGATGTTACATGCTCATGCAAAAACAAGGGGCCCCCGCTTCTCTTCCCAGAACAATATGGACTCGCCCGCAACCTGAAGAGCTAGCTATTTTAACTCGTGTTGAATAAATGTTAATCACCACAATTTCCCGTTGTTGCAAGTCACACGTGCTCGTGGCGAAATACATGTATACTAGCCATACCATAAACTTCTCACATGACATAACATCCATACTACCTTTCTCACCCCATCGCCAGAAAACCTAGATATCCTAATACTTAAACGGATTCGAGCAGAAGGAAAATCGTATGAGTTCTTAGTAAGTAGAGACCATGTCCGAGATGCACTTTCCTACAAAATCCAACACGAACCCTACTACTTTGTGATGTCATTATAGATGAGGTCACCCTTACAAGCTTACCCATAAATGTAACAGATGCCTTTAATAACTTTCCCTCCATGGTTGACCACACAACTACCCTACCCGTACCTAATCTTACATCCACCCCACTTGTTGCGACCCATGTCAAGTTCGCAAGGCAAGATTTTTTTACTCAATTTGGACGTTTGAATAAAGTGGAATTCAAAAGATCTTTTAACCTCAACTCTGACATTTCATAAAAGCTCACAAGCCTGAACACTTTACAATAGAATCTACGAAACTAAATTACAGATGCTACTGTGACAGAGAGAGTCCCCACTGAATTTAAAGCCCTTACCATGAGATTATCAAGCATAATCATCTTTTCTAAAGAACAAAAGCTTTCAATTGCATATAACTTACGCATTACAAGCATACCAAAAGCTTACACTTTTCCAGTACACAAATAATATTTTGCCATATCATTTTCTTAAAATGCTATCAATGCAATTTGCACCAACCAAATAAGGAGAATATCCTTATGACAAATCTACTACAACCTAATTACATAACACCAGACCAAACTTCGTTTGATCTATACCTTGTCATAATCAACATTCTCTTGCAGTAAAACTTGTGAGCATACATTATTAATTTTCAGAAAAGCATTACACAAATAAATAATGAACCTATAGTTCATTAACATCATCTTCAATTGCACTCAAAATTGATTCAATGGTCTGACCAAAAATGGTGGGCCTACAAGGTTGGACATTTGATTCATCAAATCATTACGTGATGCTTACAAGCATGGCTCCGTTAACACCCTTCCCCTTTTCCTCCTTTGGATTTCCATATTACTGTCCTAAATCCCATTACTCTACAACCACTTAATATCCTCTTGCAGTTCCTCCACTTTGCTATGTTTTTCAGCTTAGTTCAACTATGAATTGCAACTGTCCCTTACTCCTTATTTACTAAATTTACTAGCTTATTATGTGGGTAACATTGATTTGGATAATATCTATTGCAATGCCCCCACTTTCCATTCAACATTTCACTTCAATTGACATCAGCATCTCTTGGTTATTCTTAGTACCCCCCATCCTATCCTTGAAACCTGACTCATTTCTATACTTTATTTGGAATACATATATTCAATTGTACCACAATCAAATACTGTTGAATAATAAATTCTCAGGGAAATTAACAAAACATATCACATTATGGTTAGCGATTACTAACAAGTCTACAACACACATCACTTTCTCGCAGACCTAATATCTATAACATTTTTCTTAACACTTGTCGTTCATATTTGCTATAAATAAAATAATTATTTCAATATATTCTAACTCCATATATATGAAGTCGAACACCAATTACGAATTTTTAAGAAGGCTATTACTGAAAAAAAATAGAATTAGTATGGAGAAGTATTACAATTTTGTATTTCAAAAGAGCTGAAAGCCATAATCAAAGCACACCAACTTCAATAACTTCAACATACATGTATACCACAACTTACCGTAAATCCCAAATCAATTACTCATGTTTCTATACACTATTTATCCACACCACATTTACAAATACATGCATTTATCCTCCTCCTTTGCAAATACAATCTTGCAAATCAATCTATTGCCCTTTATCCTAAAATCGTATAACCCATTAACACTAACCAAAACCGCAAAAACCCCTACTCCCAAACTATGTACACCCCCTTCAAAGCATGCCCCGCCTGACCAATACACACCCCTCATGCATACACAATCCCCCCATCCCATATCTTACCACACGTCCAAAAACCTAACCTCCAATATCTCCAACAACACCATACACAACCACCACCTCGACCTACAAGACTACCTCCATCTACACTACTACCGAGTGTAGACTTGCTCTACTCAAGAGCAACCACTAGGTACCGATAACAAATGCATCCAATGAAGATGTAGGTGAGCATAAATTGAAGTGGAAGTGAGGGTAAATAACATGGTATGTGCAATTGAGATGTAAATGGAGAGTAAGGGAAACTTGAAAGAAGGGGATAAGTTGCAAATGATTATTAAGGAAACATTTTTATAAACTAACAAAAGTCGCAATGTGACTAGTCCCTTCTTTTACAATGAATTGTTTATTGTAATTATGTTTAAACGAAACAAGTGCATGCTTCCCACGTTAATAAAAATATTGATGGGAAGTTTAAAATTTGGAAATATCCTAGGGAAAAGGAGTTTTGTTATTGGTGGGATTCTAATTAACTAAAATATGAAATGGCTATCTATATCTAAGTTAATCCAAGCAAGTACAAAAATACAATAACTAAATATGAAATGAAATACTGATGCTAAATATTTTTATTTGATATTTAAATGAAATAAATAAATGAATGGGAAGGACAATGTACTAACTTGAAAATTACTTACCTCGATGTGTGTCGGGATCAACAGGATGATGTGCGAACGAAGAAGAGTATGATGGTATAACCCAGGAAATTGCAGTAGATGAATATTTACCTGGACTTGGGCACCTAAGGAGGACTAGGGCGTGTATGGGTACCCCGGTCTGCAGATAGGTGATTTGGTCTGCAGAACAACTCAAGTCCTGAATTTGGCAAAGTGTTCTTTAGATCTTCGCAATATCTCAATCTTTGTTGCATGAATTTTGCATTATCTTCGTTGATGATGCAAAAACCTGAAATGGTTATTCGCCTCCAAAACACCATAGAAAGAATCAAATCCCTAAAAAAATAAAGATGAATATGAAGGGGTCGACGACCTAGTAGCCACCACCAAAGTGGACTTATAACTAAGTGTTGCACTACATTCCAGACCGAATGTAGTTTTGTGTGCTTTGTGTGTGCAATTTTACCTAGGATGCCCTAGCACCAATAACGCAAAAATAGGGGGCAATAACTAGATGTAAATGCAAATGGTGGATGGCATAGAATAGACTTCCCTTTCCTATGTAGTGTGTGTGATGGAATGATGATCAAATGTATTCCATTGCCTTAGTAGATAGCTATCCCTTGATTGGAAATAGTTCTCCCATAAAATAGTGAGTATGCTTTATGTTTATATAGGGATCAGGTAAGTGCACCAATTTGGGGGCCAAAAATAGACACAAATGCAAAAATGAGCAAAACGCATACGTGTTTTGTAATAATGTGGTCGCATTATGTTTTCTTAGGCTCAAGAATTCACGAACTCCGAAACATGCACGCATTTTTAGTGCTATGAAATGTGTGTGCGTTTTGCAGGCTATATGAAATTTTAGAAGGGTCTAAAGCAACCTTATTTACTAAAATAAATGTTAAATTTATTTTAGTAAATATAAGAAGTTAGGGTCACTATGCACTGATGGAAGTGGTCACGTAACTCGACAATTATAATCTAAAAGATACTTTTTCAAAATCTAATTTGGTTAGTACTTACTCATTTTCAGAATTTCAAGAATGACCTAAAACTTTCGTGCCATATATATTGTAGTCAATCTTTGTTTTGGGAAAACATATAGTCATTCTCAGAGGTTTTTAATCTTCTGGATTGGATTTTGGCCCTACCTACTTGAATTTCTACCAATTTTGAAATTTGGTCCATAATTCCCTTTAGTGACCATGAATGAGCTCTATGATGCTTGTCTACTTCTTACTAAAATGAGATCCTCACTTTGTAGATAGAGGATTGCCCCGAATGGGATTCCAATCCTCTGGAAAAAATGAGGTGATTGTAATATGACTCCTCCTTAAGGTTTGATCACACTACTAGGTGTTGAATGAGATCTTACAAATAGTACCAAGTGAATTTCATCAAGTGAACTCATATGATTGCTCATTCTTAGAAACAAGTTACTCCATATAAACATCATCCCTTCACCTTTCCTGGATCTAAAATCCTCCTTTCATGGAATCAAATTCAAGATTCTCATATGTTTCTTTTCTCATATGTATCTCATGGAGATAGATGATGCATTAATACTTCACACATGATGGTCTTGGATACCTCAATGGCATGACTAACTCATTTTAGCTTGTTCTTTAGAGAGATTTGGGTACAATGACATTTCAAGATATGATGATCATCAAGTCACTCCTTGAGCTCCACATTTCACCTTTAAATATGATGAATCCTTCACAATTCAATTTATTGACCAAGATGAAACCTGGGTGTAAGCATGCTTATGGTACATAGACACCTTTTTCTCAAGTTGCTCCTCATGGAAATGGGTTTCCTCCTCAAATAGGGGATGAATCCTTGAATGGAATTTTAGTATGAGTTACATGTTCTTGACCTCCATAATTCACTGAAACACTACAAATCACATTTTACGATCAATGAAACTATTGTAAAACTCTAATTCTACCTACAACTAAAAATTTAGGTTCTATTTCATTTTGAACTTAGAGGGCGGTGACGAGTTTTGCAATACCTAATGAAATATTTAAGCCTTGAATCAATGTTGATTATTCCACCTTATAGAGTATTCTAATATCCTTCTAATTCCTATTTTGTTTCATCCTAAGTCTTTCCATAACTCCTGGAATCATCCAGAGAAGTCAACTTTTACCGTTTTAGCTTTCATTCGTTGCACCTGAAAACCCGGTATTAAACAGATTGCTCCTAAATGAGATTTTATTTCCTAAACTTTCCTAAAT
This sequence comes from Taxus wallichiana var. yunnanensis, assembly GCA_018340775.1. Taxonomy (NCBI): domain Eukaryota; kingdom Viridiplantae; phylum Streptophyta; class Pinopsida; order Cupressales; family Taxaceae; genus Taxus; species Taxus wallichiana. The sequence goes on along the minus strand of CM031241.1, from coordinate 256,411,029 downwards.
TTACTTAGACATCTTTAATTCTCTCTAAAATCACCCTCATATGCTTTATATTTTCTCTAAATACTCCCAAAGGGTGTTCAATTAGCTACAGAATGGCCAAAATGGCTTTTTTAGGCCTTTAGAGGAAGTAGTCTCTCATCAAAACTAAACGAGTTGATCGATCACCTTAGACACTATTCCCTACACACTAAAACACATTGAATCATATTATTAGGAATTTCATTTGGGTCAAGGTTTATGATTTAAGGTTTAGGGTTTAGGGTTAAGGGTTAAGGGTTTAGTATTTAGGGCTCATAGTTCAAGTTTTAGGGCTTAGGGTTTAGGGATTAGGTTTAACATTCATGGTTTAAGGTTTATGGTTTAAGGTTTAGAGTTTAGGGTTTATGGCTTAGGTTAAGGGTTGAGGGTTTATGATTTAGGGTTTAGGGTTAAGGGTTTAAGTTTCATAGTTTAGCATTTAGGGTTTAGTGTTTGGGATTTAGGGTTTAGGGATTTAGGGTTTAGGGTTTAGGGTTTAGGTTTTGGGGCTTAATATTTATGTTTGGGTTTTAGGGTTTTTTTGCTTAGGTTTTAGGGCTCAAGGTTAAGGGTTTAGGATTTAGGGTTTAGGGTTTAGGTTTAGGGCCAAGAGTTTATGGTTTAGGATTTAGTGTTTAAGGTTTAGGGTTTAGGTTTTGGGCTTAGGGTTTAGGGTTTAGGGCTCATGGTTTAGGGTTTAAGGTTTAAGTTTTAGGGTTTATGATTAGGTTTAGGGCTCATGGTTTAAGGTTTAGGATTGAGGATTTAAAGGGTTTAGGGTTCATGTTTAGGTTTATGGTTTAGGGTTTAGGATTTAAAGTTTAGGGTTTAGGGGTTTATGGTTTATGGTTTAGGGCTCGGGTTTAGGGTTTAGGGTTTATGACTTAGAAGAGGTTTGAGGCTTAGGGTGAAGGGCTTAGGGCTTAGTTTATGTTTAGGGCTTAGGGTTCATGGTTTAGGGTTTATGTCTTAGGATTCAAGGTTCGAGTTACATGTTTAAGGTTTAGGGTTTAGAGAGCTTAGGGCTCTAGATTTAAGGTTTAGGCCTTAGGGCTTAAGGTTCAAGGTTTAGGGTTTAGGGTTTATGGTTCAAGATTTAGTGTTCGTGGTTCAGGGTTTATTATTTTGATTTTAGGGTTTAGGGCTCATTGTTTTGGGTTTAAGGTTTAGGGTTTAGGCATGAGGGTTTAGGTTTAGGAGTCAATGTTTAGTTTAGGGTTTCTAGGTTTAGGGGTTAAGGTTTAGGGTTTAGGATTTTTTTTTAGGGTTTAGGGTTTTGGGTTTAACATTTAGGGATTAGGACTTAGAGCTTAGGTTCGGGGCTTAAGGCTCGGGGTTTAGGGCTCATGGGTAAGGTTGAATGTTTAGGTTTAGGGTTTAGGGCTTAAGATTTAAGGTTTAGGGTTTGGGTTTAGGTGTTAGGTTTTAGGGATCATGTTTCAGGGTTTAAGGTTTAGGGTTAAGGGCTCAAGGTTTAGGGTTTAGGGTTTTGATTATAGAATTTAAACCCTAAAAGCTTTAGGATGAATGTTGAAATCTGAAATTATACCTATGTATTGACCATATTATACTATAAAAAATTATCTCCTAAACCGTGAATCATGGAGTTGTGAGACTAGTTCCATAAAGTGTAGAGTGACCATAATTACTTATATTTACTAAAATAAATTTAGAGTATAATTTTTCATTTATTTTCATTTTAGTATAAGAAATAATAAAATATAAATAATAATAAATGAAAAACTTATACTTAAACATTTATTTTTGTAAATAAGCATGCCAAAAGCACATATAATGTTTATACTATGTGGAACGCAGTACGTGTTCCCTTTATTATGCCCCCAAACCAAGAATTTGCAGGCTTGGAATTGCTTTGGTTTCCCAAACCTACGCCTTGGACCTGTAACAACACAACAACCTGCATGTTTTTGACAAAATATGTAAAAACTCACCTTCCACCATGCTAAATCCTACAAAAACATTTTCTATCTTTCTTAAAAAATTGCCTACAACGTCAAGAAAACTATCCTCTTTCTAAATATGTAATTTTTTTATATTTTTAGACTTTTTAAGGTTTCCATTTATATTTATTTCAAACTATGTCTTTTATACCTCTATTTTCAGTGATTGTAAACACTTATCTTTCATCGTGTATCTTTTTTTGGCTCATCGAAATTGAAAAAAAAATATACTAGCCCAAACTAGGCCTAATTCTATACATATTAAAAAAATCTAATTTTTGATATTTTTGAGGTAGTTAGGGGGTGCATGGTCGAGCTCATTATTTTTCAAAATTTAAAATTTTTGTACTAGAAAAATCATTAAAAAAAATTATTCGTAGTGTAACTATTTCAAATAACTCGTACAAGTTAAAAAAATTATTTTTCGAAAAAAAGTGTCCAATTAAGACCCCCTTTTGCCCTCGAGATTAGTGCACTTACCCATCTCTTGCTCAAATTTCGACACTAATGACCCGACATGCCCACTAGTACCTAGGGAATGAGAGGAAAATAACAAAGACCAACCTCGAACAAATAAATTAAATCGAAATGTTGTCGGGACCAAGTTGCCTAAAATAAAGATCGGGCACCCTAAGATTACCCTAGGTGCCTTAGTCAAAGACTAGAGATGAAAAATGGCCAAATAACACACCTAAGACTACCTAAGAGACAAAATGCATGATGGCTTCAAGTTAGTTCATTTGGAAGCAAGCGCTAAATGAAGAATAATTTCCCAAGTTAGGTCATCTAGGAAAGTAATGGATGTAATCTCCCAAGTTAGGTCATTTGGGAGGCCGCATGTAACTCCCAAGTCATGGGCATTTAGGAGGTTGGTTGTGTTATATTGAATGATTGAATGATATGGTTTCGATTGTTAGATATTTGAATGTGTCGATTGATTAATTAATCATAGAGAGGTTTTATGCTAGTTTCCCTAAGTTAGGTCATTAGGGTAATTGATATAAATGTCATGGAATATCATATGAAAATATTTTAATGCCCGTTGCCCCGAGTTTAGGTTATTAGGGGAAGTGATGAAATGTCATATAGAAAAATTGTATGTTTGTTGTCCCCAAATTAGGTCGTTAGGGGGAATTAATGGTGAAACATCATGTAGTGAATTAGTAAGTGTTTAAAATGATGAGTTAGTAGTATTGATTGATCGCATGGTAATGCGGGGGAATTATAGGATGACCCCAACGATATTCCCCCTTTCAGTGAAAGGGGAAGTGATGACAAGAACAAACACTAAGCCAAAAGTAAGCACAATATATGTAGAAAGTGGTAAAAATCATGAAAATGTGGATAAGTCGAATGGAAAACAATGTCAAAGAGAGATTACATGCACGAAATTTTTACATTACGTTGGTAGGCATAATTCTAAAGATAATGCAACAAACAAGGTGTAAATCAGAGTATAAATGCTCAAGATATGACAAAAACAGTGTAGTGTGTATTAGTTGCGAGAATAAGCATGAAATAATGACTATAGTAAAGTGATTGGTGAAAAGTAACTATAAATAGTAAGATATAAAAAGATTAGTCACTTCATTTGTTTTTTGCACGATTGTGGTAGTGAGCTCTGAGTCAGTGAGGATTCCATAAGTGAGAACAACACGTTCTAACAAGTTTGAGATGGTGGCAACCATTGTGGTGTCACGTACGATATCGGTGTTGGTAAGTGTGTTGTTTTTCAAAAATGTATGGTGTAGTAGTCGTTTCTGTTGAATTTTTACAAATTTGATATTTTTAATTTTCTCAACGTTTGAGGCTTGGACAAGAGCGATGAGGGTGCTAGTGACCCTTGGGGCGAACACCCGGATCCCAAGATTAGTGTCCTGCTCCTGGGGCCCTAGTCACGCATCCGGTGCCCTGGTCTAGAATCTTTGTGTTTGGTTTGGAATGGTATAAATGTGATGTATAATGTATAGTAATGCGATGAGTGAGTGTAGTTGGACTTGTATAGTTTTCTAATGTGGTGTTTCTTGTCATATTGTGTTGTCAGAAAGAGACATTCACTCGAGGGAGTTTCGCGGTGGGTGTCACATGAGTACTTTGCTTGGATTGGGCATGTCAGATGATGATTGGGATGTGATGGACCATGCCGGCTTACGGCACATAACACGATGGGGGATGTGCCCCACAATATGCCTATGTTGACTGCATTATGTGAGAGGTGGTGCGCGACACATGTACATTTTGGTTACCTACGGGGAGATGACTATTACTTTGGAGGATGTGTATCACATATTGCGAATGTCGATTATTGGAGAGAGAGTACAAGTTATGTTATTGGAGGATATGGAGAGGCGAGATGTGAGTCCGCTAGATGATACTTTGTGGGGACTTGAGTACCTGCCGAGGCTCATATCAATCTGGATGTTATTTTATGGTCTTGGGTTCCGCATTTGTAGAAGTTCATAATAGTTATGATTACATCATCTATAACAATGTAAGGAGGAGGTGTAGGCATCTTGTAAAAGATGCATGATATATGCCAACGTATAGAGGAGGAGGGTACTAGATACATGTGGGCATGGTGTGTGTTGGCCCACCCATGCAAAGATCTATATTGATTTACGCGTGATCAACATGGCGGTGAGATAGAGCCACCACACTATCGCATGTGGGCTTATGAGCACATAGCCATGTTGAGACCAGCTGGAGGTCCACAAGGAGAGTGGGCTAGGAAGAGATATATGTGAGGAGGTGGATTAATATTCATAGGAATAGGATGGTTACATATACCTACGTGGCAATGATAGATAGGATGGGGCTTCGAGGCAACTACATGGAGGCCATATCATGAAAATGGTGGATGGCCCGAGGGTGTTGTAGAGTTGTGGTGTATTCATAGACGATGTGGCTATAGGATCGATTTCCCAAGCGTGGCCGAGCTTTTTAGGTAGAGAAAGTATCGCGACAGGTTGGTATGGCTCGGGACATGCCTCGAGAGCCATATATATGGTTGAGATATATCAAAGCACCTAGGATGGCCAAAGCTAGATAAGGGCCCACAACAGAGCAACTAGTAACCTCGGGGCAAATGAGGTAGAAATGATTATAAAGTCGATAGAGTTAGACGATGTGGGGTGTAAGAAGGAGTATCACGCATGGTGGGAAGCACATCGGTGGGTATTGTTACTCCCATTATTTGTAGGTCCAATGGGGTTACCGCATGGAGGAGGAGAGGGGGAAGCCCATGACCCCAATAATATAGCATGCAGCACTGTGAGCCTACGTACCTATAGATATATATTTTGTGTATGTTATGGTTGGTCTATGTGATAAATGATGGTTACCTAATGTGTTTTATTATTGTTGGCTAGATTTGATGCACTATTAAAAACCTAGGCAAATATGAGATAAATCTCCCTCATTTACCGGTGAGGCTCCCATGTAATATGTTTATCAATCTGGTAAGTATGAAACTTTAATAACTATTTCTGGGGTTTTACTTTAATCACAAAGCTCATGAACCATAGCTAAGCAATTCTACAAAGCAAGTAAGCAATTGTTTATGAAGTATTTGCAGAAGGGGGAAATAATGGAATTTGGGAAAGAAGAAAGGAATATATGTAATTCAACCAATAGTTTACAGAGTTGGTCTCATACATATAGATTAAATAAACAAGTAGATCTCACAATATTCAGAAGCAAAGGAAAAGAAAAGCTTCTAATCTAAATCTCAGATAACACAAAGTTTATCTAAAGATCCACACAGAAGTAAGAAGCAAATGCACCATGTGGACACAAAGTTCTCTCTAAAATATACCTTTAATCAATTTCCCAACTTTCAAAAAAATGACATCAAGGGCTACAACAGAAAGTGTGGAAATCAAGAATGTTAATTAATAAATTATAATCCTTTAACCTATAGGTTCTTCCTCTATTTATAGTGCTATAGAGGGGGAATTACAAATAGGAAACTATAACTAAACTCACACATGCGGAAGCTATAAAGAAAACAATTGAAATCTTTCCCTTGAATTTATCTCTAAGTGACATGCATATGAAGACTAGATCAAAGTTATGCACATCTGCCACTTATCTAAAGAACCTTTTCAAATAACTTAAAGTAATGGCTTTTAAACCAATTACTTTAATTTTACAATTTCGTCCGAGAACATAAGAAATGAGAGAAGAAAGAAAATATGTCAGTTGTAACACCTCACGCTTTCCTTTTGTTCTGATATTGAATATACTTGTTGAACATGTAATTTAGTGTTTTCCCATCTGTTTTAACAATAACTTATTTTTAGTCTTGAATCGCAACAATTCTCTGGAAAAATATCAATGCTTGCTTTCACTTCCTCCAAACTAGGCCCGAATTCTTTTATATCTGCATGAAGTCTCACTAGTTTGCTAATTGAATCCAACGTGAAAGGCATGACAGATTCATCAATCTTCTTCTTAATAATTGATAGAAATTCCTCAAGAGAAGTAGACAACTTGTTCGAATGATCCTCATATAGTGATGAGTACCGTCAACTACCTCATCCTCAGTGAAAGCAACTACATTATCTGGCAATGCAAATATCTTATCTTCGAGAAATTGCATTCTTTTCAAAGATAAGCTTGAGAATCTCCATGCGGAAAGAAAACACAATTTCCAATTACTTACCCTTTTCCACCAATTCATCAAGTACAATTTGTTCTCGCAATCAAAACATCCTATGACAATGAATTTATTTTAACAAGGATATCCAGTTAGTCTCGAAACTATATTCTCATCCACTATGCTTGTCATCAGTTGCTTTAGCTGAGATAATGTCATTTCATCTCTTCCATGCTAGTTGGTGCTTGAATTGTTTTGAGGCTTGGTGGATGATTTAACTTTTCCACTCATTAATAGCTTTAACCTGATTACCTGCATCTTCAATTTCTTCAATCAGATGGCTACTCACCTATTCATGTACTAAAATTGGCTGAGAGGAAGGTTTGGCAACCTTAGTGATGATCTCACACAACTGGGAAATCTGCTCTTGAAGTCTGGCTTTCTCTACCTTCTCCTTGTCAAGCTTGAGGAATAAAGCATCTATTAATGTCTGTGTATCTTGCTTTAATCCTTATGTGGTGATTTGACCCAATGGCACTTTGGTTACTGATATGTCTCCACCTGTTAGCTCTCCCTTTTGCTTCCTTCGGCTGGAATTGACAATTCATGAACTTTTCCCCGATTCTTCAATAATCAATCTTAAAGTTACCTTGGCAACTTTAGGTCTTCTATCCTTTCCACCTAAACTCATGAGTAGTTGCAAGTCATGTTTTTCCAAGTTGATCTCTTCTCTAGCTTCTGGGACTATTTGTGAATCCAACCAGGATGATAAATTGCTCTTCAAGGAATGAGAAATCACTGAATGTACTACCATCTCATGCTCATACTTTGTTGCATCCTTAATTCACCATAGTGTTATGGTTGCCCTCTTCCGAATTGTCCAAAGACAATGCTCTTTCAAAATTTGTCATTTGTTCTTTCAACTTCTCCTAAGGAGAGGTGAAGATCTAGGTGGCTGAGAAGCAAATACAAATGATGATGGATTCAACAGTGGAATGATAATAACTACTTGAGGTCCTGGGGCTACATAAGTGTTGTGAGTTGACGTCGGAGAAGCTTCGTTTGAAAGTGACACTGGTATAATGGATGTAGACTTTCTCTTTCCAATACCTGAGACTTCTTGTACACCTTGAGCTTCTTTGGTCTTCTGCTACTTTCACCTTCATGTTTTCTTTTATTGGGATCCCTTACAATGAAATTCCCTGTGATCTGGTTCATCAAAGCCTCATCCATGCAATACCCCTTTGTTAACAACCAATTTGAGGTGTTAACCAGATCATGGAAGACCTCTCCTCAATCATCTGACAACCGCCTACACTTTCCTGAAGAGCATCTCTATCTCCTCCCATTTGATGGTATGTGTCAAGTACCACATGCCCATCATCTGCAAGATTTGCAGGTATCTATGCTAAACCATAGTCGAGACCTGTTGTGCTGATAACTTGCAAAAATCTCTCTTTTTGACTTCGTATTCACTCCTGCACTTCATCCAAAAGTCTTCCAGTGAAGGTACATGTGAGTATTCTTGGGAGACTATCCTCTTTGCTATCCCATATGGGTCAAAGTTCATTCGTGCTAGGAAGAACTCATGCTCATACCCAGAAAACATTTTTGCTTCAACTCCTCTGGCTTTATGGATGCTCTGACAACTATAATGACCCACTGTGACTGGAAAGCTACCCATAGATTTGTGTCATTTTGACTGTAAGTCATGCAACTCCACAAGCTTCCTGCACAACTCCATGATGACCCACTTGTCACTTGGGTACTTTGGCAACTTAACTGGTTCTCCTGAGAAACCACTAACCCTGAGATATGTGAAGTCTGCAAACTGGATGAAGATACAACCATGCTGGGAGACAACTTCCCAAGCTTATTTTCTCACTCTATTGGTCTTCATATCACTATTTAATTTGCAAATGAATCCGTAGAAGAATCCATCATTGACCGCCATGTAATCTTTGTAGCATTCAAGAATTGTCAACTGTGGGAAGCACTCATAAATAGGATCTTTTGACAATATGCCCTGTCTATCCAGTTTGGAAAATATCCCCTGAGAGGTTGTTGCATATACAAGGTATGAAGTCATTTTGAAGTTGAATGTCCACCTCACACTTCGAGTTGCTCGTTGATGTTGTCACTGATGATCTCCGCCCAATTAATTATCGAATCAGCTCTGTTGATCTCAATGGTCCTCACAAAGGCATACATCCATGAGCGGAAGTTATTGGTATTAGCTTCCCCATTTATCCTGCAAAGCAATTTGGTGATATCATCAACTTCCTACACAAGATTGGATTGTGGAAGAGTCCTCGAGAATTTTGATGGTGCTCTGGGATTCTTCATGTATCTATTATTCATTATACCCACACAATCTACTTTATGCTTTTCCCATCTATTACCAGCATCATGCATGCTAATTACAATCACCACTAGCGATGCAGAGCTTGAGGTAATAATTAAAAAATTGTGCATCCAACTCGATTCATGTCTTTCCCGCAAAGATCTCAGACTTTCCTAGAAAGAGGATGATAAGACCTTGCACACTCCATAACAAACTCAGATAATTGGGTTGTGACCGGAAACATTGCAGCTTGAATAATCCCACTACTTTTTATTGCCCACATAAGAGATGATCTTCTCGATGGCTTTGGATCTGTCAATTAAATCAGTGATAGGTTCAGGGCCTATGTCTGTATCATTGATTTCAGTAAGCCTGGAAACAATGCATGATTATGCTTGACCTTTCTCTTTCATCACGCTTCATCATGCCTGGAACAATCTTTGTCTGAGCTCTTTTTCTTTTATTTTTTCCAGAAGACCTTGCAATTGGATCAATTTGTGCAGAACCTACAATTCCTCCTGATTCAGAAGATATATTCAATGTATCTGACATTGATTTTGCCTTCTTTTCACCAATATGAGCACCTGTGATGAATACCTGCAAATGATTCAGACAAACATGGAGTCCATGGCATGAATGCCTAATTTCTATCACCAAAATCTGCTTATAAAGCTTGCTGCCCTAAAATTTGAGACTTTGCTTGCATGCCAAGCAAGCTAAAATATTATTTAATTCACCTGGGACTTATACCAACATGTAGATGCTCTGAATAATAAAAAGAAAGCTTCTCCAACCCTAGGCGCCAAAATTGGAAGCTTCCCGACAATAAAAATATTTTTTAATGCAAATCACTCCTTCCTTTGGCGCCAAAATTCTCCAGGCAGCATGCTCCATCTAAAATAATTAATTGTCTTCTCTTTATGGTGTCCCATGCTTATATAGGCAACTGCATGCTAAATTTAATAATTGTCTCTTCTTATTTTTGACAATTATTAATAATAAGTTATGCTTTTTCTCTCAATTTGGGTGCCCAAGTTTGCATGCTTTAGCTTGCTTTTCCATGTAATTATTTTATTTATTTTTAGCATGCTTCTTTGTCTTCTCTTTGGCTTTCCTTCATGCTTTGACTTTCTTCCTATTTTTGGCGCCAATTTTAGCTAGGAATAAATAAAATAAATATTAATTAAAGCATGTATTTATGCCAAGGTGGGTCACACTTTTGGCTAGAAGGCATGCTAAAAATAAGAAGGCAAAGCAATGGGAATTTTTACCCTTCCAGAAGCTCCAAAAATCCCATCTTTCACTTAAGTGATTTGTCTTTAATGATGGGAAAAAACAACCTTCCAGGAAGGCTTAAAATTCCCATCTTCCTTCCACCACCAAAATTCCCATTGGCAGCTTAAAACCTTCCTTCCAAAAAGTGTGACTTGCATAAAAGAGAGCTCTTTTCTAAAAGTGCGACTTGCATGGGTGAATAAAACTTTTTGATGGGAATTTTTACCCTTCTTGGCAGCCCCAAAATTCCCATTTGTACTTTAAGTGATTTATCTTTCATAATGGGAAAAAACAACCTTCCAGGAAGGCTCAAAATTCCCACCTTCCTTCCAACACCAAAATTCCCATTGCGCTTAAGTGATTTAACTTTAATGATGGGAAAAAACAACCTTCCAGGAAGGCTCTAAATTCTCATTGGTAGTTTAAAACCTTCCTTCCAAAAAGTGTGACTTGCATAAAAGAAGCTTATTTCACAAAGTGCGACTTGCATCCTTCTTGATTGTCAAAAATTAGCACTCCATGATTAATTTCTTCCTTTGTCTGAGGCCATGGATGACTTCCAAAACTTCTAGGTAATTAAACAAGCTATACAAAATGAATGAAAGGATCAAGGGGAATTAACAGACAGACTGCAGAGAAAACCGAAAACAAAAAAAAGAAATAAATAAAAAATGGAAAATCCTTGCCATAAGTTGTAGACAATTACTTTGAAAATAATGTGCCGAATAGCTGGTTAGTAAAAACTCTTCCCTAGTAAAAAATCCACTGAAAGGAGGAAATACTGGTGTGAAAATTTTCAACAGGGTTCAACTATGACATAATTTATTTTAAACAAAACTTTATTTATTTAATAAATAAATAAATAAAATTCTCTTAAACAAAACTCATGAGAAATAAAATGAGTTTTAACATGTGGGTATTTTTCAAAATTGGCTTGTATAATTATCCGGGGAATACTTTAAAGCAAAGGAGACAACTCAGTAGGCAATAAAATTTTCAAAAGGGGTATTCCCAAATTTAAGGTGAAATCTTGGGAACACCATTTATTTGGTTTGTAGGCGATGTGTATTGGTCCTTGATAGTAGACACATCCATCTCGCACATCGACGTAGAGTAACGTGCCAACCGATGTACTTGATGGAGTTATGTTTGAGTGAGTAGATGATATAGTAGGCGAGCATGCCCATTTATTTGAGCCAATGGCCATAACAACAATGACATGCACTATATTGCTAGGTGAGAGGGACGAGGCACACAAGGAGACTCTACGAGCTCGAGAGGTGGTAGCTAGTGGTCCTTTGGCACAAGATGTGTTTGCATGATATACGTGGATGTCCAACATCGTGTTCCGAGAAGGCTACGAAGATTATCATTTTGTGGAGCTAAGTCAAGAGGTATCGAGGCAGCAAACAACGATGTCACATTGGTGGAGAGGCATCTAGTTCTAGGGCTCTCACAGTACCTGAGAGCGATAACGGCGATGAGATTTGATTTGTATTAGCATATGATGTGGGCGCGTTGCCCCTAGTGATGAGATATTTGGTTTTGATATGATGACTTGTATTTGATATATATATATATATATATATATATATATATATATATATATATATATATATATATATATATATATATATATATATATGTAAAACACATGTTATTGTAGTATAATGTAATGTGTTTGTCAAGAATGATGATGTTCGTAGTTTATGTAATGTGTATATATTGTTCTGTTTGAGTGATATACTATCGATAATATTGATAATGGAATGCAAAGTTTGTAATGTGAATGATGACAAATGTAATGTGAGTGATGTATGTTGAATGGAATGTGTAACACGTAGTTAGTATAATGTTGATAATAGATGTCAAAATGTATAATGTATGATTGAAAATATAACGTGTTGTGATGCATGATAATGTGATCTAATCATAAAATGTTAGCATGATGGAACTAAGTGGGGAAGAGTAGCGATGCCCCCTAGTGTGTAGATGAATAAGCTCATATAGTTAAGACCCCTCAACACTCAATGATGAGCCATGTAAGCAAGTGTGTGTCATCGGGAAATGATTGAGTGCACTAGATGAAATGACAAAGCGCGTGATGAAAGGTTCTTAGAGAAAAAACCTATATTATCATATAAGAACTATAAAAACACAAGTGTGTCATCGGGGTAAGGTGATAAGCATCGCCAACAAAACCAAGGCGACATGTAGCGGTGGAAGCAATATGTGAATATGTGCCAAACTAAATGTCATATGGAGCTACGGTGGGATGCGCAAATGTAGAAGGTTGTGGAACCCGATGTGTAGAAGCAATGCGAGGTGGTGAATAGTGTGAATGTGAGGGTGGAGCGATAATGGATGTGGTGGAAAGCACATGAGTGACATATAACGGTGATGGATGGACTATAGCGTGAATACACTGATGGAGAAAATGACTTAAGTGGAGTAAACACTTTCTCGAGGTAGAGGAGAAATAGACCGCTCACGTGAGTGATAACCAAAGGAGATGATGCCCTTTTCCTCTAATTGTTGCAATCTGTCATGAAGGGCAAGACAATTGTTTTCCCTATGGCCATTTATGTGATGATAATTACAGTATGGTTGATCATGTTGACATTGTAGCCTATGTTGTGGATGATGTTGGTTGGATGGTAAGCGGATGAGACACTTTTCAAGTAAGGTAAACAACACATCATGAGGTATAACATGATGGGAGAAATGTAAAGGCTCGTCGACACTAGCGGAGGAGGAGTGGTTTGTCGCAGAGGAGGATAAGAAGTATGTTGTGGTGGTGGAGTAGGTTGAGCATGTTTTCTTTTCTTAGGAGGAAAAGGTGGAGACTGTGTAGGATGCTCAACCAATTTTAGTGGAGGACTAGATGATATAATAGAAGTAGATGTATGTGGAGGGTGAATGACATTTGTTGAAAGAAGATCCTACTCTAGGTCTAGGACTTTGTAACATAGAAGAATGAATGACTCACATGTATCATACTGTAATCTTTGTTTGAGCGCAGGAATCAAACCATGATAGAAAATGAATTACTTCTCAAGGTCTATAGGTTGAATACTAGTTGATGCATACACGCATTAAATCATAATATATAATCCTTAATTGATTCTGATGAGCCTTGATGTAAAGTAGGTATGCAGTCGTAAGTAACCTTAGGGCCATTATTGATGATGAAACGATGAAGGAAAGTGTCCTCCATGTCATAGTAAGTACTAATAGACCCAAAGGGGAGATGAGTGTACCACTATAACGCCTCATCGATGAGACTATGTCTAAAGGCCTTAAGTAATAATCTATCATTAGAATAAGAGGTCATAGCCATGTGGTAGTGTAAAAGATGAGCATGAGGATCACTAGTACCATCAAAGCAAGTGAATGTAGGCATGATAAAGTCCTTAGGGAATGCCGAATTATGAATCTTCTTTGGAATAGGGTTACCATGTAATGAGTTGTTATCAATAGAAGCATAGTAAGCCCTACTTTCTAGAGTAAGAGATTGAACCTGAGATTGTAATTATCCTACGACATGCATGAGAGAGATGATATCCTGTGAAGGAATAGTAGAAGATGGCAATAATGTATTAAGAGGTTGTAACTTTCCATTGTGCGTGATCATAGGAATATCAAGAGATGATAGAGGAGGCTCCGATGCTAAGGGCACACTAGGAGTAGGTGCCGAAGGAGCTATAATAGATGATGTAGATGGAATATCTATAACAATGGTGGGAATAGCATTAAAACATCCCTAATAGGTGAGGTGACCGATGGAGATACCTCTATAAGAGAAGATGACATAATAGGTGTAGATGATGTGAGAGGAGGAGATGAAACAATAGGAGATGAAGAAGTGATAGATGGGGGTGACTCATGCATAGTACTAGATGCAACCTCAGGTGAAGGTAGTGATGGAATAGGTGAGTCACACTCGGCAGTATGAAAAGGAGAATCATGACTATCAATTGCCTGATCATGATCAGATAAAGACTCGAAATGAGAATATCACTAAGGACACTATCAATAGGATCATCAACATAATGCAAAAGTGAATGAGAGCTAGTATGTGATGAATGATGAGAAGAAATATCAGATGTAGGAGAGTCGTGAGATGGGACTATAGTATAATGTTGAGTAGGAGAAGAATCAATATGCACATGTGAATGATGATCAATACCAAGCAAATAATCAATAAGATAATCATCTAAAATTTCCTTAGAGAGGTCAAAAGGAGGATCACTAGTAGCCGTATAACATGGTGTACAATGAGTGAAGGCTATATGATCCTCAACAATGCTAATGCCAATAGAGAGTCTTCAAAGTGAGTAGGCACATATTTTTAACCCTCTAAGAGTTCTTGTTGAGTATGAGATGATGTAGGAATATGATTACCATAGAGAGTCATGTGCTTAACAATTACAACCTCATCATATATAGGATTGAAACTAGAATGAGACATGATGGCCAAAGATGAACTATTCTTAGCCATAAGGTTTTGAAATGGATCGTAGGGAAAAATATTCTAAACTTCAGGTTTACCAAAATGATTAACTAAAATATAAAATGGCTATCTATATCTAAGTTAATCTAAGCAAGTACAAAAATACAATAACCGAATATGAAATGAAATACTGATGCTAAATATTTTTATTTGATATTTAAATGAAGTGAAATAAATGAAATGGGAAGGATAAGATATTATCCTTAAAATGACTTACATTGTGTGTCGGGACTAAACATGATGATGTGCGGATGGAGCATAGTGTGATGGTATAACCCATGAAATCACAAGAGATGAAGATTTACCCAGACCGGGCACTGGAGGAGGATTGGGCCATCTATAGGCGTCTTGGTCTGCATTATGGGCACTTTGGTTGGCGTAATAACCACTAGGGGCTTCATTAGCTGGGCAATATCCTAGCACGTGAGTTCATATTGAGGTAATTAAAATCAATAAAAGTAAATTCAATATACCGGTAACAAGAGGGGGTGAAAGGGTTTAATTTATTATTATTTTGAATTAGGTATTGAGGGTAGGTTAGAGAGGTCAAGGCGAAAGGAAATGGGGGTTTAATTTTAATATAAAACTTAAACACTTGAATCCTAGTTTTTAAACCCGAATACCTTAAAATTACAATTTAAGGAGTGTAGTCAAAAAAAATTATAATCTCTTTTTGAATAAGGAAATCTCAATTAAGAGATTCTTAACCAAGAAATAATAAGATGGTAGAAAACTAGGATTGAGTATGTTTTTCAACACAAGTGATATTATTTCACCATCTTAATTATTTGAAGAACTATTGATAAATGATTAAAGCTTAAAATTTATAAGGTAATTGGTAATAGGTCTTGAATGGCTTCAAACTATCTTTCGAGAGAAAATGCATATTAAAAAAATTGAGTGAGAAATATGATATATTTTTTGTTTAATATATTAGGGTAGAAATAAAAAGGGTAAATTAAATTGTCATGTAAAAATGGGTAAGTAGGGTACATGGAAAAAATAGGGGTATTTTCATTCTAATAATATAACGGGAGGGGGTATTATAAATTGAATAATTAGAGGTAAAAACTAGAATTAAGGGTATTCTTTAATATCCTTCGAATGAATGTGATATACCATACTTTTACTAAGTGAACCCCTATGAGAATAACTCAGACCTCGAATTTGGCGGTAGTGTTCGCTAGATATTCACAATATCTCTATCTTTGTCTCATGAATGTCGTAGTATTTTCACCTTAATGACTTCATAAACTTGAAATGAATATTCACTTGCAAAACCCCATATAAAGCATCAAACCCCTAAAAAAGAAAGATGCATATGAAGGGATCGAATCGACCGTAGTGGCCACCAAAGTGGACTCACAACTAAATGTTACACTACATTCCAGACCCAATGTAGTTATGTGTGCTTTGTGTGTGCAATTGTACCTAGGATGCCCTAACAATGACGCAAAATAAGGGGCAATAACTAGATGTAAATGTAAATGGTGGATGGAATAGAATAGACTTCCCTTTCTATGCAGTGTGTGTGATGGAATGATGCCCAAATGCAATCCCTTGCCTTAGTAGATAGCTAGCTCTTGATGGTAAATAGTTTGCCCATAAAATAGTATGTTATGTTTATATAGGGATCTCTTGCTCAAATTTCGACACTAATGACCCGACATGCCGACTAGTACCTAGGGGAATGAGAGGGAAAATGACAAAGACCAACCTTGAACAAATAAATTAAATCTAAGTGTTGTTGGGACCAAGGTGCACCTAAAATAAGGACAGGGATGCCCATGGGCACCCCAATACTACCCTAGGCACCCCAATCAAAGACTAGAGATGAAAAATGACCAAATAACGACACCTGAGACTCCTTGAGAGACTTCCAAAACTATGTAAACAAATGACAACTATGCCAGGGAGATGACGATGGCGACCGACTAATTGGTGATAGGACTAGGGGATGGGTGATTAGTGAATAATTTTCTTACACAAGATCCATATATAAAATAACATATTTGGTGGTATAATTGTAATAGTAAGTGTGTGATTTTGTGACTACACTATCAAGAGACCGTCATCTATCTTGAAGTAGAACAAGATCTCATGAGGTGGATTACATTAAAGAACAAGATTTCATCTAAAATTAGGCTCCCACATCCACAATATTCTCCCCTAGTTTTCACATCTATTTGTTCAACCTCTAGGTCATAAGTCACATATAGATAATAAAAACCGAATGGATGTCATTTTAGCAACAGGAGAAAATATCTCACCATAATCAATATCCTCAACCTGAGAGTAACCCTTCTAACCAACTGTGCCTTATACTTTTCAACATTTCCATCTGAACCAATCTTTTTCTTAAACACCCATTTACATCCAACAAGTTTCCGACCTTCAGGAAATGGTACAAGGTCCCATGTATCATTCTTTTTAAGGGTTGTCATCTCTTCATCCATGGCTATTTTCTAGTTTTTGCATCATTCATACCCAAAGCCTCTTATACAGATCTCGGTTCATCAATGTTAGTACTCAAAGCAAATATACACTTCCAATCATCAAGAGAATACCCATACCTTTCAGGTGGTTGCCTTTGCCTTGTAGACCTTCAAACAAGCTAAGGTGGATATTCTTCCACTTCTTCCTCCTCTTCTGAAGATTTAGAGCTTGGTGAGCTCTCCTCAACTTCTTATCTATTTTGGGGTCTCAATTCAAATTTCTCAAGTGTAGAAGGAAGTTGAACCACATCCTTTTTTGTTCATTTTCTTTATGTTGTTCTGGCTGAAAATTAATAGGGAAAGATTTAATCTCTCTAAAAATAACACTTATGGAGTGTATTACCTTTTATGCAATAGGGTCCCAAAGCTTGTATCCTTTCACACCATATTCGTAGCCGATGAAGATACATTTGACAACCTTAGAATCTAACTTTGTTCTCTTCTCCTTAGGCACATGTGCATATGCCTCACAGCCAAAAACTCTCAGATGTCTAATTGAAGGCTTTTTCCCCGACCACACCTCCATTGGTGTTTTCTCAACAAGTGCTGATGTAGGAGATCTATTTATCAAATAACAAGCAATGGTAACAACTTCAGCCCAAAACCTCTTTTCCACACCAACTCCAATCCACATGCTCCTAGCCTTCTCCATCAACGTTATGTTCATTCTTTCTACAACTTCATTATGCTCCAGAGAATACGAAGTTGTCTTTTGTCTTTTAATCTCACGATTTGTACAAAATATGTCAAAGTCTGTGAGAACAGTACTCACCACCACTATCGATCTCAAAACTTAATTTTCTTCTCTTAGTTTGAGTTTTAACCATAGCCTTAAATTCCTTGAAATGACTAAAAACTTCATATTTACTCTTTAAAAAATATACCCATGTTCTCCTACTAAAATCATCAATGAAAGTAACATAATAAACTGATTTAGCAATAGAAGCAACCTTAATAGGACCAAATACATCCGAATGGATTAGATCCAAGATACATGAAGACTTATGAGTAGATGAGTAAAACTGAACACGGTTTTGTTTGCCATAAATACAATGCTCATAGAAATCAAACTCCATATTGCAATCATTCAACCCCTCAACGAGGTTCTTATTTTTCAGGGATTTTAAACCCTTCTCTCTAATGTGGCCAAGCCTTTGGTGCCATAACATGGTCTTCTCTATAGGTAATTTTGATTACAGACAAAGCACCCTTGGGTACCCAGAAGCCACGACCATCCGCAGAGGAGGAAACCCTCTCCTTTTTCAAAAAATAGTTTCTAGGTTTAGTTTTATCCAAAGTGCTATTTGACACTCAAGTGTGCATGCATCAATTTGGTACAATGTATCCAATTTACTTCCTCTTTCTATCACCATAACACCTCTCACCATTTTCGGACTGCTTGAGAAAATTGTACAGACATGCACACTGCCGCATCTTTAGCTTGCTAACAAATAATAAATTTCTTGTTAGTCCTAGGATATGCAGACACCATCAAATCTTCTAATTCTACCATCGAAAATTTCATCCGAATACTACCACAACCAACAATTTCAAGGAAAGAATTATCACCCAAATACACCTTACCACCATCATAGTTTTCATACTTATTAAACCAATTTTTGTTAGGAGTCATGTGGAAAGATGCACCTAAGTCTATCAACCATGCATTATCACCTGTAGGAGTGGCCAAAGCTATAAGAAAGGCATCTCCATCTTCCTTTTAGACTCAAAATTAGAATCATGTTTCTTCTTTTTTCTTTTTCTTTTCTTCTTTGCATTCCTTTCGAAGTTTCTAGATTTGCCACAGCTTCAACATATCGCCTTGGACTTACCATGGGATTTTGATCTCCCCTTATTCTTGAACGACCATGCTTTTCTCATCTTTTCCTCATTCTTTTGTTCTTCCTCAAACACTCAAAGCCTCTTTTGCGTTAAGAGAGACCTTCCTTCTCATCTCTTTGGAGAGTAGAGAACCAACA
This sequence comes from Taxus wallichiana var. yunnanensis, assembly GCA_018340775.1. Lineage (NCBI taxonomy): Eukaryota > Viridiplantae > Streptophyta > Pinopsida > Cupressales > Taxaceae > Taxus > Taxus wallichiana. The sequence goes on along the minus strand of CM031241.1, from coordinate 256,391,847 downwards.
ACATCCTCCATCTTTAGAGTGACTAAAGTGCTCTCGGTGCCCATGAATAGGCTGTCCTATGAGTATGGCAATGAACACAACATGGTTTGCACCTTTATTCTTTATCCATCTTAACCCCAACCGAGGTCAACTGAGTCACCAACATATTGAATGTTTCAGGATGCTCGTATATGTGTCCACCTTCTTCCATTCTCAAAGAAGGGGAAACCCTTTACCTTCTTCCTTAGCTCCCAGAAATAAGAATGTGAGTTCTTCATCTCAACCACAGAAAGTAGCTTAGGTATCTGAATCTATTCCTTCTTTTGACATTATTGATCATGTCAAGAAAATCATAGTTCAAATGTCAGAAGTTGAATACTTGAGAGCCTTTCTTGAGCAGTTAAATAGGCTAGTTAAATATGTGCAATCACTAGGACAATCCAATACATCAAAGGCCTTTTTGCCTAAGCCCAAGGATACTCCTCCCCATAACAACACTGCAGTTGTTAAACCCTCATTATCTTCTGAAAGAGTAGAACCTTTCTATGTCTCCTTATTTCTTAATGGTTTTAAGTTAAGAAATTGCATTCTAGATTCGGGTGCTTCTGACAATTTCATGTTAGCTAAAGTTGCAGATGCTCTTGGGATTACCTTGACAAAGACCATAAAAAGGTGTTATTCCATGGAGAGACAAGTCCCTTTAATCGGACAAATCAAAGATGCACAAGTTACTGTAGCTTTTCCTGACAAAAGATTAAAGATGACAATCCTAGTTGCAGATATTCATGTCTCCTACGGGATGTTGCTGAGAAGAAACTTCTGCAAAGAGTTGGGAGGAGAAGTAAAAATGGATTGGTCATGTGCCCATATTCCTATCAAGGGGATTAATCAGAAGCTAGAGCCGGAAAAGAAGTCCAAGTACACGGTTACAAAATCTGAGGATCCTAGATCTCAGATTATTTTTCAGGAATCTGACCATGGGGTCTATTTCTTGGAAATGGATAAAGACATTCCAGATCCAGAACTTCAACTAGAGCTAGAACTAAAAGGAGCTAAAAAATTTTGGACTCTAGAGTTTAAAGGCACATGTTGTTCTTTTGGATCAGGAGCCGACATTCTATTAATATCTCCAGATCATGAGATATTCCCATACTCCCACAAGCTGATGTTCGAGAACACCAATCATATGACAGAGTATGAAGCATTGCTTCTAGGAATGGAGCAAGCTAAAAAGAAAGGAGTAAAACTCCTCAAAGCCCAAGGAGATGCTTGAACTTCTAGTAAAGCAAGTTCGAGGAAAGATCAAATCAAAGGAGATAAGATGAAGCATTACAGAGATAGAGTGCTTTCTACCACACTCGATTTTGCAGCCTTCTCTATCGACTTTATTCCAACCAATCAGAATTCCAAGGCAGACTCTTTGGCGGTCATAGCTGCACTATTAAATCTGGATAGACCACCGTCCATATTCAGACAAGGAAACTATAAAGTGGAGATGGTCTACCGCCCCAAAGTCCTTGATAATGTTGAATAATGGCAGACTTTCAATGATGACAAACAAACATCCGCATGTTTGGAACAAGACAACTTTGACAAGTTGTGTGTTGAAGGTAGTAAATCACCACCACAACAAACAATCATAGGAAAAATTGATCCAGGTTATGATGATAGTAGTGGAATAATCCAACCAAAAGGTAACAAAATCCCCAAGGGTTTAGTTTCCTTAGTGGAGACTTTCAACAAGCATGATCAATACCTGAAGAAGAATAAAGAACATGGTGATAGTTCTTCCTCAGAAATGCAGTTGGTAAATCTGGGAACGAAGGAAGTTGATGAAGACTTACTCACCACAAAGAGAAGAAAGGATGAGCCACCACAAGATGAAGTTGATAAGGACTTTCCCAAGGTATTTGACAAGAAGGCCAGAGAAAGGAAGTTTGAGATCGAAGACCAGGTATTCGGTGGGACAAGAGGCAAAAACCGAAGGGCATGCATGGAAAATCTGATTCACTTTGGAAAGGGCCCTTCATGATCAAGAGAGCTGCTAGAATGGATACTTTCTTCCTTGCCTACTAGAATGGAATTGAGTTACCACTTCCTTTCAATGGGTAACACTTGAAGCCTTTCCGGAATTAAAAGAGCAGGGTAAAACTTGTATGTATATAAATAAAACTTTGTTTGTTTTTCTTTGTTTTTCGGTGTTGTGTTGTTTTTGTTTGCTTGACCCCGAGCCCAATGGACAAGATACAAAACCAGAGATGTTGAGATCTCATCTTTACTCTTGTCTTTTGACAAAGGAAAAGATGTCCACAGACGGAGCCGACTGGTGTCCCCAGATTTCACTCTGAAATCTGAGACTACCCCATGTTAAATATTTCATAATTTTAAAATAACGGGTCGTTTTGTGTTTTTATTGCCAAAAGATGCATGTATTGCATTAAGATATTCCCAGTGAATCATATGAGCCGATTTCGACAAATACCCAAATGCCAAAACTCATTTTATCCCTCCTTGCCAAGTTTTGTCTATAAATTTTTTATTTAATTATTTATTAAATAAATAAAGCCTCGTTTGAAGTAAATTGTGCTCCGGTTGAACCCTATTGAAGTTTTACATGTCAATATTCACGTATATCGGTGAGGGTTTTCACCAGAATGAATCCGGGGTTTTTCTGTGATTTCGCAACGTTTTTTGTTTTTATTTATTTCTTTTGCATTTTCTTGATTTTCTCCTCGCCTCTGTGAAATTCCCCTAGGACAATTATTTCTCTAGTATAGTTTGTTTAATTGCTTGGAACATCTGGAGATCATTTACGGCCCCACTAGAAAGAATCAACCTCGTAAAAAAGCTTCGGTCAAAAAGATGAAGTCATGCACAAAAAGCCTCTCCTAGGCAAGTCACACTTTTTGGAATGAATGGGTTTAAGCTGCAATGAGATTTTTGGTAGTGGCAGGCAAGTGGGAATTTCTTACCTTTCTTGCAGGTAAAAATTCCCATGAAGTCAAAGTCACTTAAGCTGCGATGGGAATATTAGAAGCAACAGGCAGGTGAGAATTTTTAACCTACCTTGCAGGGTAAAAATTCCCATTATAAAATAAAGAAAAATCACTTAAAGCACCAGTGAAAATTTTATGTCTACTGTGAAGAAAGGCTAATTTTTCCCATCATAAGGTTTTATTCACCCAAACAAGTCGCACTTTTTCAAAAGAAGCTATTTTCAGTACAAGTCACACTTTTTGGGAAGTCACTTAAGCTCTGATGGGAAAATTGAAGGTGGCGAGCAAGTGGAATTTTTCCCCGCCTTGCAGGTAAAAATTCCCATTATAAAAGTCAAACAACTTAAGTGAAAGAAGATTTTTTTGGAGCTGCAGGTGCAAGGTGAAAATTCCCATCGAAGTTGACTTCTATTTTTGGAATTCACCCATGTTAAAAATGCGACCCATTTGGGCATTAAACAATGACTTTAGTAATATTTATTAATAGTTTTTCTGTCTAATTTAGGTGCACATGGGTTAATAGAAGGTCAATGTATGAAGGTAAGTCAAAGAGAACCAAATGAAGCATGCTATAAATAAATAAAATAAATTTATTTAATGGCGGAGACGACAACATACAAGATTGGGCGCCTAATTTGGTTGAATAAACATGTTTGTTTATTGATTAAATTGCCAAAATAGGATGGACAATTATTAGAAATAGAGTGTTGAGGGTTATATAAGCATGGGCTGCCATAGTGAAGATATAATTAATTATTTTTGCAAAGGATTGTAGCTCTGACAGGTTTTGGTGCCCAAGGAAGGAGGATTTTTTCATTAAAGAGTGTTTTTCATCGCTGGAAAGCTTCAAAGTTTGGCGCCTAGGTTTGGGGAGTTTGATTTAAGCCTTGTTAATTATCTCCATGTTGGTATAAGTGCCTAGGTGAAGTTAAAAATATTTATGCTTTCTTTGCATGTAAAAAAGCCTCAAATTTTAGGGCAGCGGGCTTTATATGCAGATTTTTATGATAAAAATCAAGTGTTCATGCTCTGGAATCCGTCTTTGTCTAAATTAATTGCAGGTATTCATTACAGGTGCTTATATAAGTGAAAGGAAGTTCAAATCAATGTCAAGTACATTGAATATATCTTCTAAATATAAAGAAATTTCCATATCTCGCAATTAATTAAAAGAATTCAGCGAGAATTAAAAGAAAAAGAGTTGCTCGAGACAAAGGTTACTCCGATGATGATGAAGCGGGATGAAAGAGAAGGGTCAGCAGACTCATCCATAACTTCTAGATTTGCTTTGAAGTCAATGATACGACATAAGCCCCGAGCCTATCACCAATTTGATTGGCGAGATCCGAGATCTTATAATTGCAAAGGCTTCCGAAAAAAATTCATCCTCATAACGCAACCCATGTAGAAGTCAATGTATGGAAAATTCCTTCCAAGATCTTGTGCATGTGCTCCCAATCTTCCAGTTCAAGCCTTCATTGAATTTACTTGTATTTGCATTCACCCAGAGTGCTTTCCAGAATTTTTAATTGCTCATATGCAATTAAAAATAAAAATGATGAGTTTTTGTCTGAATTATTTACGGCAAACATTGCACTGATGCATGTACTGGAGAAGAACTACAAAATCTTCAAGGATAAGAGGGAAGACAAGTCAAAGGCAATACCCGCAAGAAAATCACAGTCAGCTGCTTCCAAATCCAGTTTGGTGAGAATCAAAGGCAAAAGAGTCAACCGCATGCAGAATATGGAAAAAGAACAAGACTAGAAGTGTTGTAGCTTTCTTCTAATTTCTTTTCCTCTTTCTTCTTCTTTCTCTTATTTCCTCCAACAAAGTAATTGAGTAATCAATTAAATTATAAAACTTAAGTGATCGGTTTAAAAGTTGTTACTTAAAAAAGTTAATTACTTGGAAATAGGTTGCAGACATGCAAAATAGAAGGTTCTATTTTCAGTTATAAATTATGCATGCTATGCAAAGAGGAATTCCAGGAGGGAGATTTCTAGTTGTTTCCTTTACAACTTCCACATGTGCCAGTTCAGTTGTAGTTTCTTATTTGTAATTTCCCTCTATACACTATAAATAGAGGAAGAACCTACGGGAAGAGGGATACAAATTTGTAAACAACATTCTTGTGTTCAGACGTAATGCGCTACTAAACCCTTGATAACTTTTTAAAGAGAGCAGAGGAATAGAAAGGAGGCATATTTCCGGAGAACTTTGTGTCAACGGTGCATTTTGTTTCTGATTTCTTTCTAAGATCTATTCATAAACTTTGTGTTATTCTAGATCTAGATCTGAAAGTTTCCTTTGCTTCTAATTCTGTATGTCAAGATCTATTTGTTCTATCTATGTGCATGCGATCAACTCTGTAAACTATTGATTGGGTTGCACATCTTCTCTCTTTCTTCTTGTTTTCCATTATTTTCCTCTTCTACAGATATTTCCTTTCTCTTATAGTTGCTTATTTTTTACTGCAAAACCGTATAGTTGTGGTCATGAGCTACATAGTGAAAGTAATACCAACAAGCTAGATACTAGAAAATATACCAACAAATCTTACACTGATAGCCTCAGGTAAATGAGGGAGATTTAAAAATGACTACAGGTTTTTAGCCTGCAAAATCTAATGCATTACATGTTTTTCTATAGTTAGTCAAGTTTAAATCTAAAAGTACAATACTCTGAAAAGTGCTATAAGAAGCAACCATTGCAGTTGGGTTTCAAAGCTAGAACCTATTGGATTTTCCATATTTTTATTTTGGCCCCTTTAAGCGCAAATGAGATTGAGATGATAAAATGGAGAACATATAACAAATATCATTTGGGTAGGAACAATTTGAGTTGTTGAATAGGTGTGGGACATATAGGTATTTAATTCCCACATTTAAGCCCCACATTTTATTTCCAAATTTCTATTCATGCCATCATCTTATCTAAAAATTAAAATGTCATCCAACTCGAATACCTTAACACTATAAAAATAAAAATAAAAATATCTATATAGTCCCCATTTTACGTTTCTTTTTTTGGTAAGGGTCAATTATCGGCGCCTATACTAGAATTGATAGACAAGTTAACAACATTGATTAAGCGAACCCTCCATATGGATAAAAAAATATGTAGTACAACATTATTCTTAAGCTCAATAATTTTTTTTATTAAGTTGACCCTTGTTAATCAATACTTATTTCATTATATTTGCACTTAAATATTCTCTCTTTCTCTTCTCCTTCATATGGAAAATATTCTAATCAGACCTAGATATATGTCAAAAATCTTTTCCACTTTATCACCTCTCAAAAATTAAAAATATTTAAGACTAGACCAACACATCGAGTTATTATATTAAATGGTGTCACGATTCTACCTACGTTGGAAATAACTCATCCTCTATAAACCTTGGAAAGGCCACCTTTACCATCTTTCCTTTTTGGAGAAGAATGGAAACCTCGAATATGATATTTCTTACATGTGGAAATTATTTCCTATTTGGTGCTATGTGAATATCTCATGAACCACTTAATTATTAATATGTCATGTTATGTATGTTCAAGCATTATCTCTCATCCCCAAAATATTGCGATGAATGGATCATGCATTGTTAAAGCATATAAGTGTGTCCCACTCGCTGGCCAAACATAATTTAAAATTTGATTAGTAAATAAATCTTTAAAAATATTATTAACACTTATAAAATTAAAGTCAATTATGCATGTCCTACACCTTTGTATATTTAATCTCTTAAAAATACATATTTGGTCCGCTCATATACATGTTTGGTCAAGTTTTGGTTGTGGGACATATTTTCCTGAAAGTACAAAAAGTGAAAAAAATGTGACGTGCGATTGTATTTTTGTTGGCGTTGACTTGCACATCCAAAATTATTGGAAGAAAATTAAAGTAAAATTTTATTTCTTGGGTTCTTCTTTTTCAATCAATAAAATGATGGTTTATGATATCTTAGGCTGGCTTAATAAAGGATTTCATTCCAAGCAAACATATTCTCCTTTAATGTACCATGTGGGAAAAAGGTATGCCTAATTATTCCTTGTAACTAAAAATTGCACCCGAGTGGTCGAATAGAGCCGCCGATAGGTAGGTGTTGAAGAAGTTAAAGTTAAAGGATTGAAGGTGAATCACTTTATGGGTGAATAGTCGTGACGAAGAACGAGATTAAAGGGGGATAAATTTTGGGTTGTGGAAAGGGAACCTATAAGTGTTCCAAAAAGTCACATATAGACCACATGTAATGTTTTCTTACCATCAATACACTCTGTTTATTTAATATAATGCTTGTTGAACATTAAATTTGTCTTAATGACCACCAACTTGAAAAGACCTACATTTTATTAGATTTTATAAATTTTAGAATTTCCGAGTATCTTCTATTGATGTCAATTTCAACTTGCCATATATGATGTAGCAATCCTTTGAATACATATCAACTTGAATTGAATCCATATAGAGCCACGGACCACACTCACAAGATTCCTTCTTTTCATAATGTGTTATGATCTCCCTAAAGATTTTGACATGTTATGCATTCATTTTTATTTCCCTCCACCATGAGTCCCACCTCCTAGATATCCTCTCCTTGGCGATGATAATTTTGATCCTTGTGTTTAGAATATTGAGACTTAACCCATCAGGATCATATAGATTTACCATGTCAATAAGTTTGGAATGAGTAAATTAGCTATGTTAATTATTATAGAATCAACACAAAATAATGTCACACTAGATATGAACATGTGTTTATCCTAGAAAAATACTTTCACTATAAAAACAACAACAAGTCTTTATAATTACATTAACTTGAACCAAGATTAAAAACACAACAAGATCATAACAAGACTCTACTAGATACTACTCTAGTAGTCCATGGTCAATCCAAGTACAATTACAACAATTTATTTCTCTTTGATAGCTTTGTCTCTCTCTTGAGTATATATACATCCTATGCACATTTGGTATATATAACATCAGTCAAAGCATACAACTAGAGTAAAACTTGACCAAACATGTATAAAATGATGAAAACAATATTTTTAAGAGCTTAAATACACCAGGACATAGTGTACACATAATTTACCTGATTTATTATGTTTTAAAAGTATTATTAAAGATTTATTTACTAGTCAGCTTGTAATTTTATGTTGAGTTGTGGAGCTCAATTACTTTAGATTAACATGCAATGTGAAACTTACTAGAAAACACAGTAACCGACATCGGTTATGGAGGGACCGACATCGGTCACCTATGACCGATTATTGTCGTCGAAAGAGGAGGAACCGACATCGGTTAGGGCTAACCGACGTCGGTTATTGTGTATGAGTGTTTTAATTAACTCATGGAATTAGATCTATTTTTAGTATTAAAGTAGATCTATTGATTGTAATTGCATGGCTAAGTGCCCTAAGTTTGTATACACCTATATAAGCATGAAAGCTAGGGTTTAGAAGTAAAAATTAAGAACTTGCAAAAGTTGATGATTATTGTGAGAATAATTGTGAGAGAGAGAATTCTTGGAGAAGAAGCAAAATCTTGAGAAAAGAAAGTACTTGTACATCTGAGAGGTGTGGAAGATTTTAAATCTTCATTGTATATCTTGTCAAAGCTTTGGTTAATATATGGGCTTGTTTCTTGGTGGACGTAGCCCACAGGTGGGTGAACCACGTTAAATGCGTGTTGATTTATATCTCTTGTTTTGTATATTTCTTACGGTAGAATATCCGCTTTTATTTGCATGTATGTTTAGATATGATATATTATTCTGCATAAACCAAAGTGTACTAACCCCAACATTTTATTTTGCTACCACGTGGGACAATTATATGCTTAGATGTGCATACAAAGCCAACAACCACAATAATTATTAAGAACAAAATATTTTAAGTTATGTTTCTATATTATACTTGTTTTCTTATCTTAGCTATATCTTATGGAAATGATTTAATCGAATATATTTATCTATATTATAAAAATAGATAAGGAGAGAAGGAAATATGGTGTATGTGTGGAGAAGCTTACATGGCTACCAAAAGTTGACAAATATATCGTTAATACTTGGTTCTAATCAATAATTGACAAATACATAACTATACAAAAATCATGTAGTTGTACTAAAAATGCTTAATGAACATTTTAAAAGTTTCTAACTACTATCAATGTAACTTTACTAATAAAAATATCTTAAATACATATATTTTTAAAATATTAACAATCTCGAAGTGTCTTTATCTTGTATTTTGAGTGCACAATAATAATCGATCTCTATTAAAATTTTAAAAAAACACCCATTAAAACGATGAAAAGTTGTGTTATGTAACCAGGAGATGATATTATAATGTATATGGGTCCGATAGTGATGTTGATATTTGTTACACATTCCCCTTCGGTATTTATATGTTTATAATATATATGGTAAGATAGGTAACTTTTGATATTAGTTATATTAGGTAATGAGTAAACCTACATTATGATTGTTACCTAGACCCACTAAAATTAGCATATACATACAAAAATGAGTGTGTATTCTTATAAAGAGGAGATGAATATCATTATGATACATGTCATGTATGTTAAGAGTCTTCTATTTGGTACTGTAGGAGCGGTGGGTTCGTGAGCTGAATGTGATAGAAAGATTCGATGAGATTCTCGAATTGACAATGAACACATAGACCTTCTTAAAGTAATGTTGGAGTTGGTTGAATTTATGAAGATCATTAAAGAATGCCAACTTGATTTGCACAAATAGAAAAAATATGTAACGTTGTTGAATCGACAGTACTTGGAGCTATTGTTTGTCTTTCCATCTTATAATGGAAAACAACATCCAAGTAAGTTATTGAATAAGAATTTTTATTTTCCCATATTCTATCTTTCCTTAAGTTATTGCTTCAATGAAGAAAAAGAATAGATCTATGATATTGACATTAATTTTTTTGTTATCGCAAAGATTGTCGTTGACTAAGGTTATTCGTGAAGAGCTTGTTTATGTAAGAGAAAAAAATACATAGTTTGGACATTAAACTGGTTCATCAAATGCTACAAGCAAGGGGGGATTAAGCCTGGCGACTAGGTAACCGCCTAGGGTGCCAATGGTTAGGGGCACCTAAATCTAAAGATTTTCATTATTTTTGGATTTTATTAGAACTTAACATTAATTTTTTTACTTGAAGTCAATATTTATTGATCCTTTAATTGATATTATTATAAAGTAATATAAATTTCACGCATACACATAAAAATGTATTATAATATTTTTACATATTTTTGATCTCATATGATTTGTTAGTATTGTTACATGTTTTCTAATGTAGCTCTACATAATTTAGGTATGTAATTTAATTTCATAAATGGTTCATATATTTTTATAATGTCACTGGTGTAGTTACTAGAGGTAAGTATAATTGAAGGAAATAATTATTTAATTCTTTATTCCTAATGTTTTTTGGGAACTATCTTTGTTTTATGGAGGAATTAGTAGGATTTGTGTACATACCACTCTTTACAAAACCATGGGAGCTACCTAAGAATATTTATTTTGAAAAAAGTGGTGTTTTGTTTAGTTTTGAGTCCCATCACCTACTTGATATTGGTAAATTAGATGAGTAACCAACCTTGTATAAAAAATTGTATTTGTTTCATTTTGAGCACCTCCTGTGATTAATTCTTTCCATCTATGGATTATTACTTATCCTTATTTGATAATTTTGTAGGATATTTTTATTCCTTTTGTATATCAATTTCTCTAAATTAGTGATTTATTATTATACTTAATGTAAATTTTAAAATGTGATAATATACATGCTTTTATTTATTTATTTGATGGGAAAACATTATTAACTAAAATTATAAGAAGGGCGTCCACTTCAATTATTGCCTAGGGCGCTCCTAACCTTTAATTCGGCTTTGGCTACAAATACTACTTTCACCACACAATATAGGGTTGGATGTTTTCTACAACATATATTTTTGATGCTCATAAATTTTTCATTAGGAGATCAATCTTTATGACCATGATGTATGGGTTTGCATTGTGAGGATGAAAACAATGGACAATATAACTATGCAAATGTATGAGATGTATATGAAATTGGCCAAGATGACAAACACCACATTGTGCTTTCTAACTCCCAAGATCTTTAGGCCAACAACAAGGGCATTGATGTTGTGATGGAGTGCATCATACATGGGAGTTGGGTGCCTATGAGAGCATTGATGAAGCAAATGTGCATCTTGTGGTGGTGGGAAACAATGTAGGTAGTGATATTTTAGTGTCGGTGTAGTGGAGGAAGATGGACAAACTTAATAATAACCAACAACAATTTATGGCGACAACGTGGATGATCGCGACATCAACAACATGGATGGTTGCAATGCGGTCGTGAATCAACGACCAAATGAATTGTGTCCATTCACACCTATATTGATGTCAAAATTCTCATGCAAGTGGCGCAATGCAATTCTTAGGTAGGGAGGATAAAAGGAGAAAATGGAAGAAATATGGACCCTGTGTCATATATAAAAAGCTACTTGAAGGAGAATGGGGTGTAAGGTGAAAATCCTTAGAGGCAACATATTATGGCCACAAATTTGAAAGCAAGCCTTGTTCGTTTAATACTCTTAATAGGCCCCAACCTAGAAAGCCTTGTTTTAATGACTTTGTAACATTTTTAGGATTCTTACAATTACATTATTATATGAATAAATAAAAAGAATTTATTTAATACAAAAAAATATACAGGGAATGAAAATAATATACTTGAACATGAAAACCTAATATGTTAAGAATAATTTTAATCATATATTGCAAGGGTCACAACAAATTCGATAACTTTAAATATTATTAATAGACATTAGGTCACATATGTCGGAACATAGTGAACACTTTCCTTTGCATCTTTTACTCCAGAGGCCATTATTATGTTGCAATGGAAATAAAAATACTTAAATACATAAAAATATAACATATCAAGAATAATTTTCAACACATACTGAAGAATCACAATACATTCAATAAATTTAAATATTATTAATTTTACTATTACAAAAGGAAAAAGAAGAGTGGCTGCCCCCTCAACATATAATTTCAACGAAACCCATTTCGATGAGTGGACTCCTGAGCGGCGAAAGGACTGCTTTTTCCTATTTCCATGTCGTACTGACTGTTCTGTCTTATATGGCATTTTCCACGAAAATTCTCGAAGGCAATCCACATCCCACGGGTATATTCTTCTCTATCGTGCACTGTATCTTAAGAGAGTAGCCCATAAAGTTTTGGTAAAGCTTAATTTGGGAAGAAGCAAGGGAGCAAGGATTTGTGAGGATATTGGGGTTTCCTATCGGAATTGAAGTTGAATTTGCAGGATTCCATTAGAGCAGAGGTTTGCAATCAAATATCTGATCGTGCCCTCCTTTTCATCTTTCCTAATAGGTAACCATGTTTTATTGGATTTTTCTTGAATTATTAACATGTTTGATCTTAGGCTGGGTCGATAACAAGCTCTTCTACTTTTATTTTCCATCCTGATTGAAACAGGCCGTGTATATCAGCAACGTGAGTAATATGAGTACATGAAATACCACAATTTTAGTTCAGTTATTCGCAGATCTTCTTCGACGACAGCAGCTGACACTGAAAACCGCCTAAAATAGCTTTGCAGTTAGTAAAAACAACCATTGCTTTAAAGAAAAGCACCTAAAATGACTTAGAACCCTTGTGTAGGCGTTGCATGGGTAGGTGAGTACCAACACTATTTTCTTAAAAATCTATATGTTATAGATATAATGTTACAGAAATATCAAACGAAAAAGTTATTTGAGAGAAATTTAAGCAAAGCTTCACTTTCAAATTGTTCAAAATTTACCAAAAAGTACTTCAGAATATATATGTGTGTGTGGGGTCTCACCTTCAAGAGTTAAAAAGGTTAAACTAATTTTAGGGTGTTTATGCACCTAGTAGGCCTCCTTTTCCTATGAGAACTTTGTAAAGATTGTATCGCTAGGGTAATAGCTATTGAAGGTTTTCATCGTGAGATGATGTGACCCGTGGGTGTTAACTTGGATTTGAATACTTACATTCATCAATATCAAGTTATCGACTAAACTTGTAAGAACACAAAGAGTGGTAGTGCTTAATAATCACATCGATAGTTTGAAGCAAGAATCCATGAGAATGACAATTCTTGCCTACAGTTTATGCTACATAAACGTAATGCATATGTAATCATACCATGTACTTTATATAGGTCAACTAGGTCTCTGATCCAATGGCCCATCACAAATGAGTCCCATGATTGCAAGACGATGCAAGGAATGGATAAAATGGATTGTCTAGTTAAAATTAAGTAAACCAATCTAATGTAAAATACATGCCCTCATCGGTATATTTATCTTAAGCAAGGCATCTATGTCACTATCCTAGTCTTGTTTACCAGTTCACATCATACCTGGTCAAGATACCCCAACTAATGATGATAACTTGGCTTTATCAATTTCGATCGATGACATTTAAGAAATCACATAAGACCTAAGTGGTATTTATCATTTATTAAGATATCTCATATCCTATGTATGTGCATTATGTTCTGACCCAATGTCCTATTACAGGTTGTCCCTATCCCCAAATGTCTAATAATGATGATACGCAACACTAATTCCATACTTGAATACAAACTAGGAATCAAGCATTATGTAAGAATTACCCATCCATTGCTATGCTGAAAATATATAAAAGTAGTGTTCATATCTAGAGTGTAACTAGAATGGGTGAAAACCAATTCATCGGATTCTCTCTTCCCTTAGCATTGTATCAACCTTAATTACACCTTTGATTTAGTTTAGAGATATTAATAAATTGAAACTGGTTTTAAATAAATTTGAACACTATATATTACAGATTATATAATTATACAGTCATTTAAAATTTTACAATGAAATCTAGGCTATTTGCAAGCATGCCAAACTGATAGATTAATTGAAATTGCAAGGGAGGTTAGAGGGATGACTTAGCTGATATTAAATAAGTTTTGGAATGTGTCACCACAAGAATTGGGAACTATGCAAGATTTTGGGTGAACCCAAATCAAATGTTCTTCGAAAATACTCTTTGGGACAGGACTGTGCAGAAGGGTCAAGACTGAATTATACAAACCAAATCTTCACTACTGGCTTGGACTGTTAGCTCTTAAGAGTGATTTTTCTGGTTTCCTTCATCGTCACTTATTTCAAACTTTTGTATGTTAATATCTTCCTATAACCCTAGATTTTGCACTTGTACTTGCAAAATAAACCTAGATACCTTACTTGCAACACACTCAAGCACTCACTCGAGTCAGACTTATTTCCGCGAGCACTCCATTTGTGAGTCATCGAGGATTGCACTACATTTCAGACTCAATGTAATACTCCTAATGCTTTGTTGAAATGTGCATGCAACTATCCCTTGGCCTAGGTTGGCCCTTGTGATTCTACACTGATAGCGAGATATAATACTTCATCCCAATAGAAATCCATGTGTGTAGATGATAAATTCATATTTTGTTCCTCCAGTGCTTTGTGTACAATATATACATGTATTTCTTACTTCTTTTGTTCAATATGTGATAGATATGTGTTTGTTAATTTGAAGTTTGGACCTTAGTAGTAGGAATGTCCAAGTTAGCAAATGAGGTAGTTTTTATTGGCTTATGTAGGGTTTTGTAGATGATTTATCAATGAAAGGCTGACTTAGAGAGACTATAGGACCTAAAAGAAGATATGAATGTGAAATCAAAGTTGAAGGACATGTCATTACGAGACCATATAAATTGGCTAGGACCATATGTACTAACTTGACCAATATTGTATGCGTCCTTGCCCAAGTAAAACATTTAAACCGAAATATGGGACTTTTTTCTTGATGTTTGTCTATTGATTTTATGCATTTTGTTCTCAAAAATTGGCGAATGTCAATGTGTAAGGATAAACAAGCTAAACAAGAGACCTCAAAATGTACTAAGTGGGAATGAGAATGTAGTATCTATTTTAGCAAAAGTGCATCGTCAAAAGTGCCAAAGAGTGAATTACTAAATTTGAGTGTCTACATTTCCCCCCATTATGTATGAAATGAAATCACATGCTTAAAGAAAAATATACCCGAGTGTGTAGACACACTTTTCCTGAATCGAAGATTTGTTTTGTATAATCCCAATTTGCTTTGTGTTGGCATGCGCCACGATCAAACCTGCAAGACAGAGTGTAATCGATCTCCAAGAACTTTAAATCAAATGTAAAGTGTAACATGAAATATTTAGATTTACATGATAATGAAATTAAGGATATGTAAACAAGGAAGGAATACATCCATTTTTTTTAATCGGAAGGAGCTCTTGTACTTTTCTTATTCTTGAAGATGTTGGAATACCGAATTTGTTGAACTTTGCTGAACGATTGGGGCTGATCAGTCCCTAATCTTTTCGGGAGAAACTAGAGTGTTAAGTGCATGTAACCCAACATGGAATGATGGGGAGAGAAGAAGATTAATGAAGTGTGGAACTACCCCACTAAATAAGAAGATAAGATAAATATATTAATGTCCAACACATGACCATAAAAGTAGGTCAAAGGGAATGCGTAAAACAATGGGCACCGATACAAGGCGGGAAAACCAAAGAATTCCCGTGAAAGATGAAATACAAAAGCTAGAAGAGGTGGCCAACAAAAAGAAAAAATCACACACCCAATATGGGGGTGGAAAAATAAGAGAAAGGCAGAAAGGGGGAAAGACGACTAAGGAGAAGAAAGAGGAAATCCCATCGGGGGATGGGAGATCCAACTCTCCTAACATCAAGGCTGACTGGAAGAAGTTAAGAATGGAATGCCGACCAACCGAAGAGAGATTCTTCCTATTATGCCACCGTTTGAAGACTATATATCAAATTTATTCAACAACTCTAATATCTTCCCTTTGATTGCAATAAGAGAGGAAAGTATTGCTATAAAGAACTTAGATGTTTCGATACCTTAAAAACCACATAGGCCACACTATTGTAGATAGATCTAGACGTAATTTTGTAAATTAGGACACACAAGTAGAAAAGAGAATGGATGCTCCCATGCCCTTCCCATGTGTCGTACAACTAAATAAAAACTGATATATGCTTAAATGATGATGGAGAAAGGAGACTCATGCCCAAAATTTCTAAAATTGCAATAGAACTAGAAACTAAATGCCATAACGAAGGAGTGAAGTACTTCATGACCCTATACTTGTCCCAACCGAGTTTGAAATTTTGCTAAAAACCCGAGAATGTAGATAAAAACCTAAAACTATTGTTAAAAATTATGTTTATGCCCTCACGGGAAAAAATATACGGTAAGGCCTGGACTCAATTTATGAGTAATCTGTGCATTTTGTCTCAATTTTGTGCTTGACTTGGAGTATCTCTACCTTGTTTGTTCCTATATGTTACCCGAGAGTTCGATTAAGTCTATAAGTATAGAATATACCCAAATGAATACTCCTTGTTTTGAGTCACGTGAAAACCATGTTGAGCACTTGGCTCGAAAGAAATAGATGTGTGCTTTGTACAATATGTTTGGGAAGTTTTAGAGGACCTGTAGAATGTTGGAGGGCGCGCCAACTTGAATAAATTGTACCTGCAAAATGGAAGGTGTTTGGTGGAAATCATGGCACATAAGAAAAAAATAACAATAATAGATAAGAACCACATAGTTTATAATAAGAATCGTCTAAATGCATATAAATACAACATTAGTGCAATCAGATGTGAGGAATATGCAAGTATTGACACAAACAAGGTCTAAAGTCAAAGCATGGGACACCCAATGTGTTGCAATAAAATCAAGGCCCGTAGTTCCACTAATAATAGAAAGCAATAACAAACAAGGTAGAGATGCTTCTACAAACATGAGACACATATGGTGTTGCAAGACAACCAAGGCACATAGGCCACAAATAACGAAAACAAACAAGCGGTAATATACACACACGAGAGAGTCAAAACAAGACAACAATATATAATAGCCAAGATATTTGAAATATATGAAACAAGAGATGTCATCATTGCACAAGACACATGTGTTAATCCTATCAGCTCAAAACATAAAATCTACACTATATACATAATCAAACATAATAAAGAAGTTTAGAGGAACT
The DNA here is from genome assembly GCA_018340775.1 of Taxus wallichiana var. yunnanensis. Classification (NCBI taxonomy): domain Eukaryota; kingdom Viridiplantae; phylum Streptophyta; class Pinopsida; order Cupressales; family Taxaceae; genus Taxus; species Taxus wallichiana. The sequence continues at coordinate 256,374,705 of CM031241.1, read as the reverse complement.
ATAATAGAACTAAACATCTCGATGTAGTAAAATTGATGCCCCCAAATGCTTATGCTTTATGGGTAAAGGGGCCGACCAACACCGTCATCATGTAACACTTTTTGTATGTCTTGCATCATGATCAAAATACCTCATGAACACATGTGTAAAGTGTAAAGAATTATGCTATCTAGAAAATGAAAGTGACAAACAACATTCTAAGGCAAAGTGATAAGAACTCTAATGAAGTGTACAAGTCCCGATTTTGTATTTTTGTAAATATATGATTATTTTTATATTTTTGTAGTAGATAGGTTTGTGCACAAAAGATGGGTAACATTAAGCTATTGAATGAGAGCCTCTAAATGATGTGGAGCTACTTTGATGAATGGGGTGTAAGCTTAGGCATCGATTGTGTGACTTGCATGTGGTTGGCCTCTACCCTTTGCATCTTGAGATTACACCACGAGATGTGGTTGTCGCTCCACGCAAGACGACCAAATAGTCTGGAATCTTCGGCATTATGTCGAGGTGGCGGATCGTGATCCCCAACGAGGGTTGAATTTCTCCACCATGGGGAAGTGTGGCGATAGTCACCCGCAACATTATTTGCTAAGTAATTTTGGAAAGAAGTATCCACATACCATTTCCAATCCTTCCACCAGGACGGAAGAGATAACCCACACTTTGTAAGTCATGTGCACATGCACTACAACAATGATTTCATTGAGGTCTTCTTTGTCTTGTTGGGCCAACTCGAGGTTGACTTTGTGGTGGTTCCACGATAGCCAAGATTACGATTTTTTCCGAAAAGATCTTGAACAATGCATAACCCCATTGTAAAATTTGGGTGTGGGATTCCATGGAAGCTCAATCGATAACGATCTTGGAAATGATAGAGAGGAGACCACCACAACGAGTGGAAGTTAAAAGAAAGTCCACGAAAACCATTGCCATTCCACAAGAGGCGAGGATTGACTTTTTACCAAGTTTACTAAATGATTTTGATGATAATGGATCCCAAAATTTTGACAGGACCAGAGAGTGAGAAGGTTGGAAATGCCTAATCCTTTCCAATTGACAATCCCATGAGGTGAGCTTTCGGAGATGCAATGTCAGCATAACACCTTCCCGATTCCTTGCTCTTTAATAGCTCAAATAATCAAGTTAGCACATAGGGTAGAATCCTACCGCTGAATGACAATAAGCCCCATTCCTCCTTCGTCTTTGGGAAAACAACAAAATTCCCATACTACCGTATGAATGCCTTTTCCGATGGTGGGATTAGCCCAAAGTAAATTTGTGAGAAACTTTTCTAATTTCTGGACTTATTTCCTCGATAGCACCCAACAAGAGGAGTAATAAACATGCACAACTTCTAGGACTTTGGAGAAATTTTGCTAGCGAGAGAGCGGCTTGGTGATCCAATATTCTATTTTTTTGGCAAGATGAAGAAGCATGTATTGCGAGCTCGAGGAGTAGAGCGTAAAAATAAAAACGGATAACCAGAACCTATAAGTTTTGCCATGATGAAGCCACTTGAGTCATACCTTCCTAACCATGGTGGTGGAGGGAGGTGGGAATGATGATAATATTGTGTTTTGCGTTATTGGATTAAAGAGCCAAAGGAACGGAAAACACCTCCAAACAATGCATAACATTAGAAATGTTGCACTCTTCCTCAATCATATTAAGAAAGGAAAGCGCTGGCAATGTTCCCACCTTAAGAAGTTGTAAACATACATTTGATAGGAGAGGTGGTAGGATTGGTAGAAAACTAAGAGATGTAAACATACATGTCAAAATGTTGCATATTGGGAACTCATTTTCAAACAAAATTAAATATTTCATTCCATTGGCATAATGTATTGTAGATGATATAGTGATAGGATGTCTTACTCCACCCTTAACTCCATGCAACTAGGAAGATGCGAGGGCTCAACACCGAGAGCCAAGAAGGTCGTGAGACGCATGAGATAGTGATACACAAATGAAGATGATGGATTCAAAGACACAAGGTTTAACAATGGTCCATTTGGGAAATTGTGACTCATCTCCAAGTACGATTTTCCGACTAGTCTAGTTGTAAGAGGATTTTAACTTTATAGTACTTGACTAGACAAACTTGTGGGTAGCCTACCGATTGGCTCGATTTGGTTTAAGAAATGGTTGTCTTTGTCAACATGGGTGTTTAAATTGTTTCTTTTGAATTTTGTGTGATTAAGAACTTTATGCATATTGTCTTATGGCATTCATTCTCGTTTCTTTTTTTTTTTTTTTTAAATAACCCCGATTTTTGCCTCATACAACTAGTAAGAGGCAAGGGCTCATCACTAAAGACAAGACGTAGTCGAGTAAGGGTACCTTCCTCCTTTCCCAGCCTCAAGCTACGAGTAAGAAGAGTGGGCTCCTCACTAAAGACTTTGAAGGATGAAAGGTGTATCGATTTGCAATTTTTTGTGTATTTTTTATTAATTTTTCCTTATTTTTATATTGTGGTTTTGGGAATGAATGTTTGGCCCCAAATCTCGACCCCACACAACTAGCGAGGATACGAGGGCTCATCACCAAAGACTGAGATGGGTGGTCATAAGATCCATGTGAATTTTTGTAGAGCTTTCTTGTTAATGAGAAAACTTATTTGAAATGAGGGTTTGCCATCGGTAAGCTTCTAAACAACACCATAGAGGAAAATATCTGAAATGGGAGAAACCACAAGAGGGATGAGATGCACAATACCTAATAGGAGCAATATTAACTCTTGTCTCATGATGACATGGAATAAATAGGTGAAGACTGTGAAGAATCGTGAAGATGCTATGATTGGGATATCTGCCAATGTATGAAAAGTTTAAAATTGTTGTTAGATGAGCTAGATGGAATGACTGTACAAGTGGCCTTCCATAGCGTAGAAAGTACCCGTGGATAGGTGGTGTGTACTTTTTTGTTTTTGATTTTCGAATAGTGCCTTGATGAGGTGTTGGCTATACGAGATATTTTTTTTTTTTTGTTTTTTGATTTTCTATTTTTGTGGACTAGGGTCTTCAATGGACTCATCATTTTGGAAGAGGTTTCTAGCTATGTGATTTGATTGTTCCTGAGTTGTGAGACTAGGATGGATGATGTCAAAGTCAATGGTGCATATGGAAAGGTCTTCAATGAATAGATTAGTGTTAGCTAAGTCATTGAAGAGGCTATGTGTGGAACCTGTCTCAGCCTTTACGTGTATGGCTAAACCTAATACCCTCGTAGTTAAAAAAAAACACTGATTCATGGAAAAGATAATAAAAAACATACCAAACGTGAAAGAAAATGAACAAATGTAAGGCATGTTTGAAGGAGATCATGAACTTGTTCAGAGTCAAGTCTAAGATGACGGAATACAAGTTTGTTTTAGCTGCTTGATCTAGAAATATACATTTTCCATAAAAATAGAAACGTAAAGAACAAACTGGTAAAATAAGATGTTGCTCCCATTAATGTAAAAAAACAAACTTCCGATGCAAAAGCACTAAGTATCCAAGACAATGAACACACATAAAAACTCATCAAAAGGATTCATGGATTTTGCTATAAGGCAAATTTAAGTGATATTTGCTTTCACTTACCGTTCCTCAGGCTTGAGAATTGTAGTTATTGAATTTAGTTAAATGTTGGTAACTTGGTTTCAAATATGATATGAGATTATGCATTCTCCCTTGACACATCACAACACATTCATTTACAATCACTTTGAGTAGAGGATAAACTAAGCTTTCAACTAAAATTATGTTTGCAAGTACAAGCAACATTGTTACAAAGATTGGTTGAATAACAGTGGCAAAATATAATATGGATGCCCATCACTTATTCACCTAAAGTAGCACCCTTGTTTATAACCAATGCACATACTTGAGGAACATATTTTAGAACTTAATGGACATTGCATTTAAGAAACAAAATAATCTCTACTTGCCATCAACAATTGGAGAAGGGTAATTTTAAATCATTAAAATGTTGTATGGAAATAGGGCCTGTAAAGGTTAAGAATCAGCAGAAACCTAGGGTATGCTTCTCTTGAAAATGACAAGAAATAGGGAGATGAGTATCCAGTCTCTTAGAAATAGATTGTCTAGTGGGGAAACCAGTACCTAGCAATGTACATATTGATTTCCCAGATTTATAACAGATTCTCATTAGTAAAAACTTAACAGTGCCAACAAATATAATCTGAAATATTTTCTAAATATTTTTTTGTGACATAGGAAGAAAAATTACAACTAGACATAATATATTGTCAGGGTACGTATCAAAATTTCGGCCATGACTATCTAGAGGAATAAATATATTAAGTGGTATGGAATCTGGGCCACTTATAGATTTTAGCATGTAGATACAGATGCACAGAACATTGTATATTCCCTAACTCACATATATGGACTCTAGAGTTTTTATTGCCATTCTTTAGGAATATATTGCTGTTTGGTCCCTATGATCATCATGGCTGTGGACCTCAACTTATGTGCCTGAGAATTACAGCATTTCAAAAAGAGAATTGCCGTGTCCTGCATTCAAGGGTGTTTTCCTTTGATGTTATGTAAAAACACTAATTAATGAACACGGGGTTATCATCATTACAACTGACTGGCTACTTGCAAATTTTAAAGAACCTTGTTTATGGCTTCTATATTCTGAAAGCCACATATGTATGTACACACAAAGAGAAAAGGAGCTCATTTTAAGTTCATGTAGATCTTAAAATTAAGAGAAAATACAACACATAAATAACTATTGAATGGCATTAATTTACCCCTTGTGAGCAAGGTTGTTCCTTTACTTGTCTGTTACATGGAAAACTTCCACATAAAAACACATTTGCAGTGTGAAATCCCCAAAAATGAAAACAATTGTCAAAAGGGTACAATAGAAAGTAGCTAGATGACTACAAACTGGTAAAAATTACCACCCATAAACCATCCACCAAGAGAGGATATGTAGGTGCTGGGGATGATAAGGTGCAAATCAGCCAACCCTTGGACAACCTCCAGAAGGATGCCATGTATGTTGGCATTGTCAATCTACTCAGAATAAAGTAAAAGCCTTGCGATTCCGCTCCGTTCATGCATTAGAATCCTTGCCAAAATAACACTGAAGCCAGTAAATCTAACTATAGAAAAGTAAGGATTTGGCTGTAGTTTCCATGTTATTTTCGTAATATCAAAAGTACTCTAGTGAACATTGAAATCTCAGAATCATATTAAAGAATTCAACTTCAGTATTTCTTAGAACTCTGAAACCATCATAGGATGACTTCCATTATGCTTTGATGGATGTGCAGCCATTCTAAATTTCCCATTTTGGCACAGGTTGAGGAGATAACAACAAAGGTTATGGAGAGTGACTGGATTTTTCTGAAAGGTTCCAAGGCATTTTCAACAAAACCATTTTGTGCATATCCTGCAAGCATTGCAGTCCAAGATATCACATTTCTTAAATAGGCATTTAGTTGAACAGTTCACATGAAATGTGTATGCTTCTACACTTTGCATGCATATCTACCAGAGCACTTGGAACTACACTTTGTCTGTTCTCTATTAAAATGTTGTCAGCACTTGGTGAGAATGCTAAAATGTAAATTCTGCGTATGTCAATTCCTCAAGAGGCCTATGCCCAAAACACAGTGTGTGTGAAGCTATATATCCACAACATACTCTCAGGTGAATATATATATAGAAAATACAACATTTTCTCATCTATGTTTAAAGGATTTCAGGGAGTTCAAATAATGTTTTTCTTCCGCTGTATACCATATTTCGATATATCGAACTTCTAAGCATCGGTTTGCGATTCTTTAAATTACATAAATTGAATTCTGAATGCGCCTTTGAAACACTTAGCATCACAATGGAAAACGAGGAATAGAAATCTCATCTCAAGATGAAAATTATGAATACATGTCAATCTGGAAGTCCTCAAATCAAACTGTAATAATACCGTCAAACAGCTGGTATGCCTTATGTATGCTTACACATTTTGCATACATGTCTTCCAGAACTAGAGATACTACAATGGCTTACAAAAACCCCTTTTCGATATGCTTTCATGGATATGTATACCCTGTTAGAGAGCTATTATTTTGGCACAAGCTGTAGGAGTATTGTTGCAAAGATGAAGTGGTCGGGTTGGACACCACCTACACCTATTGAGGATACCCTCTCCATGGAAGCGACACCTGCATTTTAAGCCTTCATTTTTATATGCCAAAATCTCATTTGGCCATATTAAGAAAGTAGTTTTTATGGTTTTATTATTTTTCGTTTTTTTGCTTTTCAGAAGATAGTTTGGAATTCCACTAGAATCTTAAGCAGTAGTAGAAAACACTCAACTTGCTCTCGCTGCCATGAATTTCACACCACAAGCAGATGTTGAGTCTTGAGGAAGGGGAAAATGCCATATTCTAATTCTCGCATTTTGACAGAGGCTGAAAGGATGCTGGCAGATGTTGGAGACTCTGGCTTTACACCTGCCAATTGCATTTCCCTTAATGTTTCAATGTTTTCAACCAAAAAACACCGCTTATTTTACCCAAAGGGATGTCCATACCCTGTTGCAAAGCTCTTATTTTGCCACCACATACAAATAAAGTAAAGTAGAGTAAGACACCAAATCATAAAATATTTTAAGACTAAAATCATGAAAAACATCTAGCACATACAACAAGCTCCCCTCTTTCACTCCTCTCTACGCGACCCTTTTGGGAAAATCATGCATACTAGACTATAAATATTTATACCAATACGATGATGTTTTGAAAACGATTGGTGTCTTATCAAACGAGACGTTAAATATGTTGGATAGTAGCGGGAAGAACAGGCCATCATGAGGGTAGTGTTCACCATGACACACAATGTCTAAATATGAAGGCACATCCCTGATTCACCAGGAATGTTTTTGAAACAGAGGTACAATTTTTTTCAATCACTACAAATGCCCTATTTCATGAGTCGTAATAGATTACGGATCAATTGCCATCGAAAAAGAATCACAAAATTGACTACACCTAGTAGGGTCGGGAAATGGTTAATAGTCATGGGGTCTTGGCTGATTGGTAAAGTCCGGGCATTTACTAAGAGGAGGTCCAAGGTTCAAATCCCATTGGTGGTTGAGTCCCCGTATTTCCGACCAACATCCTGAGTTTGCCACATATTTTGAAACCTAGGCTCCACATTTTTGTGCACGTGGTGGTCCCTTCTTCGCGCTGAGCTAAAATTCCGAGAATGAGCTTAAGAATGTAAAATATAAAAAAGGAAATCTTTCTACAATGTCTACACTGGGGAAAATACAAAAACAACAACGATAGTGTGTCTCAAAGCTACAATCTATGTAAGTATTATTTACTAAATATGACTGGTTTGATTATTTTCTTGAGTTTGTAATATTTTCCTACATTTTTCAATTCAGAAGTTTTATGCTCTTTCTAAATTGGGTTTAAGTTAGATTATTATGTCATACTTGACATTGTTAGAGTAGAATTCAAGTTTTAAAAAAGCTACCAATTTTGAATGCCAATGCCATATAAGTATTTTTTTTTTTATTGTGTGTTAACAATGTCCCTTTTTGTTTTTCATTCATTAAGGTTGAAAATTTGATCATATTACACAATTTTTGGATGCACTATATAATTTTGTACTCTAATAGGGTATAAAATTATATTTGGGACCTCCTCATTGTGCTTGAAGTGGCATAAGATTATTTTGAAGACATGTGGCACATTTAGTGGTCATGCTATTGGAGTGCTTCACTGACCATTTCCCCTTCCTCGCATTGAGATAAGAGGTGGAATTTCTTAGACTCATGTGCTCGATTTGTTCTAGGGACTTGTCCCTACCACCTGCTACCGAATTTATGGATTTCTAGAGGTTTATTCGGAATTACCTCCACAACACAAGAAAAGGTTAAATCCTTGACTTTGAAGTTAAGACCCCATTCGACAACTTCATTTCTCAAAACACAAAATATGGGCAGAGTGCACTATGTTATTTGTACATTGCATATGAACATAAAGACCTAAAAATATTGTAAATTAAATGTTTGATTGCTAGCATATTATTTCCTTAATAAGCATGATGCTTGACGTGGTAATTGATGAACAAAATAACTATCACTATTATTTGCTTCTATTATTATCAGCTAAACAAAAACATTTTTCATTATAAAAAGCCATAGAAATGTCTTTATTTTATAAACACATCAATGGGGGAGGTGGGATTGGAACAAGGAATGAGGCATGATCCATTGCATGCAAGTGAAAGGAAACTTACACACATACAAAATTAAAATTAAATTGGAAAAATGTACAAGTGTCTTGTTAGTAAGATTCCTCTCATTCGCCTTGAAAAATATTGTAATACGTGTTATCTTCATGCTCACCCTTCATCTAATTTGGGAACTTTTATTGGCATAATGAGGGTTTGGGTACAACAAATCGGGTAAGATTATTTGTAAATCAATCAAGTTTATATCGAAGGTAATAATGTGAAACAAATGAGGGTTGATTGTCATTAGTACCCTATAGTCACAAGTTTTACATTAATCTACTCCTATCTACCAATCATCTATGACTATAATGGTGGGAACACGAGGCTAAAATATGAAATACAAACACAAAAACACATTGTGCCGGCTTGATAAGAAATTTGCCACCACTTATGTACTTTTCTATTCCATGTCCAAAACGAGTACAAATGGCTCATATTATAAAGGTTTTACAAATCGATAAATTTCTAGGCGCTTCTACAAGAAGCTAGAAGGTATATAAGAACATTAAATTCTTTTTTTTTATACGGATATGGAAGGGTTGGATATGATTACAAAATATTGCCCTAAAGACAATTTGTCATAAATTAATGCAAATATATCCCTCCATTTGGAAATTAATATTTGTCAGGTTGGCTCCTAATTGTGATGAGATAATGTTTTTAGGTGGTAGAGATTTATTGAGAATGATCATAGATCTTCTTGAGTCTTCTTGTCTAAATTCTAGCTTGAGATATTTCAATGGTGGCGTCTCACTATGGCTAGTGTAAGATTTAAAGCATCACTATTGTAAGAATTTCCTCTGATGCTTGATGCTTCTCCTTCTTTGGAAGTTTCTTGGTGGGGATGAAAATCCTCCAAATTTTTCGTAGGAAGAGACCACGAAGGAGTGAGAGAGGATGATGTGGAAGGTCTTACTCGAGCATGACCTTTTGAAACCAATTAACCACCTTGTGCACCATTATCAACTGTTTCTTCTTCACTTTGAGGTATCACTATGGAAATTGTTGTATTATCAATATTTCCATCTTATGCTTCTTATTCAATAAATTCTACATCTCTAATTATAATTGCTTCATTTGTGATGGGATTGTATACCTTGTATGTCGTTGATGCTCACTCTAATCCACAAATATGCACTTTTGACTTCTATCATCAAAAATTTTCCTTCTTTCTTCCGCATGAGTATATGCCACACATCCAAATACTCCCAAATGAGAAATAATGTGTCTTTTGTTTCTCCGGCTTCTGTGATATTATGTCCTTAGCACTTGTAGTTGGGAATTTATGCAATATGAAAATTACATAGTGTCTTGCTTTGACCCAATACTTATTTTGTAGATGTTTGGCCTTGACATATTATTTACACCCTAATTAGATTTAACATGAAACCTAATTGATTTTAGTGAATTAATTACACTAAAGGATGTAAGGGTTAGTAACAAGTGGATATTTTGATTAATTAACTTCAACATTAAAGAAAAATAATTTGAATAATGCTTTTATATTTGTAATTGATTTGCTAATTAAGATATGAACTTGACAATACAAAGGGATGGGTATACCTAGCTGATTATAAATAATTTTAGAAGGTTCTAGGAAGATGCACTACTAGAACATGGAGATATAAACCTATATAAGTTTTGTTCTAAAGACTATGACTAGAAATGAACTTGGGGCAGACCATCAACTCTACCAATCTCATACCATATGGTCTTGACCTTTGTGTACGTTCTTAGACTTGCTCAAATTTGGGCTCTACAACATTTTGACACTATCGATTTTTTAAAACTCTTAATTATTGTCAAACCCTAGTTTGTGAACACTATACAAAAATTTCTGAATACTTTGAACATCACCTCAACCATAGCCATGGATGAGAAGTCTTGCAAAAAAACATTAGTTGGGTTGTGGGCTCCTCCGTGCACCGCCAAACTTGGCACTTCTCTGAAAAGGCCTCAAACAATATGCCATTCTCCACCTAGCATGTGATATTTAATAGAATGTAACTCGATTTGACAACCATCTTTGACCATGCTAAGATACTTGGGAAAGGGATCTTTGATTATTTGATGATGACAAAGGTTTTGCCTTAACACAGTAAGAAGCTTAAGACATGTAGGGATTGTTACCCCAACGAATGTAGATTTGTTATTGTGATATTTATGGAGCCTTGGTGCCTTTTGCTAGTGCATGAAGTGAGCGTATCAATATTATTGCACAAGATTTCCAAGTTAGCAAATGAGGTAGTGTTTACTTGCTTATGTAGGGTTTCATAGATGATTTATCGATGAAAGGTTAAAAGGTCGGCTCCGAGAGGATATAAGACCCAACAAAAGAAATGAATTTGAAATCAAAGTTGAAGTACATATATTCCAAGACCATATAAATTGGCTAGGATCGTATGTACTATATTGATCAATCTGTACGTCCTCACTTAAAGAAATAAAACATTGAAACTGAAGTATGGGACTTTTTCTTGATGTTTGTCTATATATTTTACGCATTTTTTCTCGAAATTGCAAATTTTAGTGTGCGAGGACAAACAAGCTAAACACGAGACCTCAAAATGTGCTAAGTGGGAATGAGAATGTTGTATCTATTTTAGCAGGAGTGCATTGTCAAAACTAGCGAAAGGTCAAAGAGTGAATTACTAAATTTGATTGTCTAAATTTCCTCTCTTTATGTATGAAATGAAATTACATGCTTAAAGAAAAATATACCTGAGTGTGTAGACACACTTTTCATCTCTCGAAGATTTGTTTTGTAGAATCCCAATTTGCTTGGTGTTGGCATGCTCCACAATCAAACTTGCAACAAAGAGTCTAATTGATGTCCATGAACTTTAACTCAAATGTAAAGTGTAACATGAAATATTTTCATTTACATGATAATGAAATGGAGGATATCTAAAAAGGAAGGAATGCATCCATTTTTTGAAGAGGAATGAACTCTTGTACTTTTCTTATTCTTGAAAATGTTGGATTGCTGAATTTGTTGAGCTTTGTGAAGGATTTGCGGTGATCAGTCCCCAATTTGGTCGGGGAGAAACTAGAGTGTTAGGTGCATGCAACCCAACATGGAATGATAAGGAGAGAAGAAGATTAATGAAGTCTTGAACCACCTCACTAATGAAGAAGGCTAGATATGAAAGTTATTTAGCAACTTTAATATCTTCCCCTTTGATTGCAATAGGAGAAGACATGCTTACTACGAAGAACTTAGATGTTTCAATACTTTCCATAAGCACACAGACCGCACTTTTGGAGATGGATCAGGGGTGAATTTTGTAAATTTGGACACATAGTAGAAAAGAGAATGGATGCTCCCATGCTCTTTGCATGTGCCGCACAACAAAATAGAAACTGATATATGCTTAAATTATGATGGAGAAAGGAGACTCACCCCAAGATTTTGAAATTGCAGCAAAAATTGAATGCCATAGTGAAGGAGTGAAGTACTTCATGCCCCTATACTAGTTTGAAATGAGTTTGAAATTTTGCTAAAAACTTGAGAATGTAGCTAAAAACCTGAAATTGTTGATAAAAGTTGATGTTTATGCCCTCTGGGAAAAAAAATATCAGTAAGGTTAGGACCATACGGACATGTTGACCAATCATGTACGGTTTTGAAATTGTGCATTTTTTCTCAATTTTTGTGCTTGACTGAATTTCTGAGTATATGTACCTTGTTTGTTCCTATATGTTACCTTAGAGTTCGCTTGTGTATATAAGTGTAGAATATACCCAAATGAATACTCCTTGTTTTGAGGTTGTGCGAAAACCATGTTGAGGACTTGATTTTAAAGAATAGATGTGTGCCCATGCACAATATGTTTGAGAAGTTGTAGAGGACTGTAAAATGTTGGAGAGTTGGCCAGATTGAATACCTTGTACTTCGCAAAATGGAAGGTGTCCAGTGGAAACCATGGCGTGTAAGAAAAACAATAACAATAGATAAGAACCACATAAGTTGATAATAATGGTAGTTTAAATGCATATAAATACAACATTAGTGCTATTAGATGTGAGAAATATGCAAGCAATGACATGACAAGGTGTAAAGTTGCAAACATGGGACACTCAAAGTGTCTCTAGAAAATCATGGCTTGTAGTTACGCAAACAAGAGAAAGCAATAACAAACAAGGTAGGCATGCTTCTACAAACATGAGACACATATGATGTTGCAAGACAACCAAGGCACCTAGGCCACACATATTGAAAAGAAGCAAGCGGTAATACACACACAAGAGAGTGAAAACAAGACAACATGATATAATAGCCAAGATATGTGAAATATGTGAAACAAGAGATGTCAACATTGCACAAGGCACATGTGTTAATCCTATCAGCTGAAAAGATAATATACACAATATATGTAATCAAACATAATGAGGAAGTGTAAAGGAACTATAATAAAACTAAACATCTTGATGTAGTAAAAATTGATGCCTCGAAATGATTATGAAGTATTGGTAAAGGGGCCGACCAAGACCTATCTTCATGTAAAACTCTTCCTATCTCTTACACCATGATCAAAATACCTCGTGTACATGTGTGTAAAGAGTAAAGAATCATGCTATTTAGAAAATGAAAGTTACAAACAACATGTATAATGCAAAGTGTTAACAACTCAAATGATGTGTACATGCCCCGATTTTGTATTTTGTACATATATCGGTGTTTTTATATTTTCGTAGTACATAGCTTTGTGCACGAAAGAGGGGTAACATTAATCTATCGAATGAAAGCCTCCGGATGATGTGGAACAATCCGATGAATGGGATGAACGCTTAGGCATCGATTGTGTGACTTGCATGTGGTTGTCGCTACCCTTTTCACCATGAGATATGGTTGTTGCTCAAAGCAAGACGACCAAATAATGTCGTGTCTTTGGTATTATGTCAATGTAGTGGATGGAATTCCCCAATGAGAGTTGAGTTTCTCCACCATGGGGAAATGTGGTGAAAGGCACCCGTATCCTTTATTTGCTGTGTAATTTTGGAAAGGATTATCCACATACCATTTCCAATCCTTCCACTAGGGGCGGGAAGAGATAACCGACACTTTGTGAGTCATGTGCACATGCATCTTTAACAATGATTTCATCGAAGGCTTCTTTGTCTTGTTGGGCCAACTTGAGTTTGAATTTGTTGTGGTGCTACGATAACCAAGATTTCGATTGTTTTCAAAAAGATCTTGAACAATGGATAGCCCCAATTGTAAAGTTTGAGTGTGGGAATCCATGTCACAATCGAAATGATCCTAGAAACGATAGAGACGAGACCACCATAACGAGTAGAAGTTGAAAAAAATTCCATTACAAAAATCGTTTCCATTCCACAAGAGGAAAGGATTGACTTTTTCCCAAGATTATCAAATGATTTTGAGGACAATGGACCCGACAATTTTGATAGGGACTGGGAGAGTGAGAAGGTTAGGAAATCCTAAATCTTTCCTAGTGGCACACCCATGAGGTGATCCTTCGGAGACACGATGCCCGTAATAACACCTTGCAGACTCGTTGCTCTTTAATAGCTCAACTAATCCAGCTTAGCCATAGGGGTAGAACCACCCCAATGCCAATAAGCCCTATTCATTCTTCGTCCTTGGTAAAATAAAATAAATTCATACGACCTTTGCCGGTGGTGGGATTAGCCCAAAGTAAATTTTTGAGAAACTTTTATAATATTTGGACTGATTTCCCGATGTCACGCAACAAGAGGAGTAATAAACATGCTTGGCTTTCAGGACTTAGGAGAAATTTTAAAATTTGTAGCGAGAGAGAGCAGTTTGGTGATCCAAAGTATTCTAATTTTTGGAAAGATGAACCACGTATTAGTAGAGCTCTGAGGGGAAGCCTAAAAATCAAAAGGGATAACAAGGAACTTAAAAGTTTTTCCATGATGTAGCCACTTTCAGGTCATAACTTCCTAACCATGGTGGTGGAGGGAGAAGGAGGTAGGAATGCTAATAGCATTGTGTTTTACGTTATTGGATCAAATAGCCAAAGGCAAGGGAAAACACCTCAAGTAACGCATAACATTAGAAATTTTTCCTCTTCCTCAATCGGATTGAGAAAGGAGTTGTCGACAAAGTTACCACGTTAAGAAGTTCCAAAACATTGATGTTGGGATGAGAGATTCCCCAAACAAGACTCGAGACTGTTCCTTTGTGATCAAATAGCCAAATCCTTCGACTTCCAGGGACATATAAGGTAGGAGCAAGGAGAACCCTATCGATATGTCGAATGTACCAAAATGCTTTGAGCTTCTGCTATTTATGGAAAGATGAACTGAGGCATCCGAAAAGAGAATTTGAACCGATTGAAGGAAGTTCGGGATGAGGCCTAGGGCTTTAAATATTGCCAATATCCGATCATAAACTTTCTCAAAATCAATTTCAATAAACAATGCTTGTTGATTGGAGCGATGGGCCCATTCCATCCCTTCCCAAACATTGATGATGTTTTCAAGAATATACCAACCTTTAATGAACTTTCCCTACCCATTTTCTACCTCACAATCGACCATGGGATCATCCAACATTGGTATTATTGACTAGGCCATTGTCTCCTCTAAGTGTGGCATGTGATTATTATCTACTTTTATTTCCCCTCCTCTCGATTCTCGATGCTTAAAATAAATTGCATCTCGTTCCGCTCCCGGTTGTTATGGAAGAACATCCTGTCACCAAAATACCCTAGCTTTCACTTTAGGTTTTAGGATTTGGCACCTGAAATCAAGTGTCCTAGTTCAAAGTACCTACAACATTTGAAGGGAAGACCTTTGTAGTCAAATGATTGAGACCAAGATATATGTAGGACCTTAAGATCAATATTGGGTGGAAGGGCAAGAGAGGTATCCTTTTCAACCAAAACCTAACATAAGTTGAATAGGGCATGATTTTGGTTCCCCTTTCAACCACCAAGATTCTTCCAGTGTTGACCCATTAGCTATTAGACATGATTTAGACCAGAATTGTAGAGGGAATGCGAATTTGACCTACATAGGATTGATAGAAAAATCATTTGCGATGGGGCTGAAAGACAAATCCCATGTATTCATTACTAAGTAGTTTCTAGTATTGACCCATAGCTTATTGAGAATTTGTATCCATGTCTCGTATTAGATTAAAAAATACTACGAAAAATCCTCTTACGTAGGGGTAGATATCATCCCGACCACCAATAATGGGTCACTAGTACTTTAATAATTCCAAGTATGGAAGGTAGGCGAGCTAGGACAATACACATTGAATTTGCATATTCGTAGAGCACATGGAATATCTCCGAATTCCAAGAAGTTAGTCTTTGGGGTGACTGAAATGAGACTCCTTGGGCATATTATGAACAAGGGAGGTATTACAATTGATCTTGAACGGGTGGAGGCTATTTAGAAGCTCTCTTTTCCTCCAAAACAAGCCGGTGTCCACTCCTTCACTAAGGTGAATTTTATCCGCTGCTTTGTTCCTAATTTAGCGGAGTTGACTCAACATATCACTAACATGATGAAACACCAAGGATCTTTTGGTTAGAGTAAGGAAGGTTAGAATTCTTTTGAGAATATCAAGATAAGTATTGCTCATGTTCCCACACTAGTGTGCCTGGACTTCAATAAGGATTTGATCATATATTGTTATGCTTCCGAGCATATACTCTCAAATCTGATTGAGTCTCCAATAACATTCATGAGATGTCTACCAAAGAGCCACAAGATAAAGTATTTAACCATAGAGAAACATGCCTTTTCAATTGTTGTGGGTGTCAAAACTTTTAGATTCTATATTATTTACTCTCATACAATTGTATTTGTTCTTGACACACCGCAATTAAGTGAATACTTACTCATTAGGAGTTTGAACCCAAAAAAAAATTGGATTGCCAAAGTCCAATAATATAATACTAAGATTCGCGAAAAAAACTCGGGGAAAAGTTCTATGTCAACTAATTGCTGAGAACAATGTGGATTCAAATGAAGAAGTTAAACTAGATTCTCAAGGTAATGTCTCAGACAATGAACTACGTACAATACTATTGGTGAGTACTACTTCTAAATGGTACACATATATTGTTCATTCCTTGACATATGGAGATTGTTCATCCCATTCAAATCGAGAAATAACAGAGAACTCTCAAGTTACAAGAAACAAGGTATATGATGTAAAATCATATGCTGTGTAAAAGAGGATTGGATGGTTGTTTCTTATGGTGTGTTGACAAAGATCAACATGAGAAGTTGCTGAATTCCTATCATGATCAAACCCCGTAGTGGTCATTTCTCATCTCTCGGTCACGTATCACAAGATTATGAAAGGAAGATAGTATTGGCACACTTTGTTGCGGGATGTTCAAGAATGGGTAACCAATTTTGAACAATGTCAACAATTAATTGATAGACCTTAGTTGGTGGCGCTTCTTCTCATGCTTGTAATAATTGAGGAACCTTTCCAACAATGGGGCTTGGATACACACAACAACACAAAATTAAAAACAAACCCAATATACACAGTAAATGTATGCATGATGGCTATAAATGAGCCAAGATGATAAACATTAAACTTGTAATTGGTCATTAATTAACTAAGAAAGTAAAAAACAAACCCAATATGCATAGTAAATGTTTGCACCATGGATATAAATGAGTCGAGATGACAAAAATAAAATTGTAATTGGTCGAACAACTAACTAAAAACACAACTTTACATAAAGACATTTAACTCTGTCCCTAATGTGTTCCACGGTGAAGATTGATTGATTTTTGTTGCCCCAAGCAAGGATGCATGCAAGGGGTAAGATGATTTGGGATTGATTGGTTCATTACCTCCAAAGAAGGTTATATGCTAGGGAGAAAACGAGAGTTGAGATAGATTGGGTCATTTCTTACAAGCAAGGATACATGCGAGGAGAAAATGAGAGTCGAGATTGCTTCAAGCTAGGATACACACAAGAGATTTGGATTAGGATATTTTGATTGATATTTGGAAAAGGCACGAGGATAAGGGTCAATGTGTTGAGTTTTTGGGATTTGTGTTTGTTGCTAAATGTTTACGTTTTTGGATGGTTTTATCCGTTTCGTTTAGATTTTTAACTGGTTGTATTTATTTTTCGATAGTTTTTGGAAAGTGTGCTATTTTTCCAGGATTGTTGGGATGTTTTGGAACATATTTGGATGTTTTAAGGATTTTTGATTTTTTTGAATGTATAGGGATTTTGTGATTTTTTGAATGTTTGGGGATTTTTGATTTTTGACTAGGTATTGATGTGAGGTACCTAGTTATGATGGTAGAAGATAGGAGAGGAGACATGATAGGATTGATAGAAAAAGCGAGAGATGGAAACATACATGTGAAAATGTTGCACGTTGGGAACTCATTTTTTTATAATATTAAATATTTCATTCTATTGGCATAATGCATTGTAGATGATTTAATGATAGGATGTCTTACTCCACTCTTAACTCCATGCAACTAGGAGATTTGAGGGCTCAACATCGAGATCCAAGAAGGACGTGAGATTTGTGATATAGTGATGCACAAATGAAGATGATGGATTAAAAGACACAAGGTTTAAAACTGGTCCATTTGGGAAATTCGACTCATCTCTAAATAGGATTACTTGAACAATTTCAAGATGATCTTCACTTTACAGTCTTGACTAGACTTAGACTGTGGGTGGCCTCTTGATTGGCATGATCTGGTTTAAGGAATGGTTGTCTCTCTTAACATGGGCATCTAAATTGTTTCTTTGGAATTTTGTATGATTAAGCACTTTATGCATACTTGTCTTAAGGCATTCATTCTCATTTCTTTTTTGAAATGACTCCTACGTTTTGCCAAGTGCCACTATTAAGAAGCAAAGCTCATCACAAAAGACAAGACTTAGGCAAGTAAGGGTACCTTCCTCCTTTCTCAACCTCATGCTACTAGTAAGAAGATTGGGCTCATCACCAAAGACTGTGAAGGATAAAATGTGTAATGATTTACAATTTTTGTGTATTTATGATTTATGTTGCCGTGATTTTACATTGTGCTTGTTGGGAATGAATGTTTGGCCCAACTAGTAGGACACGAGGGCTCATCACCGAAGATTGAGATGGGTGGTCAAAAGATCTAGGTGAATTTTTTAGAGATTTCTTGTTAAGGAGAGAACCTATTTGAAAGGAGGATTTTCCGTCGATAAAATTTTAGATAAGGCCATAGATGAAAATATATGAAATGGGAGAAACCATAAGAAGAATGAGATTCACAATACCAAATAGGAGCAATGTTAACTCTTGTCTCATGATGATAGGGAATAAATAAGTGAAGAGTGTGAAGAATCGTGAAGATGCTATGATTGGGATATTTGCCAATGTATGAAAAGCTTAAAATTGTTGTTAGTTGAGATAGATGGAATGACTATACAAGAGACCTCCCATAATGTAGAGAGTACCCATGGATGGGTGGTGTGTGATTTTCCATTTTTGATTTCTCGAATAGTGCCTTGGTTAGGTGCTTTGGCTATGGGAGATTTTTTTCTTTTTTTGTTTTTGATTTTCTCTTTGTGGAATAGGGTCTTGAATGGACTTGCCATTTTGGAAGAGGTTCTTGGTTCAATGGTGTAGATGGAAAGGTCTTAACTGAATAGATTAGTATCGTCTAAGTCATCGAAGAGGCTATGTGTGGAACTGTCTCAACGTCTCGAGTCGGTATCCTCACTTCTCATCATAGAAGATTTGATGAGATTATCATTCACTTCTCAAGCTTCTTAGACATCAATATTAAAGTATGAAAAATGAACAAGATACATGCATACATACATACATACATACATATATTAAATTATAATTATATAATTTTATATTGACCATAGATATTAATAGGTTCATGTCCACTACAATCCTCGTGAAGTAATGTCAATGAAAATCTTCTCGTTACGGAGAGAAGCCAACATTCGACATTCTCCCCCAAAAAATATTATAATTGACCTTTGAAAACAAAATTTATGTTGATTGTCAAGGAAGAACTACACCAAGATGAATTTTTAATCTAAGAAACAATGTCACCAAAAAAGAAGTGCACAAAAAGATAAAACTGAAGTTGGTCCACGATAGACTCAAACGATTGCTTACTCAATCTTTAGATGAATGTGTAAACTTAATACCTTCGTAGTTGGCAAAAAGCACTGATTCATGGAAAAGATAATAAATAACACACCAAACGTGGAAGAAAATGAACAAATGTAAAACACATTTGAATTAGATCATGAACTTCTTCATAGTCAAGTCTAAGATGACGGAATACACTTGTTTTTGCTCGTTGATCTAGAAATATACATTTTCCATAAAAATAGAAACATAAAGAACAAATTGGTAAAACAAGACGACGTTCCCATTAATGTAACAAAAACAAACTTCTGAAGCAAAAGCACCAAGTATCCAAGAAAATGGACAGACACAAAATACTCATGAAAAGGATTCATGGATTCTGCTATAAGGAGAATTTAAGTGATATTTGCTTTCACTTACCACGCCTTAGGCTAAAGAATTGAAGTTCTTGAATAATTAAATGTTGGTTTCAAATATGATATGAGATTATGCATTCTCCCCTTGACACATCACAACACATTCATTTACAATCACTGTGACTAGGATAAACTAAGCTTTCAACATAAAGTATCTTTGCAAGTACAAGCAACATTGTTACAAAGATTGCTTGAATGACAGAGACAAAAGATAATACAGATGCCCATCACTTGTTCACCCAAAGTAGAACCCTTGATTATAACCAATGCACATACTTGTGCAATATTTTTGGAACTTAATGGACATTGCATTTAAGAAACAAAATAATATCTACTTGCCATCAACAATTGGAGATGGTTAATTGTTAATCATTAAAATGTTGTATTGAAATATGGCCTGCAATGGTTAGGAATCAGCGGAAACCTAGGGTATACTTCTCTTGAAAAGGACAAGAAATAGGGAGATGAGTACCGTCTCTTAGAAATGGATTGTTCATTGGGGAAACCAGTGCCTAGAAATGTACATATCAATTTCCTAGATTTAGAACAAAGTCTCCTTAGTAAAAACTTAACAATGCCAACAAATATAAGCTGAAATATTTTCAAAATATTTGTATGTGACATGGGATGAAAAATTACAACTAGACATAATATATTGTGACGGTATGTATCGAAACCTCATCCATGACTATCTAGAGGACTAAATATAATAGGTGGTATGGAATGAAGGCCACACATAACTTTTAACATGTAGATACAAAGACACAGAGCTCTGTATATTCCCTAACTCACATATATGGACTCTAGAGTTTTTAATGGCCATTCTTTTGGAATCTATTGCTGTTTGGTCCCTCTGACCATCATGGTTGTGGACCTCAACTTATGTACTTGAGAATTACGACATTTGAAAAAGAGAATTGCCATGTCCTGCATTCAAGGGTGTTTTCCTTTAATGTTATGTAAAAACACAGTTTATTAATGAACAATTGCTTATCATCATTACAACTGACCGTCTACTTGCAAATTTTAAAGAACCTTGTTTATGGCTTCTATATTATGAAAGCCACATATGTATGTACACAAAACAAGAAAAGGAGACCATTTTAAGTTCATGTAGATCTTAAAATTAAGAGAAAAATACAACACACAAATAACTGTTGATAGTCATTAATTAACCCCTCGTCAGCAAGATTATTCCTTTACTTGTCAGTTACATGGAAAAATTCTACATAAAAACACATTTGCAATGTGAAAGCCCTAAAAATTAAAACAATTGTCAGAACAACACAATAGAAAGCAGCAAGATGACTACAAAGTGGGGAAAATTTACCATCTTGTGTCACCCGTCGATCGATCAATGGCTCTAGAGTTCCTGTATGTCGATGCCTGCCATGCGTTCGCCGTTACCATCGTGGATTACTTATTGCTCTAACGGTTTTCAGAGCCAAGGGGTTCACCTCTCCTTTCGTATACGCCTTTCGGCATAATAAAATTTCTATGTACGTGTTTTCTACCAGTTTTATCTGTTGTCATAAATTGGCATCTTTTAGGATTAATCTCACTTTTTGAGAGAAACATGTGCAGACCTTACTCGAGAAAGAGGGAATTATTATGAAAATTCATCAATCACTATCGACATCTTCCCGGGAAAGGGATTTAGAACCCATTACAAAGATGGTTTGTCTCCTTTTTTATCTAAATAAATTGTTTAGATAAATCATTCAGAAATTATGAATTAATTGATTATTCTAAGTAGGCTCATTTGGATTTCTTTCCATGTGATTGAGAGAGAGAAAACCTCATGATCATTCTACTTCCTATTATTAAAATTGATCTTCTATACACCTCTTTATATAGGAGTTTGGTCCTACCATCTGTTGAGGATGAGACATAAAGTACTTTATTGATTTGGAAGTCAATATTTTCTTAAATTCACTTTCAAAATCACATTATCAACAAATTATGTTTATATTAATAGTATAGGAAATTGATCATTTCTGGATCCAAGAGTAATTGAGTAATAAATGGAGAGGGTGAGTATTATTGAGAGTTTTACCTCAATCCGCAAATCCTTTTGAATTCCTTCGTACACCTCTCATCCATTGAGAGTGGTTTTACTTTGTAGGAGAAAGCAAGAGATGGGACCATTAACAAAGAAAAAGGAAAATGTGGCTATATGTCAATATTGTAGCTACTCTACGCAACACACAGCAAAAATTGCAGTAAATTGGAACAAGAAACAATATTTTTTTATATATACAACAGCAGGAATAACATATTCCTTATGGATTAACTAGTATCCATGTTTATGACCATTCGACTAGAATTGACAATTCCACCATGCCACATTTGGACTAAGTAATCAACATTTGAGACAAAGGGTCACCAAGGATTTCCACAATCACTTAATACTCTTGTCCCAACTCCACAACTCAATCCCTAGATTTCTTCAACGCACAAGTTTCCACAACCTATCCCTCCAATTCTAGAGATAACAACCAATGATCTCCACAAAATGAAAAAGATTTTCTTTAAAAAAATAAAAAAAGAGTCTAAAATTTATATAAAGAGTAATGTAGAGCCTGAGTGTCCCGTACTACCCATATCAGACACTAGATATCTCACCCTCACTTTATATGTGTTGCAAAAATTTAAAATATTTCTGTTGGGTCTACTACCGTGAGATCAACCATTTACCTTCAGTACACCACATGGCTGCTGGTTTGTAATTCACCCAGATTATTTTTATTTGGCTCTCTTTTAGGGAGTCTACCTCCCTCAATATTACGTTACATGCATCAAAAGGTCTTTTAAATTTGTCTCCAAGGTGATCGAGGCTTAGAACGTTAAGAGAAGCTAGATTTCTCAAGGTTCTATTGAAGGGCCCAACTGTCACTATTTTTATGATATTAGGTGAACAATAATATTGTATTATTCAGTTGATAAGTATTCATTAAACTTTCATGACTTCCTAGACCTAGTTATATGTTCAATGTCTTACTTGAGTGTGATTCCACATTCATAGATGACATTAAATATGAAAACATATTTTCTTACTAATATGTAGCTTTAAACCCAAGCTCTTATACTACAATGTAAGAAATCCTTGAGAAAAAGATTCAAATCCCTAATTACTTTAAAAAAATAATTTTCCTTCAAAAAGGTTTCTTAACTTACCCACATCCTACCAGATCTAATAATGACTACTGTAAAAGATAAGGAGCATGAGTAATGTAAAATAAATTAGAACGATTCATCATGAAATCATATGTGTGCATATAAAAGAATGTTTTCATCAATTTTACATGTATTTGAAAAAAATATATGGATTTGTAGAGGGTAGAATATAGTTTCTAAAAATACAATTTGTTTACATATTAGGTTATTATTCTTAATAATTACATCTTTCTACATATTGTAACTTGTTACGATTCATTCATGATCATTACTAATAGTTTAGTAACTTTTTGAAAATTAACCAACACATTACAAAATCTTCACCACAAGAGCATGAATTTAACCGTATTTGACACGATGCTGAATCTTTTTCAAATGCTCCAATTTTGTGTCAAACTAAATTCACATTTCTCCACATTGATGAACAACTGGAATTCACCCACCTAAAATTATAATGCAATCAGGTTTATTTTTTTCTGAAATTTGAGAGTTTCTTTCCATTGATTCAGTTATCAGCTGCCCATTACCCATTATGAACTTTAGGGGTTAAATTTGACGGTCATCTTTACATGTCATGAATTTTTTTGTGATGGTTTTATAACTAATATCACCTTGTACATGACATTTATATTTTATTTTTGACTTTCATGATTTTCTCACAAATATAAATCTTTTTTTTTCTTATAATAAAACCATATAAAAAAAGATATGGAAGACGGAACATATGATGTTTGTTGCTTTCATAAACTAATATCTTTACAATTTTGTTTATAAAATTCTTATTTCCTAAAGCTAAATTGCTACCTTTTTTAATAATCTCAAGCCATTATGTAGTAGTAGTGGTACGATGCAAACCCACATTTGAGACATTTATAGAAACAATTCTCTATTTATGGAGATTTAGAGAGAACAAGTGACCAACAATGTTCTCTGCTTGGACAACTCATTCTAAGGAAAACATTGCATTCAAATATGAGGAAAAAAATAAAAAATTAATGCCTTTATTTAAAATTTCAAGAGGATACATGTTAATAAATTTGGGGCATGAAAAAAACTAAGCAACTTCTTACCAGATAAGTTGTAAAATGTATAGAGACTGAAGGAGGAATGAAGTGAAGGCTTTTAGTTTTGTCAAATCTATGCAGCTCTAGAAATTCCCAAGATTCTCACAGGTTGTTTTAGATCCAACCATTGAAACTCAATCTCCCAAACTCTCTAACTCAGAGAATGCCCACACGGCCACACCAAATGCAACAATAGTTTACATTGTTACACTGATTAGATATTGGTTGCATTCATTGGATTCATCTGGACCTACTTATCCTTCAACTTTCACGGCTTCAAAAGTTCAACGTTTTGATCTTTGTTCATTATGACAATGACTCAATGAATTAAAGTCGAAAGGCTTAACAATCTTTTCGAATCTTACAAAACAACAAATTTTTAATACATATGATGCACAAATTGGTAACTTACCTTATATATTGTACCGTACTAGGGAGTCTCTACGGGGGATATCATGGGTTGGAACGGTGGTGTTGGTCCATAAAGTGGCTCGTAGGAACCATTTGACCTGTTGATTTAGCGATATCCATGGCATTTCTGTGGGCTGTTTTGACAGCTGACTGGCCAGAATTTAAAGTGGAAAGGCCTGTGTCTGCGTGGGTTTGCTGGTCTGTTGGTTGGAAAGGAAAAATAGATGCATGTGTGACCTTTTGAGAGTGAAGACTGAGCAATGTACATCCCTTTTCAAAAGTTCATTATTGAGTATTAGGGATATCCCGCTTTGTGATGATCTCCTGCTTGGTTAGTCTCTATCATGTGAGAAGACTTGGAATTTCAAATTATATGTCCTTGTCAAATCAATTTTTTTGACATCCTAATTGTTTAAGATGGTTGTAGTTTCAAATTTTTCGATACTAATTTTTATGATTTCTTGATATAAATATAAATAAGTTATATATTTTTACATATTTTAGGCTCTGGCTTTACCCCTGCCAATTGCTGGTGCTGTAGTATGCTGGCAGATGTTGGAGACTCTGAGTTCATGCCTGCCTATTGCATTTTCCTAAATGTTTGTCTTTTCAACAAATATATTTTTTTATATCCCGTAATAATTGCAGTCCATGAGACCACATATCTTTGCCAAACCAATCACATCCTTCCACATTTTGCAGACATATCAGTCAGGACAGTTGCAACCAAAACATTTATCGAAAGCCCCTTCTCCATAATACGTCAGCAAATTCCGCACCCTGTTTCAAAGTTACATTCTTACAGACTGGTAGTGTGTTAGTAAAAATGAATTTATCAAATTATACATCTTTTGACTGAATTTAAAAAAACAATGTCAATACTCCGTGAGAATACCATTCAATAATTAAGTTTGAAATGTAAAGGACAGATATTGAACCAACCATTCTATGATGTCCGCCCATAGTCTCGACTGAATTTAAATACCCTCACGAAAACTGCAAACCTAACTTAAAAGTTGCATCTTCAGTTCTTCCAACAGTTAAATATTTAGTCATTTAAATATTTAGTGGCATACTAAAAATGCGCCAATTAAATATTTAGTTATTTAAATGGAAAACGTCTTTAAAAATATATGGCACACGTATTCCAAGTTAGTCAATTTTTTTGAATGAATCATTTAAAGTGGTTGGAATTTTACACTTAAATATCAATGTGCCATAGAAGGAAAAAACTGGTGTTGAAGTCGATGTTGTTTTAGGAGGCTATTCTTCCCAGAAAATACACCAACATACATAAAAGTTTAAAACTATTTATAAAAACTACTAAAGAGACATGCATGCTTATGTATGGGTGGGACCCATGAGTCAGTAGTCAAAATGCAAAATTTATTCGAGAATGAATGGTTGTGCCGCCCTTCATTGTCAAATATCTTTTACATTTTGAATTTATGTTGATAAGAAATTTTTATATGTATTTTTGTGATGGTTGCAATTTTGAATACTAAGTTACCGATGTCCTCTGTTCACTTTGCAGGTGACTAAGGAAAATATCACATCTCTCAAACAACAATATATTTTCTTAGACATGGATGGTGTGCACGTAAGTAATATTGATTAAATATGACTGGTTTGATTATTTTCTCGAGTTGTACTCACTATTTTTTTTTCGCATGCAAAAACAAATTTTCCTTTCTTTGTTGTTTTACAACTCTACATGTGAACATTTATTTGAAATTAATTTCTCACTTTAGTGACTCAACCTTATGTGGACCAATATTTTCTGTTTAAATAAATTATTCAAACTAAACAATATTTTAATGATAATGGAAAAAATTGTAATTTTTTTGATGATATTTTCCTACATTTTTCAATTACCAAGAAGTCTATGCTCTTTTCACGAATTGGGTTTAGGCTAGATTATTATGTCATATGACATTGTTAGAGTAGAATTCAAATTTTTAAAGAAGCCACTTTGCTTATGAACGTTAATGCCATATAAGTATTTTTGTTTGTATTGTTGTGTGTTAACAATATCCTGTTTTGTTTTTCATTGACCAAGGTTGAAAATTTGATTACAATATATAATTTTTGAATGCACTATATAATTTTGTCTTGTGATAGGATGGACAATCATATTTGGGAGCTCCTCATTGTTCTTGAAGTGGGATAAGATTATATAGAAAACATATGGTACATTTAGTGCACAACCTTTTGTAGTGTTTCACTAGCCATTTCCCCTTCCTTGCATTGTGTTAGGAGGAGCACTTGCTTAGGTTCATGTGCTCCATCGGTTCTAGAGACACGCTCCTACCACCTGCTACCAACTCTTTCGATTTCTGGAGGTTTATATGATGTTACCTCCACAACACAAAAAAAGGAGTAAATCCTTGACTTTGAAGTCAAGACCCCATTCGACAACAACTTCATTTCCCAAAACACATAAAGAATAGGTAGGATGCATTGTGTTATTTGTACAAATTAGATATGAACATAAAGACCTACAAATCTTGTATATCAAATGTTTGGTCTGCTAACATATGGGTTCCCTGATAAGGATGATGCTTGATGTGACAAGGGATGAACAAAATAACCATCACTGCCATTTGCTTCTATTATTACCAGCTACACAAAAAAACAAATTTTCATTATAAAAATTCGTAGAAGTATCTATATTTTATAAACATGTCAATGGGGCAGGTGGGTTTGGAACAAGAAATAAGGCGTAATGCATGCTTGACAAAGTGAATGGAAACTTACACACAATACAAAATTAAAATTAAATTGGAAAAATGTGCATGTTTCATGCTAGTAAGAATTCCTCTCGTCTGCCCCAAAAATATTGTAGTATGTGTTATCATCACAACCACCCTTTTTCTAATTTGGGAACCCCTATTGGCATAATGATGGTGTGTGTACAATTAATCGAGTAAGTCTTTTTGTAAATCAGACAAATTTTTTTGAAGTTGATGATGTGAAACAAACAAATATAAGTATGGTTTGATATGCGATTGAGTTGATGATAGTAGATGATATATGATAGACATATGATGAGATGCTTTAGTGATTAATGAATTATGTTGATATGATGTTTTCAAATGCATGAATGAATGTAATGATGATATGACTAACATTGCTTGTAGCTTGAGTTTCCATTTAGAGTTTTGTAATTTAGAGCATCCTACTTTGCTTTTACACAATAGAGTTTGCACCATGATTATTAAAGAACCATGATGATTAACCCATTATGTGCGTAAACATACACACAACAAACAGAAAAGTAAAAACAAACCCAATATACACAGTAAATGTATGCACCATGGCTATAAATGAGCCAAGATGACTAAGAATAAACTTGTAATTGGTCATTAATTAACTAAGAAATTAAAAAACAAGCCCAATATACATAGTAAATCTTCAAACAACTGATTATGAAACACAACTTTACATAAAGAAATTTAACTTCGTCTTTAATGTGTTCTATATTGAAGATTGATTTGTTTTGGCCCCAAGCAAGGATGCATGTAAGGGGTAAGATGATTTGGGATTGATTGGGTCATTGCCTCCAAGCAAGGATACATGCGAGGGAGAAAATGAGAGCCTAGATTGATTGGGTCATTGCTCCCAAGCAAGGATACATGTAAGGGAGAAAATGAGAGCTGAGATTGCCCCAAGCGAGGATACACGCAAGGGATTTGGATTAGTTTGTTTTGATTGATTGATTGATATTTGGAACAGACACTAGGATAAGAGTCAATGTGTTGATTTTTGGGATTTTTGTTTGTTGCAAATGTTTACTTTTTTGGATGATTTTATTGATTTTTGTAGATTTTTGACTTGTATTCATTTCTTTGTAGTTCTTGGAATGTTTAATATTTTTTCGAGATTGTTTTGATTTTTCAAATGTATTTGGATGTTTTAGGGATTTGTGATTTTTGTATAGAATGTTTAGGGATTTTTGATTTTTGACTAGGTATCAATGTGAGGGACTTGGTTGTTATAGTAGAAGATAGGAGAGGAGAGGTGATAAGATTGATAGAATAAATAAGAGATGTAAACATACATGTGAAAATGTTGCATGTTTGGAACTAATTTTCAAACAATATTAAATATTTCATTCTATTGGCGAGAATGTATTGTAGATGATGTAGTAATAGAATGTCTTACTTCACCCTTAACTCCATGCAACTAGGAAGATGCGAGGGCTCAACACCGAAGGCCAAGAAGGACGTGAGACATGTGAGATAGAGATGTAGAAATGAAGATGATGTATTCATAGACACAAGGTTTAACAATGGAAATTGTGACTAATCTCCAAGTAGGATTACCTTATCAATTCCAAGATGATTTTTACTTTATAGGTCTTGACTAGACTTAGACCCATGGGTGGCCTACTGATTGACACGATCTGGTTTAAGAAATGGTTGTCTCTTAACATGGGTGTCTAAATTGTTTCTTTGGAATTTTGTATGATTAAACACTTTATGCATATTGTCTTATGGCATTCATTCTTGTTTCTTTTTTTGAAATAACCCCTTACTTTTTGCCTCAAGCAACTAGTAAGAGGCAAGGGCTCATCACCAAAGACAAGACGTAGGTGAGTAAGGGTACCTTTCTCCTTTCGTAGCCTCATGCTACCAATGAAAAGAGTGGGCTTATCACCAAATACTTTGAAGGATCAAAGGTGTAATGATTTGTATTTTTGATAACTTTTGTCTTATTTTTACATTGTGGTTGTTGGGAATGAATGTTTGGCCCCAAATCTCAGCCACGCGCAACCAAGAGGGACAACAAGGCTCATCACCGAAGGCCGAGATGGGTGGTCATAAGATCTAGGTGAAATGTTTATAGAGCTTTCTTGTTAAGGAGAACTTATTTGAAATAGGATTTTCCATCAGTAAGCTTCTAGATAAGACCATAGAAGAAAATATTTGAAATGTGAGAAACCACAAGAGGGATGAGATGCATAATACCAAATGGGAGCAATGTGAACTCCTGTCTCATGATGACATTGAATAAATAGGTGAAGAGTGTGAAGAATCGTAAAGATCTTATGATTGGGATATCTGCCAATGTATGAAAAGTTTAAAATTGTTTTTAGATGAACTAGATTGAACGACTGTATATGTGGCCTTCCATAGTGTAGAAAGTACTTGTGGATAGGTGGTGTATAATTTTTCGTTTTTGATTTATTAATATTGCCGTGGTGAGGTGCTGGTTATCGGAGATCTTTTTATCTTTTTCGTTTGTTTGATTTTTATATTTGTGCACTAGGGTCTTCAATGGAGTCACTGTTTTGGAAGAGGTTCCCAGCTATGTGATTCGATTGTTCTTGAGTTATGAGATTATGATGGATGATGTGAAAGTCAATAGTGCATATGAAAAAGTCTTCAACGAATAGATTAGATTTTTATCACTTCTGAAGCTTCTTAGATATCAATATTAAAATATGAAAGGTAAACAATATATATATATATAGGTTCATGTCCACTACAATCCTCATGATGTAATGTCAATGAAAATATTCTCATTCTGGAGAGAAGTCAACATTCAATGTTCTTCACCCCAAAAAGAAGTATTATATTGACCTTTGAAAAAAAAAATTATGTTGATTGTTAAGGAAGAACTACACCAAGATGAATTTTTAATCTAAGAAAAAATACCACCGAAAAAAGCAAGTGCACAAGAAGATAAAACTGATGTTGGTCATTGGTAGACTTTGAGGATAGCCTACTCAATCTTTACAAGAATGGCTAACCAGAATACGCTCGTAGTTGGCAAAAAGCACTGATTCATGGAAAAGATTATAAATAACATACCAAACGTGGAAGAAAATGAACAAATGTAAGGCACATTTGAAGGAGATTATGACCTTCTTGAGAGTCAAGTCTAAGATGATGGAATACAATGGTTTTAGACACTTGATCTAGAAATATACATTTTCCATAATAATAGAAACATAAAGAACAAACAGGTAAAACAAGACGTCGTTCCCATTAATGTACAAAAACAAACTTCCGAAGCAAAAGAACTAAGTATGCAAGACAGTGAACTAACACAAAAGATTCATCAAAGGGATTCGTGGATTTTGCTATAAGGTATATTTTCTTTCACTTACTGTTCCTCAGGATAAAGAATTGTAGTTTTGTTTTTTATTGGTAATTTTTTGAAAGGCTCCAAGGGCCATTACAAAAAAGGTGTTTCAATAAAGCTCTCTAGAAACAAATAAACTAACAACATGAAGTCAAAAAGACTTGACTCAGCTAAAGAACTGAGAAGAGAAATAGAAAGAATTGATACTAAAACTCAGTCCAAAGAATTAAAGTGAGATCTAAGTTTCATGTGTGCATGGACCGAGTACCACTTTGAAGAAATTATTTTCTTATTTTAGACTACCGTCCACTCCTCCTTGTTGAGATTATCGTTAGAAACTGGGCCACACGGAATAAGAATTTCAATGGAAGTAATAGGATTAAAAAGGGAGAAGGAGGTTATTTCTCCTTATCTGACCCAGGAGGGCTGTGGAAGTTTGCCTCAAAGAGTGCAGTTCAGGACAAGGAACCTAAGGAGGATTCTCAGTCAGATCAGGAGTAGACTCAACCCTTAAGGGACACTTTTCACAAGAGGAATCCTTAACAAAATCAGATAGGGCTTTAATTGTAGTTCTTGAATGGTTAAATGTTTGTTTCAAATATGATATGAGATTATGCATTCTCACCTTTACACATCACAACACATTCATTTACAATCACTACGACTAGAGGCTAAACTAAACTTTCAACATAAAGTATGTTTGCAAAATTGCAAGTACAAGCAACATTGTTACAAAGATTGCTTGAATGACAGGGGCAAAGGATAATATGGATGCCCATTACTTGTTCACCTAAAAGAGCACCCTTGTTTATAACCAATGCACATACTTGAGGAATATTTTTAGAACTTAATGGACATTGCGTTTAAGAAACAAAATAATCTCTACTTGCCATCGAAAATTGGAGAAGGGTAATTGTAAATCATTAAAATGTTGTATGGAAATAAGACCTGTAAAGGTTAAGAATCAGTAAAAACCTAGGGTATACTTCTCTTGAAAATGACAAGAAATAGGGAGATGAGTACCCAGTCTCTTAGAAATAGATTGTCTAATGGGGAAACCAGTACCTAGAATTGTACATATCAAATTCCCAGATTTATAACAGATTTTCATTAGTAAAAATTTAGCAGTGCCACAAATATAATTTGAAATATTTTCAAAATATTTGTATGTGATATAAGAAGAAAAATTACAACTAGACATAATATATTGTAAGAGTATGTATCAAAACCTTGGCCATGACTGTCTAGGGGACTAAATATAATAGTGGTATGAAATCTGGGCCACTTATAGCTTTTAACATGTAGATATAGATACACAGAGCTCTGTATATTCCCTAACTCACATATATGGACTCTAGAGTTTTATATGGTCATTCTTCAGGAATATATGGTCCCTCTAATGAACATGGCTGTGGACCTCAACTTATGTGCTTGACAATTAAAAATTTGAAAAAGAGAATTACCATGTCCTGCATTCGAGGGTGTTTTCCTTTGATGTTATGTAAAAACACTAATTAATGAACACGTGCTTATCATCATTACAACTGATCGGCTATTTGAAAATTTTAAAGAACCTTGTTTATGGATTCCATATTATGAAAGCCACATATGTGTATGTGAACACGTGCTTATCATCATTACAACTGATCGGCTATTTGAAAATTTTAAAGAACCTTGTTTATGGATTCCATATTATGAAAGCCACATATGTGTATGTACACAAAGAGAAAAGGAGCCCATTTTTAAGATCATTTAGATATTTAAATCAAGAGAAAAATACAACACAAATAATTGTTGAATGTCATTAACTAACCCCTCGTCAGCAAAATTGTTGCTTTACTTGTCAGTTACATGGAAAACTTACACATAAAAACATATTTGCAGTGTGAAAGCCTTAAAAATTAAAACAATTATCAAAAGAGTACAATATAAAGTAGCTAGATGACTACAAACTGGTGAAATTTTACCATCCATAACCATCCACCAAGAGAAGATATGTAAGCGTTGGGGATGATAAGGTGAAAATTAGCCAACCCTTGGACCACCTCTAAAAGCATGTCATGTATGTGGGCACTATCAATCTACTTAGAGTAAAGTAAAAGCCTTGCAATTCCACTCCGTTCATGCATTAGAATCCTTGACAAAATAATACTGAAGCTAGTAAATGTAACTATAAAAAGTTAAGGATTTGGCTGTAGTTCCCATGTTATTTTCATAATATCAAAAGTAATCTAGTGAACATAAAAAATTCAGAATCATATTAAAGAATTAAACTTTAGTATTTCTCAAAACTCTTAAACCATCATAGGATGAATTCCATTATGCTGTGATGGATGTGCACATGTTGTTATAAATCTCCAATTTAGGCACAGGTTGAGGAGATAGCAACAAAGGTTGTGAAGTGTGACTGGATTTTTCCTGGAAGGTTCCAAGGAATTTTCAACAAAACCATTTGGTGCATATTCTGCAAGCATTGTAGTCCAAGATACCACATTTCTTAAATAGACATTTGGTCAAATAGTTCACATGAAATGTGCATTCTTCTACACTTTGCATGCATATCTACCATAGCACTCGGAACTATACTTTGTCTATTCTCTATTAAAATGTTGTCGGCACTGGTGAGGACGCTGCTATCACCGAATTACAACACCCTCTGATTTGTCATGTGTGTGTAATGAGCTACCCGTGTAATTGGGTAACATTGGACCATCTCTCAAGTTGTGGGACTTGCTACTTGAGATGGACCTCCAAAGAAGGCTAGTTCCTCTACCTAATCCTAGCACTAAACTACTCCTAATGCAAGAAAAAAACCTATCTAATCCTATCCTATCAATTCCAAGGGACCAGGGAGAAGGAGAAAGGGTGAAAGAGAGAAATCCTACACTAAAAGAGGTGATAACACCAAGAGAAGGGGGTGTTGGACAATTTACAATGCATGAAAATGGAGAAAGATGAGCATGGAGAGGATGGACAAGCATCATAGACCAAAATACATACAATATACCATCTTTATCAAGAACAACAACATTCAAGCATGTGCTGAGAACAAGAGAATGCACATTATATGAAATATTCCGGGCCAATTTTTCGTTTTCCTTTTTTTTTTAACAGATTACAACATTACAATCAAAGTACCCGTTAAGGTTAGAAGGTAAACCAAAACGTACGAAAGCAACTCTAACCAAGAATGGCGCCGATGATGGCGAGCATATGGTTAGAGGATCTTCTACCCTAAATGCTGAATGGGAACTCAACGCCAAGTATGTGCTACCCAATCCAATATGGAGTGAGGGGCGACCATCTGACGGAGTGTTACAGAATACTAATCTTCTACCCTAAATGTTGAATGGGAACTCAACGCCAAGTATGTGCTACCCAACCCAGTATGGAGTGAGGGGCGACCATATGACGGAGTGTTACAGAATACTATGCTTGAAAAGAAATGCGGAAAGCTGGAAATACTCAACACCCAAAATGTGCTTGCTAACCCAGAATGGGATAGTAGCTACCATAGGGCGGAGGTCAATTAAAACAATATCAACTGCTGAAAGTAAGAAGGGCATTACAGTATGATAAGCAAGAATCTAAGTTGCTGCCAGTACTACTGCCAGCTTACAATATAAATGGTGAGATCTTGCTAACAATGCGAATCAGATTGAAGATGCAGATTTCTCCGAGCTGTTATGACAGTATTGTATTTTTTCCATATAACCAGCAGCATACAGATTTCTAGAATAGCTCAGAAATTCCTTAAAACTTATTCAAATAACATGATACTGATTACAAATCACTACTAGCAAGAGGGCGCTCAGACTAACCCCAAAAACAGACTCAAAATGCAGGCTATATTAAATGCACGAATTCCAAGACACCATGAATGGTACGGCCCAGCACAGGGGCGATTTTGCTTTTAAAAATCAGATTGTCTTCCAAAATTCTACAGCCTTGCATACATGGGCGCCTAGCCAAGAAGGAAGGAATGAAACAATACCCACCATGAATTTTTGTCTTTTTGGATTTATGAATAAAACATCGAATCTGCTTAAGCAAAAATGCAGAAACCAGAAAACTCTAATATGTAAAATCTGAACCTAATTAGACAAATGCAGATTACACAGCACTAATTCCACTGAACTCACAATCTAGACTAAAATCACCACTAGTTGTTGTCTTACAAACAAGAAGCGATGCCCGAGCTAGGAGGCCTTCATTCCTCGAAGCAAACCCAGAGCCAAACCGGCAGCATAACAATATTGCAGTCCCAAGATGTCGAATGATGCTCAAAGTCTTCCTTTTATAACTTCCTGTTGACTTCACGAAACCCTAAAAAACACTTCAACATCCAAACCCTAATCCTTTCTCCAAGATGGCGTCCTTTTCCTTTCAAGCTTAATATTGATATTTTAATTAAATTCAATACCTTGATAAATGCGCCCACCTTAAGCTTGCTTTGACTTTGGAAATTAATAAAATAATCTTAATGAAGGCGCCACCCTCAAGAAACCCACTTTTCAAAACAACATAAAGTCAATAGACTAGGCCAAGGGGTCAACGTTCGAATATAATATTAAAACGTGACCTTTAATTAAATATATCAACTTAACTCTTCAATCATGCCCTGAAGCCAATAATGACCAGTCAACAGACCAACTGAAGTAGAAGTCAACCAAGTTGAACCCAAGCCGAAAGTCAAAACCAAGTTGAACCCAACTGAAAACTGCCAAAAATAGAATTTACTAAAAATAGTAAATTCCAGAAAATACTCAGAATGCCGAAATGAACATACCACTGCGAAGCTTTCGGAAAACCCAGAAAGAATCCGCCTTTGAATCCACCAACTCCGAGCAAAGACATCCTCAAAAATAGGAAACCCTAATTTACCTTCCGACTAGCCTTCGGGTTTCCAGAAAAAAGGCCAACGGTCACTGGAAAGATCAGGTCTGAGAAGGGGACATTAGAAAGGCAAGAGAAAACAATATAAACTAATGCACGGATAGGGAAATATCCACAAAATTACAAAACTCAAAAATGGAGGCTTGGAGCTCCAAATCCACCCAACAGTTGAGAAGAAGAGAGAGCAACATCAAAAACATCCAAATCCTTTTCAAAATGAGCTCTCTTTACAATATATGGATGAAAGAATGAGAATGAGAGAGAGGAAACTCGAATTTGGCACTCAACCACCGAAAAGGAGCATTGAATTTCTTGCAAAAGTGATTGGAACCCTGCAAAAACCCATTTCATCATGTACTCTAGCTTGTGGAAGAAAAAAATTTGACTCCAAAGCTCCATTTAATGTCTTTAATCTGACACTGAAGTGATCATTTCATCTCGGGAGGCTTTTCCTTGTTTTTTAGCAACGTACTCCACCAACTTTCAACTTTAAATGATCCCATGTTTAAGTGCTTGGAAATATGAATCCATTGATATAAATTTTATAAAAAGTGGATAAGGGAGGACGAAGATATTGCCATGCGGATCGGGGAAGTCATTTCTACCCATTTGCAAAAATTTTGGCCTTGTTCCACCATCACGTCCATAGTCCACATTGAATCGCACCATTTTGATTTGTATTGGGGGTCATTTAGGGGTGCAAAGGAATTGAGTTAAGCGTGAAATAGGGTCAAAGGGGTCCGTGGGGCCTTAAATCACCGAAACCCTCGTAATGTGCACCGCCCTCCGTTCAATGCAGAACACCTTAACACCGCGGGAATTAGTTCTTGCAGGGAACTAGTTCCCCGCATCCTCCGGTTCCCCATGGGCTTAACCTACTCGCATTTAACTATCTCCATGGCTCGGCGAGCTTGCCGAGCTAACCCTTCGCCTCGCCCTTCGTTGTCTTTGCGCCCCTTCGTGTGTGGAGAACTTGTCCTCGCCCGCCTCATTCCTTAGGGGCTTGTTGTGCCCGATTTGGTCGCAAACGCCGTAATACAAACTCTAAGCCCCCTTTCACTTGTTGATTGGCACGACGATGAAGCTAGAGAACCATGTTCCACGGGGAACAAGTTCCTCGGCTGGCTCTTTGTGCCAGCGTAACATCCCTCCTACGCATTTCAATGCATTTTGGGCCTAAAGCCCTTTCAGGGAACCCCGACCAACCAAACTGTTCCTCTTGTTCCACGGGCGGCCGACTTAGCTACATAACAAAGGAGGTGGCGACCTTCTATTCATTTCATCCCGAATCAAGTTCCAAGAACCTAAGTGTGGCAGAATGGGTTCCATCCCACCCTCCTCAAGCCGCACTACACCGAAATATGTTTTAGCCCAGCTTTCTCCAATTTTGATCAAAATTTTGGATTTTTTCAAGCGCTAGGAGTTGTGAAAACATGAACAAGACTCCCAAAGCCATTTTTGACAACTTAACCCATTTTGCTTAATTTTAAACTAACTTTTGATCCATTTACAAACTGAACCAAGAGGTGAAGGCCTTCCAACTGCTCCAATCTTTCAATTTTCTTGATTTTTCTTGGCCAAAGGAGTTTGGAAAATTGAGTGAAGTGTCCCCAAGACTAATTTTCTCAGTTATATCCAACTTCAGCCCAATTTGACCAAGTTTTGAGCCTTTTGAAACCTAGAAGAGGAAAAAAATGCTCCAAATGATCCCAAACTTCCTGAAGTCACTGCAAGCGCTTCCAAAACATGAAAATTTTACTTGAAACACTCCAAATTCTTCCACGAAGCCTTGTCAAGTGCTCAAGTTCAAGTTTCTCTAGTTGTCCAGCTTTACTGGGGGGGTAAAAATGGATAACATATGCTAAAATATAAATTGTGCGCATGTCAATTCCTCGAGATAAGTATGATGCTTGAGGTGGTAAGGGATGAACAAAATAACCATCACTGCTATTTGCTTCTATTATTATCAGCTAAACAAAAAGCAATTGTTCATTTTAAAAAGCCATAGAAGTATCTACAATTTATAAACGCATCAATGGGGGAGGTGGGATTCGAACAAGTAATAAGACGTGATCCATGCCAAGCAAGTGAAAGGAAACTTACACAACATACAAAATTAAAATTTAATTGGAAAAATGTACAAGTTACATGTTAGTAAGAATTCCTCTCGTTACGCCCCAAAAATATTGTAAGATTTGTTATCATTATAATCACCCTTCATCTAATTTGTGAATTTTAATTGGCATAATGAGGGTTTGAGTACGATTAATCGGGTAAGATTTTTGTAAATTGAATAAGTTTATATTGAAGGTAATAATGTGAAACAAATGAGGGTTGATTTTTATTAGTTCTCTATAGTCACAACTTTTGCATTAATCTAATCCTATCTACCAATCATCTATGCCTATTATGGAGGGAAGACGAGGTAAAAATATGAAATATAAACACAAAAGCCACATCTTACTAGCTTCAATAAAAATTTGGCAACACAAATGGCTCATATTTATACGGATTTGGAGGGGTTGGACATGATTACAAAATATTGTCCTAAAGACATTGTGTTAGAAATAAATGTAAATATATCCCTCCATTTGGAAATTAATATTTGCCACTTGGCTCCTAATTGTGATGAGTTAATGTAGTTAGGTGGGTGAGTCTTCTTATCTAGACTTTATCTTGAGATATGTCAATAGCGACATCTCACTATGGCTAGTGTAGGATTTGAAGCATCCTGTTGTGAGAATGGCCTACAATGCTTGATGCTTTTCGTTGTTGAAAGTTTCTTGGCGGGGATGAAAATCCTTCATATTTTTCTTTAGGAAGAGACCTTGATGGATTGTGAGGGTGACGTGGAAGGTGTTACTACAACATGACCTTGTGAAACCAATTAACCACCTTGTGCACCATTATCAACGGTCTCTTCTTAACTTTGAGGTATCACTGTGGGAAATTTTTATTGAACCATCAATATTTCCATGTCATGCTTATTATTGAATAAATTCTACATCTCTAATTATAATTGCTTCCTTTGTGATGGGATTGTACACCTTGTATGCCTTTGATGCTCACTATAATCCACAATTATATACTTTTTCCCTCTATCATCAAGATTTTTCCTTATTTCTTATAGCACATGAGTATATGTCACACGTCCAAATACTCCCAAATGAGAAATAATATGTCTTTTGTTTCTCCAGATTTCGTGGTACTATGTCCATAGCACTTATAGTTGAGAATTTATTCAAGATGAAAATTACACAATGCATTGATTCAACCCAATACTTATTTTGTAGATGTTTGGCCTTGAACATATTATTTACACTTTGTAATTAGATTTAGCATGGAACTTAATTGATTTTAGTGAATTATGTACAATAAAGGATGTAAGGGTTAGTAACAAGTGGATATTCGATTACTTAACATTCAACATTAATAATCTGAATCTGAATAATGCTTTTATAATTGTAATTGATATGCTAATTAAGATATGAACTCTACAATACAAAGGGATGAGTACACAACCAATTATAGATAATTCTAGAAGGGTCTAAGAAGATGTAGCACTAGAACAGGGAGATATAAACCTATCTAATCTTTGTTCTAGATACTATGACTAGTGATCAACTTGCGGCGGGACCGCATACAATCTACCAAGGCCATGTAATGTCCCAAAATGGACACATTTTACCCCCAAATGGATTTTTGGCAAAACCCCAATCCAAAGAACAATTTCTAAATAATTTATAAAATATTACAATGCAGATCTGAATTTTATACATGCATGGCGACTTGCATAGGAGATGAAAACCACTCAAAACTGATGCAAAACCACTGAATATTTAACTCAAACAACTCAACAAATATTGCAAAGGTGAAATCATAAAAGAAATACCAGATTCGGTCTTCAAAATAGGCTGATTTTATTTTATAAAAACTGCAGACAACTGTCCTCAGACACAGCTGAAAAGTACAAAACCCTTGAGCCAAAAATTATGCATGTTGGCTGATCTGATGGTGGTTGACATGCGGATCAAATAACCTACATGCAGATCAAATAACCTACATGTGGATCAAATAACCTACATGCGGATCAAATAACCAACATGTGGATCAAATAACCTCTCTCTGACACTGAACAAACCCTTGAAAATCTTTGAAAACTCTGCTGAAAATTTGAACTAAGTAATGCTCCCAAATAGCAAACTAGGGATGGATCATTCACCACTGAAGAGTGATTTCCTAGCTAGGAGTGGATCTCTCACCACCGAAGCTAGGGTTCATGTAGAATCTTACTTCCACAAGCAAAGAGTGTAACCAGGAAAAGCTCCAAATATTTGTACGATTGAATTCCTAAATGAATGCTCCAAAAACCTTAAAGGTATATTTATAACCTTTTTCCTCTAAAAAACCGTAATCACACCCCTTCATAACTTTTCTCATAAACATAAATATTACTTAAGTGACTTTATTGTGCGCATACTAAAAAGTACACTTAAGTCGTCCCAACAAAGAAATAGATTATAAAGTACCTCCTAGTTGCCCATCTCTTCATCAATGACAAAATATAACATAAAGTGAAGGTGGTAATAAAATAACCCATACCCAATAACCTCCAATGTCACTAGCCCTCGGGTATGACCAAGGCGAAGACTGAAATAAGCCGTTAGGCCTTAGGTGTAGGAATGGGGACATTACGTAATAAAGGGAAGCCAATAGAGGTAATTGATGAGGAGTCTTGTTGGGAAAAATATATATCTTTGAGTAAGGGCTTCAGAGATAATGTCATTTCTAGATTATTTCATGATGAAGATTGGTAGGAAGCCCAAGCGAGATCATCATATGCCAATACTTGAATTACAAAAGAACTCATTTGAACAACCAATAACAACTCCACATGAGGTAATTTCAGATGGAGTTGATGGAGATAATGTTGATCCAAAGATGATAAAAGAAGAAGAAGAAGAAGAAGAAGAAAAGAATGAATGTAAGTTTTGAGTGGTTTTCATCTCCTATGCAAGTATTAAATTCAGATCTGCATTGTAATATTTTATAAATTATTTATAAATTGTTCTTTGGATTAGGTTTTGCCAAAAATCCATTTTGGGGCAAAATGTGTCCAGTTAGGGACATTACAGTCATACCGTATGGTCTTGACATTTGTGTACCGCCTTAGAATTGCTTAGATATGGGCTCTACAACATTTTGACACCATCAGTTTTTTAAAAGTCTTAGTTGCTATCAAACCCTATTTTGTGAACATTATGCAAAAAAATTGTATACTTATATAACCACTTCAAGCATTAGTCATAGATGGGTTGTGGGCTACTTTGTGCAATTTGCCAAACTTGGCATTTCTCTAAAAGGCCTCAAATCACATGTCATTCTCCACCTAACATGTGATATCTAATGAATGCAACTAGATTTGACATCCATCTTTGACCA
Organism: Taxus wallichiana var. yunnanensis; assembly: GCA_018340775.1. Classification (NCBI taxonomy): domain Eukaryota; kingdom Viridiplantae; phylum Streptophyta; class Pinopsida; order Cupressales; family Taxaceae; genus Taxus; species Taxus wallichiana. Next base: position 256,333,848 of record CM031241.1, on the reverse strand, counting down.
TGTTTGAATTGATTTTTCCTTGCTAAGACACTTGGGAAACGGATCTTTGAGTATTTGAGGATGAAAAAGATTTGTGTATTAACATGGTAAGAAGCTTTAGACCTATAGAGATTTTTACCACGACAAATGTAAATTTTCTATTGTGATATTTATGGAGCCTTGGGTGCCTTTTACAAGTGCATGAAGTGAGTGTATCGATATTATTCAATAGGATTTCCAAGTTAGCAAATGAGGTAGTGTTTACTTGCTTATGTAGGGTTTCGTAGATAATTTATCGATAAAAGGCCGACTTAGAGAGATTATAAGACCCAACAAAAGATATGAATTTGAAATCAAAGTTGAAGGACATGTATTCCAAGACCATATAAATTGGCTAGGACCATATCTACTATCTTGATCAATCTATATGTCCTCGCCTAGGGAAGTAAACCATTGAAACTGAAGTATGGGACTTTTTGCTTGATGTTTGTCTATGGATTTTATGCTTTTTGTTCTCAATAATTGGCAAATGTCAAAGCAAAAAGATAAACAAGCTAAACACGAGACCTCAAAATGTACTAAGTGGGAATGAGAATGTTGTATCTATCTTAGCAACAATGCATTGTCAAAACTAGCATTGACAAAAAGTGAATTACTAAATTTGAGTGTCTACATTTCTCCAATTTATGTATGAAATGAAATTACATGCTTAAAGAAAAATATACCCGAGAGTGTAGACACACTTTTCTTCACTCGAAGATTTGTTTTGTAGAATCCCATTTTACATGGTGATGGCATGCTCCTCGATCAAACCTGCAACAGAGAGTGTAATCGATGTCCATGAACTTTAACTCAAATGTAAAGTGTAACATGAAATATTTACATTTACATGATAATGAAATGAAGAATATCTAAACAAGGAAGGAATACATACATTTTTTTGCAAAATAAGGAGATCTTGTTCTTTTCTTATTCTTGAAAATGTTTGATTATTGAATTTGTTGAACTTTGTTGAAGGATCAGGGTGATCAATCCCCAATTTTTCGGCGAGAAACTAGAGTGTTAGGTGCATGCAACCCAACATGGAATGATAAGGAGAGAAGAAGATTAATGAAGTGTGGAACAACCCCATCAATGAAGAAGACTAGATATCAAAGTTATTCAACAACTTTAATATCTTCCCCTTTGATTGCAATGGGAGAGGAAAGTCTTGTTACGAAGATTTTAGACGTTACAATACCTTCCATTCCCACACGAGACCACACCGTTACAAATAGATCTCGTGCTGAATTTTTAAATTAGGACACATGGTAGAAAAGAGAATGGATACTCCCATCTCCTTCCTATGTGCCACACAACATAATATAAATTGATATATGCTTAAATGGTGATGGAGAAAGGAGACTCATACCCAAGATTTCACAAATTGTAGTAGAAACTAAATTCCATAGCAAAGGAGTGAAGTACTTCACACCCCTATTCTGGTCTGAACCGAATTTGAAATTTTGCTAAAAACATGAGAAACTGTTGATATAAAATGATGTTTATGCCCTCTGGGAAAAAATGTACATGGTAAGGTCAAGACCGTACATACAGTCTTGACCAATTTGTAGGGATTTTGAATCTTTGCATTTTGTTTCCTTTTTGTGCTTTATTGGATTTGTGAGTATTTGTACCTTGTTTGTTCCTAAGTTCTGCTTGTGTCTATAAGTGTAGAATATACCCAAATTGATGTAGGAGCATCTACAAGTGGCTAAGTGCTTGAAAATTGGTCTTAGGGAGTCTAGTTCATTTTCCCTCCTAATTTGTGTTCAAACTTGTCAAAGTTGTGTGTAACTCCATGATGGAGGTAAAATTGCCATGTAATTGAGTAAATGAAGGTTAATAGGTTGGTTAAAGTCAAATATAGCTAAATAAATCATAAAATCATGTGAGATATAGGATGGGCACGAATTTCTATGTTGTTAGAAGATGGTTGAGTCAAACTTGTTGTTTTAGTAAGTTGTTGATAGGTTGAGATCTTCTTGGTCATGTTTGTAGGGAGTTGTTGAACAACAAGGTCTTAGTTGCACTTTGCATTTTGGGAGATGCATTCACGTATGTGGAGAGAATGATTGTAATATGCTTTGGAAGGAATTACCGTAATGGAAGGGAGATTTGGTGAAAAAAATTAATTGATCAGAAGCAATTTTTTTGAGTTTTTGTTCATTGAATCCATGTTGTTCAGTTCAGGAAAGGAAGCATCATTTATGACAGTCATACCTAGGATTGTTATTTCTTTTGCTGCTAAAAAACAGAGTTAGAGAAGGTGATTTTAAACATGTGTGAATTTTTCAGGTCCCGATAGTCTCGGATAACGTTTTTACAAGAATTTTAGCTCTCAACCTGACAACTAGGGCATGATGGTAAAAACATAGTTGGAAAACTCGCAGATTACTCACCAAGTCCTCGAGTAATCGCCAAACCTGAATGCAAACGAGTAAATTGCCAAAAACTCGCCAAAAATTAACTCGCTGAGTTTTGGAGAGTACTCGCCAAAACTCGGTGAGTACTCTCCAAAACGCAGCGAGTACAATCCAAAACTCAGCGAGTACTCTCCAAAAACTCGCCAAAACTCGAAAAAACTCTCCAAAACTCGTATGAAAGAAAACAGTGGAAAAATACAAAAAGAAAACATTAATAGCAATGAAAGAAAATGCTGCAAATACACGGTTTTGGCAAATTTATGTTTTTAAAGAAATTTGAGTATTTTTTAAGTTGCCGAGTATTCCTGAGTATTGGCCGGATATTGCCGAGTTTTTTTTTGGGGAGTCTGCCGAGTATTTGTTGTGCGAGTATTCCAACTATGGGTAAAAATAGTTCTTGTGATTGGATTTTTCTAAAATTTTAGTATTTTTGTGGGTTTTTATGTAGATTCAACCCACCAAATTTCAGAGCTGGATTTTATGTACCACCCTTGAAAATATTAAATCTTACATCTGTATGGCTGTAAGTATGAACAGTAGGCTTAAGGGCAGAATTAGGAGGCTTGGTGTATGAATCTTATGTTGGGGGTGAATTGGGTGATCAAGACATCTTATGTTGAGTGTAATGAGAGGTCTAAGAGCATTGACAATGACCTTGTGTGTGTAGATTGTATTTAGAGGATGTAAACCTCATTGGTCTCATTAGAAATGAAGAGTATTGAATGGTATAGGAGTAGAGTAATGTTGATAGTAAGTAATCAAGTGCATGTTGGAGATATGTGGATCAGAGGAAGTCCAAATGCATTGGGGAACCATTCCTAAGAAGGACTTCAGAAGGTGAAAGGAAAAAGTAGATCTAAAAAGTGTTTGGTGAACACCATGAAATATATGCTAGATATGTGGATTAGATTTGTATATGCTTAGGCATCATTTGTGGCATCAGAGCTGGTTAAGCTCTCTCTGATGTATTCTAATACTATTTTGAGATCTACTTGAAGTATTGTTGTAGGTTGGTTGTTGGAAAAGTTATGAAGGTTCAATATGAAGCAAAAGGCTGGAATTTGCCAAGAAGCTTTGTTAGGGAAGATACTAGAGAAGATGAAGGAGATTGTGACACCATTGCATGCAAGAATGGATGCCTTAGAGAACATTCTTAGGGATAGGAAGAAGGATTTAGAGTCAAGGATCCAAGAAGAATCAAGGAGATCTCATGATGAGAGTACAAACAATAAAGAAGGTATGCATGAGTTTGGTAATGATGGTAAACATTTTCATGAGAATGCTGATCATAAGTCTTTGTATGGTCAAAATAAGGATGTTAAGGAGCTGAAACAGAATGTTGAGAAGACTCAACAGGTTACTGAGTCACTATTAATAAGGAGATTTCTATACAAGCAAGGAGGCAGAATCAAAGAACCAATAGAGAGGAGTCTATTCAGAACAAGGTGCAAGACCAAATGTAAGTGTTGTCAAGTTGTGATTGATAATGGTAGTACTGATAACTTAGTATCAGAGGAGATGGTGACTAAACTAGGATTGAGAAGACTGACTCATCCTACACCCTATAAGGTAGCATGGGTACAAAGAGGCCATCAAGTTCTTGTTAATGAGCAATGTAGAGTTCCTCTCAAGATTCAGAGTTTGCATGATGAAGTGTTATGTGATATCATGCCAATGGATGTGTCATCTCTTGCTAGGGAGACCATGGCAGTATGACAAAGGAGTGATGTATGATGGGAGAACTAATACTTGTACCTTGAAGAAGGATGGTAAAGGACATATTTTGTTGCCTTTGAAAAATGAAGATCTAGAGGCTGATAGGGAGCATGGTGTTTGGCCTCAAAGAATTTGTGAACAAGGCTAATGATGGATGGAGAAACATCATCATAGGGGCATATGAGCCTCAAATTTATCTAACACATGATTCTGAGTGTGTTTATGTAGGTACAAAGATGAAACATGATGATCAGTCCTATGGTGGAGAAGAAGATGGGAGAAAACTAGTTCAAAGTGAAGAACTCAGGACAATTCTTGAAGGAAAGAGAGTGAGACCAAGAGAGATAAGGTAGGAAAAGGATAGATAGCATATGAAAATGCTATAGGAGGCACTTGATATGTTTTTGAAAGAGAAGAAGAGCAAGAAGACTGTGAAGCATTTATCAAAATGAGTAGACATCTTAAGGAGGAGCAGTTGTGTCATGACAAGGACACCATAAAAGAAAGAGAGCAACAGAAGAAAATGAGTCACGAAGACTCAAAAATCAGTCTAAGAAAGAGTGCAGGTGGAAAAGAGGATGAAAGAAAGCATGGATCATTCCTAGAGGTCAAGAAACCTCTGCATTTTAAGACTAATCAGCTGATAACATGTGTATGTGCAGGCATAGAGTTCCAAATTCCAGGAAAGATCATAAATCAAGGAAGAGAAAATGAAGCGTATGGGGTGGTTGGTACAAGCTTGTTTTTAAACTCAGTTCATACGGATGAAATTCTTCCACAGGAGAACAAATCAAGTCAAGAACATCAAGAAGGCAGCCAAAGCAACGTGGATCATGAAGAAACATCAAATATGGGACTAATGAAAGCACATTTGGAGACTAAGAGGATTGAGATGGTTCAAGAACACTTATCAAATAACATTGGACTAACTAAGGATGAAAGCAAGCAAAGTAAGAGCAGCAAGCATGCAAGCAAGTAATGGAGAAGAACTACCAAGAAGTTGACAAGTAGCCAAGGTATAAGGAACAAAGTTTCAAATGAGGACATGCACAAAGAGAATGCAAGTGAAAAGGACAAAGAAAAGAGCAAAGAAATGTCTATGAAGGAATTTAAGGGGTTTGAATCACCTCAAAAAGGTGTTGAGCAATGTCAAGAAGATCAGATCAAGGGCATAACAAGAACCATAGTGTTGAGAAAACAAGGAAGAAGGTATGAAACTCAAGATGTTGATATGAGTATGCATGGAAATGAAAAGAATAGGTAGATTGCAGTCAAACAAGTGGCTGGTTTAACAGTCCAAGAACATGAATATCAACATGAAAAGAGGATGAAATTGACAACAAGACAAGTAGAAAGCTCACAAGCACAAGAGGAGGCAATCACCAAGGCTAGAAACATGGTTTCTAGACAAGGTATGTGTATATATAAGTAAGACATAGTTACACTTGGGAAAGAATTCTATGTTGTTCTAATGATGCATTTTTGTAATGGATTGCATGAGCATGATATGAATAAGAGAATGAAAGGTATGAGAGTTGAATGGAAGAATGAGTTTCAGGTCAAGAAAGGTTATGAAGAAGCTATGGCAAGATGTAAGACAAGGTTGATGATTGGTGAACATGGTAAGACAAAGGTAAACATTTTGTATTTCCTTTTGACGAAGATAATTTGGTTTGAAGCTGATATATATACAAGGATGATACATGGAAAGGATAAATTGAAGGATAAAAGGGCAAGATCAGATTTGGAAGGTGCCATAATCAGTCAAGAAGCAAAGATAATGGAAGGTAAGCATGAAATGGAGTTAAAACATGACATTTACTATTTTGAGGAGAGGTTTAAAAAGCTCCCATATGATTTTTATAGTATGAATGAACTTGAAATTGCAATGAGAGTGGTAAAGAGGGAAGACTATGTTGTTCTAACTTTGATAAATTTGATGAAGAAAGTTGAACAACATGATGTTTTTTAGAAGAATGAATGTTGGTGGAGAAGTCTTCTTAGCCTACAAAATGGATTTCATATGAAAATCAATACTATGAGCAGGGATAAAGTACAAATGCAGTTGGAAAGACCCAAGAGCAACCGAGTATGTGAAGAAAATCAGTCAAAAGAATAATATGAAATCATTTAAGGAGCTGGAATGCTACATCCTTAATAATATATCTTACATTTGATGTATATAGCCGAATTGTGGCTATCATAACTTCTTATCATTATGTATCTCTTTCATATATGTTATATAATCATGGGTGGGTCGTCCTTGGGGATGGCCATAGCATAAGAATAATATAAATAGGGGTTAGTAGGTAGTAGTTGATCATCATTTGGAGCATTTGAGTCTTATTGTATGGTTTGGAGGTTGCCCCCTCAAAGTGGCTAAGCTATTCTACTTGCATATTGAGATCATTTATCTTTAATATTGTGTTCTTTGGTGTTCTATTGCTGCTAATAATCAGAATTATTCAAGTAATTCCATTACAAGTGGTATCTAGCTTTAACTCGGCCAACATTGCATCAAACCCTAATTGTGAAGGTTCGGCTATTTCTTAAAATTGGTAGCGAATTTTTTTGCATTTTTTTGTAGTGTGGTAAAATCAATCAAGTACGCTCCTCTCCAAATTTCAAGAATTTTTTTCTTGTTTTGTAAAATCTATAGTGGAATTATGTTTTTTCATAATTTGGCTCACTAGGGTGCAATTTGTGGAATTTTTTCAAGTTCTTTACATATCTAGAAAGAGGATAAAACATTAGTTTGAGTTCGTTCTATGAGTTTTTTCATATTTGGCTGAATTCCTATTAAAATCCAAAACCCTAAATTTTTACCTGAAACCCTAAATCCTACCATTTTGGGGCATCATGGCGGGGTCTTTCAAAAGAGGCAAAAAGAATACCATCACTCCACCTAAAACTCCCGATAAGGATAAGATAATAGTTGAGGAGTTAGAGTCAGAAGGGGTAAATACAAAGTCCTCATGGTTAGGGTTTACTTCAAGACAATAAGGTAAGAAAACTTGAGTTTGAGCTGCAAAACCTTGAGGTTAGAGTGGCCAACAAAGAAGATATGGAAATGATTGGACAACGATAGGAGGATTTCATGCATAAATTTAGTACACATATAATTGGTAATCATACGTCTATCAACCAAGGTGGATCTTCAAGTTAAAGTAATAAATAAATGAGCCAAGGTAGATCTTTGAGCATGCCCAAGCCAAATACAAACACTCTGCAGCCCGTAACATGTTTCCAAAAGTGGAGATGTGTAAGTTTGATGGAAAGGATCCACTCAATTGGATTAACCAGATGGATAATTTCTTTGATCTACATCAAATTCCATCAAGACAAAAGGTGACTATGGCATCTTTGTATCTCGAACCTGACTAATTCGTCTGGTATCGATGGTTATATGCTGAAAGGCAAAAGAGTGGTCTCAATGTTACATGGACAGTCTTCATCGAAGAGTTGTAATTACACTATAGTTCTAGTGTGTCAGAAAATTACTTCAGCCAACTAGTGAAGTTAAGACAAACAAGATCCGTTAAGAATTACATTCATCAATTCCAAAACCTTTCTTTGCGGGTGGAAAATATTACTGAAGAGAATCTAAATGACCTATTTCTTAGAGGTGTTAAGGATCACATTGAGCATGAGGTACGTATGTTTAATCCTAATAAGGTTTCTGATTCTATGATTATGGCACGAAGGGAAGAGGAAAAAATTGTTTCAAGTAGTAGACAAAATTTCACTAATATCAGAGATCGCAACACCTTACCTCTAGCACTCCCTCGGCCAGTTAGATTGACACCTCAACAAATTGAAGAAAAAAGAGAAAAAGGGTTATGTTTTAACTGTGATAATAAATATAGACCAGGACATAAATGTGTTGAAAAGAAGTTCTACATTTATGGGCCTAGTGAAGATGAAGAGAAGGACAAAGATGCAGAGTTAGAGGTCATGGTCGAGCCAAAGGAGGAATCAGAGATCCCAAGCCAACAATCTCATGCCATGTAATTTCAGGTATAAGCACCCCAAACCCTCAAGGTGGTTGGATTCTTAAAAAAGAGAGGGTCACAATGTTGATTGACTTAGGAAGTACTCACAACTTCATCAATCATAAGTTAGCAGTGTGCCTAAACTATTTTATTTATCCAACTCCTGAATGTCAAGTAATGATTGTTGATGGAGGTATTGTTACTTGTTCCGGAAAATGCCATAACATTAAGCTTTCCATGGGAGATTACATACTAAATAGCCCCATGTATGCCATTTCTATGGGAGGAGCAGAGACATTTCTATACTAAATATTTTCATTGGAGGCACATTAGTCTAAGGACATTATGCCATCAGATTTTGTAAACGGTGTTGGATGCACAGTATGTTGTGTTTGAAAATATGCCAAAGGGTGTACCTCTAAAGAGATCTCATGATCATGCTTCTATGCGATTAGTACCATGCGGTTAGTACTCAAGGAGCCAACTCATGCTAACATCGAGCTTATAGGTACCCATATGTGCAAAAGAGTGAGATTGAGAAGATTGTACAAGAGATGTTGGAAGCAAGAATCATCTGTCATATTCAAAGTGCTTATTCTTCTCCAGTAGTGATGGTGCGTAAGAAAGATGACATGTGGCGCATGTGTCCCGATTATAGGGAGCTTAATAAGTACATAATAAAAGATAAGTTTCCTATTCCTGTAATTGATGATTTACTTGATAAGTTGCATGGTGCTATCTTCTTTACAAAGCTCGATCTTCGTTCAAGATTCCACCAAATCAGAATCAAGGATGAGGATGTTCATAAAACTACCTTATAGACACATGAAGACCATTATGAATTCCTCGTAATGCCTTTTGGACTCACAAATGCACCTTTTACATTTCAAATTTTGATGAATTCTATTTTTAAGCCATTCCTGCGGAAGTTTGTTTTAGTGTTCTTTGATGATATATTAATTTATAGAAAAACATGGGAGGAACATTTGCATCATGTAAATAAGGTTTTGGAAACCCTTAAGCAACATCAACTTTATGCAAATCCCTCTAAGTGTTCTTTTGGAGTCAAGGAGGTTGAATATTTGGGTCACATAATATCTCATGAAAGCGTTAAAGTGGATCCTAATAAGATCAAAACCATGATGGAATGGAAGGTTCCAAAACCCTATAGATCTCCAAGGATTTTGGGGTATAGGTTATTATCGTAGATTCGTAAGGCAAGATGGAAGCATAGCATTACCTCTCCCAATTTTATTAAAGGACTCTTTTCATTGGAATGAGGATGCTACCAAAACATTTGAGCAAGTTAAAGGAGGCCATGTGCACCACTCTAGTCTTGGCTACTCCAGATTTTTCCAAAACATTCATTGTTGAATGTGATGCATCAGGGTCGTGTATGGGGGCAGTTCACATGTAAGAAGGTCGTATTATTGCCTTTTTGAGACGTCAATTCAAAGGTAAGAATTTGTCAAAGCCAACTTATGAGAAGGAAATGCTAGCCATACTTCATGTAGTAAAGCAATGGAGACCATATTTCATAGGAAGACACTTTGAAGTGAAGACAAATCATGATAGTCTAAAATACTTCTTGGAGCAATGTTTATCATCTGAAGAACAACAAAAATGGGTCTCAAAGATGTTGGGATATGATTTTGAGATTATCTATAAGAAAGGGAAGGAGAATGTAGTCACGGATGCTTTGTCTAGGAAAGATGAATCAATTGCAGCATTGTTATGTGCCATATCCATCTTACAGAAGATTGGGTAGAAGAGGCAAGGTCCGAATGGAGAAATGACCCAACTACACAAAACCTCATTCATAATCTCCAAAATGATCGAAGCATGTCTTAAAAATTGTATTGAAAGGGGATGCTTTATGGTATAAAGATAGATTATACATATGTAAGAACTCCACTCTTAAAAATACGGCCCGATTTGAGCTTCACTCTTCTCTAGTTCGGGATTCCTTCCCGTTGGTTGGGCTCCCGATTCCAGCTCCGGTTCCGGATGACAGATTACGGCGGGAGAAGGCTCATATGCGAGGGCATCTCCATCACATGTTGGAATGGAAATGGGTCCTTCGGTCTTCTCCTGGCCTCCTACATGATGCTTTAGGTCTCTCTGACCTTCTCTTTGTTACGAGACACATGCGAGCCCGGTTCGCCCTCTCCCAGACATCAGTGGTTATTATTGGCTTTTGTTTCCAGAGAGGACTTGGGGTTACAGCGGTGTTAGGGGATCTGGTGGGGTTGCTTGTTTAGTCAGGGACACCCTTCGAGCAGGACTTCTATTGCCGCTGAGGATGAGTCTGCCCGCTTTCTTTGGGTTCGGATCAAATGTAATTCTCCCCTCCTAAGAGACATCTTTATTGCGGTCTGTTACTTCCCTCCAGCTTCCTCTTCATTTGCTATCCACAACGGCCCAGATGAAGACCCCTTCTTTGACCTCTATGCTGGTATATCTCAGTTCTCGGGCTCTGGGGAGGTCATCATCTTGGGGGACTTCAATGCCCATACCAAAAATATGCAGATTTTGAGGCACGATAGACCGACGATGTACTTTGCACCTCTGAGGTGGATCCAGAGTTGGTTGGCTTCCAGCGAGATTCTGAGGACACGACAGGGCCCCTGACTTCCTATGGTCGACATCTTCTCTAATTAGGGAATCTCATGACCTACTGATCTTGAATGGCATTCCTCGCTTTCTTGAATCCCGGTTCTTCACCTGCAGACCTTTTTGTGGTGGGGCCAGTGTAGTTGATTATGTCATGACTACCCCGACTTGATTCCTTACATACACCACTTATGTGTCTCCCCCATCCCTCTTGCTGACCATGCGACCCTCTCCTTTTCCCTCCAGGCTATCCCCCCATGACCCCACCCCCTCCCCTTGTATATCACGTACTATTTGGAAATTTGACACAGGGGATCCCGACACCTTTTCCTCCTACCTTCGTCTGCTTCTCCCCCCCATTCCCCATTTCACCTCTCTTACCTCGGACCAGATGTTTAATACCCTCTCCTATGCTATTCGTGAGGCGGCCACGAGTTCCTTCCCCCACGTCACTCACTCCACCTTGTGCCATGGTACATGCCCTATGAACAAATGGTATGACGAGGAATGCAAAGCCTTCCACCGAAACTCCGCTTTGCTCTTCTTGCATGCCCTTCCCTCCTTCCCCTCCCTGAAGTCAGCCTATCGTTGTCTCCTTCGACATAAGAAACACACATTTATCTCTCATAGGCGCCGTGAGCTTCGTTTGTCACTTATCCACTCTCCTAAACATTTTTGGCGCACCATTCTTCCCCGTCATTCGCCTTTACCCCTGGACCTTGATCCCAATTCCATGTTCACCCACACCTCCACTCTTTATGACTTCCCTGGCCAGCCCCACATCCAAGTTCATTCCCCTCCCTCCCTTTGCCATATTTTCACCCACACCAACGTGAGGAATGCCATTCTTGCTATGAGTTGCAGTAAAGCAAGGGATGAGGAAGGGTTTCATGCGGAACTCTTCAAGTATGGTCGGAAGACGCTCCTCAGTTATCTTGTGGACCTCTTCAATCAGGTGGTTTGTACAGGTTTCCCAGTTTCTTGGTCCCACCACATCATCCACCCCATACACAAGTCGGGGCCCACTTCCGACCCCAACAATTACAGGACTATCATGGTGGGTCACACATTCTCCAAGCTTTATGCTACGTTCTTCATTTGCAGCTTTCTGAGTTCCTCGATCAGTACCATTGCAGAGCTAGGGGCCAGGTGGGCTTCCGACCGACTTACCAGACTATCGACCACATCCTCACTCTTCGGGCTATCATCGAAGAGGCTCGCCACCGCTCTTCCAGAGTTTTCTCATTGTTTCGTGGATTTTCGAAAGCTTTTGATTCTGTTCCACGGGAAGCCCTTTTCCGCAGGCTCAGAGATATAGGCATTTCCGAGACTCTTCTTACAACCATCACGCGCCTTTATGAGGAGGTCCTTGGCCGCCTTCGCACTTCTGTTGGCTTGTCCGACTTCATCAGGAGTACCATTGGTGTCAAACAGGGCTGCCCCCTCTCTCCTACCTTATTTGGGATCTACATCGATGAGCTTGAGGACTTTCTCAGGGATCACATACAGGAAGGTGATGGGTGCCTTCTACATCAGGTTCTGATTTACATCCTCCTCTTTGCAGATGACATAGTTCTCCTTGCTTCTTCTGCAGAGGGTCTCCAGAGGCAGCTGGATGCCTTAGCCCTTTTTTGTGATCATAGACAACTGACTGTTAATCTTGGGAAAACCAAAGTTATGGTTTTCAATTGTCTGAAGACTTCGACTCCACTTCTTCTTTAAGGGTGTGGAGATTGAGATCACTTGCTCTTATACCTACCTAGGGATTCTTTTCTCTGGACCTCGTTTTAGCCTCCGTCCTGCTCTCCAACCCCGGGTTAATAAGGGGTATGGTTCTTTGGCGATTCTTGAGAGACAGTGTTTCTGCCACCACTTTCAGGACATTCCTTCCAAGATGTCCCTCTCCGATTCACTGGTTAGGCCCATGGTTCTGTATGGTTCGAGGTTTGGGGTCCCTCTCTTTTGGACTCAGATTGGGCCACTATCGAGCGCGTTCAGATCCTCATGCTCAGACGTATTATCAAGTGCAAAGAATTTGTTCCTCACAACATTATTCTTGCTTGAGTTTGGGGCTCACCCTTTTCGTTTGGAGACCATCTTCAGCCTTGTGTTGCTGTTGCACCGTATTCGGGGTTTTCTAGCTCTTCTGTTGACAGGACAGGTACATTTATCTTGCCTCTTCTCCTCTGAAGCTATTGCATCCTCGGATCACAATAGACGATCTCGTTGTTGGTATGCCTCGTGTTCACGCCTCTTCGAGTCCATTGGCATCCAGATGGACCATCTCCCACCCTTCAGCTATTCTCTGGATGCCCCTGCCCATCTCCTACCCAACCAACAGGACCTTCATAGGATTATCAAAGATGATATCTATAGACAGTTCATCCAAAGACACTTGGACCAACCCCCCGAGGGGGTTGCATTCAAGATGTCACTCTATGCGGCACACTTTCTTGAGATCCATGATGGGGTCATTTTCAGACCCATGTACATTTCTCGACATTGGTTACAGGCCCTTCGTATCTCTCTGGGTCAGTTTAGAGTGGGCTCACATCGACTTCGTGTTGAGACTGATCATCACTTAGACCGCTCGGAGCGGACTTGCCTGCTTTGCTCTCTCTCCAGAGGTTGAAACCGAAGAACACTTCATTTTCAGGTGTCCTGTTTACTATGAGATTCGTGGGCGATTCCATTGCCTGTTTCGTGAGCTTCCTTCACAACTTTCTTCAGATACTATGATCAGAGATGTCTTGCTCTCTACCTTCAGGAGGCCATCAGGCTTCGGACAGCTCCTCCATCCTCCCCCAACGGATGGCTACTAGACTGATCACTTCTTTCTTCCTAGTGCTCTCCCCGGTGAGGGGGGCCAAGCGGTTGATCATGTGTCCTGGACCCCGACCAGGTCCAAGTTCACAAGATTTCAAACTCCGTTTCTTCCACCAGAGGCTCCCTATCTCAGGCATATCCCAGTTCCTCTCCGCATAGACAACGACCCACCAAGCTTACTAAGAGGCACCGCCTTCCTCCCGGACGCTGGCTCCCAAGCATTCTACAGTTTCAGCTTCTGGTCATCGGCGCACCACGAGTTACTCCCATCCGGCCTTGAATGTTAGGTGATGTTGTTGGGGGTGTTGCTCCCTCTTCCGCTCCCCCCACACCGTCATCTCTTTCTTTTTCGTTTCTGGTTTCTCGGCCTCTTGTTGTTTCCTTCTCTTCATCTCCTTCTCTCATTGTATTTCGGGCGACCCGTTTGGGTCCTCTTGCTGGGTTTGTATGCTTTGTACTCTGCAGTCCCATTGACCTACTTTTGTGGTCATTTGTTGGACATTAATAATATTATCTTATCTTATCTTATCTAGTAGGGGGCACTCTAGATTCTTGAAGACTTATCATCGAATCAAACAAGATTTCTTCTCGGGAATGGCTCAAAGGGGATGTCCAAAATTTTTTTTTAGGGCGAATGCATGGTTTGTCAAAGAAAGGGTGAAACCGTTCGGTCCCCAAGTCTTCTACAACCTCTATCAATTCCTAACCAGAATTGGGAAGAGGTTTCCATGGACTTCATCACAAGATTGCCTAAATCAAGAAAAAATGTCATCATGGTTGTGGTGATAGACTCACCAAATATGCTCATTTTTGTGCCTTGTCACACCCATTTTTGCAAGCACAGAAAGCAACAACCTTCTCTTGGACACATTCGGAAGCTACATGGGACATTGAAGATTATAGTAAGTGATCAGACCCTATATTTACTAGTAATTTTTTGATTGATTTATTCTCATGTTTGTGTACTCAGTTAGCTCATAGATGTTCTTGTCATCCCCGGTCGATGGGAAAATAGTTGTAAATAAGTGTTTAGAGGGATATCTCCGTTACTTCACCTCAGATAAATAAGTGAGATGGGTCTAATGGCCACCACTTGTAGAATGGTTGTATAACACTTCGTTCCATACTTCATCCAAAATGTCTCATTTTTTGGCACTCTATGGGTACCATCCACCATCCATCACATCATCATTGAGAGGACAACCACGGGTTAGACTAGTAGAAGAACACATTCAACATCAAGAACCACGGGTTAGAGCAGAGAGGTTCTCTCTAGTCTTAAGGAGAACTTGGCCATCATTCGCACAAAACCGCATGAAGTAGCAGGCTGATCAACAATGCACGGAAAGACATTTTGAAGTTGGTGACTGGGTTTTTGTGCGTTTACAACCATATAAGCAAATGTCTTTGAAACAACAACAAAAGGATAATAAACTTTCATCGAAGTAATATGGCCCCTATCAAGTATTGCAGAAGATTGGTACTTTAGCATATAAATTAGAACTTCCACAGACAACCATAATACATCCAGTCTTTCATGTTTCTTTCCTGAAGAAAGTAATTGGACAAAGAGTATCAGCCCAAACCAGTGTTACCCCTTGATGAGGGGGATAGAGTCATCTTGGTACCTAAATGCATCCTTCAAACATGCACTAAAAGATTGAGGACACGGGTTATTATTGAGTACTTGATCAAGTGGAAGAATATGGAAAATGAAGATGCAACATGGGAGGATATGACGTTCCTGCAACAACACCCAAAGCTTCTCAACATTGGGGACAATGTTACTTTGAAGGGGAAGGGCATGCTACACCCTTAATCATATATCTTACATTTGATGTATATAGTCGACTTGTGGCTATCATAACTTCTTATCATTATGTATCTCTTTCATATATGTTATATTATCATGGGTGGGTTGGCCTTGGGGATGGCCATAGCATAAGAATAGTATAAATAGGGGTTAGTAGGTAGTACTTGATCAACATTTGGAGCATTTGAGTCTTATTGTATGGTTTGAAGGTTGCCTCCTCGAAGTGGCTAAGCTATTCTATTTGCATATTGAGATCATTTATCTTCAATATTGTGTTCTTTGGTGTTCTATTTTTGCTAATAATCAGAATTATTCAAGTAATTTCATTATAAGGAATGATGCTTATACTGCCGCGCACTTTAATATATAATTTGATTGCAGTCCCACACAGAAGAAGGATTAGTAAGCTTGATACAAGAAAGAAAACAAGCACAAAATGACGATAAGTTAGTACAAGAGGTAAATGAGGATGTTCAATCCAAGAATGAAGGCAAGCATAACCAACAAAATGAGAAGAATGAGCTGATGGTTGAAGAATCATCTGGATTCTTGACATGTACACAAAAGTTGGATTTCAAACTTGGTGATTTTCAGTGCATGGACAAAGTGAAAAATGCATGCAAAAGTGCTAAAAAAGAAGAAGAGAGGAAGAACATAGTAGAACAATCGGAAGAGACACTAAGGTGTCATGTTTTTCAATCTAATTTTGGTTTTACTGTTGCAGGTGCAGGTCAAGAAGAAAGAAGAATGATGAAAGATAATGAAGAAATGCAAAGAGAGCAAATGCAAGAACGAGTAAGAGAAAGAGCATGTGAAGAAGACTTCAGAGTGGAGTAAGGGTGAATCGAGTAATAAAGAGGACAAGAAAACCAAGAAGATCAAGAGATACAAATACATCAAGTACAACAAAAGAAGAAATCAAAAGTTCAGAGAACGAAGACACGCAAATTGGAAAAGAAGGAAGAATCAAGTTCTGAAGGGGATTTTCTTTATGGAGGGAAGTATGATGTACGAGCATCTACAAGTAGCTAAGTGTTTGAAAATTTGTCTTAGGAGTCTAGTTCATTTTCCCTCCTAATTTGTTTTAAACTTGTCAAAATTGTGTAACTCCATGATGGAGGTAAAATTGCCATGTACTTGAGTAAATGAAGGTTAATAGGTTGGTTAAAGTCAAATATAGCTAAATAAATCATAAAATCATGTGAGATATAGGATGGGCACGAATTTCTATGTTGTTAGAAGGTGGTTGAATCAAACTTGTTGTTTTAGTAAGTTGTTCATAGGTTGAGATCTTCTTGGTCATGTTTGTAGGGAGTTGTTGAACAACAAGGTCTTAGTTGCACTTTGCATTTTGGGAGATGCATTCACGTGTGTGGAGAGAATGATTGTAATATGCTCTGGAAGGAATTACCATAATGGAAGGGAGATTTGGTGAAAAAAATTAATTGATCAGAAACAATTTTTTTGAGTTTTTGTTCATTGAATCCATGTTGTCCAGTTCAGGACAGCAAGCATTATTTATGACAGTCATACCTAGCATTGTTATTTATTTTTGCTGGTAAAAAACAGAGTTAGAGGAGGTGATTTTAAGCACGTGTGAATTTTTTCAGGTCCTGACAGTCTCAGATAATGTTTTTATAAGCATTTTTATCTCTCAACCTGGCATCTAGGGCATGATGGTAAAAATAGTTCCTGTGGTTGGATTTTTCTAAAATTTTAGTATTTTTGTGGGTTTTTATGTAGATTCAACCCACCAAATTTCAGAGCTGGATCTTATGTACAACCCTTGAAAATATTAAATCTTTCATCTGCAGGACTGTAAGTATGCACAGTAGGCTTAAGGGCAGAATTAGGAGGCTTGGTGTATGAATCTTATGTTGAGGGTGAATTGGGTGATCAAGGCATCTTATGTTGAGTGTAATGAGAGGTCTAAGAACATTGACAATGACCTTGTGTGTGGAGATTGTATTTGGAGGATGTAAACCTCATTGGTCTCATTAGAAATGAAGAGTATTGAATGGTATAGGAGTAGAGTAATGTTGATATTAAGGAATGAAGTGCATGTTGGAGATATGTGGATCAAAGGAAGTCCAAATGCATTGGGGAACCATTCCTAAGAAGGAATTCAGAAGGTAAGCCCTATTGATCTCAAATTCTGTGATGAATGTATATTGAAGGTATGGAACAAATGTATCATGGGAAGCATAACCTAACTAGTTAGGTGATAGTAGATGATACCAAAACTATGAAAGATTGCTATCAAAGGTTAGAGGAGTATATGGAGCTCAAGAGACAAAGCATCATTGTCATATTGGTGAGGTGAATGGGAAAAGTAGATCTAAGAAGTGTTTGGTGAACACCATGAAATATATGCTAGATATGTGGATCAGATTTATGTATGCTTAGCACCACAAATGAATACTCCAATTTGTGAGGCATTTGCGAAAATTATGTTGAGCACTTGGCTAAAAAGAATTAGACGTGTGCCCATGCACAATATGTCTCGGAAGTTGTAGAGGACTATAGAATGTTTGAGAAATGGCCAACTTGAATAATTTGTAGCTACAAATGGAAGATCTTTTAGGGTTTATGGAAACTGTGGCGTATATGAAAAACAATAACAACAATAGATAAGAAGCACATAGTTTATAATGAGAGTAGTCTAAATATTTATACCAATACGACGATGTTTTCAAAATGATTGGTGTTTATCAAACAAGACATTAAATATGTGGGATAGTTATGGGGAAGAGAAGGCCATCCTGAGGGTAGCGTTCAATAGAAGCCACGGCATGCAAGGTCTGAATATGAAGGCACATCACGAAATACTACTAGGAATTTTTTTCTGGGAAATTAAGTTGACGATTTTTTCAATAACAAACAATGCCCTGTTTCATGAGTCATAATAGATTGCGGATCAATCGCCATCGAAGAAGAATCACTGTTCAAATTGACAATCCACGACTCATCCGCGTCCTGTGCTGCTATGGCTGGTAAAATCGCAAATCAGAAAGGTTACTGAACAATGTCTATGCCAGAAACAGAATAATACAAAAATAGCTGTGATAGTGCATCTCGTAAACTACAATCTATGCCTCGTGTGTAAGTATTATTTATTAAATACAAATACAACTGGTTTGATTATTTTCTTGAGTTTGTAATAAAAACTTCTACATTATAAAAACAAATTGTCCTTTCTTTCTTGTTTTAGAACTCCACGTGTGAACATTTCAATGAAACTAAGTTCACTCTTTGGGGACTCCACTTTATGTGGATCAATATTTTCTCTTTAAATACATTGAATTTTTTTAATGATATTTTCCTACATTTTTCACTTTCTGAGAAGTCTATGCGCTTTCCACGAATTGGATTTAAGTTAGATTATTATGTGATACTCGACGTTGTTAGAGTAGAATTCAAGTATTTAAAAATACCACCTCTTATGAACGCCAATGTCATACAAGTATTTTTATTGTATTGTTGTGTGTTAGCGGTGCCCTTTTTTCATTCATAAAGGTTGAAAATTTGATTGTATTATACAATTTTTGGATGCACTATATACTTTTGTACTCTCATAGGGTAGAAAATTATATTTGGGAACTCCTCATTGTGCTTGAAGTGGCATAAGATTATTTTGAAAGCATGTGGTACATTTAGTGGTTATCTATTGGAGTGCTTCATTAAGTGTTTCCTCTTCTTGCATCGAGTTAAGAGGTGGACTTTGTTAGGCTCATGTGCTCTATTTCTTCTACGGACCCGCCCCTACCACTCGCTATCGACTTTATGGATTTGTAGAGGTTTATTTGGAGATAACCCCACAACAAAAAAAGATTAAATCTGTAACTTTGAAGTCAAGACCCCATTCGACAACTTCATTTCCCAAATCATATAAAATATAGGTAGAATGCACTTTGTGTTATTTGTACATTGCAAATGAAGATAAAGAACTACAAATTGCTAGCATATTATTTCCTTGATAAGAATGATGCTTTATGTGACAAGGGATGAACAAAATAACTATCACTGCTATTTACTTATATTATTATCAGCTAAAAAAACAGTTTTCATTATAAAAAGCCATAGAAGTATCTATATTTTATAAACACATAAATGGGGATGTGGGATTAGAACAAGGAATGAGGTGCGATCCATGCCAAGCAAGTGAAAGGAAACTTACACAACATATAAAATTAAAATTTAATTGGGAAACGCATAAGTTTCATGTTTGTAAGAATTCCTCTCGTTCACCCCGAAAAATATTATAATATGTGTTATCAGCATGACCACCCTTCATCTAATTTGGGAACTCTTATTGGCATAAGAGGGTTTGGGTATAATTAACCGAGTAACCTTGTGACAAGAGTGTTGGTGATAATTAAGGTATGTAACCCTATATTATTCCAACATTTTTTCCATAAGGGGCTCATTAAGCAATGCAATTTCAAGCAAAATTTTCCAAGCTTGAAAACCCAAGAGACATCGCACCACCCATTTAGAACATAAAGTGATGCTTTGTCTGTAGACATCAATAATACCCATGCCACCTTGATCGCGGGGAAGACAATAAACATCCCACACCACCCTATGGAAGCCTGGTGAACCGAATTATTAAACCAAAGGTAATCCCATAGCAGCTTGGCAAGTTTGGCAAAGGAAGCCCGGAAGGGCACCAACAAGCAGAATAGTAAACATGGGTGGTGGCCAGAATCTTGGTACACACTTGGAATTTACTAGCCAATGAGAGGGATTTGGAAGACCATCGAGAATCGTTATGCTCAACTCACACCCATATACTTAAAGTAGCCTAATCATTATCAAAGGCAAATGGAATGCCCAAGAATTTAAATTGTCTCCATGTCAAATCCATTCTAGGGTAATGCTTTCAACCTTGAGTTTGACATAGGCCAACAACTTTGCCAAGAGCCCAAGGTTTTAGCCATTTGAATGTTGGATCTTGAATGTAAACAAACGATGTCAAGGCATTCAAAAACTTAAACTAAATTATGCTCATTTTCAGTAAGGGTAAGAAAAGAATCCTCATCAAGGTGGCCATTAGTGAGTTGAGTTGAATGATCTGACAAAAATATTTCCCGAAAGCGGCCCTAATTAGCTCATTGAGCAATGAGATAACCAAGAGCATCAGCTAAGACAAAAAGGGAAGGTGCAAGAGGGCACCCATGTTTAATAGAATGAGAGAGGCCAATCGAGGAGGACTGATGACTATTGATGGTGAGGCAAGTAGAAGCATTAGAGAACAGAGTGCGACCATGGCGAGGTGAAAAATATGCCAAAACCTAAGGCTATGAGCATAGCCAAAATAAATGGCCATTCAATATGATCATAAGCCTTTTCAAAGTCAATTTTGAGAAATAAGGGCCATTACGAGAGACAACCGAGCCCATTCCATTCCTTCTCTAGACAACTATAAGATTATCCAGAATGTAGCGGCCTTTGACAAATCTTGTTCTGCTCAAGTCAAACAATCTTGGGTAAAATATTTATAATGCGAAGAGCAAGGGCCTTAACAAGAATTTTGTAGGAAACATTCAACAAAGTGATAGGGCCAACTAGTGATCAGTTCTGGATCACCCACTTTCGGAATGAACTTAATGTTGCTTTGATTGATGAAGCTCCCTAAGGAATTGGATTGGAGAGCTTCATTGTAAACACGAAGCAAGTTTAGACCAACAAAATACCAAGTGGCTTTGTAAAATTCACAAGGAAAGCCATCCAGTCCTGGAGATTTATCATCGGAAAGACACAACAGAGCAACATAAAGCTCATCTAAAGAAAGAGGGGCATTGCATCGAGCACGATCATTAGGAGAAAGCTTGATCGGAACCACCTCAATGCATTATTGTAAAGCGGCAATGCACTCATTAGAAGCCTCTTGAGCTTGAAAGACTAACTGAGAATGTTCTACAAAGGTGTTAGAGATTTTAGGCAAATCCGTGGGCCAATTCAGGCAACTTGAATAGCTTTGATCTATTGACAAGCATGCTTGGCCCGGAGGGATTTGAAAAAGTGTTTAGATGCTTTGTCTCCCACCTTAAGCTAATGCAGCCTCGATTAGATCTATGCGCCACGGGCCAAATGAGATTCCATGAAGTTGAGCTCGTGCTGAAGATTGACAACCTGCAACTGAAAAGGGGTGTCAAAAGGATTGGACTCGAGGAGAATAGAGATTCTCCAGAATTCTTTGTGTAGAGCCGAGTCCGCCCGTTTACGAACCCGAGCAACTTGCTTACTAAACCGACCGAGGAACCAGGGGGTGTGCTGAATCGCCACCTCCCACCACTCATTCCAGCTGGCATCAAAAGGTGGATGTGTCGCCATGTTCTAAGCTTTAGCAATAAGAGGGACAAACCTCGAGTGACTATACAAGGAAACATTAAGATGGAATTGATTTGACGACACTTTATACTAGGTCCCACGCCAAATAATCATAAAAGAGATTGGACGGTGATCTGATAAAATAACATCTGACCACACCGTGATATGAGAGAGGCGTTGCGTGTCAAAATCAAATATTGGTTGCTAAGAGAGAAGTACACGATCAAGTATTTTAAAAACTTGATCGCATCCTTCTCGAAGATTGGTCTAAGTATACCAAGCTTGAGACTTAAATTACTGTCGTCCAGAGAAAAGCATCAGAAAGCCCCCAATGACTTTTAAAGTGATCCCAAGCCGCATGCTCATTGAGACATCAATTGAAAGGGATGGCGCTGAGCTTGTCATCAGGATGTTCAATCATATTAAAATCACCACACACCAACCAATAAGTTAAAGGCAAATTATCACGTAACCATTTCCATAACGACGTTCTTTTCGCACCATCAATAGGAGCATAAACATTAAGTATATCAAAAGAAACATAATTAATCGTCAGTAATTACCCACACGGCCCGATTTGAGGGATCTTGGCCCGAGGAGGTGATTAAGGAAAAAAATTGAGGCAATAGAAACACTAGCACCACCTTTGCCATCGGTGTCTTTGAGTATGAAAATGTGAAAAAGTAGGAGCAATACACGTTAGCGTAGTCTCGAAGTGAAAAATAGAAATTTTAATTTCTAGTAAACAAATCATGTCTAAACTGTTAAAAACGATGATAGGCTAATCGAACATAAAATTAGCAAGAGAGGTTCTATAAGCCCCTAACATTCCATGAGATGAAATTCATGAAAAATCAGACATGTCAAACTCCCCCTACCCATCTAGGCACGCCATCCTCTGAGCCAAGAATTGCAAAATTATTAGTAAGCGGGATCTAGTTTGAATTAGAAAGCTCAACATGAATGGAGCGACGTTTAGCCCCATTATCTCCTTGTGAGTTGTGGGACACCTCCCCGGGGTAGGTTGCGTGAGCGACGTAGAGAAAGAAATGTTGAAGCTAAATACCCGAGTCCTACGTTTGTGTAGGTGAAACCCGACTCTTTGAGGGCTTGGAAGGAATGGAAATCGATAAGGGGGGCGGAACCACCTCGACTTGTCGTTGGAAAGGAAAGGAGAAGGAGAGGGAGCAGGGGGCACCATAGGAGTGGATTTCACACATGAACCTTTCTTTTTCTTGACTGTAGTCCAACCATCATTCAATTGATCAACTTTAGGCTTGGACACCGAGGGTTGCGTCACAACTGGCTTGGTACGAGTGAGAAGAGGACGATCGCGAATGCGATGGTCTAGGTCCTGACAATGAAAGCATGTGTTGGGGTGGTTGAAATAAACCACATTTTGAGAGATACGTAGGGACCCAAATTGAATATCCGGTGTTCCCGCAGATCTTTTGTAAGCTCAACTTCGACACAAACATGTTTGTTAGGACAAGCATAGAAAAATGCTCATGTTCATGGCATATCACCCTGCTAATGGGTTTAACTATCTCTAGAAGGAAAGACTAGAGATGAACGGGGAGTCCAGGAAGCTCGATCCAAACTTGGATTTTCAACCCTTGGTGAGGTTACAAATACATGAGACAAGGATACTTCCAATGATTCTTTATCTAGTTTTGCGAGTAAGATTTTGAGGATGCGACCACATAAATAAGCAATAAGGAAATTGTTTGATACCATTTGACCACATGATCTAAAAATTCATTTGAAATAACAACATCCGGGGATGATTCAGAATCCATACCTCGTCGTAGACCTTAAGCACAAACTTCGGAGTATGCTTGGGAGTCATTTCCACCACCGATTGCTGTGATCGTTGCAATGGATGGGGAGTTAGCCATTTATAGGCAACTCGTTGCCTTAGTGGCTGGAAAGTAGCTGACTAACACTATAATAGTCCCAAAAGGAAAACCCTAGAACATATAAAGGGACACAATGTAAACAACGGTATATCTCAAGGGCAAGCATATAACCCTAGCAGAGCCATAAGTTCAAGTCCTTTCGAGTCCAGCTTAATAATTTACGCTTTTGAATATTTTTGTCTCCAACTTATTGGGATCTGCAGGTTTTTTTTGTTTGGAGATTTATGAGTAAAGAAAAATGTGTGAGAGCTAGTGCTCACTGACGTGTCATGCTCATCCAAATGCTCTTACCTTTCTTTTAATGCAAACAACCATCCTCCTGCAATATCTTATCATCATTTCACTGCTCACAATGTTATTAACTATTGTATTAATGAGTAAATTTGAGGTTGCCTATAAATGGAAAAAAATAGAGAATTACATGAAATCTGCTGCAATATTTGCAGAAAAACAATCTCATAGTCTTCAAATTAATTATTCTTAAAATTTACATTGCCATATTTATTTTTATTGCAGATTACAGTCAATCGCCAAAAATGTAAAGGGCAGTTCACGACGGCCACTATTAAAATCAATGGTATGTGGTTCCATTTGCAGTCTGTATAAGTTTTACTTTTTAGAAATGATTGCGTCTATTGATTACTGGAAGAAAATGCGGTATTTTTAAATTTATTTTTGATGAATTTATGTGTGCTAAATATTGCAGGTTGTGATAAAGTAAAAGTGGAAGCGGATTTGAATAAGAAGAAACTGACTGTGAGTGGAAAAACAGACCATGTGGAGATTGTTAATACTATTAGAAAGAAGTTTGACCCGAAAGCGAAACTTTTGAAATTCAGTTAGAAAGAATATTGCTTTGTATTAAGAACATGGGTTTTGTGAGTTGGACTAAGAGTGATTGACTTTTTTTTGAATGTTGTTTTTGAGTGTAAAATTTGGTTTAAATAACACAACTCTTAAAATTTTCTTTCTTAATACATATATAGGAATATATGAAAGAGGACTCCTATTGTTAAGATCTTTCCTATAAAAACATCAAAATTGCACCCATTCCAAGGGCATCTAACCAGGGTTACTAGCGAGTTACCGATGTCGATGTCTTCTATTCATTGCAGGGAACCAGCAAAATAGTCCATGAGAGAACGTCTCCAAAACAAAAATACATCTCACGTGTAAGTATTATTGTTTAAATATGACTGGTTTGATTATTTTTTCGAGTTGTTTGCACTAAAAACTTCTGAATAAGGAAAACATATTTTCCTTTGTTGTTTTACAACTCCACATGTTAACATTTATTTGGAATTAATTTCATTCATTGGAGACTCTACCTTTATGCGGATCAGTATTTTCTGTTTAAATACATTGAACTAAACAATAATTTAATGATAATAAAATAAAAATGTAATATTTTTCAATGATTATTTCTTACATTTTTCATTTTCTGAGAAGTCTATGCTCTTTCCACCAATTTGGCTGAAGCTAGATTATTATGTCATAGTTGACATTGTTAGAGTATGATTCAAGTTTTTAAAGAAGCCACTGCTTATCAATGCTAATGCCAAATAAGTATTTCTGTTTGTACTGTTATGTGTTAGCTGTATGCCCTTTTGTTTTTAATTCCTCAAGGTTGAAAATTTGATCATATTATATAGTTCTTGGATGCATTATATAATTTTGTACTCTGGTAGGATGGACAATTATATTTGGGAGCTCTTCATTGTGCTTGAAGTGGCATGAGATTATTCAGAAAACATGTGGTACATTTAGTGCTTAATCTGTTCTAGTGTTTCATTTTTTATTTCACCTTCCTCACATCGTTGTTAGGAGGTGGACATGCTTAGGCTTAAGCCTCATGTTCTCCTTCTGTTCTAGGGACTCGCCCCTATTGCCTGTTATCGGCTTTTGGATTTTTAGAGGTTTCCTCAATGTTACCTTTACAACAAGAAGAGAGTAAATACTTAACTTTGAAGTCACGACCCCATCCTGCAACAACTTCGCTTTCCCAAAACACAAAGTATAGGTAGAGTGCAATGTGTTATTTGTGCATTAAATATGAACATAAAGACCTACAAATCTTACAAATCAAATGTTTGGGTTGCTAGCATATGGTTTCCACGATAAGCATGATGCTTGACATGGCAATGTATGAACAAAATAACTATCACTGCCATTTGCTTCTATTATTACCAGCTAAACTAAAAAGCATTTTTTCATTTTAAAAAAGCCATAGAAGTATCTTTATTTTATAAACACGTCAATGGGGGAGGTGTGCTTGAACAAAGAATGATGTGTGATGCATGCCTAGCAAGTGAAAGGAAAGTTAAAAACATACAAAATTATATTTAAATTGGAAAAATGTACATGTTTCATGTTAGTAAGAATTCCTCTCGTCCGACCCCTAAAATATTGTAATACGTGTTATCATCACGGCCACCCTTCAACTAACTTGGGAACACTTATTGGCATAATGAGGGTGTGGGTACAGTTAAC
Organism: Taxus wallichiana var. yunnanensis; assembly: GCA_018340775.1. Lineage (NCBI taxonomy): Eukaryota > Viridiplantae > Streptophyta > Pinopsida > Cupressales > Taxaceae > Taxus > Taxus wallichiana. The sequence goes on along the minus strand of CM031241.1, from coordinate 256,307,702 downwards.
CGAGTATGTTTTTTCTAAATCAAAGAAGTTTATTTGAAGGTAATAATGTGAAACAAATGAGGGTTGATTGTCATTATTACCCTATAGTCATGAGTTTTTACATCAATCTACACCTATCTACCAATCATCTATGGCTATTTTGGAGGGGAGACAAGGCTAAAATATGAAAGATAAACATGAAAATCACATCTTGCCAGCTTCAATACAAATTTTGGTAACACTGGAGTAATTTTCTATTCAATGTCCAAAATGAGTACAAATGGCTCATATTTATAGAGGTCTTACAAATCTGACGAATTTCTTGAGGATTCTACAAGAAGCTAGAAGATAGTGGAGAACATTGAATTCTTTGATTTTATAGGGATTTGGAGGGTTGGACTTGATTACAAAATATTCCCCTTAAGACAATTTGTTAGAAATAAATGCAAATATATTGCTCCATTTGAGAATTCATATTTGTCACTTGGCTCCTAATTATCACGAGTTAATGTAGTTTGGTTATCGAAATTTCTTAAGAATGATCATAGATCTTGAGGGTTTTGTCTTTCTTGAGATATTTACATAGAAACATCTCATTTTGGCTAGTGTAGGATTTGAATCATCACTATTGTGATAATGGCCTACAATCCTTGATGCTTCTCTCGATTGAAAGTTACTTGGAGGGGATGAAAATTTTCCCGAGCTGTCTTTGAGGAGAGACCTTGATGGAGTGTGAGAGGATGATGTTGAAGGTGTTACTAGAGTAGGACCTCATGGAACCGATTGGCCACCTTGTACACCATTATCAATTGTTTCTTCTTCACTTTGAGGTATCCCTGCAGAAATTGTTGCTGAATTATCAATATTGCCATCTCATGCTTCTATAAATTCTTCACTTCTAATTATAATTGCTTGCTATGTGATGGGATTATACACCTTCTATGCCCTCGGGACTTGCAGTTGGGAGTCTATTCAATTTGAAAATTACATAATGTATTGCTTCGACCCAATACTTATTTCATAGATGTTTGGCCTTCAACAAACTATTTACACCCTAAATAGATTTGGTTAAATTTAGTGGATTTGTTTTATTGTTCTGTAAATGACATCAACATATAGAAATGGCCAAAAGGATGGTAGGTTAAATAATGGTGCCATCACAAAAGATTATACGTTACTTCCTAAGCTTCTTAGGCATCAATATTAGAATATGACGAATGAACAAGGCATATTATATATATAGGAAGGAATTTATATCAGTCGTAGATGTTAGTAAGTTGATGTCCACTACAGTCCTCATGATGTTATGTCAATGAAAATCTTCTCATTTTGGGGAGATGCCAACATTCAACATTCTCCCCCAAAAAGAAGTATTACAATTGACCTTTCAAAACAGAAGTTATGTTGGTTGTCAAGGAAGAATTACACCAAGATGATTTTTTAATTTAAGAAACAATGTCTCCAAAAACAAATAATTGCACAAAGAGATAAAATTGATGTGGGTCCACGGTAGAATCTCTAAGGATCGGTTAATCAATATTTAAACTAATGGCTAAACCTAATACGCTTGTATTTGGCAAAAAGCATTGATGCTTTTTCAAGGATTGTTTCAGTTGCCTAAATTTTAGGCTTTTAGTTTGGTAAGAGGTATGTATTATATAAATATTCTTATATAAAAAATTCATATGAAATTGTTACAATTATGTATGTATGTTTTTGGATAAATGATTTCAGTATCTTTATTTCTTATAATTTTTATGTAATACAAGATATGAAAACAAAAATTATGAATAGAACTCTGATATTATATTTTACATTGTTATGAAAAATAAAACATCGAGATGCTATGAAAACAATATATATTAATAAAGTGTTGATTGTTTCAAAACAATTTACAAAAGTGCAAAATATCTCAATTGAAATTTGAGATTTACATTTCAATTCTTCTTAGTATTACAAATATACAATATAAAGAATCACTGTCAACTCTCATTCTAGGATGCTACTCATTTGGCGAAATAATTTGTCGTGTGGCAAATTATTGGGTTTTCACCAACAAGATGGGCTAGCTCCTCCTTGTTGTGTATGGGAAGAATCTCGTTATTGAATGTACACTACTTTAACTATCTAGATGATTTGGGTTGCCAATAGGCCAGGGATCACACAGGAACACTCTACCGAACCCATGCGGAAAGTTATTATACAAAGTACAAGGAAGAAAATTGCAGGGAAGAGAGGCAAAAGGGAGAAATTGGAAAATAGAGGGTTACTTATTGTGAGTAGGCACTAACAAAATTCACACACAAGAACCAGAGTAAGTACACATCCAATTAGAACACAACAATGCAAACCATGATAAGACACAACAAATCATAGACATAGACTTCCATGAATTCATTCATAAAAGGCGCAAAAGCCTTTCTTGGTTTTACAAGATTATCATATATGTAAAGTTGGATAAAGAGAGGTTAGAGGAACATAAGACAAGAACTAAAAGAATTGCACTTCTTATTTGTTGATGTAGAAGTGGAACTCTCAATAACATACATTCAATCAATAATTTCCAACCCCTTGGAATGGAGAAGCCATTCCAATTTATAACTTTATAGTCTGTCCTTTCATCTACCGCCCACATGACTCTTCGCCTATCCTCGTCACTTGTGACCATTCATATTCCTAGGAAAAGAGTCTTTTCCTCATTATTGGAAAAATGACTCAAACAATATTTAACTAATGGTCACTTAAGTGAATAAGACAAAATAATAAAAATACAATTCTCAATTGAAAATTAGAATATGTAGTAGGAGATAGAATGGGAAGGAATTGACTGATTTGTTATTGATGAAGAACTTGTTGATCTCGGGCATGATGATCACAATCTCCTCCTGCAAGATGAATAGACACCTTAGACTGCCGAATGAGTGTTTAGAAACACTGTTGTGAGACCTTCTAATGTGAGCTTGAGACAAACACAAACGTCACTTATGATGGTTCCTTGATCATGATCAACAACTTCATGGTGCTCAAGTATCTTGATGCTTCACCTTCACTAACTGAAAATGGCCTTTACACTGTGGATGAAAGGGATGAAACTTGAATGGAATTCTTGAGAGGTGGCCACCGGTCGGAATGACATGTGGATTTGGAAATGACCTCACCACAAGGTCTAAGGTGAGTGTTCAGGAACACTACCAAGTGGAAGGATACATAATGGAACAAAGATGATTTCTCATTGAATGAAGATCACACCATTTTCCTTTATTGACTCTAGAACACTCATGAATGAGATCAATTCATACACTTCTTGTGCACATGTTTCTCATGGAAGTAGGTGACCTTTTCTTGATGGCAAGACTGATCCCTGATGAAACTTGAAGGAATGAATGGGAATGAGGTGATTCCTTGATTCCTTGAGCACGATGATCTTGAGTGCCTTGATAGCTCAGTTTGATTAGTTCAACCTTCTTTTAGGAGAGATTGTCTTTAGTTTGTTCCATGAATATCTCATTTCATTTTTATCATGATGACCTACTTCACTACTCACATTCTCAATGAGATGCCTTTTGGTTGATTATTAGACATTTCTCATTTGCTCCTCTTGAAGAACCAATCGCTGAATGGAAAATGAGCTTCGTGTTCTGTCCCACACACCGCATTGCAACACCGCAAACTCTTCCTCTACTAACCTGCAAGTTGTGAGCTCCTTAAGGAAGAAGGATGAGCTCTTACCTAGCTCTCTTGACTTGGCTAGCTCAATCAGCTCACCGAACTCAACTCAACCTGTTCTCACCCAACTCAACTAGCTCATCCAACTCGACTCAACCAGCTCACCAAAGAGATGATGGTGGTTCTAGAGCTGATGATACTTTAGCTTGGGTTTCAATGGAGTCCTTGGTTGTCTTTGAACTCTTTATCAATTACACAATGCCTCTGAAAATTACATTTGGGAGCTTCTCATTGTTCTTGAAGTGGGATAAGATTATGTAGAAGACATATGGGACATTTAGTGCTCATGCTCTTGCAGTGCTTTATCGGTCATTTCTCCCTCCTCGGATTGTGTTAGGAGGCGGACTATCTTAGGTTCATGTGCTCCATTTGTTCTAGAGACCTGCCTTACCACTCGCTACTAACTCTTTCAATTTTTGGAGGTTTATACGACGTTACCTCCACAACCTAAAAAGAGAGAGTAAATCTTTGACTTTAAAGTCAAGACCTCATCCGATAACAACTTCATTTCCCAAAACACATAAAGAATAGGCAGGCACACTGCGCTATTTGTAAATTTTATATCAACATAAAGACCTACAAAGCTTGTAAATCAAATGTTTGGTTTGCTAGTATATGTGTTCCTTGATAAGTGTGATCATTGATGTGGCCAGGGATGAACAAAATAAAACCACTGCCATTTGCTTCAATTACTACCAGCTAAGCAAAGAAAATTCATTATAAAAAGCCATAGAAGTATCCATATGTTATAACCATGTCAATGGGGAGGTGGGCTTGGAACAAGGAATAAGGCGTAATGCATGCCCGATAAAGTGAATGGAAACTTACACACAATATAAAATTAAAATTAAAATGGAAAAAAGTTCATGTTTCATGTTAGTAAGAATTCCTCTCATCTGCCCCAAAAATATTGTGTTATGTGTTATCATCACGACCACCCTTTTTCTAATTTTGGAACCCTATTGGCATAATGTTGGTGTGGGTACAATTAATCGAGTAAGTTTTTTTGTAAATCAAACAAGTTTTTTTCAAGGTAATGATGTGAAACAAACAAGGGTTTATTGTTATTAGTACCCTATAGTCACTATTTTTACATTAATTTGCACCTATCTAAAAATCATCTATGGCTATTTTGAAGGAGAGAGGATGTTAAAATAAGAAAGATAAATAGAAAAACACATATTATAAATGACAATACAAAATTTTGCGGCACTTGTTTACTTTTCTATTTGATGTCAACAAGTACAAGTGGCTCATATTTATAGAGATCTTACAAATCTGAAGAATTTCTGAGGCTTCTACAAGAAGCTAGAAGGTAGATGAGAACATTAATTTTTTGATTTTATAGGGATTTGGAGGGGTTATTAGGAATTATTATGGTTAGTGTTCACATGTATGTGATTGTTGAGTAATTATATTATCTAAGATAATAGAATATTATATAGTTCACTTATTCGTGTTTGTCGAATATTCAACACACCCAAAAAAAATTGACTCAACAAGATTAGGCTAATATTCAGAATATTCGACAACTTAAAAAATACTCAAATTTCTTTAAAAAACAATTTTTTTATGCAAAAATATAGCTACAAAATGTATCAAATGAGTCTATAAAATGTTGGGGAAATGTTTTTTTATTAGATTTGAATACAAATACAATACAAAATTGCATCATCATGCGAATACAACAACCGACCGATAAGTGCCATGAATTTATGTTGAGTGTCATTGAAAATTATAATCATATCTATGCAAGTTTTAATATGCAATAAGTTACATTTTCCTCTTCCACGTTCTAGAGAAATATTAGGGAGAGAGTCTATTGTGTCTACTAGTCCCCATATTCGGCTGCGTCTCCTTGCTCCTCCTAGAAGGCTGCGACTTTGGCTCCAACCTGGTAGTAAATGGTGGTGGCTCCTCTGTTATATGTTTGAGATCACCTCCAAAAATGTCATCCAATCTAATATCTCTTGCTAGTGCTTCTCCCTCCATAACTTCCCTCTCAAAAGAAACAATCTCATCCTCTATGAACGTAGGGATTTCTTCTTCTTGCCCAGTCCACTTGTTGTATGGATCTATCTCATCCAAATCAATAAGATCCTCCGATGTGGCCTCCACTTTTCTTGTGCGAAGCCGAGATTGTATTGCACAAAACCAAGTTATTGAGTCTTTTTGAGTCAATTGGTTGCATTTCTTCATGTGAATGGCCTCGACAAACTCCATTTGCATTCACATCCGTTTGTTACAACGTTAAGATAATATTCTAAGGGATAGATTTTGAAGACGTAGTGTATTTCCTTCCCAATCCTCCCACCAAGAACCTACAAATAAGATAATCAAAAGTTTATAAGTAATTAATAAAATCAAATTTGTAACTAATAACACATATAAGTAACTTAGTAAACATTCTAATTTTTATTACTCGTGACTACGAAGTTCTCCTCGGATAACTAACCATGAAGTAGAGAGCCTCCCACTAACATGTTTGTAATTTTATAGCTCTAAAATAATGAGGTCCCTCATCTTAACCTTTGGTATCATCCTCTCAATACATGTTGAAAGTCCGACGATATCCCTCCTATAATAGTTTTGTATAGCCTCTTTGGCCCTATCCATCGCCTCATAAATGTATTCCATAGGGTTTTGCTCCCATTAACCAAACACAAAACCCTTACCAACGACTCACGACTACACCTATACACAAATTAAAATGTAAGGTTAGAAACTTACAAATAAAGTAAAAAGTAAATAACAATATATTTATAATTTAACAAATTAAAATAAAGGAATCAACTTGAAATATAAATTGAAGTTTGAAATTACCTTGATGATCTCTATAGCTCTCTTTGTAAAGATATCATCAAAACTATCTTTGCAGTCCTCTCTCCATCAACTTTCTTTGAATATTGTGAGTCTAGCCATGCTTAACTCACAAACATTTGCTTCAATAATGTCAACAAATTAGAAATACTTTGCAATGTCAGGAAGTTAGTTGCAAACCTTGTGACACCACTCACACAAGATCTTTCTCGTTGTTCTTACTCTCATCAAGCTCGTAACCCAAAGGTGATTATATATGTACTTTGTTAAGTTCTTGCATCTTTACAACTGGCCTCACCCAATCAATTTTGCCTATGTTCTCCAAAATAAGGTCAAGGCAATGAGCCGCATAAGGAGTCGAAAAGAGCAATTGATGTCTCTCTTGCAGAGAGTCTCCTCGGCCACCACATATGTTGGTGCATTGCCTATGACAACTTGCACAACATTCTTTATACCCACTCTTATACAATATTCTACAATATAAGACTCAAATTCTTTGCATTTTTAACTATGTTAGAGGTATCAGTAGACTTCAAAAACACCATCTCACCATTTGAAGTCGCTAAAAACTAATAAGGGTGCGGTTCCTTCCATTCACCCATCCATCCGAAAGAATGGCGCATTTGTATTTCTACCATTTTTTTTTCTAGAATTGTAGTTGCATCTCGCGATCGCACCTATGAGCAATTTCTGCTCGAGTCTTTTGGAAAGGGTGCCTTGTACCTTTCCTCAGAATCACAATGTTGTCACCAATTACTCTCAAGATGTGCTCTTTGCCACATCGAATATAAGGTTGTTGTAGTATACCAAAAATTCGCACATGCTTTATCTGTTTTGTCATGTATATCTTTGTTCCAGGATGTACCTTGCAATGAAGGTTATGCTTCGAGATATGTTCCTTTGTATAAAAAAATTATGTATGCCTTTTCTCGAACTCGATGAAGTAGATGTGCCTCTTCCGGTTCGTATGCATGGACCATGGGTAGAGTTCACAATTGTTTCTGCATCATCCTTTGAATCCTCTGTGATTCTAGCTCCAAGTCTCAACAACTTCTCGCTATGGCCATGCACCCTTTCCTCTCTAGTTTCTTCTCTAGCTCTGCCACTCTGCTTTCATCTCTCGCTATTCCTCTTCCGTAAAATTGGGGCAAACCACAATGTCTTGACAAATTATACATGTAAGGTGACACTTCGGGTGATTGATGCGTCCCATAAAATGTTTTGCTTGCAAAAATTCCAAACCACTGTTCTCGGAAGCTGCTCCACGTACACCATACTTCCAAGCAATGGTATGGGTGTTTGCGAGAACGGTTCCTAGTAGATACCGATCTTGATGCCGATCTTGATGCCATTGTTAAGCTCTAATCAAACACAATGAATATTTAAATAATTAACAAAATGTAATCTTAATTAAATTAAAAATGTGTCCAATAACTAGATTAAATCGTAATTCAATAAAAAGAACATACCTCCGGTTCTAAATGAGTATTAAAAATTTAAAATGATTCGCAATTAAATTGAGTGCATTTAAAATTACAATTCATATTCAAAGAATCGAATACAATACGGATATATAAAATTTAAATAATTTAGAATGACTTTGCGTAAAAAAAAAAAACATACCTCCATCTACAAATGACTATTAAAAATTTCAAAGCATTCACTTTTATAGACACCCTAATTTCACACCTTTTCCAAATCAATTAATTTCCCACTCCATTTCCCACAAAATCCCCATAGAATTAATCGATGTTAATCGGTTAATTAATCCATTTCAACCCCTAAATTAAACCCAATCTTCCTCACATGCAAAATATTCCCTATGTCCCCCATTTGAGAATTAAAAATACAAGTTTAATCCTCACCCACTCCTTTTGGTCCCCACTCACCTAATCATGCCCTCATTTTCAAACTACGATTACTTAAAATACCCTAAGTTAATCCAATTCCCAGGCTATAAATATAGCCTTACCCCCCCTCTAAACAGACACGGAGAATAAGCTTGAATGCCCTGTCTGAACTCTTGCATCCTTTGAGCAAAGAGCATCCTTACTACCTTGTCCTAATGCCCAAATAGCCTCATCTTGAAGCATCCCAAATCCATAATCCCTTTGTCCATTGGTGCAAAGTAAGTAGATCTTGTTGCAGGAAGGCCTTGCTCCGGTTCAAGGAAAACACCTACATATCACGCAATCAGGGCTCATCCATGTTTCCTTGCCCATTCTGAGGTTTTCTACAAAATCACGAAGGAGGAGGTATTATTGTTAGTGTTTTACTTTCTTGTTAGCAGTGCATTTTTCATAGCTTACATTCTTAAATTAGATGTATTTAAAATTACAATATGAATATATAAAACTTAAATAATATAGACCAAATTTGCAAAAACTTGAAACAATTATAAAAAAAACTTGCCTCCAAATGCAATTCTCCAAATTTCCTCTTCCAATTCACTCAAAAATATGTTCAACACATGCAATGCAAACTCAAATGGTTATGTAAATGAAAATGAAGTGCTTTGGTTCCTTAAAAAGAAAAAACACAATTTTTCAACGTTTTTGGGTGTTTTGACATGTTCTGCATCCGAACCACGTATGGTGAGTCCGTGTAAGGACTCGTCGAGTATTGGTGAATATTCGCCAATACTCAAATGAGCCCATTCGATGAGAGTTTTTAGAGTGAATATTCAGTGCAATTTTTTTTGGGTGAGTACTCGTGAGTATGCTAACTATGGAATATTGTATTGTTAGTGAGTTTGGTTTTGAGTTATAACAACCCATATATTTAGGAATTGTATTACGAGTTCTTCTAAATACTAGTTTATATCTTTTGAGTGCTTATATGAGATATAATAGCTCTCCTACTATATGAGATATGTAATGGCCTATTTAATGGCAACGTTGTGATAAGGACTTGAATGTAAGTTTTTACTGTTTGTAAGTTTTTACGCCAAAGGTGTCTCAAATGAGATTGAGGTCTCCACTTTTTGATATGGTATAGATGATTGAACGACGTGAAATCATGTGCAAGTGACGTTGAAGCACGGTTGGTTTGAGACAGTCCACGTTTTTGAGCATGTTTTTAGATGGTGCTTCAAACCCTAAAGCCGGCCAAACCCTAATCGCTATGCATTTGGTTTTTTGTTTCTGAACCCGCCACTTTGGTGAAAGCCATATCAGGGAAGGGTTGGTAGCCTAGAAACTTTCTAAGGCCATATTTCTTGAGATTACAAGCCATACACAACATCGACACTGCTTGCTAATATCTACGAACATTGTCAACGCATTCTTCCTATAGTCTTTGCAACCATAGATGAGAAAAACCCTAAAACGAGATGAAAGCGTAACGATGTGGCCATATGCGCACAGTTGGTCGCCAAACCTGTATGAATCACAAAAAAACCTATTTTTTCTTATATGTATAGTGGGTTTTATTAAGGTTTCCTTACTGTAAAATATGTCTGTGTATTTGATGCAGGTGGTTTGGGGAAGAAGGCAAAGTGATGAAGGGATGTTTGGACAGATGTGTTGCGTTCTCGAGTGAACCATGTAGGAGTGGAATCATGGTTCAAAGCGATGTCTGTACAAATGGCGAGAAGAGTTGTCACTGGCTGGGGTTGGGCGTATGGCTAGCGAATCATCCTAAAACCTATTAATTGCGTAGGGGTTTGTACAAAGTGAGGGTTTATATGTCGTTTTGTGGGTAGGTTTATAGTTTGTTGTATTTTGTTTCAAATCTGGTAGATATCGTAAGAGACCACTAGTTTTGTGCTCCTTGGCCGTGTGGAGGGCATCCATTTTTGCAGACAACTGTGTATTTTTGTAAGTCTTTGCTTGCTCCAAACATGCCCTGTTTTGTATATAGTTATTTTCAAGCTTCAACTTAATGAGTTATGATGTTTGACAAATTGAATGCTAGAAATATGGTTGGAAAAGAGAGGAAAAACAAGCCCCTAATTTTTTTGGTTTATTCGTGCACGCATCATTAGACATTATTTACTTCTGGAATCAGTTGTCTTTTAATAATGATTCTTAACCCATTTGAAAAACAAACTGGTTTTGGAAAGTCTTGATTTCAAAATATATCAACATATTATACGGATACCTGAATTTATCTGATAAACACAATATATACAACATCAAAAGAGAGATGCTTGGTATAAGCTTTATAACCTTGTTCTGCAAAGTAGGTTCACGTAATTAATTGAGATAGACTGGAGTTTGTGGCATTCAAATAGTTAAGAGTTCTTGTATCCTCCTTAAAGACTCTCTCTTTCCTCTTAATTTACATATATGTCTAAATTTGTATCGTCTCTGTTTAGCATGTAATAGTTTAGGGGTGCATCATGTTTATAGTTGTTCAACAAATAGGCTAGGCTGACAATGTTGCTGGACATATTATAATTAAGGTGGATGATAACCTTATACCCATATTAATGTGAACTCATTCGAATCTATGCAATCATCATGTATTGTTGTTATTTATTTACATTTCTTTTAAATCACTGCTGCTAGATGCTGCTTTTAATCCATTGTTAGTTTACTTCTGTGAATAGCCCTTAAAGAACACAGTGGGCTGAATGTATGCTACACTTTGTGAACCCAACATAGTAGCATTATGGGAATTTTATGTCATTGTTAGCAGACAACAGTTTTAATGTCAATGACGTGCTAATATGCATCAGGAAAGAGGCAAACAACCTTGCAGAATGTAAAATAAGGAGACCTGTTAGGTTTTGGAAGGAAAAAAATCCAGTTGATATTAGCCAAATCCATGTTTTAGAAACAAATGTAGATACATTATTTATGCAGATAGGACATCATGAGGTGTTATAAGCAGAACAAAAAGAAAGGGTTAAAAAGACATCATTTGCCAAGAGGGATTCAGAATTGATGATCTATAACTTGTGAAAGAAAATGCAAAGAATGTCACAAATGCAAAAAATAGTAGAGTTTAATATAAGCCCCATAAAAAGGAAATGAATGCAGTCGATTTCTGGTGGTGAACTCTGTAGGCATCTAACAATTTAAAAGCTACAATAAAAAATGTTGAAACTGTTGCAAAAATGAAAAAATGGAATTTGTTGTCTAGATTGTCAAATAGAAGGGTGTGAGTAGGAAGATTTCCCTTTCAAAATATCTTAGTCTGCAATGCAAAAACATGTGACATAATTGGATTTCCATTCTATTTGAAAATACCGAAGTGGAAAAGCAATGCACGATGGTACATCAAACGCCACTAATTGGAAGATACAAAAACAGATGAATCAAATGTCACCAAGCAACAGTAGCAGTGGATTTAGAGGAGCAGGAATTCTATTAATGTGGGTTAAGAAAGAAAAAACGTAATCTACTGCAGGAAATGCATGTAATGTGCTGTAAGTGACCATGACAATAACAACTGTGCAAAACTAAAAACAGTCAATATTGTGGAAATTACTAGAAGAAGATAAATATTTATTGGAAGTTAAAAAGGGAAACAAATCAAAAGGAATACAATCCCCAGACATGCGTGATTTTCATGCCATTCACAGTTCATCATAATTTTTTTCGTGTGTAATGAACCTCCCTGGGGGCTCTCTTATACTTTTTGTTGACTGTGGTCTGTGAGAAGCATGTTTGTGAGGCCAAAATATGATGAATCGAGAAACTTGACTTTCGCAGCTTGCTTGATTATAATTATTTTAAAAGTTAATTTCAGGATCGCCTTAGCTTGTCCTCGGCAATATTCTGAAAATCAGTAAATTTTAAAATAACTGAAACAAAACTTCATTTAATTTTAAATGACATTTTGGGACAACACCCAAGCACTTTGGAAAAACATTTGAAGATTTCCCAGATTCAAAACATTTCCTGTGCTTTCAAGCCTTTTTATAACTTGTTATTTTTGTATGTGGGATAATAGATACTCTGTAACTCACACATTACTTTTTTAATTGCCTCGAAAACTCATTTGCCTGATTCCTTTCTAGTAAATTTTGTAGCTGTCGTCACTACAAAAAAATATATCAAGCTTTTGTAATACCTGTAATTTCATCATGAGACATAATTATCTTTCGTTTACTGCCTGTAGGGAGTATACAGAATTTCAGCTACATTGGCAACATATATGCAATTATTCAGTGAATTTTTTTGCAGTTTTTTTAATAGAAATATATTGCATATAGTTTCTTCGGACAGAGAAACATTTTCCAGTCTATTTTTGAACGTAAATAGAATTCTATATTTTTTCCAAATATTATAATCTGAAATACTCAGAAAAACAATAAATCTGATAAGGGCTGACATTCATTTGTGCTTGTGAAATAATTTTTCCTACTGAATATAATTTTCAGCACTATGCATACCAATAAAATGTATGTATAGAATGTGTTAAGATATTTATTTTAGAGCTGGAGTTCTTTAGGAGTTAATCTATGTTTTAATCTTGGGATTAATATATTTTGTACTTTATTGCATGGAAATGAACGGCTAACGTTATATTTAGTAATTTTTTTAATGGTGATGTTTGAGATTTGAAGAAATTTGCCTTCGGATTTCGTTTGAGATGGCGTATTTATTGCTGTTTCTTGAAGTTAAAATGTTCTCGAAAATTAGTTCATTGCTGAGAGTGTTATAGAACACGGTATTAGTGGACAGGAAACTTGCCGCATGCTCCAAAAATTGTCGCTGATTATGTGTAGCAGTGCTTTAATCTTTACATGCTGGAAGAAAAATACTGGGATGAGTTGCAGGATCCGTCTCTCCAGCTCATGAAACAACAGTTCTGGTCGATGCAGATAAGATCCGACCTGCAAATATGGAATCACCTCCTCTTATGCGACGTTTTAGCTCTTCCTTCCCCACCCTCATTCCATTTCCATTTGTACCTTTTCAACTTCCATTTCCATTTGTACCTTTTCAACTTCCATTTCCATTTACACACTTCTTTTTTTTTACTCTTTCGTCTCATTTTATCTTCAAGCTTCCACTATTTCCCTTTTGGCGTTTACATCGAGTGCGATTGCTAGTTTATTGAAAGTGTATGTGTCTCAACTTATGTTCTGTTATTACCATTTGGTATAGAGCGATGAAAAGACAATGAAAGTCTTGGAATCTATCTCTGCACAATCATGGCAATTGATTAGACTCTGCATCATGTCATGTCATGTCTGGCAGTATTACAACATATGGTAACGTATTGTACCATGCCATGTCATGTCTGGCAGTAATACAACGTATGGTAGTGTATTGCATCATGTCATGTCAATAGGTTTATTATACTCTCCTAAGTCCTTCGTTCTCATTTGGTAGCAATCAGATAACGGATCTGATATCATTATGAAGTAATTCAAGATGGACCTGTACATTCAATGCATTACCGTATGCTTGTACAATCATTATTGCATACAACTTAGACGATCCATCAGATTTGTGTATGTTTCGGTGGCTATGTGATTCATGTGTTGTCATAATCTTCTTGACTGTCATATGCTGAATATATTTTTAAAGTAAATTTTAATATGTATTTTTCGGAGGGGTTAGGTGCCCTTGGAACAGGTGCAATTTTGAATAGCGAGTTTACCGATGTCGATGTCTTCTATTCATTGCAGGGAACCAGCAAAATAGTCCATGAGAGAACGACTCCAAAACAAAAAGACGTCTCGCATGTAAGTATTATTGATTAAATATGATTGGTTTGATTATTTTCTCAAGTTGTTTGCACTAAAAACATCTGAATAAAGAAAAACAATTTTCCTTCGTTGTTTTACAACTCCACATGTCAACATTTATTTGGAATTAATTTCATCATTGGAGACTCCACCTTTATGTGGATCAGTATTTTCTGTTTAAATACATTGAACTAAACAAATTTAATGATAATACAAGAAAAATGTAATATTTTTCAATGATATTTTCTTACATTTTTCAATTTCCCAGAAGTCTACGCTCTTTCCACGAATTGGGTTGAAGCTAGATTATTATGTCATAGTTGACATTTTTAGAGTAGAAATCAAGTTTTTAAAGAACCCACTGCTTATCAACGCCAATGCCAAATAAGTATTTCTGTTTGTACTATTGTGTGTTAGCTGTATCTTCTTTTGTTTTTAATTCCCCAAGGTTGAAAATTTGATCATATTATATAGTTCTTGGATGCAGTCTATAATTTTATACTCTGGTAGGATGGACAATTATATTTGGGAGCTCTTCATTGTGCTTCAAGCGACGTGAGATTATTCAGAAAAAATATGGTACATTTAGTACTTAATGTGTTCTAGTGTTTCATTTTTATTTCACCTTCCTCATGTCTTTGTTAGGAGGTGGACATGTTTAGGCTTAAGCCTCATGTGCTCCATCTGTTCTAGGGACTGCCCACTACCGCCTGTTATCGGCTTTATGGATTTCTAGAGGTTTACTGAATGTTACCTCGAAAAAAAAAGAGTAAATACTTGACTTTGAAGTCGTGACCCCATCCGGCAACAACTTCATTTCCCAAAACATAAAATATAGGCAGAGTGCAATGTGTTATTTGTGCATTGGATATGAACATAAAGACCTACAAATCTTGCAAATCAAATGTTTGTGTTGCTGCATATGGTTTCCACTGATAAGCATGATGCTTGACATGGAAATGAATGAACAAAATAACTATCACTGCCATTTACTTATATTATTACCAACTAAACAAATACATTTTTTCATTATAAAAAGTCATAGAAGTATTTATATTTTGTTAACGCATCAATGGAATCGTGGGCTTACCCTTGATGTGTGATGCATGCCTAAGCAAGTGAAAGGAAACTTTAGCATATAAAATTATATTTAAATTGGAAAAATGTACATGTTTCATGTTAGTAAGAATTCCTCTCGTCCGACCCTAAAATATTGTAATACGTGTTATCATCACGGCCACCCTTCAACTAACTTAACACTTATTGGCATAATGAGGGTGTGGGTACAATGAACCAAGTATATTTTTTTGCAAATCAAAGAAGTTTATTTGAAGGTAATAATGTGAAACAAATGAGGGTTGATTTTCATTATTACCCTATAGTCACGATTTTTACATTAATCTACACCTATCTACCAATCATCTATGGCTATTTTGGAGGGGGGAGACAAGGCTAAAATATGAAAGATAAACACGAAAATCACATCTTGTCAGCTTCAATACAAATTATAGAGGTCTTACAAATTTGACAAATTTATGGAGGATTCTACAAGAAGCTAG
Source organism: Taxus wallichiana var. yunnanensis (assembly GCA_018340775.1). Taxonomy (NCBI): domain Eukaryota; kingdom Viridiplantae; phylum Streptophyta; class Pinopsida; order Cupressales; family Taxaceae; genus Taxus; species Taxus wallichiana. The sequence continues at coordinate 256,291,970 of CM031241.1, read as the reverse complement.
AAGGTAGATGAGAACATTAAATTCTTTGATTTTATAGGGATTTGGAGGGGTTGGACTTGATTACAAAATATTCCCCTTAAGACAATTTGTTAGAAATAAATGCAAATATATCCGTCCATTTTGGAATTCATATTTGTCACTTAGCTCCTAATTGTCACGATTAATGTAGTTTGGTTATCGACATTGTTAGGAATTATTAGCACTCACATGATTTATTACGTGAGTTATTATATTTTTATTTGGGTTGTTTGTAAAGTTGTTAGTAATATTGTTATGGTTATAACAATATTACGTAGATAGGTTACGGAGTAGTTTGTGGAGAATATAGTTGAGCCTACCTCCTAGTTTATAGGAGCCTCATATGTTATATAATTGTATGGTGTCCCGTATGAATTTAATAGAGAAGAAGAATTAATATTATATCTGTGTTAAATCATTATGTAGAGCTCTTAGTATTATTGATAAACAATATTATTGATCAAATAGGGCAGAGCACAATTTTATTGATATGTAAATATGAAGATTACAAAATAATGGAAAGATTTGTAATGTATATAGGCATTGAACAAATTCTATCTAGTCCATAAAATTGGATTGAATCATCTAAACTAAGCTATATGCAGAAATAGCATATTGCCCCGATTTCTACTAGTAACTACTGTCGGGAGATATCCGGGTACACACACAATAGAAGTTTCCCACAAACATATGGATGAGAACCTTATCACTTAGTTAACTAACAACTAATGACAACTAACACCTATTGAATTAAGTTAAAAGTAAAAATTAAATACTTTAACTTATTACATTTATTCAAATATCTACTAATGATGAATTATGCTAAGTTTTATTCCTAACATTTCCCCTCTTAATTCAACATGGTCTCAAGTGAACAAGAGAGAAATTCTCTAAAGCCTTCAAATTTGTCTAGAACAAGTGACTTTGTGAAGACATCTCGCACACTACATATCTCATGGGCAATATCGAGTTTGGATGTTGTTGTTTTGAACATGTTCGCGAATGAAATGTACTTGCACCTCAATGTGTTTGGTGCGCTCATGAAAATTGGATTCCAAACAAGTTTTACTACTCCTTCATTATCAACATGTAGGATAGTTTGATCTTTATGTGGTATTCCCAATCCTCAAGTATACGTCGGAGCCATATCGCTTCACAGACAGCTCCACCTGCTGCACGATATTCTAGATTCTGTGGAGGACCTTGAAACACAAGTCTGCTTCTTACTCCCCCATGATATCGGTCCAAATCCCAAAAAGAATACAAATCTTGAAGTGGATTTCCTATCATCTATGTTTCCTGCATGATCTAAATCTGAATATCATGTCAAGAAGAAGTTATTGTTCTTCTTGTATTTTAGGCCATAGTCCATAGTTCCTCTAATGTATCTCAGATCTCTATTTTGTTGCTTTCCAGTGAGAAACCCTTGGTTCTTGCATGAACCGTGAAAGATAGCTGACTGCATAGCTGATATCCGACCTAGTGTAAGTCAAGTAGATGAGACTCCCAATCAATCTGCGATAGAGAGTTGCATTTACTTGTGGTGATGGATCTATTTGAGACAGTTGAAGTCTTGTCTCCATAGGTGTGGCAATTGGCTTACAATCCATCATATTGAATTTCTCGAGCGTTGTCTTGGCGTATTTTAATTGTGATACAAAGATATGATTTTTTCTTTGCCAAACTTCAAGTCCAAGACAATAATGCAAAAGCCCGAAATCGGTCATGTCGAATGATCATGTTAGATCTTTCTTTGTTGACTCAATCATCCTCATTGATCCTCCAGTGATGACTAGATCATCGACATATACTACAACGATCACTATCTCCCCCTTGTTTTTTGAGATAGAGATTAGGATTGTATGGACTCCTGTTGAATCCATGTTGAATGAGATGCTCATTGATTTTAATGTACCATGCCCTGAGAGACTACTTTAAACCATATAGTGATTTTATGAGTTTACATACCTTTTCCTCTTTACTTGGTATGACAAAACCTTTTGGTTGAGTCATGTAAACTTCTTCTTGTAAATCACCATTAAGAAAGACACTTTTCACATCCATTTGGTGTATTTTCCAACCAAATTGTGCAACTAGAGAAAAAATTAACCTGAAAGTTTTTATCTTAGATGTGGGAGAAAAGTCTCATAATCAATGCCTTCTTTTTGAGCATATCCCTTAGCAACTAGTCTAGCCTTGTGTTTATCAATCCTATCGTCTGCTTTGTACTTCGTTTTGAAGATCCATCTGCATTCAATCGGCTTTTTCCCTGGTGGAAGATCTGTAAGTTGTCATGTATTATTTTTCATAAGTGACTTATATTCTCCATCCATAGCATCTTTCCAAGGTTTAGACTCTAGGGCTTCAAAGCTGTGGATGGCTCGGTGGTTTCAAAACTTTACTCATTAAGGCCAAATTAACCTCATTTCGAGTCCATACTGTGAGCCCTCATTCCAGTGGTAGATGTGTCGGGGACACTATTTAATTTTGCATCTCTCATCATACTTGTATACCATTTAGGCATGCTTTTAGTGGTTCCTATGGGTGGTTGAATTTCACCACCTTCCCCATCATCAAAGTGATTACCATCCTTTGTTTTCACTGTAGGGCTGATTTTTTCATCATGTGAGTGTATGGAAGGAGCATTTGCTGCTTTCTTCTCAAAGAACTCAACATCCCGACAAGTGTATACCCTTCTTGTTCTTGGATCCATAAGTCTGTAGCCAAGTGCTTCATCACTGTATCTTAAGAAGATACGTTTTTCTTATTTCAGATCAAGCTTAGTTCTTTGTTTCTTAGGAATGTGCATACTAGCTTTACATCCAAAAACTCTAAGGTGTGAAATAGATGGCTTATGCCCTGACCATGCTTCTTGTGGTGTTACTCCATCAAGAGCTGCAGTGGGAACTCTGTTTAGTAGATAGACTACCATTTTAGCTGCTTCGGCCCAAAAAGTTTTTGATAAACCTGCATCGTCAATCATACATCACACCATATCCATGATAGTATGATAACACCATTTTATTGCGGTGTGTGATGAGGAGCCATTTGACGATGAATGCCATGTGTTTCCAAAAAATCGTTGAACTCATTGTTGATGTATTCTACCCCTCGATCTGAGCGGAGTGTTTTGATTTTCCTACTAGACTCTATTTCAACAAGGGCTTTGAACTTCTTGAAAGTTTCAAAATCTTGGTCTTTTATACGAAGACAATATATCCACATTTTCCTTAAAAATCATAAACAAAGAGCATGAAATATTGAAACCCTGAGTGGCTAGGTCTCATTGGTCCGCAGAGATTGGTATGCATCAAGTCAAGTTTTGCCTTAGCCCGAAATGTACTATGTTTGAATGGTGCTCTATGTTGTTTTCCTGCTAAACAATGTTGACATTTATTTGTACCCTTTTTTAGAGGTGGCAAACCCCTAACCATGTTGTATTGATGAAGTGTGTTAAGATAGCCAAAACTCACATGTCCAAGTCTTCGATGCCATAGTTGAGATGATGATGTATCCTTGGCTACAAGTGCTTGATCATTTCGTTGAACAAAATCCAAATGAAACATTCTGCCCACATTTGAAGCTTTTGCAACAATTTTCAAGCTTCGTGACTTATCTCAAATCAAGCACATCTTTTACCGCTTTACAATCAAGTCAATTTTGAGATTGTGATCTAATAATTGACTCACGGATAACAATTTATTTGTTAAACTAGGGACATTAAGAACATCTGTAATTTTACAATTATGTTTCTCAAGTGGTAGTGAAATGGCACCAATTCCTTAAATACTATATGATGTATCATCACCCAAAGACACATGGTTTTTTGTGGGTGTTTTACTCATTGTGAAGAACCAATCTTTCTTTCTGTCATGTGTCGAGTTGCACCCGAGTCAACATACCAAATTTGATTTGTAGAATTGGACTCTTTATTTAATCGTGCGAGAATACAAGAAGTCATCATCAAATTGATCTTCCTGTTCGGCTACATTTCCTCGTTGAGTTGGTTTCTGCTTCCACTTTTGCTTATTTTGTCCTTGTTTACTTTGTTGTTAGCCTGATTTTAATTGTTGGTTATCATTATTTTTGCCACTTGATGATCCTTGTTGGAACGTGTTATACCAACAATTCTTTAACTCATGTCCTTTTCGACCACAAATAGGACATTTTTGTTGGGCCTTTTGGCCTTGTTGAGTGTTACCTTGCTTTGGAGGCCATTAACTAAACTTAGCCTGCTTTTTTACCTTTTTGATTTGAAGCAAATGCTTGCTCTTAAGTTTCACTAGTTAAGTGAATAACTTCCTCTTGTTGTAGCATTATCGATAATTGCTCAAAAGTTGTTTGACAAGTTATGTTTAACGTGGTCACAAAATCCTATAAGTAGGAAGAGCTCTCAAAATTATAGGAACAAGTGATGTGTCAGTTACTTCTTGTTCCAAAACTTGAAGTGATGCACGCAAAGTTGTCACTCTTCTCAAAAACATTTCAACTTTCTCAGTTGGTTGTATTTTCAAGTTCAATAGTTGACTCTGGAGATGAAGTATTGTGTTCTTGTTTTTCGACTCATATACATTTTCAACTTGTCCCAAGATTCTTTTGGTGTTTTGGCCTCACGAATATGAGGTTGTACCTCATCTAAAACACTAAACAAGATTATTAATTTTGCTTTTTGATTTGCATGATCAAATGTAGCTTGTTGTGTAGCATATGTTGCAGATCTTGTTAATGTACCAGGAACTACGGGCCATATATTTTCAAATTCAAGCTGTGTAATTTTTTTGTTTTCCATGTTGGATAATTATCGAATGTAGAAGTTGATGTGTTACCATCCTAGCTTAGCTCTCTTTTCTTGATAGTCTCACCCTAGTCTTATGGCATGCTCAAGCTCCACTTTGTCTTCTTAGGAGTAAGTTTGATCACCGACACCCTTCTCTAATTAGATTCTTCTACAAAGGTTCCCATTTGTATGTTCTTGTGTGTCAAGTTTGATCAACTTCTTTAGGCCTCTCCCCTATATTGTTCTTCCCCTGTTCTTAGGCTTGTCTGACTCATACAACATACATAATTAAAGGCAAACCTAACCATGCAATTATGTACTCACCTGGTACAATTTACACATACTACAAACTCTGGTTGATGATCATTTATGATCATATTAGTAAATGCTAGCTCTTACATCCCTGAGTTTGGGGACAAATTTCCTATGCTTCCTGATATTACACCAAACAAAGACAAGTCTAGATAATCATCAGGGGATGCAAAACATATGAAATGTACAGGTAGGGTTGTTTCCTACAAAATACCTCCTTTTGAAGACCGAGACAAACCTTATTAGGTCTCCTAGAAGACTGTGAGCATGGTGCAGAAGGTTCCAGTGATATATTCAGGCTTATAATTGATGTAAGAAGGTTCAATAGGATGTTCCAACACTGTTACAATCACACTTGAATTTCTCCTCTTCTCAAACATCATGGTGAACCAGTGATTATATGCCTATCTCTCAGGGGTTTTATACAACACCTACTTGCCAGTGGTTTTAATCTCTGCAATTTGGGAGAGTGTTAGGTAATAATGAGAGCACAAAGATTCCAAATTTTTAGAATTTTCCACCTTACCATTCATGAGATCAAGCGAGTCCTAGTTCATGGGCAGAAAACACAAAATCTAGCATACAAAACTCATACCGATGTTTCAAGACTTCAAAAAATTTCATTGGCCTTAGAATGGTCTCCTTCAGGTGTCCCAAGCATCACAGTGAGCTCCCAGGCTGAAAATACATGACTGTCATCTCTTTGGCCTCGGTCTGTACAAAATTATCAATACATGCATAACAAGAAACATGTCAAACTTGCAACATACATCATCAAATCATTTCAAGCCTTCAATAATAGTTTATTCATATTTTAACCATGTCTCCTACATCCTATCTCATCCTCTTACACGATGATACACATATATTATCCCTATTCCTACTCAACTACACCTCGGAAGACTCAACAACCATCTTAACCTAGAATAGTGATAGATATCACTCTAACACACCTAACAACTCGTACAAATACTTCTCCACATGATGAAATGGCCTCAAGTCCTTATTTAGCCTATATTCTTCCTTTACCTAGTCAAACTTACTCTCACAATTCTCTTATAAGCACATATTTACCTATGACAACATGTCAAGGTGATATTACAACACAAAAGATTATAAATAAGTTCTCATGACCTCAAGGTCATTACATCCTCTTGAATGCTCTCATGATAGTGTTCTAAGCCTTCAATAGCTCTATACAATTCAAATTTCCATTTTGGCGGGAAAATGAAAAACCCCCATCAAAACACCCAATTTTGAATTCTTGACCTGCAAGATCACTTGAAAACATGAAATTGCCTTCTTTTCCATCTCCTGAAATTACTTGTTTGGTCTTGAGCCCATGCTCCTGCATCAGGTTGCCACTCTTGAAGCATTTCATGGGCTCCTGCTCATGAGTTCTTGTCCTATCTTGCTGCTCCCTGATTTTATATGTTCATCTTTCCCCCTTTCTTTTTCTTGATCTCAATGTTCTTCTTGATTTCATGGTCCCTTCTTGAATGATAAAAATTGTTTGCTTCTTTATGCTCTTTCAAACAATCCATGATCCTTCTTGACAACTCTATTTTTGTTCTCCTTCCAGCCGTACCTGGTCATGTAACAAACATGTAAATAATATCACTTCTCCATCTTCCTTTTGGCTCCATATCCTTGCATGATTCCACTCTTTTGTGTTACTATTAGCTTCATAATATCTCCCCGACTGTTCATTCTCATCTCCCACTTGGCCTACTACTTCTGCATTCTTGTTCAAATATGAACCTTCCTTGTCTTTCTTGATCACTGTTTGAACTTCCTTTTTGCTTATCACTGGTTGTTCAATGTAAGGAAAGAGGCTCCATAGACTTCACTCTAATCTCTGATCTTGTATGGTTCTAGAAGTTTGTTGTCTGACTGTAGTTCCTTCTTCTTGACCTTTGTTTGCATTTAAGATATTACTGTCTTCTTTATTACCTTTGTCAAGACCCTCTCCTTCATTTACTAGATTTGCATTCATTTCTCTGTTTTCCTGATTGGACACTGGGCTTATTAGCTCTTTCTTGGACTTATCAACAAGTCTCTTAACCTGTCCTTGATCTGACACTTCTCTTTGAATCTTTTCAAGAAGGGTTTTGGAATGTATTTGTCCTATATCCTTGAAGGCAATTACCTTGTCCATGACTGAATTGTGCCAGATCATGCTCCTGTGTGTAGTTGTTGAATAATCTTGTCAATACACAAAACAACAACTTTGAAGTTGCTTCCATATCTCTGCCTCATTAGTATTCCTGAGTTTTGTCCCTGGAGTATCTTGTTTTTATCTGAGGTTTGTTTAGCCTTCTTGGCCTTTATCCAATATGTCCTACTCCAAGAAGAAAAGTTCCAGCAGCTGCTACTTAAATCTTGCTTTATCATAGGTCTAGAAACTTGTCCTTGGTTGCTTAAATTCATCCATATGTTACTTATGTTAAGTATTTGTTGGTCTAAACCATTATACTTATCTTGGAGGTCAAATAAGAAAATGCATGAAAAATTACCTCCCAACTGATCATTTGGCGCCATTTCTTGAATGCTCCATCTTGTCATGGAATGAAGATCAACTAAATTTTGTTCCTTTTCCAATACTGATTCATCCAACTTCATAAGAGCTTGACAGTCTCCATTGTTCCACTCTCCTTCTAATATGGACTGAGATGTTTTCTCTTTGCTTTTATCAACTTCTTATGTTGCTCCTGTTCTTCTTGTTATATCATCACACTTCCTTCAAAATGACATATGTTTATTGAAAAGACCAGTGCTCTACTATTTTGCTCAGGACTGTACATGGGCTGCTCCTTCATTTTGTCCCTGTATTTCTTTCTGACCTTCCTTCCTGGTATGTTTTGTATCCTTAGGAACCTGCCTATGTTCTTGTTCACCTCCTTATCCGTCTTATCCTTAAATGGTCTTCCTACTGCTTGCTGATCTCTGTATTTGTTCTTGTATTGCTTCTCCATCAATGGAATCTTCTCACTTACTTCTTGAACATTGTTAAAAATAGATTCATAAAGCATGATGGTTTTCTCAACTTGCATTATTACACATTCCTTCTCACTTTCATACCTAGCCTCACTGTAAGCTTGCTTGACTTCATGGATGAAATGAAAGTCTTCTATACCAAAACTGAGTTTACTTTCACAAATGTATGAAACACCTTGGTCTTTGTTTGTCTTACCTTCATATATGACATTCTCCAAAAGTTGTATATCCTCTAACAGCTGCTCCATGCTTGTGTACTCAAACTCAACTTTTGGTGCTTCTTCAATCAGCTGCCATTCATCTCTCATATCCTTTACTCTTTCTTTGCCACTGTTCGCAAGAGACTGAGATGTCTCTCCCTTCTTCACATCACATTCATTAAGACCTGCAAACATACTTTCAAAAACATAGTCAGATTGAAAACTTTGAGCTTCCTTAGATTTTTCTTGTGCCATGGCTGCTCCTTCACATTTCATCTTCTTCTTTTCATCTTCTATCAGCTGCATATCTTCTTTCAACACACATTCATCTGATTCTGGCCTTTCTTCATCATTCTTTGGACTACCAACTTGTACTACTGACTCAACTGCTGCATTCTCTTCAAGAGAGGCTAGGAATACCTCTATCACCTCCTCTTCCATCAAATGTTCTTTTCCTTCATCTAGAACTGTACCATTCAATGTTGCTTGTCCATCATTGGACTGATCATCCTCCTTTACTATTATACCTGCATACCTGCATACAACCTCATTTGTTAGACCAAAATCCTGAGGCTCAACTGCCCATATGGAAATGCTTTACTTTGCTTCTCTTGTATTGTTCAAATACTCCTTCATTGCCATCATCACACTCCTGTTCTCATTTTCTTGGAGTTATCCCTTCAAGGGTATCAAGGTGTGTTCAATCCTATCTTTCACAAATACATATGTATTCTTCTTCCCATTATGAGTTTCTTGCCTATCATATTGCCAAGGTCTTCCTAACAAGACATGACATACATCCATAGGTACAATGTCACATGTTACCTTGTCCTTGTAGCTTCCTATCTTGAATTCAACTTGACATTGTTCATTTACCATCAACTGATGACCTTGTTGCACCCAAGACATCTTATATGGTGTGGGATGAGGAAATTTCCTTAGTTTCAACTTCTCTACCATCTCTGTAGACACCAAATTCTCAGTACTTCCACTATCAATAATCAAATCACAACATTTTCCTTGAGTTTTACATCTTGTTTTAAAAAATTACTTCTTTGAGTGATAAAATTCATTACCTTGTTTTTCTTGGGTAGCATTCCCTTGAGCAAAAGAGATTTACCTTCCTTGGAATCACCTCCATTAGACATGGTTCTCTTCCATTTCATAACTTTGTTAGGTGGTTGCATGTTTTGGACTAGAGGTCCTTGAAGTCCTGCAAGTCTAATCATAGATTCTTTCTTGGTCTTTTGTTCTTTCAAAACACCTATCTCCTCCATCATGCTTCTCTGTCCATCTTCTATATCCTCCAATTTTAAAAACAACTCTCTCATTATCACTTCCAATTTTTCTTCTAAGAATTTTCCTCCTCTAAGATGCACCATCTTGTCTCTTCTCTTGCAATCACAACTTCTTTCAAGATTTCAATGGCTTGTGGGATCACTACTCCTCTTAAAATCTTCTAGACACCTGCATCCACATACTAACAATCTTCTTTTCCATCAACAAACTACATTAAAAATCTGGATCTTAACTTGTGCACAAGTGGTAATAGCTCTAATACCACAAATGATGTGTTACCATCCTAGCTCAGCTCTCTCTTCTGATAGTCTCACCCTAGTCTTATGGCATGCTCAAGATCCACTTTGTCTTCTTAGGAGTAAGTTTGATCACTGACACCCTTCTCTAATTAGATTCTTCAACAAAGGTTCCCTTTTGTATGTTCTTGTTTGTCAAGTTTGATCAACTTCTTTAGTGCCTCTCCCCTATACTGTTCTTGCCCTGTACTTAGGCTTGTCTGACTCATAAAACATACATATTTAAAGACAAACCTAACCATGCAAGTCTGTACTCACCTGGTACAATTTACACATACTACAAACCTGGGTTGATGATCATTTATGATCATATTAGTAAATGCTAGCGCTTACATCCCTGAGTTTGGGGACAAATTTCCTATCTTCCTGATATTACAACAAACAAAGAAAAGTCTAGATAATCATCAGGGGATGCAAAACATATGAAATGTACGGGTAGGGTTGTTTCCTACAAAATACCTCCTTTTGAAGACCAAGACAGACCTTATTAGGTCTCCTAGAAGACTGTGAGCATGCTGCAGAAGGTTCCAGTGATAGATTCAGGCTTATAATTCATGTAAGAAGGTTTAATAGGACGTTCCAACACTGTTACAATCACACTTGAATTTCTCCTCTTCTCAAACATCATGAAAAATCACTTTTATAACAGTGAACCAATGATTATATGCCTATCTCTCAGGGGTTTTATACAACACCTACTTGCCACTGGTTTTAATCTCAGCAATTTGGGACAATGTTAGATAACAATGGGAGCACAAAGATTCCAAAGATCAAGCGATCATGAGATCAAGCGAGCCCAGTTCATACCATACCATTCCATGATGAGAATTTTCCACCATACCATTCATGAGATCAAGCGAGCCCTAGTTCATGGGCAGAAAACACAAAATCTAGCATACAAAACTCATACCGATGTTTCAAGACTTGAACAAAATTTCATTGGCCTTAGAATGGTCTCCTTCAGGTGTCCCAAGCATCACAGTGAGCTCTCAGGCTGACAATCATCGTAACTGTCATCTTTTGGGCCTTGGTCTGTACATGATTATCAATACATGCATGGCAAGAAACATGTCAAACTTGCAAAATACATCGCCAAATCATTTCAAACCTTCAATAATAGTTTATTCATATTTTAATCATGTCTCCTACATCCCGTCTCATCCTCTTACACAAGGATACACGTATATTTCGTCCAAAATGCTACTTTTGCTCTTTACAACATATCCCTATTGCTTTGCTCAACTACACCCTAAGAAGACTCAACAACCATCTTAACCTAGAATAGTGATAGATATCACTCTTAACACACCTAACAACTCGTACAAAGACTTCTCCACATGATGACATGGCTTCAAGTCCCTATTTAGCCTATATTCTTCCTTTACCTAGTCAAACTTACTCTCACAATTCTCTTACAAGCACATATTTACCTATGACAACATGTCAAGGTGACATTACAACACAAAACATTATAAATAATTTCCCGTGACTCTCGAGGTCATTACATCCTCTTGACTTCTCGATGATTGTTCTAAGCCTTCAATAGCTCTATACTGATTCAAATTTCCATTTTAGGCGGAAAATGACAAACCCCATCAAAACACCCAATTTTGAATTCTTGACCTGCAAGATCACTTGAAAACATGAAAATGACTTTACCATCTCCTGAATTACTTGTTTAGTCTTGAGCCCATGCTCCTACATCAAAAGTTGAGAATCAAAAGAAAGAACTTGGGTGCCGTATTTGTGGCCATTATGAAAACTGATAAATAGTAGAAGAAAAATTGAACACTTTGCCCCCCTTAAAGCATACACACCCCCAAAAATAATATTTTATTGATTTTGGGCTCGCTTTTCAGTCGTTTACAATATTTGGCACTATTGGCTGATTTACAACAATCAACAAATTTGGCACTAATGGCCAATTTTACAAAAAATTGGAATTTGTTTTATAATATACACCAAATTATATGCACCAAATTCTCCATAAACCAGCTCTATTATTTCCATATCGAAATCTAGAATTTTTCAAAAAAAGTTTCACGTTTTTTTGAAGAGAAAAAGTTATGGTGCTTTGAATGAAGGTTGTTCACTGTGGACAACAGGACCCTCCCGAGGTAATTTTTTTTTATTTTATTTTTTGGCTCTTTGGCCTCTTTGCCTTTACAAAATTTACCCGAAATGAATTTTCAAATCAAATGGGAGAATTGTTTTTGTCCAAACAGGGTTTTTATGGCTAAATTTAGGGGTGGCTTTTGCTGTGACTAAGTCACTTAGTGGGGGTTTTGCTGCTAAATCTGGCTGTGGCAGCTAAAACTGCCTCTAAATTCTAATTAAGCAAAAAATGGTCTTAAGGAGGCATTTGAACCGGTGATCTTATACTCCTAGAGCACTGCCCTTAACCAATATGTCACATCAAGCGCTTATGCATACACATGAAGGAAAATATATATAAAGAAGCTTTTTTACTATTTTTTTAAAAGAACAAAACACTAGCCTTTTGTGTTTGAGTGCCCAAGAGCTTTTAGAAGCCCAAGTGGCAAAATTGAGGCGCTGCATGTACTTTTTAGGGCTTTCAAGGATTAAACGTTATATTTTCTTCTCCTTTTTAACTTTGTGGCCGTTTTCTTTTTGTTAATTTTTTTATACCGCTATTTAATCTTTTCTTGTAGGAAAGTCGTTTTATTAGATTTGCAGGTTGTTTGGGCGCTTAGAGGATTTACGTTTGCTTGTGCTTTGGCGGTCGACTTGTAGCAGGATCGGATGCAAGTTGCTTTGGTGGTGCAGTGGTTAAAACTCGCCCAGATCAGCATACAGAGCCCTCCATGACAGAGTGATCCTTGCACATGGAAGACTTTTAATTTGTTTGGTCGTCTAACAATGAAACATGTCCAAACATCATCCTCAAGTCGCCCAAATAGAACCCCATCTAGGTCTTGAAATGATTACTCGCAAATGCAACCAGCTCCTTGAAAGAGCTCTTCAACTCGCTCAACAATACAAGGATTTGTTCTGTTTTTGAACATAGAGCTTGAGAAAATAAATAAATTAAATGTGGAGAGCTTGTAAGCTCGGGTCCCCACAATTTTTTTTTAAATAGATCCAAAATTGTAATTGCAGGTTCTTTTAAAATTAAAATAAATGATCTCTAAATTGACCTTTAAATTTAGAGGCAAAAGACCTTTTTTTTTTAAAATGCAAGATGGACAATGTGACCTTTATAAACGAGAGTTACGTCCGTGTCTGCAATGGCTTTGTGATTGCGCTCTTAAAACTCAAATCTAAATTTTGCTACTATTGCAACTTGCGAATCTTCTTCTCAATTGCAAATCAATTTTGATTCGGGGTGTGGATTCGAGTAGGGGTTGTGCAACAGCTGGGGGCTTCTATGGCTCCTCCTAGCTCTGTATTTTCTCTAGTTCTCCCTAAACTTCCTAAAACTTCCTACACTCTCCCTGGATCATAATGTAGCTCTGATACCAAATATTATTGATCAAACAGGGTGGAGTCTGACAATTTTATTGATATGCAAATATGAAGATTACAAAATAATGGAAAGAGTTGCAATGTATATAGGCATTAAAAACTTCTATCTAGTCCATAAAAATGGATCGAATCATCTAAACTAAGCTATATGTAGAAATAACATATTGCCCCTGATTTCTGCTAGTAACTACTTGCCGGGAGATATCTGGGTACACACACAATAGAAGTTTCCCACAAACATAGGGATGAGAACCCTATCACTTAGTTAACTAACAACTAATGACAACTAACACCTATTGACTTAAGTTAAAGTAAAAATTAAATACTTTAACTTATTACATTTATTCAAATATCTACTAATGATGAATTATGATAAGTTTTATTCCTAACACTTAAAGTACCATCATCTGGTATCATAGCAAGTGTAATGAGAGTCCTTAGTGTATTTTGAAAGAGGTGAGAGGTGTAGGTGTATAAATTGAGACACTCACGTTACATCTAATCTGCACTTTGTTTTTTTTTGTCGCTCAATCTGTGCTGCTAGTTCCTGATTGAGATTATCCTGCTGCGTCATCGTGTGATTTATCTGTAGTATGAAAAATAATCTCTTTGCACTGGAATTCATCGTGAAGGCTTGTATCCGGCAAGCGGATAAATATGCTTAAATTCATTCAAGTGTGACAGCTGCTATAGTTAAATCAACATCTCCCGTGAATCGGTTTATGTTCCTTGCCACATTGTAACACACTACCTCAACCCGTGCTCCCTGCAACTCATTGTCAAAGACTGTATTTTGTTTCATATATTCACGTATTTGTTTGTGTAGTCTATGCAATCGTTTGCCACGTATGAGAATTTGTGCTCTTCCATTCTATATGCTTGCACTAGGTTTCGAAGTGTGTGTAAGTGAATTGAGGCTTTTAGCACTACTCTGCCCTGCTCCCAACGCAAGCCCTTTTGATGCCCATCCACACAATAGACACTATCGTCTGCATTGATTCTCAATTGGCGATTTGGCATTGGAGTCTAATCTGGATTTGGTTGCACTCGGCTTGCTCTCCAATCTCGGAACCACTCTTTTCTCAACACCAACTTTGCATCGGTTCCATTTATTGAAACTTGGTGTCAACATTGTTGTTGTATTGTGTGAGTCTCCGAGGTATGAATGTCCATGTATTTGATGATATTTTTTTGTCTCTTTTGATTTCCCTAGTGCATTTTCAAGAGTGTTCGCATGTATTTTGTCGTGTCAATCATATGTCTATGTCGGTCATGGAAAATGTTTTAATTTTTTGACATCCAATAGTTTTTGTTTTCTTAGTAAACTCATTTACCATATTAATGTTGTGTCTAAAGTGACTAAGTCTTTGGGTGCTAAGTCTTGTCCTTGGTATTTCATAGTTTCAATAAAATGTGTATGTTTTAGTTAAAGTGTCATAGTAAAAAGTAATATCTCATTACTTTTTAAATATTCCAATATTATTATCATTGGTCATTTATTCGTATGTCACAACAATAATAATGTCGTTGTTTGTTATTATTGTTAAAAGTTGTAGTTATTTAGTTAGAAGAGTTGAAAAAGTGAGTCATTACAAAAGTCTAAAAATTAAAAAAATTGCCTTACGGATGCATTTTCAAAGTGGAATTTGACATCTAATTGAGGTATGTAAAATTGAGCTCCATGATCAAATATGGATGAGTTAGCAGACGTGATCGAGGATGGGGGCATCGAGGTTGGAGGTTGATCAACGACCTCTCGACAATCGATCAGGCCACAACGCCGCTCAAAGGTTTGGTGACATGTGTGTTTGCAATTTGCTTTCGCTTTTCACAATGTGTTTTTCGTTGTGTTTTCGTAGTTCCTTTTGTAGTGTGCTTTAGTTAGTGGTGTTCATGTTTGAATAAGTGGAAATCTCACATTGAGGGGTGGAACATGATCCGATGTTCCATTTTCAGCGTGTAATGTGTGAGCAACATATTTTCCTATGTTATTCCCTGCGGTAAAATGTGATGAAGGCTAATAATAGTACTTGGCACATCATGATGTGGTTGTAGGTAAACCACTTGAAAACCTTCATTTGTAGTTTGTGGTAAACCAATTGCAAAACCACCATTCTTGGTTGTTGGTAAACCATTCACAAAACCATCACCTTGTGGTTTGTGGTACTCCAATTGCAAAACCATCATTCTTGGTTTTTGGTCAACCGCTTTGCAAAACTATCCTTAAGGTTTTTGATCATCCCGTGAAAATCACCGATCATGAGTAGGTGCAAGTACAAAGAAAGGTTTTCTCTTATTTCGCACTAAGGGGGAATGTTAAGAATTATTAGCACTCACATGATTTATTACTTGAGATATTATATTGTTATTTTGTTTGTTTGTAAAATTGTTAGTAATATTGTTATGGTTATAACAATATTACGTAGATAGGTTATGGGAGTAGTTTGTGGATAATATAGTTGAGTCTACCTCCTAGTTTACAGGGGCCTCATATGTTATATAAATGTATGGTGTCTCGTATGAATTTTATGGAGAAGAAGAATTAATATTATATATGTGTTAAATCATTATGCGAGCTCTTAGAATACCATCATCTCTTAAGAATGATCATAGATCTTGAGGGTTCTTGTCTTTCTTGAGATATTTCAATAGAAACATGTCATTGTGGCTAGTGTAGGATTTGAATCATCACTGTTGTGATAATGGCCTACAATCTTTGATGCTTCTTCTAATTGAAAGTTTCTTGGAGGGGATGAAAGTTTTCCTAGGTGTCTTTGAGAAGAGACCTTGATGGAGTGTGAGAGGATGATGTTGACGTTGTTACTAGAGCAGGACCTTGTGGAACCATTATCAACTACTTAATTGGCCACCTTGTGCACCATTATCAATCGTCTCTTCTTCACTTTGAGGTATCCCCGCAGAAATTGTTGTTGAATTATCAATATTGCCATCTCATGCTTCGTCTATAAATTCTACATTTCTAATTATAATTGCTTGTTTTTTTTTATGGGATTATACACCTTCTATGCCCCCTTGCACTGCTTTGTTGGGCATCTATTCAATATGAAAATTACATGATGTATTGCTTCACCCAATACTTATTTCGTAGATGTTTGACCTTCAACATACTATTTATACCCTGATTAGATTTGGTTAGATTTAGTGGTTTTGTGTTATTGTTTTGTCTTTTGTTACCCGTAATTTACAATATATGAATTCAAATGACATCTCATACTGCAATCTTTTGCAATATGTGTAAGATTATTGCAAGAATGTTCTACTTTGTTATTGTACATATGATATGGTAGGGTGCAGATAATTTACATCCATGAAGGTTGACAACCTTACGATAGAAAGGAGGCTTTATGAATCGAGAAGTTGGTTGAGTTCCCCTCCATGGAATGTTGAAAAATGGTTCAAAACATGATTATAGGACAAAGATGAGATGTAAGAGCCTGCCCAAATAATACTAATCACCTACTAGTGCATGGTTAAAACTTTCGATGCATTGGTGATGATTTCTTTATAGAAAGGGAGTGGACTACATCTAAGCTTACTTGTTGTGAGTAGGTACTAGCAGAGTTTACACACAATAACCAAAATAAGTCTACATCCAATTAGAAGAAGACAACAATGCAAACCATAATAAGATAGAAAAAATCATAGACACAAATTTCCATGAATTCATTCATAAAAGGCGCAAACACCTTTCTTGGTTTTACAAGATTATCATATATGTAAAGTTGGAAAAAGAGAGGATAGAGGAATATCATAAAAGAATTAGAAGAATTGTAGCTCTTATTGCTCAATGTAGAAGTGGAACTCAACAACATACATTCAATCAACTATTGCCAACCCCTTGGAATGGAGAAGCCATTCCAATTTATAGCATTACAATCTGTCATTTCATCTACCCCCACATGACTCTTCCCCTATCATTATCACTTGTGACCATTTATATTCCTAGGAATTGAGTCTTTTCCTCATTATGGAAAAATGACTCTTACAATGTTTAACTTATGGTCACTTTAAGTGAAGAAGGCGAGATAGCAAAAAGTACAATTCTCAATTGAAAATTAGAATATGGAGAGGGAGAGAACAGAGAACAGAGAGGAATTGACTTATCGGTTGTTGATGAAGAACTTTTGATTTGAGGCATGATGATCAAATCTCCTCCTACAAGATTCACAAACACCTCTGACTACCGAATGAGTGTCTAGAAACACTGTTGAGAGACTTTTTAATGCGAGCTTGAGATGAATACGAGAATCACTTATGATGGTTCTTTCTTGATCTCATAGTGAGAGTGAGGGTCACTTTCTTGTTCCTTAGGTTTTCATAATTGGCCCTTGATCATGAAAGACAACATCATGGTGCTCAAGTATCTTGATGATTCTCCTTTACTTACTAAAATAGGCCTTAACATCGCAGATGAAAGGGATGGCCCCTGAACGGAATTCTTGAGATGTGGCCATTAGTTGGAATGGCATGAGGAGATGGCAATGACCTCACCACAAGGTTTGAGGTGAGTGTTTAGGAACACTACCAAGTGGAAGGATGCATAATGGAACACGAGTTGATTGCTCATTGAATGAAGATCACACCATTTTCCTTTCTTGAGTCTAGAACACTCCTAGATGAGATCAATTCATACACTTCCTGTGCACATGTTTCTCATGGAATTAGGTGACCTTTTCTTGACAACAAGACTAATCCCTAATGAAACTTGAAGGAATGAATGGGAACAAGGTGATTCCTTGAGCACGATGATCTTGAGTTCCTTAATAGCTCAATTGCATTAGTTTAACCTTCTTTTAGGAGAGATTGTCTTTAGTTTGTTCCATGAATCTCTCATTTCATTTTGATCATGATGACCTACTTCAAAACTCACTTTATCAACCGAGATGCCACTTGGGTGGAAGCATGATTAGACATTGCTCATTTGATCCTCATGAAGAAACGATCCCTGAATGGAAAATGAGCTTTGTATTCTTGTCCCGCACACTACACTACAACACTGCAAAATCTGCCTCTCTTGACCTGCGAGATGTGAGCTCCTTAAGGAAGAAGTATGAGATCTTATGTAACTCACTTGACTTGGCTAGCTCAATCAGCTCACCTAACTCAACTCAACCAGCTTTGAGAGATGATGGTGGATCGGGACCTCATGATTCTTTAGCTTGGATTTCAATAGAGTTCTTAGCTCTCTTTGAACTCTTTGTAACTACACAATGCCTCTAAATTTCACTGTTGTGCCTCGATATACCCCCGCACCGCTCCTTGACACAATTATGATGATCGAACGATACTTCGGGATCCCCGTGAAGGGTTGATTATCTTGTTTTAGCTATGAAATCACCTTACAACACTTTGTGAGGATGGTAAAAAGCAGCGAGATGAGTGAAAATGGAGCCGCCAACAACTTTCAACTTTACTGCACTAAACACTTAGCCTTTTTTATTTTTAGCGGGTCCTAGCTAATCTTCTCGCTAGTTTTGACAATTTTGCCATGTTTTCATTCTCTAATATTTCTTTCTTGTTTGGGACCCCATGGATATCGATAATTCACCTTATTTGACCAATTACTATTTTTAGTAAATACATGCAAGGGTGTTGTATTGCAGCAAAAGAGGTCTTGAAATTTTGGGTTTTATTCCAAGATTTCCGCTCCAAACATTAGATGATTCCTTCATTTACATGAGTGGGAAAATGAGTTTTTCATTAGAGGGAAAATACTTGAGAAAACTCAGTCCTCCATATCTCAAAAAATCATCAACTTCATCATGCGAAAAGTGGTTCAAATAAAACTAAATTTTTTGAAGATCCTTCTCTCCGAGTTTCGGATGATTTTGCCTTTTGGATTTTGGGGGAATTGAAAAATTCTTCGAGGAGGGCAGAATGCTGATGAAAAATACAGTCCTCAATATCCCTAAAAAATAGGGACTTCATGAAACGAAAAACTAGCTCACGTGAAACTAGATTTTTCAGGATTGTTCTCTCCAATTTTTAGGTGATTTCTTTGTCGATCCTCGAAGTGAAAAAGGGCCTCTTTGTCTTTTCATTGTTGCATCGTGACAACTATTAGTAGAGGATTGAATCTTTTTCAGGTGCAACAATGGAGGATTGGTATGATGAACTACTATGAAAATCTCACTGGAATCCGTTTTCAGACTTGGAAACTATGAAGAAATCACTATATTTCGTATTCATGGCTGCCCAAAATGAATTGGGCAGCATGTCCTGGCTTTTTTGTAGGAATTTACAGGTTTCACAACTTCAATAATGGTAGATGGGTCGAACAAGGTGAGGAAATGAAGTTGACAGTTTTTTTTTCATGTTTTCTAGCTTCCCGACAGTTACAATTTTCTTCACGGGTGAAGTAGTAGCATATGATTTCATGTGAGGGTTTTGGAAGCATGGGGATGGGGTGCGTTTTTATGTCCCCTCTGTCCCGGGGACAAGAGGGACAAGGGGGACAAAAAAGTCCACCAGGCTAAAGAAAGGTCATATGAAGAACTAGGGGAAGAGATGAGGGGTGGGGCACAATTTTGTGTCCTCTCTATCCCGAGGACGAGGATAAAATTTTTGCCATGGAGCCAAGCCAAAAATTGACTAAGTATGAGAACTTTAAAACACAATTCCCGAAGCTCTAGATGATATTTTCTTGTAAAGTTTTATATGATTTTTACTCCTAAGACCATTTAAAGAACAATGGGATAGGTTTCAATACCTCGATTCTTCCTCCAAAAATGGCCCTTTTTCCTTCAGAATGCAAGGTGTGTTTGTGAAAATCAAGCTTCCTTGAGAAGTTTGCAGGTCTTGTGAAAAATGTGATGGCTCCAATGCCTACTTGATTTCCTAGGAACTCCTTACAGAGCTCCCAGAATCATCCGATGAAGACCATGTTCCAGATTTAGCTCTACGTTCCTTACACCTGAAAAACCCATGGTTGCACAAACTGCTCCAAAACCACCAAAACTTTCCTAAAATGTTTCTAACACCTTAATAACCTTCCAATACCATCTCGGGATGATTATGGGATTTTAATTCATTCCCTGGAGGATGCACCCCGCCCGGAAAGCCTAGAATTGACCTTTATGAGCTTGTCAGAGAGCTAGTCTTCAATTGCTCTTAAATGAATGAAATAGTTGATCTTGTTACACCGTTCCAAACACCTACACTTGCTTGATCATCATATTGAAAGTACCTGCACGGTCAATATGGGCATGACATAGGAGACAAACTAACTAGGAAGGGGATTTGGGAAGGCTCGAGGGAAAATTTTGCACTATGGGCTAAGTTCTCGTGCTTGAAAATATGAATTTTTGGCCTCGCAAAATACATGACAACATTCCCTTTAGTCTTTATCCTCTTGAACAATATCTTTGGATCCATGCCATGCTCCTTAATTATTTTCTTCAATGTGTTATTTTATTTATTTAGGAGAAAAGTTTTTCCTTCAGTGAAATAACATTTAAAATTTTGTGTGCATTCTTGAGATAAAGATCCAAGACCAGTACTTCATTCTTCAATTTTTCATATTTTGACTGCATTTGAACAAAGAAATATTATTAGTTAAAAAGTTAAAATATGTAAAACTAAAATTTAAATGCAAAGAAAGAGTTAAACTTACAACAACTTTATCTTTTTCAACATTTGCAATGACAACAAGATTTTTGTCTGTAACTATTATCCACAATTCGTTAATTACTCGTACCAATTAAATTCATGCATACTACTTAATTACGAAGTTTACATTGTTATACTTCCTGGCATAGTTTACAATTGATGAGCAATTGCTAATGAATTAATTCTCGTTAATTGTATCAGTCAAGCATATAAAGCATGACGACAACAATTACTGAAGTAAACCAATAATCATCCTAATTATATTACAATAGAAAGAGTATTCTCGTCACTAACCATACTAATCATAAGTAAATTCCTTTAACCCGGCATGGGAAAAAGCAGATGTGACATCGCAGATTGGAAACATAGCGAATAATTTAAGCTTTTGAATTTTTTTGTCTCCAACTTATTGCAATCTGCAGGTTTTTTTGATTGGAGATTTGTGAGTAAAGAAAAATGTCTCAGAGCTAGTGCTCACTGACGTTTCCAATTGCTCTTACCTTTCTTTTAATGCTAACAACCATCCTCCTCCAATAAATTATCAGCATTTCACTCCCCACAATGTTATTAACGATTGTATGAATGAGTAAATTTGAGTTGCCCATAAGTGGAAAAAATAGAGAGTAACATGAAATCTGCTTCAATATTTGCAGAAAAACAATGTCATAGTCTTCAAATTATTTTTCTTAAAATTACATTGCCATATTTATTTTTATTGCAGATTGCAGTCAATCGCCAAACACATGTAAAAGAGTTCACGAGCACCACTAGTAAAATCAAAGGTATGGGGTTCCATTTGCAGTCTTATCACTTTTACTTTTAGAAAGTCTATTGATTACCGGAAGAAAATGCGGTATTTTTAAATTTATTTATTTTTGATGAATTTATTTGTGCTAATATTGCAGGTTGTGATAATGTAAAAGTGGAAGCGGGTTTGTATAAGAAGAAAGTAACTGTCACTAAAAAAGTAGAGATTGTTAGGAAAAAGTTTTGAATTTCGGTTAGAAAGAGTATTGCTTTTGTATTAAGGAGGACATGGGTTTTGTGAGTTGGAGTCAATTTTTTTTTTACTATGAGTGATAGTATTATTTTAATGTTGTTTTGAGTGTAAAATTTGGTTTAAAATATCACGACTCTTAAAATTTTCTTTCTTATACATATATAGTAACTCCATTGGAATATATGGAAGAGGACTCCTATTGTTAAGATCTTTCCTATAACAACATTATTTTATATGCATGGTACTCCGAAGTAATATATGTAAGATGCCTTTATTGAAGTAATATATGGAAGATGCCTTTTATTGTTGTAGCTTTTATTAGAAAAATTAGTTTTTTTAAGGAAAAAAATATTTTTAGTACTAGTTTGATTTGGTTTAGGAAAAGTGAGAAGTATTTTAATCGGGAGAAGTTTTTTTTTTTTTTGTGAAAAATGTTGTAATAATAGATTTAAGAGAAGCTTGTAAAGAGTTATAAATATGTTTGCAAACTTCAAATTTACTAATGAAGGAAAAGACAAAGAACGAAAATAAAGAAGAAGAGTATTGAAGTGTTTGAAACTATTAATGGAAAAGCTTTATTTTTGCATATTGAGATTGTGTTGTGTTTTTCATTTTATTCCACAAGTAATTTTATTTTTCTCGGTTTACTTATTTAGAGAACACACCTTCATAAGGGTTTTGGCTTCATCTAATCGTTAAATTGTTATCGAGCATATTAGGTGTAGTTAATTTTAAACTTTCCTCGTTTATTCATGGCAATAGAGAGCAATAGCCTCACTCAACTCCAAATTATATTATTCATAGATAAAAATTATGTTTTTAGAGCATTAAAATGATGTTTTTAATCCTCAAAATTTATGGGATTTAGTAGAGAATGAAGTCAATGAACCTCCATATCGAGTAGATTTGTAGCCCGATAGAGGCATAAATGAATGTATTAAAAGTAAATTTGAAAAAATGCAAAAAACTTTTTATAATTGAATAGGCAAAGTGGATGAGAGCAAAGTTCCTAGGGTTGCAACAACTAGGTCTAAAAAGGATCGAGATAGATTAGAAGCTTCATATCAAGGTTCTAACAAAGAAAAAGTAGAAAAATTACAAATCTATAGAAATAATTTTACAAATTTGAGTATGAAGGATTCGAAACGATTGATCATTTTTACCCATCTCAAATGTCTAGTAAAGTATGGCAGTCTCATGGTGAGATACTTCGAGATCAAAATATTACAGAGAGAGGTTCTTAGGATCTTTCTAATAAATTTTGATGCTATTGTGGTGGCGATTGATTTAACTTAAATTAAATCTTAATCGAGAACCAAGATAAATAATATAATATCATACGCAAGCACACAATGACAAACAAGTGCAAGTAACAAAATGATAAGTGTGACTTAGTTGATAACTCGATGTCTTTATCGAATATGGGGTGGAGTGATAGTGGAACATGCTCAATACATAATGTGCATGTTGCATCTAGAGGATTGTGACTTATATGTACATTGGACGGTAGCTCCCGAGAAGGGGATAGAATCACCCTAGGTGCTAGTGTATGTATTGGACGCTAGTGTCCTAGTAGTAAGTGCAAATGGTTCTTTGAAAGTCCGACAATGTCACATTTATTTCTCTCTACGTTACATCCACTTCGTTGTAATGTTTTCTTATCACCCATCTACTGTAAAGAAAGCCTTAGGTACATGTACAAGGTTCAAACACACATTGGACAAAATAAAATATACATATGTTTGAGTAAGATTGACCTAGATGGCCACCTCAATGTGATTGTCAAAGCAAGCATTATGCTTAATTTTAGACTCAATATAGTTCTCGCGTGTGCGTGCGTGTGTGTGTGAGATAGAATAATCTCCCTTAAATCTAAGTTGCCCTTGCTTCAATCGCACCAAGATAGCAAGCTACGACTACTTTTTCCCCAATATAATGTGTGATGGAATTTAGAATTTGCCTTTTCTATGTAATAAATAATTCAGCCCAAATGTAGTCTTTAGGTGTTCATTTTGTCCAAGTAGAAGATAAAAAGTAATAGCCCGATAGTCTCCTATTGCCTCATTATAATATTTAGTAGGTTGTGCATATGTATGATTCCTTTGCTTAAATTTCATCATTAATAACTTTAAATGTTAGCCCAAAGAGATAAATAGAAGTTCGGAAAAAGATGAGCAAGTAATGGGCCCTTTTAAACATAAGAAGACACGGGAAAAGTACAAGAGCACCTAAAAGGGACAATAGTGCTTGGGTGCTTTTGTTCTTCACTGGTGCTAATCTCTAGAGAGTTTTGAAGATAAAACATGAAGTACTAAGCTAGGTAACAAGTTGTGTGATGTTCAAAAGTACAGGGAATGTTCAAAAGTAAAGGAATAATCCCATAAAAGTAGATGATGAAAGCATGAAGAGATATATAAATGTCAATGTAAAGCAAAACAAGTGTTGTTAATGTCTAGTTTTCTAGCTTAAGAATCATGCATATAATGACATACTAGAGGTGTGATGTAATAGTACTAAGTGCATAATTTTTGTCTACATTTACTCCTACTTTACGCTAATGAATGAACATTCGGTAACATAAGTGACAGGTCATTGTATTACCAGTCATTTAACTAACTCATAGACAAGTTGGTATCATTATAACCAAGGCGGTGTCTAAAGATGTATGCAAAAGGAGAAAGAAGATTTTGTTCAACAATACTTCTTCATAAGAAAACAAACTAAAATTAATCATGCATAAAAATGAAACATGCAGCAAATAAATTAAAGAAAATAAACTTTTAGTAAATAAACTATGCTAAGAAATAATAGAAAAACCCTCCTTGGGGAAGAGAGGTTTTTGGCCATCCTCTTCCCTTTGGATTTGGAGCAACTACAAGGAAATTTTTAAAACTGCACTTGTATTGATTCAAAATTGATTTACAAAATGGAGTAAAACCAATACAAAGACTGATTATGATATCAAATATATGCCCCCTTTTTCCAAATATATAGAAGAGGTATTTATATGCATCTCTCCTAGTTTTCTTAGTCCACACACTAAGAATTAACTACCTATTCCTATGCGGATTTATTCAAAGAAAGAAATCTTAAACAAAGTTGACTACAACAGTCTACTTATCGTGGAGAATATTTCTATTACTCATCCCTTTAATCTAAGAACATAAAGTGGGAGAGTACTTATTTAACATTTCTAATACTATTCCACTATTTTCTCATCCTTGAAACATGGAGAGAAAATATATGAGTGTTAAGTCCATGACTTTAAATTTTTCTTGGAACGTCATATGCATGCATGAATTTGGATTGCCACATGTTTGGATTTGTATTCTTGGTCGATGATGTAAAAGAAAAGAGTGGGCTTAATAGTTTGGTATTCTTTATATTAATTTGGAACAAACCAAAAGACTTTCGATAGATGGATCTTTCAAGAGTCTGCGTGGAAATTTTTAGTGACAAAATCTATGAACGTGGAGTAGAGTTACTTATGACCTATTTTTTACACACTATTGCATTCCAACTTAGAAAAAGATCGGAAATAACAACAATTAGATTGCAAATAAATTTCTAAAAATATGATAAAATAAATCTTATATTCTACCTTAAATATGTTATCCATTATTAAAACTACATCTAAATTCACTTGAAAGCTTGATTTTAAGAGAGAGAATAAGAGTGTTATTTGGTGATATAATGAGACATATTTTGGTCTCATCATTCCCACACTTAACTTCTTGCATGCCCTCATGCAAGTTATTGATCTTCTTATAGAATTTGATTTTTTCAATACTTATGCATCTTTCAAATTGTCTTCTCCTTTTTTCATGATAACAACAAATTGAGATTCTAGAAGTAAATTTTTTACTTCTTTCTTATTCATGCTCTCATGAGGTTTTTCTTAGATAATGTAGAGATATTTTTAACCCACACTTAGTTTTCAAAAGATTTGGAAAAGAGTGATACCCTCATGCACACCATTTTTTTATTGAGCATCTTATAGATCCCAACTGCTACAAACTGGAAAGACTTCATCTGTATCATTTGCTTTGTTACTTGACTTGATCAACATGTAGATTTTGACAAATTTCTCTCTTGTTTGTTTTCTTTTTTTTAAGTTTTCTAGAAGTGAATCTATTTGTAATTAAAACAACAAATAACAATATTTGAGAATAGAAAAATAGAAGTTACCATACCATACTCAGTAGTTATCCTTGCTTTCATCATGTTGTATAACCTTGATTTCTGTCTGCAATTGAACAAAACAAATAGATGTAAAGTCAAGACCTCACAACATAAAACTTTTCAATAGCAAAATAATTTCATCAACCAAGTTGGCATAAGAGAAACAATCATATGTATCCAAGAAAGACTTTGAAGTGCAATTTTTTTGAAAAATAACATTTGTTGGTTTCCAACTTTGCCCTTTTTATTTTCTTTTTCTTTTTTATTCATTGACCAATCAACTAGCTAGTTGTCTAATCAAGGATTTTTTTAGTAGTTGGCCGGCCAAGAAATTTTTTTCTAACCAATCACTATCCTTTTGAGAAATGTCAACATGATGGAAAATCAAGAAGCAATCTTCCAAAGTTTTTACAGCATCCAACCAGCTTAGAAAGCCATTTACAATCTTCAACTTCTCCTTTAAAATGTAACCTTTGTGATATGAGAACAATATACAACCATTGAAAACTTTGGCTATGATTGTTTCTTTGAAGAGTCGGGAACAAGACAAATAAGAAGTTAAGAAACAATGGTAAACTGTTCTCGAAATGGGATGGTTCAGGGACTTCTTCATTTATTAGGAATGGATGGTTTATTATGAGAGGTTGTGGGTATGATCCTTGAATACAAATGGTATGTTGGCATTTTAATTAGCATATACTTGGTTGAGCTAATATTTTTCTATAGTCATGAGAAGAATTAACATTGACTACTAAATATCAAAGGAATTTTTGGTGGTTCTAGTAGTTGGGAAAATGATTTTTAGCAAAAACTCAACAAAAATGAGACAGAGAGGGTAGCATGGAATGAATCAGGTACTAAAAATGAGGAGTATTAGCAAAATACTTGCATGCATCATAAGATTATTTAAAAAAAACAATCTTTAGCATGTTATTATTATTTTTTAGTTGTGTGCATTCAAACTACAATATCTTGGGTGTTTCTCAACGAAAATGAGTGATTCAAAATGATTTGGAAAGATCATAGCATGTAGAAAAAACCCATAAAACATTGAGCTATTTCTTTACCAGGTCAATCAGTTTGCATCAAAAACACCGTTATTTTTACACAATAACTCCTTATCGTTGAATATCTTTTTCCTATGACCTCCTCTCGTAATGCTTCGTTTATGTTCATTTTGCACTTTCCTTGCCAAAATATACGCTAAGGGTTTCAACCTACAGGGAAAGAGCTGCAGATGAAAGGATGAAAGCATGAACACATCCTACATCTTTTCCTTCAACATGACGTTTCCTTCCTCCGTGACAGAAATAATTCAACTTTTCTTTCAACTCCCAATTTGTTTGCACAAATATTCCACATAAATCTTTTTCTCTGCTAACATGCACAAAGTTAGTTTTTTTATTTCTTGCATGCATGAACTATTATTTAATCTTTGTAGAAGTAATAATACATACAAACAAGAAATATTTTAGAATATGAAACTCTCATTGCATGAAAATAATAGTATAAATCGGAGTATTCATTTAAATCGGTCATTATTCTACCAAATCAATTTATACCATGCAGAAATATATTGTTTTACAATTTTTATAAAGATAAAGAAAACTTATCATCAGATTCTTATTGTTTTCATTCCATCACACCACAATACATGGGTAACTAGCCACTGTAATTGTTGTGTATATAGGAAATGAAACTAGATACAAGTTTTATTTTATGACAATGCATATTTCTACTATGAATTTTCATCCATATACGGACTAAGGTAGTCAATCTTATCAACAAGCTACATTATCATATTGAAATGATCAATATAAATATAATAGAAATATTTTTTAACAGAATAAATAATTGCATAAACACATTTCTGATGGACTAATATAAACATGAAATGATATTTACATTTTATTGAGGGGGTCTAGTTTTGACAATCTCCAACGGGTTTTTAAATCTAATTACATAAATAAAATTTAATCTATTTGGAGAAAATAAATTTGCAGAAAAACAAAATGCTGAAAACAAATTTACAAAAAAATAAAATTGCAGGAAAATAAAAAAACTTGAAAGTAAATTCGAATAAACAACAATAAAACAAAAACCATCCTCTTACCTCGTTGGAGTGGGCCCTTACTCCTCCGGATTTGGATGAAAAACTTAATCTAGTTGCATGAAAAGAAATTCTAAAGAAGCTATTGAATAAGAATCTTCAGTCACAAATCTTGTTAAGAGGTATTATACTATCACTATAATATTCTTTTAGAAAAATCTAAGTTTCTAATAACACCATAATCCCGGAAAATGACGCCTTAAAATGATGGGTCATTGTATTACACATTCACTTAACTAACTCATAGACAAGTTGGTGTCATTATAACCAAGGTGGTGTCATTATAACCAAGATGTCTAAAGATGTATGCAAAAGGAGAAAGAAAATCTTGTTCAACGGTACTTCTTCCTAAGAAAACAAACTAAAATTAATCATGCATAAAAAGGAAACATGGAGCAAATAAATTTAAAAAATAAACCTACAGTTAATAAACTATGCTAAGAAATAACTAAAAAATCATCCTCCTTGGGGAAGAGTGGTTTTTGGCCATTCTCTTCCCTTCGATTTGGAGCAACTACAAAGAACTTTTTAGAACTGCACTTATATTGGTTCAAAACTAATTTTAAAAATGGAGTAAAACCAATACAAAAATTGATTATGATATCAAATATATGCCCCGTTTTCAAAGTATATAGAAGAGTTATTTATAGGCATCTCTCCTAGTTTACTTAGTTCACACACTAAGAACTAACTACCTATTTTTGAGCGGATTTATTTAAAGCAATAAATCTTAAAAAACTTGACTACAATAGTCCACTTATTGTGGAGAATATTTCTACAACTCATCCCTTTAATCTAGGAACACAAAGTGGGAGAGTACTTATTCAACATTCCTAATATTATTCCACTATTTGCTCATCCTTGAAACATGGAGAGAAAATGGAGGAGTGCTAAGTCCATGACTTTGAATTCTTCTTGGAACGTCACATGCATGCATGAATTTGAATTTCACATGTATGCATGACTTTGGATCACATGTTTGGATTTGTATTCTTGGTTGATGATGTGGAAGCAAAGAGTGGGTTGAATAGTTTGGTGCTCCTTTACATTACTTTAGAACAAACCAAAAGACTTTCGGTAGTTGGGTCTTTCAAGAGTCTGCGTGGAAGTTTTCGATGCGAAATATATGAACTTGGACTAGATTTTCTTATGACATGTTTTCTACACACTATTGTATTCCAACTTAGAAGAAAAATCAGGAAATAACAACAATTATATTGCAAATAGATTTCTAAAGAAATGATAAGATAAATATTATATTCTACCTTAAATATGCTATATTTATTAAAACTACATCTAAATTCACTTGAAAGCTTAATTTTAAGAGAGAATAAGAGGTGTTATTTGGTGATATAATGAGACATATTTTGGTCTCATCAATAAGGTAGACAGGAAAAGCACACCTTGTGGGGAGCTAAAAAGATTATAATTGATAGTGTGTTGAATGGAAATCGTAGGATGTGTACTTATGGAATCTAAGAGGGGATGAGAAACCTTAGAGGTGACTTGTGCACGTAGTGAAAGTGATACTTGTGTTTGTAATTGAATATTACATTTTCTTTGACCGAGTATTTTGTTCTTGAGATTGATCCATGTTCTATTTATGTTGTTTTATGTTGGAATAAGGACGGGCATGTAAAAGAAGAAAAATGTAGCCAATGCTCATGATATATGAAATTGCACTTTAACTTAGAGAAATCAAAATAGAAATGTATGTGAAAAATAAGTAAATCAATGACAAGGTACACCTAAATGTCAATAGAGAAAAGATATAATGTTCATGTGTTTATTCTCTTAGAGATGGTTGGAAGAGTCTAGAGTTATCAATTCCTAAATTGATGTGAATACTTTGAGGATTTAGACATCCTACTTTGCTAGAGAAAGAGTGTTGGGAGAGGTTTCATATTTTCCCTCCACCCATTGACACTTATCCATAGATAAGTTCCATTGCGATGGTCAACAACCCAATAATAACTAGCCATGGATGATTCTTTATTCTAAACATATCGTTGTCCCCGTGTATATTCCCTAGGTGTCACTCCTTATTTGATATTGGTAGGAAAATGTGAATTGAGAAAGAAGAGTAATTAGTTCCTTTCCCAAAGTATGAAATATGCCACTAATTTTGTATTTTTATTATGAATACCTCTTGAAAACCAAAATAAAATGCTACCAAAACTTATTTCAAGTGTTAAATGTATGTTTTGTCCCCATGACAAAACTTTCCTAGTGGGACACTAACACCCATCATTCTTGTCGATCAGGGTGCTTTTGTCCCTTTGTTATTTATGGCTCATGTTTGATTCTGAACCATTTTCTAGGCTCATATCTCGATAAAATTTTATTCTATACCATTGTTTGTATTTGGTTTTGGGTTACTAAGAGGTGAAATAATCATGTGATGATTGCCCCCACTTACGATTTGGGTGTTATGAGATGGATCAAAGCAAACATGATCCAAAAAGGTAACCTAAAGTTGATGTGCACATTTGAAGAACTAGTACAGGGGGAATAAAGTATGTGTATGGAATATGCAAAACAATGGGAAGAAAACTAGCAACAAGTGTTAGAGACAAACAAGCATGACACAATGTACTAGAAACTAGTCAAATACACAAAATAACATCAAGAGAACAACATAGTACTTGGTGGAAAACATAGGACAACACTCGGGACGTCACCATAAAATCAAGGCCTTTAAAGCCATATAAGAAAACAAAAAATCAATCATAGGGTATAACCCACAAAAATGGCAAATAGGGCACAAACATAGAAGACAAGACACAAGAAAAAAACATGATTTGGGACTAAGATGCAAGAAAAGAGCTACACATGAAGCACCTATTATCACATTAAAATAATTAATAGTATGTCACAATGTATATAGATGAAAATATGAATGAAAGTAGTAGATATTGTAATGATAACACCTGAATGTAGAAAGGTAGGGAAAATAGATGCCCCATGAGCCTCAGTGGCACTAGTAGAGAACAATGTCAAGCATCATACATCATGTCATCACATGTAGATAGCATACATTCACATCAAAGTACCATGTGAACATGCATGTGTATATGTAAAAGGATAGAATATACTATGAGTCACACTAACATGATAAGCTAAGTACAACATAGAATAGTATAAAAAACTAAGATACATCCAACCAAGATCTAAGCTAATGTTTTGGTATTTTTACAAATATCCGACTATTTTTTTATGATTAGAATATGAAATACTAAGACTATGAAAGATAAGAAAGGTTTCCCCCAAAGTATGTGTGTAAAGTGAGGTTCATGTGTGTAAGTGTGCCCTCAATAGTCAACTTTGAACCTAGAACAAGAGTGTATCATCGGGTAACAAGGGGGATTTGAATGCCCCTCCAAGTGTGAATTCCAGAGTGATATATTCAATGAGGACAAAGGGAAAGGGCCCATTATATACTAATGTGAGAGAGGAACATATGTGAACATGATCCAAGGACCTAGTGTCATGTGAAATTACATGTGTCACAATGTGTGGAGTAGGATTATGTCATGCATTTGGAGAATGAGATCGTGAAGTGTGCTTAAATGTGCCACGTGTAGCATGCACCCCGTGTGTGAACCTAGTTTAGGGATATAGGACCAATAAAGTCCACGTGGCCGAGAAGCAAACGCCACATGTGACAGATATCTAGGTGAAGATGTGGAACTATCACTAAGAGTGATAGGAGACCTAGATACCAAAGTAGTGTATGTCAAATTCATGTGACCATCAAGATGTGTAGAGGTAGGTGCACTAGTGGTAGTAGTAACTGAGGATATGATAGTGATAGGTGCTAAATATAAAGGGTCATGTGGTGCGATTCCTTGAATAGTGATAATGTGAAGCTCATGCACAAATTAAGACATAAATGAACTATGGATGGGACGGATTTAGTAACCTTAATCCAAAGAAGTCCTAAGACCATGTCACAATTTGTAACCTTAGATCCAACAAAGAAAGTCATAGAGATAGTAAGAGGCCCAACAATGATTAAGAGAATCACATGCCCATAAGAAGTAGTAATCTAAGTGTCATCTAGGATAATGAAAATCTAATAGCTTGTAATAAAAAGATAATGAACATGCATTACGTTTGAAAGTAGGATGCACCATAACATTGTTAACAACATGAGTACCAACAGAAGCATCAATGTGAAGTCTATGTGATGAAAAAGAAGCATGAAAATTTGCATTAATGAAAGTAATAATAGATAGGGAAATATCAATAGTACCAACAAGAAACCCAAGAGGATGATCAAAAGATGGAGGTGGAATCACATGATAAACATGATTACAAAAAGATTCGAGAACCTGCTTCTTTCCTATTTGGGTAATGGATCAATGAAAATATTAAGCTTTATATTGTCATTAATATATTTAAAAATAATAGGCTCAGGATTTCAATTGCATTATTATCAATCAAGTCCTGGATCAAATGTCTAAGATTAAAACATCTATTAGTGGAATGACCATTACATCTATGATAATCACAATGTGTATTTTCATCAAAACTCTTACCACAAGGATGATTAGGATCTAGCTCAAGAGGGGATGGAAGAGAAATTAGATTACTTTCAATGAGTTGAGGCAATAAGACGTGAGGTGGACATGAAAATCTAATAAAAGTGTGCCATGTAGGTTGGATTTGGAGCTTTGTTGGTTGAGATACAACATTAACAGTAGGCTTAGGCTCATTAGAATTTCTCTTAAAGGTATATTTACTTTGGAATTTGTTACTAGATTGATTGGAAGTATTATCACCATACTTTATATTTACCATATAAAGTAACTTGGATTCACGTTCTTTAAGGTTATGCCATAAGTGATCACAAGAATGAAAAGAATCAAAGAGTACACATTCTTGTAAAGGAGGCAATATGCTTTTGATAAATAGATCCTATAATTCAGATTCAACCAAGACATAGTTCATTTTAACTACAAGATTACTCCTATAATGCAAAACATAGTCACTAATATGCTCATTAGATTCTTGCTTCATTTTATCCATTTGTGCATATGTTATTTTAGTTCTGATATTCATATAAAAATGTCCCAAGGATACATTTTTATAAAAGTGAAAGATCTATAGATTGCAAAGGTTAATCATAGAACCATCACAAAGCATATTCTTTTAAGATCATAAGAAATAATTTGGTCAGTAATATATCATCACAAGCATAGTCCAAACATGCAAGAGGAGATGATCTAAAATGCTCTTGTGGATCTCCATGGCCATCTAAAAGAGGGAACTTGGGTGAAGCAAAATTGGGTGGAAGTGGGTAAGAAGAAACTTCAGGGGTAAGAGGACTATGTAGGAGAAACAAAGAATCAAGAGACGAAGAAGAAGAAGAAGAGGATGTGTGTTGTAATTGACGACTTTGAGAATATAAATCATGGTACAAGGAATCTAAGGCATGGGTGATTGAAGAAGTGCTAGTTTGGATATAAAAAATACTGGGGGAGGAAAAGTGTGTGGTGGGTGTGGAAATAGGCATGTGGTGGATGTCCCCAAACTAGTGGGGGAGAGAAAAGTGGAATATAAAAAGTGGTAAAAATAGAGAGCTATAAGGTTCGAATCATACCGACATGAGCAATAGTGTCATGGGAATGATTGATCACTAATAAAGAATAAAAAACATGTGGATGTCAATGAGTGGGATTGTCACATA
Source organism: Taxus wallichiana var. yunnanensis (assembly GCA_018340775.1). Classification (NCBI taxonomy): domain Eukaryota; kingdom Viridiplantae; phylum Streptophyta; class Pinopsida; order Cupressales; family Taxaceae; genus Taxus; species Taxus wallichiana. The sequence continues at coordinate 256,257,972 of CM031241.1, read as the reverse complement.
ATGTGGAACAAAAATTGGTGAGAGCATCAAGTTGTTCCTAATCAACATTAGTGTCTTCATCATAAGAATGTTCACTATCAGAAGCTTTTATTTGCCTAAAGGGTATCTAATGGGAATCGAAGAGAGGATTATCATATGTAGATGTATCCATAATGTTAGAATGATTGCGAGTCTATGGGAGAAGTTTAGTATTTGTGGAAGACAAAAGTGACCACTATGGGTAATGGGCATGAAAGAGGAAGCACACAAAACCTATAGCCACTAGGGATTGGAAAAATAGATCCGATAAAGAGCATGTAAGAGTTGGGTTCACCAAAGGATTTAATTGAAATCAAATCTTAATTAGAGTAATATAATATAAGAAATATATAGTATGCATCCAAACAATGACAAGTAAGTGCAAGTAATAAGAGGATAAGAGTGAATTAGTTGATAACTCGTTGCTGTACCAAATATGGATTGGAGTGATAGTGGAAGAGGCTCAATATGAACTATACATGCTCCTTCTAGAGGAATGTGATATGCAGTATGTTGGATGGTAGTGCCTGTAAGGGGACAAAACTACCCCATGTGTTAGTGTATCTGTAATGGGAGCAAGTGTTTTGGTAGTGTGTGAGGATATGGTTCTTTCAGGGTTTGAAAATGCCACCTTTACTTTGCTATGTGTCACTTCCACTTCGTTGTAGGGTTTTTCATGTCACTCTTATACCTACAAAGTAAACCCTAACTACCTGCTCAAGGCTTGTTAGGTAAAACATATTACTTAGGTAATTTATGCATTATTATTTTGTATTTTACCTTAATTACTTTTACATTTAATTAATTAGTGGTTACTCACGTAAGTAGGTGGTTAAATATATTGTTATATTATTATATTTTTTATAACAATATTTGGTATTTTACGTATTCACGTATAAATTTGGTTATGCTTATGAAACATCTTATTTGTCTCCATTTTGTTGTCCAATGTATATAAGCATTGTAACTTGTTTTTACTAATCAATAAAACCTCTAGCAAGATGCCTCCTTGTTTCCCTTGCATTTGGGAGCTCTAGTTGGAGCTACAAAAATCAAGTAGAATTTGTCAAGTAAGGTTTCAGTAGAGTGTGTAAGAGGTTTTGGAGAAGATTTCTGCCCCTTGGAGAGCATGTGTTACCTCTAGTAGTTTCCCAAACCCACCCCTGTATCCCCACAATCTATTGTTTCCAAATCCGGGTAGTTTTCATATTTTGTATATGCATTGTGCAAGGAGGGGTCCCCAGGCACTTCCTCCTACACCAAAATGCTCTGCAGGAAAAACTGGTTCTATGAAAAGAAAAGAAATTCTCCCCACCAGGGGTTTTTCCACTAAATTTAGTGGACTATTTTGCTTCAGCTAAAGTTAGCATTGCTACTATATTTAGAGGTTTGTGCCTCCCTGAGTGAGTTGAGGCGAGTTTACATCGAGCAGTGACTGAGCCCAAGGACCGAGTTGGGGTGTTTGTTTAAAGGAGGCTAGCTATACCCAGTCGAGTTGACTGTCATACCTGCCAAGCTGAGTTGTAAGCAAGTCATTTCCGTGTGAATCATTGTAACTCCACATACATTTGATGAGATATATCTTATGGATCCATCGACATACCAACCAAGACGTGTTTTGGTGCATTCAATGCGTTCAATCCCCTGCACTGAGCCATCCAGCCAACAATAAAAAAACTAATAAGTGAGTCGATTAGAGATCATCCGAGCTCTCATCGTGTAGAACACAGATCAGGCAGAGTCCACATGCAAACTTCTAAGCGGTAAAAACCCAGTTGGTACCACTAAGCGTCAAAACCGAGCCATATAGAAACAAGCTGACCCAGCATCAATCAGGCCAAGCCCTATTCTACACGTTTCTTGTGGTTGAAACCCTGCACGGAGAAAAAAGAGATAGCAAACAAGCATAAATAAAAACCTTGCGTTCCATTCCCACCCTACACGAAAGCAAATAACAGCAGATGAATCAAAAGTAAAATAACATAGCAAGCCAAATAAGAGATCTGGGTATAGCGCTAACCCTAAACCACCGTCATCCAACATTGAGCCATGTGGACCCTCCTGTTAGCTATCGCGTTGTCTTTGTTAATGTTAGTCCAATATTGAATATTGTTTAAATATTTTTTTTTCATCACCTATCACATTATTTAAATGCATTAAGTTGGTTAGTGGAATATGCTATATTTTAAAATTTGATTGAAAATTTAGTTCTTGTTGCCAAAGTTAGAGGCACAAAATCCCCACTATCCACTTGGTCATCACCAACCCCCCTCCCCTCACACCCCAAAAACATTAGCCGGGAACCCTATTTTTGGTTAAACATTTATTTTCTCCCACATAGCTTAAAAAGTGATTTCGAGCATCTTTTTCTAAAGGAGGGGTACCCAAAATGGAAATTTAGTGCCTTATGTCAAAGTTAGAGGCAAAAAAACTCCACTATCCACTTGGCCATCACCAACCACCTCCCCCTCCACCCCCCCCTCCAAAAACAAATTAGTGAGGAAAACCCTATTTTTGGTCAAAATTTTATTTTCTCCCACATAGCTTAAAAAGTGATTCTCGAGCATCTTTTCCTAAAGGAGGGGCACCCAAAATGGTCATTTTCAACTTCTTCTTTTTGGCATTTTGCATTCTTAGCCATTTTGAGCTTTGGAGGCCACCAAGGCCCTACAAAACAAAATACATTTTTTTCCCGCCATTTAATTTTTCCGCATAAATGATTGTAATCTAATATTTTCACAGTATTATTACATTGTTTTGTGCTAACATGCCCCCTTGTTGGGAGAATTCTAACCACCCACTATGGAAAACAATGCTCCAAAATGTTTCTTTCTGACTCGTAGCTACTCCGTTGTGATAATTATTCCGCATGGAATACCGAAATTTGAATTCAACTCGAGTTTGAATAAATTTGGCTAGTTGTAAATGGTTCAATAACCATATAGGAAGATGATGTAGTTTAACAGTGAAAGTTTGATAGGGCCAATCAAAAGGCAAAGTTCATAATCTTATTTATAGTGTCCGAAGACGTGTGACCCCACATTCAAGATGTTAAAATAACGAAAGAAGTGTGATACAAGTTTAGCATAGTGTATGAGGCCTAAAACAAGAACACCATATTGAATTTGTAGAGTCGGTTGCATTAAATAAAATTCAAGCAAAATGAGAAAGTGGTGGATTTCTTGCGGATATTTGCAACATTTCGGGTTTCACTTCTATCCTCGGGAGAGGAAATACCATATGATGATCTTATGCTCATTATTTTGAGAGAACTTCCTCCCTTTTACTATTTTTGTGACAACACTTAACTTGTTAGATCAAACCATAATTGTTGAGAGGCTGGTGAATTTTCTACAATGAAGAAAAGTATCTTCATAAAAAGATGATGAAGAAGGGTAAAGCACACTCTTCTCAAAATTCCCAAAAATAATATTGATAAGGGGGCAAGAAAAAGAGGAAATGTCATATCTATAAAAGAGGACATGATTTGAAATATTGTTGGTATAATACATACAAGAAAGGGTTATCAAGTAATTTTGGACCTTATAATCAACAATCACAATAAAGGAAAGTCACACTACAAGCGGGGGTAGAAGAAGGATAAAGGAAATATAGTTGAGTAAGAAGACCATTTAGATGATGAGGAATTCTTGTACACTACCCATTCCAGTGAAGCAACCACATCATCTAGTGCAATCTGGTATGTTTATCCTAGATCCTCTCGACACAAGATCAAACATAGAGACTACTTCACCACTATATGGCAAACACCCTCTAAGAATCATGTTTCACTGGGGATAACTCTTCCTACAGATTCCAAGGTATTAGAAACATTACTCTTCCTCTTGGTTCACAAATTGTAGGTTATCATATGTCTTGTATGTCCCTAGTTTTACGAAGAACTTACTATCAATTAGTCAACTTCTAGATCATAATATGAAGATTGATTTTGATAGTCATTATGGTATGAAAGTGTTCTTGATTCGTGATTAATCCAGATGCTCAAAATTGTTGCAAAAGCCTCAAATGTGGGATGAATGTTCCAACTTGATTTTGTTCACATGGATGATCAAGTACTAGTGGCTAAGAATACTTCTTCTACACAGTTGTGGCATCAAGACTTGGTCACATCAATTTTGGATATCTTGATACACTTCACTGGTATAATATGGTGAGATGTTTTCCATCCCTCATGGCTAATAAAAATAAGTATCCTAACTACTTGATAGTAAAACAACATAGATCCTCCTTATAGAAGAGTATATATTGAGCTCTAGGTAACCTTGATTTAGTTCACACAAACCTTGTTGCTTTTTGGTTTGATACAACCTAATCATTTCAGATTTCAACATTTTATGCTTTGTGTTGATGATTATTCTAGAAAAATAGGAATTTTTTATCGTCGTAAAAAAGTGAAGCTTTTGAGAACTTTAATAAGTTTAAAGTGGTTATTAGAACGGGTCTGGTCACAAAATCAGATCTCTATGCTCATATCAAGGGGGGAATTCACCAGTAATGATTTCAAAGCCTATTTGAAAGCTCACAAGATTCATTGAAATATGCCTCCTTCACACACACAGAATTAGGATGGTTTTTGTAAGATAAGGAACCATACTATCATGGAGATGGTGTGATGTATGATCGATGGTTCGGGACATACAAAGACATTATGGGCCAAAACATTAAAGACCATGATATTTTTTTGCTTTGAATAGAGTGCCCACAGCTGCTCTTAATGGAGTAAGCACATGAGGCATGGTCGAATCAGAATCCATCCATTACACACCTAAGAGTATTCAAATGTAAATCGCACACACTTACCCAAGCGAGAAAATAAATAAGTTGGATATGAAATTTGAGGAACTTGTCTTCATTGGCTATAATGAAAAAGATCTTGGGTACATATTGATGGATCCAAAGATTATGAAAGTCTACACCTAAGATATGTTGATTTCTTTGAGAAAAAGAAGTTGATGTTCCTTTCATAGAATCACCTAATGTAGATAGCACACCTTTTGTGAAATAAAATGTTGATGTTCCCACTAATGATGACAGTGATGATGAGGATGATGGTGATGATGATATAGGATGAAAACCCACGGGAATAGTACATCATATGCCCAAGTGGTTTACAAACATGATTCAAGATGCAAAGTTAGATGCTCCTTCAGACACATCCACCACTAAACCATGGAATTGTAGTAAATCTCGTGAAGAAGTAAATTTTACTTTGATGAGTATAATTATAGAATCTATTGAGCCCTCTACTTTCCAGGAATCCCTACAGTTAAAATCTCAAAAGATGTTGATGTAGCCTAGAATATACCCAAAAATCCCAAGGCATGCTAGCACATCACTCAACCAAAATTGAGATCTCATTCGAAGCACGTAAGGGTACCAAGTCCCTCTTTAGAGTTACTTGTCTAGAATGTTAGCATGATTGTGCATGTATATATTCACGTCCATAACAGATAATCAATTAAACCACAATGTATGAACCAGATCTAGATCTAAACCATATGAAAGATTGACTAAAAATTATTATAATAAGATTTACCATGCAAGAACCAAATTTAGTCACATCTAACACCAATATCCAGCCAATATGATCCATTATATTAAATATTGCAAAACATAGAAGTTTCATACATTCAAGATCTAGTTTCCATGGTTATGCGCACTAGCAAATCCACAGCATAACTCTACAATAATCGGTACTCTCAAACCGTGCAAATCAATACATATATATAGGGGTGGGGACTTGCCCTTCATGCCTATGCACCTTCCAAAAATAGGCTACACGATAATAACAATCATGCGCCTTTACAAAAGCATGCAAGTACTCTAATAATAGATTTCCTATAGTTAACTCTAAGTAGAAATCCTATTATTAGACCAAAACTATGTATGGCACTCAAACTAATGCTTATTCCCAAAATAACCTTGCATGATCTGCACATCTCCATGTCATTTTGTCCTCAACACGCTATCTCCAAAAGTATCCTTATCTCTCAAAAAGTGGCTAATCCAGAATTCAAACTGTTCTGGCATGCTCATGTTCCTCCCTGAATCTACGCCTTCCCACGCATCTGGTTCCTATGCGCCACTACTTTTGTGCATTTTATACCCGATCTATATTTCACGCACTCAACATTACCCCACACTAATTGCATTTCTGTCCCCAACAATGGGAAACTAATCTATCCCTCCAAGAGTCAATAGATGATGAATAATGAATGAAGAATGAAGAATAAAGAATAAAAGAATGAAGTATTACTCGACGATATGTTCCTCTACTACCAAGTAAGATTAGTTTTGGGTACTCATTCTTAACTTCTACCTCTAATTCCTGCCAATCACTTAACACCTCACCTATTTTTTTTGGGATGTCTATCACTATAGCGTCCAATTCATCTTGAGTCATATTTTCCTTTTCATTCTCCAGAACTTAGACAACATTTTCCATGCCTAACATCATTCCCTCCATGAAATCCATTTTCTGTGTTATAAGCTTCCCAATTTCATCTATTATATCTTCCTGTGGATCTTGAGCTGCTCGAGGGCTTCGCGCTTTTATTTCACCAAAGCAAGTCTTTATGCACCCTTGAATGCCTCATCTTTCATTTCTTTTAGGACTTCATTATCCTATGTAAGAGTCCTTCTCCTAATTATGGCATCTGGCGCCATACACATGTTCAATGCTTGATCTACCCTTTTCAGCTCATCCTTCAAGGCTTTTAATAAAGACTCGTAGCTTGAAATCTTTTTTTAAATGGTGGCCTTGGCTCTTGTTGCTTCCTCTGCAGGGTATTTTGCGCGAGCATACGCACGGGCCTTTCATCAAGGACTAGTTTCACAAGTGTGCACAGATAATGCATGATAGAAGGAAATTTTTATGGAACTTGGGATTCCATATGTGGCCTCACCTTGAGAATATCGTCACCAATCTCCTTGGCCATTTTGATCAAAGGTTATATTCTCACCTCGGCCCTTTCCTTCTCTTTTGTAAGGTGTTTGATCTTTGCATCACTATATTTATTATCATCCATCTGCGCCCTAATGGTTGTCGCTTTATCTATGTTCTTGCGCATAACCTCTCTGCAAATACCTTTACTAAATCATTGCTTACTTGTTCGCTCGACATAACATTTGGCTTGACATTGACGTGTCGACATGTGGTGCCTTCTTCATTCTATGTGAGATGCATGATTCTTCGCATACATCAAAATTTGGCTCATCCATGTGAGTTTACATGGACCAAGATAATTATTTCCCGGTACACACGGTTTCCATATATGCATCCATCAACTCCCAACCGTATAAGTCCTTAGCTTCCACAGTACTCTAGAATCGCACACGTATGATCTTGCTGGTGTCATCAACATACCCAACCGCAAGAGTCACATAGTCCTCACTCTCCTTCTCCTTTCTTGTTCTCTTGCCCTTAGGAACTTGGTGCTTAAATCCAAAATCAGGCCTTCGCCTTCTTCTGCTTATTTTTATGTGCCCTTCACTCCTCCTCATCATTCTTCATCTTCTCATTATGGGGCTCCTCTATATATTCGGTTGTCTTTGACCGGGTTCCCGTGCATGCTTTCTCTAGACTCCTCCTCTTTGACATCCTTAAGCTTCAAATTTTGCCTTTTCTTTTTCTTAGGCACTTCCTTCTACGATGAAAGTCTAGGTGACCTTATCGGAGGTTGTGATGCATCTACACCCTAATTCCTTGTTCTCCTAAACACCCTCTTGAATTGGTGCTCTTTAGTGACTTGCTCTGTATCAATTTCTAGTACGCCTATCTCCAATAGTTTCTCTTCTTCTTTCGTAATGGAGTAGTAGTCGCGTGTTCACTTTCCTTTTCATCAACTAGTTGGCTGCGACCCCTGTGTTCTAAACCACCATTGTCCTCATGTAATTCTTCTTCTTCCTCCTCTTCTCGAATGGGAAAAGTAGGATGTTCTTCTTCCGTTCCAACTGTGTGCTTTCCTTTTAGGTGGGCATGGTAGTTTGAATTCATTTTCCACATACTTGTCATTCTCTAGCCTGGGCTTAAGCTGAAGGTATATCAAGGTTGCCCCACTGTCACCTATCACCAAGTTTACAGGCTTCATAGTTATATCATCAGAAATTAATCTTTCAATATATGCAGACTTACCTAGATAAGCATAAGTCTTTCACAAAGTGTGGTAGTCACAGTCTACCTTATATGCATTATATATTAGCTAGTGTGCATCTGCAAATCTATGAACCGATGCTTGAAAGAACCATGATGTGAAGGCATAGTGAATTTTCACCAAGGACTCCATGCACCATCCTTCATCACAAAATGCGCGATGCAAAAATGTTGATATACAACAAATTGTACCAAGTTTCCTACCACTATGGGAAAATCCTTAGGTATTCTCCACTCTTCTTTGAATGTCGCGTGGAGTCACTTGTACCACATCTATGACCTTTGTTTGAATGGGCCACTCATGGTTCCTTCACATAGATACTTTTCAAATCTCTCTGTGAGAGATTTATTCTCCACAGGGTACTCCTAGACTTTATTCTTTGGCCCATCAGGCACTCCAATCTCCGCAAAATACCAGAGAGGCAGGTAAAATAGCACCAAATATTATCTTCTCACCTTTGCGCACCTCCTTAATGATTGTTTCAACAATGTATCCTGCCAAGTTGTAGGTCTCCCCTTTTGACATTTTCTTCACAATATGTAGCCACATAGTGTTCACTTGTGACCATCTCTCCTAGTCATTCAATTTTTTCAACAAGTGTGTGGCTTCCTGTATGTTAGACACTTCCTCACTTGTAAGTTCCATGTCACGTGGACCTTTTGCATAACCCAGCTCCTTGTTGGTGGCTATAATTATTGCCTTATCAGTTAGGTCGCTTACTCACCTTTGTATCCATACTTCTCATCCCCGTGAAAGTTCCAATCAAGGGCATTGTGATCCTCATTCGTCACCCAAAAAATAGAAAAAGTCCTCATGGACTCTGCTCATGAGCCACTGGTAAAGATTTTCAGGTTTTCCAAAGTATGGAAGCTCATATAACTATAAAACCCTACCTTTCTTAAGAGCTTCTCCCCAACATCATCGTAAATGGGCATGTCATATGTTCATTTATTTTTCTTTCTATTCAAAGAATGCATCCAACTCTTCCTTGTTGTCATTTGTTATATGATTGTAATCACTTATTTTGCTTTAGTGGACATGATAATCCCAATCGCCACCCATGATTACTTCCTCTGGGTATTGCATTTCAGAAAACCTACTTTTGGGGAATCCTCGATCTCAATCTCAACATATTTTTGTTTCTTTCCCTTGCAGACCTACTTCTAGTGCTCATTTGGGGCCATAATAACTAAAAGGTGTGTTTTTACCTCTATAGAGTTGTGCGACTCAAAATTTTGTGCCCTATCTCGAAACGTGTGCCCTAGCTCCAATTCAAACCCTAGTGCTTGATTTCTCCTCCCCACACACCTCTTCTTCACTCAAACCCTTCTCTAATGGGAGCGCAAGTCAATCCCATGCACAAATCTGATCACAATACCTGGTTTATTAGCTCTACACTTTAACAACGTCTCACTAGATCATTCGCAAATATCTCACTTGAAAATTCATAGTCATGAAAGGTAAAAATGAACCCGCATTACATCCTTATATAGATTTTGAAAAAGTTGTAGCATTTATTGCTCCTCCACCTACCACCGATCCCCACATTAACTCATCATTTTCCAACTTTTCTGTGTTGTACATCTTCACGCCACAATCATAACCTTATGGCGTGCCTCCTACTTCTTGACCATAGACCTCCTTTCGCATACTCACTTGCGCCAAAGTACTTCGCTAATGCGCCTTCTTCTAAGTAGTTTCCCCTACTCACAGTCTACCTCACGTTACACTCGTACGTCCATTTTTTCATTTGTGGTCTTCATTAGGAGAAATTTTTTCTATTTGCACCCTTCCAAAAAGCACTTGTACAAAATTTTCCTTATGCATACCCATCTTTAGATGTTGATAAACCATATTCAACTCGCAATGATTCTTGTATATAAACTACCCCACACTAAGGGTATGCATGGTCCTTTGCACATAAAAACACTAAAATTGTAATCAACTTCTAGTGCGCAGCGCACTTATTACACAAAACATTGAAGTAAATTGACAAAACATAAAGAACGATGAAGGAAACACATATAAAGGAAGTGCATTGAAGGAACCCTAATCTAAGTGGCAATACTACCTTATTACAAACACCAAGAAGACTTTTTTACAGTAGGGATTCAGCCTACTCCCGTTGAAATAATCAAGCAATCGTGTTCCATCCAGTGCCTCTAACTTGAAATTTCCTGAATCAAGTATATGAGTGATGACATACAGTCCCAACCAATGCACTTTTAGCTTTCCAAGATGGCACAAAAACTTTGAATCATACAGAAGTACCATTTTCCCAACCTCAAGTTGCTTATATGTGATGTGCCTATCATGTCATGCCTTTTTCCTGTATTTTTCTTGCTTTTGAATCCATCTTCTTACTATGGCGCATGTCTCGTCTAGTTGTATCAACTTGTCAATGCATTATTCCAGTGTTTGCTCATCAGCTAGACCTCCTGCATGCACAATACGTAATGAAGGTAACATGCATTCCATGGGTAGAATTTCCTTTGCGTCAAACACAAACTAAAGGGTGTTGCTTTATTTAACCTTTTATAGGTTTTCTTGTATGCCTAAAGTACCGTAGAAACCTTGTCATCCCAATCTCACCTTCCAACATCACAAATTTTTGTCAAGGTATGGCTCAATATTTTGTTGAATGTCCTCAGCAGTACCATTTTCCTTAGGGTGATAAGGGGTTGTCTGATGGTGTGCAACCATGAATTCATCCAATAGTATCCTGGTAGTCTCATTAAGAAAGTGAGTACCCCTATCACTTGTTAAACTTAAAGGGTAGTCATACTGCTAATAATATTTTCCCACTAAAACTTATTGATGTAGGTAGCTGTTGTGCAATCCTTTGTAGGCGCCACTTCTTCCCATCATGTAAGATAATATTTACAAGTTATAATGTAGCGCGATCTTGTCCTACACATGGCTGGGGAAATAGGGCCTACAAAGTCAATTTCCCACTTCTCAAAATTTTTGCACTAGTAATAGGCCTCAAAGGAATTTCATCACATTGTCCAGGATTTCCAAGGATCTGACAATGGTCACACTCCTTACAATATGCTTTGCAATCCTTGTATAATGTCTCCCACCATAGGCCAACTAGTAGAATCTTGTGCGTGATGGCATCCCTTGCATAATGTCCACCTCAATCCTACCATGAGCCTCTATCATAATGGCACCATGCTCATGCTCAAGCACACACCGGCACATAAAACTTCATCACCGCCTAAATTGTGTATGTCCCCACTTATCAACATGTAATACGCAACGTGAATATCAAGTTTTTTCTTTTTAAAAGCCTTCATTCCTTCGAGTGCCATACTTGTGCATTAAAAGACAATGATATCTTCCAAGTCTTAGGGTGCATGGTTCAACTGAACAACTCTACATCGGGCATTATGTTCTCAATGCTTTACATCCTCCCCGAATTGAATCCTTGATAAATGGTCTGGACCAAAATTTCTCTTACTGTGCTTAACCACTACTCGTAAATTGAATTCTTGAAACAACAATGACCTAACAACATATGTGCCCTCGCAAAATGGACTTGTTCACTAAGTACTTCAATGCCATGTCATTTATATAAAAGATGAAATGCATAACCAAAAACTATTGTCAAACATTATGCAACGCGTAGATCATGACAAGGCTTTGTGCTCCATTGTTGTATAATTTTGTTCTACTATATGTCAACTTCTGCTAGCAAAAGCAAATAGGATGATCAACAATCCCTTCTCTAGGATGAGTTAATACCGCACTTTTGGCTAGGCCGGAGGCATCTACACTTAACGTGAAAGGGTTTATCTGACAATGAAGGAAAGCACAAAATAGGTGTTGTAGTAAGCCTTTCCTTCAGAGTCTCAAACGTGCGCTGTTGTGCCTCACTTGATTAGAACTTCCCTTTTCCCTTGAGTAATTATTCTAAGGGTGTGGAAATCTTGGCGTATCCTTTGATAAAATTTCTGTGATAACTTGTGTGCCCCAAGAATCCACACACCTCGTTTTGGCTAGTAGGTTCTTCTAAGCCCAAAATCACAGCTACCTTAGCAGGATCCACTAGCAAACCTTCTTTACAGATGATATGTCCCAACAAAATTCCAAAAGGGGTGGAAAATATGCACTTCTTAATGTTCAAAGATATGCTCAACTACCTACATCTCTCAAACATCACCTCAAATTATCACAGTGATCTTTCACAAGCCCATAGATTGTCCAATCATCCAAATACAACAGTAAGAATTTGTGAATAAAATCTCGGAATGCTTGCACCACTATGTGTGAAAATACTACAGGCATATTTCTTAATCCAAATAACAATCATGTGTATGTCATCTTCCCCATTCTTGATCCTCTTATGATATCTTCTACTTCCTTACTTGATGATATCTAGAGAACCTTCAAGTGAAAGAGTATATTTCACACCCTGATAACGCCTCCAAGATCTCTTCAATAAATGGTGTGGGAAAGGGGTCTATGACACATGCAGCATTCAATTCCCTATAATCCACAAAAATATTGATTTTGTTATCTTTCTTGATGTTTTTTTTATTATTGGCTAGTTTTTATTATCTTTCTTGATGTTGATCACCATAGGACTTACCCATTCTGACTCCTCCATAGGTAAAATAATTCTAGAAATTAACCTTTTTTCAATTTCTTCCTTTACCTTGATGCGTAAGTTCATATTCATCCCGTAAGCCTCTTCCAGATCGGCGTGCACCTTCTTTTAATTTTATCTTCATTTCTCCTAATGATTCATGCACACCTTTCAACTCATGATATTTACTTGCTTGGGTAACTTTTACGGGGCACGTTTACGTGGCCACCAACTATCCCCTTGGGATATTATCCAATTTGTGATTTAATCACTTACTCTAAATTTAATTCACCCCATCATATCTTACCCATGAGTGATTAAATATTAAATATTTAATTACGCTTCCTACGCATCTTAATCACTTATCTACCCTAAATTTATTCTATCTATGTATCACATCTGCTTTTTCCTCTTCCTAAGTGGGATATTTCCGTATTCGTGGGTAAGTCTTATCTTTCTTGAAATCACTCATTTTGGCCATATCGGAGTCTATTCCGCGATCGGCGCCGACCCATATGGTCGGCGCCGATTTTCTAGAGCGGCACCGATTATAAAAGCAAGTCCAGTAACTCAGTTTAAGGACCAAGAGAGAGCGAAAAGCGAATGATGAAAAAAGGAAGCACTTACGCATGAGCAGAGAGCGAGAGACACAGCCGAAGTGTGAAAGAGAGATCTTTTTAGCATCAAGGGTGCTGGGTAAGGGCAGATCCTCGTCCGACCAATCCTCGAGAGGAGCACCGCTATTTCCGCCATATCACGCCAACATCGCACAACCATCTATCATCCGGTGACTCTGCTCCAAAGATCTCGCCAACTTCGCACATCCAAAGCAGACCACATTCACCTTCTAATTCCCAAATCTTATCTGCACATCCACACGATTGATCGATCCGCTTTTACGACGCTTCGATCTCACTCCGAATGACGCCGATTGCGTCTAATCGACGCCGACCACATCACACTGGGCCGACGCCGATTCTACCTCAATGACGCCGATTTCCACAGACAGTAAAAGGACACAGGTAACACAAATCTGTAATTATTTCATAGTTCCCTATTTTCTCACTTTCCTTCGTCTGCTTGCTTTTAGATTCTGTCTTATTAATGCAATCGAAAATCTAGCTTTTACTTACATCTTTTATCACGATGCTTTTCTTAATTGAAAATGTGGATCGACATCCGCCGAGGAAGCTTATCGCTTCCGGACTCCGCTTCTCGGCAATTAACCTAAATATCTTTTAACGCCATCTTTTTCTCGCCAAGCATCGTTGTCTTCGCAGGTTACTCGGATCTATCGTGCGGGTTAGCTCGTGGTGCGCCATCTTATCTATATCGGCTTCCTCATTCGCCTACATCTTCGATCTTATTCATCGTATCGATTTTATTAGAGTTTTTCAGGTTTTTGTGTTTAGTTTGGTGCATTAACTTGGATAGGTAAATAAGCGCGAAATCCTTGATCTACATTCTCAAGCACGACGACTGGTGGGACTCAACCAAAGTCCCTTATCGGTAAGTTCATTTCTTTTTAGTTTTGAGCTTTGTTCTTTTTTTTCTTCATCGATTTCTATCACCCGCTTATTGAGCATCTCTTTTCATCATTCCAATCTTGCTTTTATGCGAATCGTTATTCAAATTTTTCTATTTTCTTAGAATAGAAATTTTTCGTTCACCATTATCCGATATATCTTTCTCGGATTTTTGTTCGGTGTTTCGCTTAACTCTTCTTGCGGAGCACTTTTCTTGTTCCGTGGTATTGTTCGAGGGAAGAGCTCTAACAACGCGCTTTTTGAAGTCCACACACCTTGAGAGCTAAATCTACAGTATTCCTCTTTACTTGCAGGTGTTTTCCTTTTTTAGGATTTCTTTGTTGGTCGTATATCACATCCAAACACTTGCAATTTTGGTGCTTAAAAAGAACTTAATGGCATTTGGGAAAGAATCGCTTGACTTGTCTTCATCGAAATCAAACACTTCTGCTTTTAAGTGCTTAAAAAGAACCTTTTCTTTGTCATTGTTGCATGTTTTTCATCTAGTTTTAATTAGGGCTGGAAAATTGATCAAATCAGTAGTGATGCTACTATTTGATTTTTTATTTTTCACCCTTGCACACAAAGCCAAAATCACTAGGTATAAAGCATTTAAACAAAATTCCTTCTGGCCTCGCCTACTTGGAAGCTGATATCCAAGAGGAAGAGCCTCACTGTACTCGGCCGCGCTTATAAATTCACTAAGATTTTGGTATATATCGTGTGCAAAGCACCAAGCTCCCTTATCGCAGCTGGTGCAGGTGAAGTGCGGGGTAGGCCTCTATATCAAGCCATGTAATGTCTTTTATCAAGTGCTTTCGGACTTACCAAACATTACCCAAATCCATCCTTAGTTTGGCCATCTCGAGTAGTTCCCTGCCTCTGCAAAAGCCTTTAACATTTTCTTTTCTTAAAAGCATCAAAATTTAAAGGAGATAATCACTTCATACGCTTGAATTATGTCTAAAGTGCATTAGTTAGGTCTAATCTTCTTTCTCAAGCGTGTTTATGATGGTTATCACTCGGTCACAATCTAGAAGAATGGCTCAACCGGTTCCTTCTTCCTCCGAGATCACCACTAGTGTGGAGGTTTCGCACCCCCAATCTTCCTCAGGGACCATTTGTTAGTTGGTTCCCCATCCCGGTCATATAATCCTTTCTATCAGGCAAAGCGATCCCATCACGTCCAGAAACTTCCCCTAGTCCTTTGGAAATATCATCCGGCTGAGTATGTTCCCTGAGGATCCTCAATTCGAGGCATTCTCGATCCAATCCGATAGCCCTCTGCGACTACCCAGTACACAAGTCTATTCAAATATCCGATCAAGGACCACCAATCCAACAAGTGTACGATTATCCTCGTGGATCACCCCGAGCCTTTGTAGAGCAATTTGCATCATCTCTCTTGCCTCGAGTCACGGAGAAGGGGCGAGGCCCCTATGCCTCCTTTTCTCTTCCACCTACCATATCGACTAGTTCTCAAATAGTCTTACTTCTATTCTAACACCACAGGCCATTACCTCGAATATTCCACACCTACTTCGAGAGGCCTTCGCGCCTCGGCTATAATGAATGCGTCTCGCACACCCAGCATATTGTCATTAATTCATCTATGCCTCCATCGTGTCCCAAGGTCAAGATTTCTTCATGAGCCAACCCCCTCCGAAGGGCCGCGGTTGGCTCCTACTTCTCGAATCCTCTAGGGGGTCTTTCTTCCAATGTTCCAAGAATCGTGACCTTCGCCCATCCTGCTTCATAACATCGGCACCCTTAATACCTAATCCGCAAAGTATAAGGCCCCTTTTCGAGGTCTTGTTCCCAATGTATGTCCAATCAAGTCGGCACTCATGTTCCTCGAATCTGTCCCATCCAATCAACAAACATAAGAGTCCACCAATCACGGGCTCCATCAAAGTCATCCAACCTTCATTTTCTCCAATCACTTATTATCCCACGCCACTGCTATGCACTTATACGTAAGCTACTTCTGACAAAGAAATACCCCACCGGTCGGCCTTTTAACACTCGGTTATTCCTCTTATCATCATATCCATCAATAGATGAATCCCTACGCTGACACCTCTCAACAACATCCACCATTTGCTTCTGTATGTGTGGACATACCAATGTGCCTCCTCCTCAATCCTGCGTGGTTCAAATTCTCTTCAAGAAAATCGCAGAGACTTGGAAGCCTCCACAAAGGGGTTCGTCCTTCATGGCTCCTTTCAAGAAGTGTGTGAATGAACCCATTCACCCCTCGGTGGCTTTCTCAAGCCTTATCCTCCCCAATGGGAACTTCCTAAATTTTCAAATTTCATAGATCGGAAGACCCTCAACAACATTTGCGAGCATTTTAAACATGCTTGCCACTCTCATAGTTCAGGATCGAGCTTATGCTCCATGCCTTTCCTATGTCTCTGCAGGTCCTGCTTTAGACCGGTACAATAACATTCCTCAACATTCCTTGTTTTCTTTCTCTCAATTAGCCCGAGATGTTTGTTGAAAACTTTCAGTAAATATCACGCATAAGATCTCGATCATGAGATCTTTATAACATTCACCAATTCGATGATGAGTCTATTACGAAGACTTTTGTCGCTCGTTGGAGAGGGATAATCAACCAATTGTCTTTCTCCCTTCTCAATCCTGCAATAAATCGAAAGTTGTTTACTCGCTTTCTTGTGCTAATCACATTTCTTCCACTTTAAGGATCCAAACTTTTCATACCTTTGAAGAAGCCTTCTACGTGCGCATGAACTTGAATCTCTGCGCCATCGAGCGAGGAAGAGCTAAAACTTCGCTCTAAATCTAAACCAGATTTTTCTCGGTTTACCAAACCAAATTCTTCCCCTTCTAAAGACAAAAATCAAGGATCCAATTTAATGACTATCAGTATTAAAAGCATCACGAAATGATAACACTCCTAATCAAACACCACGAAGAGACTCCTCATCTTCTCGAAAAGGGACTTCATCATCTCGATCCTTCGCTCAGCGTTGGGGGAATCATATGCCTCTATCTTAGAAAAATTTTGGAAGTTCGATGATCGAACTTCCCCCATTAGGGACATTGATGAAAGCCGAGAGCGCCATTCGGTATAGGGAAAATGATTTTACGTCGTCCTTATCATAGAACCCGAAGGTCATGACATTGACGATGTCGATTTTCAAAATCTTGTCGAGAATTCATTGATAAAGGCGAGCTCATTACCACGGATAACCCAAATGCTCCCCAAATCGTGCACTGGCGCGTTTTAAACAACCTTTTCCCGATCATGCCTCAACCATAATGCTTCGTAGTCTCAAAACCAAACACCCACACTACTCGACTTCATTCTCTTCGAAGAATCTTTCTTACTCAAACCAAGCCATCTGCCGAACACATCAATCGAATCGGAACCTCCTTCCACTTCAATCAATCACCTGGAACTCCACCATCTTGAGATAGCCCGTCTTTGAATATTCCTACCATTCACTTAAGCATGGAGTCATCTCTCTCGCCTTTGTCTAACCTTCCATCCATGCAGAGGAAAGTGTCATCTCTATCTCTGCCTTCATGCTGTAAACCGACATTCTTTCAATACTCGAGGGCAATTACATCCCTTCGAGTTTCCACTAGAACACATCTACCTTCATTTGCTCCCATTCCCACATTATAATTATGCCCTTAGTGAGACGTAATTTATAATTGTGTTACCCTTGACTAGGCGTCTTTCGATTTTGACCTGCTTCCTATCTCTTTTCCTACGGTAGTTTCACCTATGATTACTCGCATCGTAAGTAGTCCCTTCGCAAGCGATATCGCTTCTTCATCACCCTTCTTCCGTCGCTTCAATGTTACTTTGCCTCATTAAAGAAAATCAAAAGAAGTAGTACTTTAACACTCTATACTGGTTCTTAACCTAAACCGAGGAACTGACCAAAATCTAACATTACACCATCGATATCTCCCCATTTTCTCCCCTAAAGGTTCAATCACCTTATGCGTTGAAGTTGTCACCATCCCTGAAAAAGGAAAAACATATTTCGGACCATCGAGACTCTTGGTGCTCTTCCACAAAATCTCTCTTACGCCTCATAAACGATTGGATTTGCCCGAGAAGGCGTCTTCTTCTACACTTATCAAAGCCATCTATCTTCTTTTCTGACTTACATTCTTCACTAATACCCCGAAAAGTAGGGCCTTACCTACTAAAAAGGCGTCACCTCTTATCAAGATCATCATTTTCACTACCAAAACCAAGGCACTCTATGTTCCTCCAATTACACCTACTTTGGGAGCTTCTTCCTCATCTAAATCGACATTATCTAAATCATTCAGTAAATTCGACCAAGCAACCCCTTTGTCTCCAAAGACCCATGAAATTTGTCACATCTCCATCATCTTAAAAATCTATTTTAGGGGCTCCTCCTCCACAGAAAGTCAATCATGTCTCTACTTACTCCCATCTCAAAGTGCTACCAAATCGCTCCTCGGAAATGTCCAAACAAATAAGAGGATCCTAAAAGACTACAGTTAAACCTAACATGCAAGTTCTTTTACCTCGTGCAATCGGTTAATGTAAAAGAACCACCTTAAATCATCTCTGTCCTCATCTTCATCTTGGGATTCTTACAAAATCCTTCATCAACTTATCCAATCTTCAATCCATAACCCTTCCTCAGATTAAACCTTATAACCCTAAAGGAGTGAAACCTACCCGGTTTAACTCGATTGATTGTGCTTACCACCAGTACCTAGGGTCATAATCTTTTGAGGGATGTAAAGCTCTTAATTGTTGTCAGAACAACCTTTTGAAGAAAGCGATCTTTTTCTTGGAGGAGGAAGAAAAAATTACTCTCCTGTCGCCTTAGCCCCATCCCGAGCCTCGGCAACCATCCACTCGGACCTCCTGTGGTTCCACTCCACTTGATCTTCCACCTTCTCAAATTGACACTGATCCATATCGCCCACTCGTAGACCCAACACTTTATGATAACCCATCTTCATCTTCAAAGACATCTCGACCACGGGTTGTCATTTACTGCGGCCCCGAAGGCGTTTCTCCTTCCTCTCTCATCGTGCCCCACACGACCCGGGAGTCTCTGTTCGTCACTTGCACCTCAAGGCTCAAGTTCCCGTATGCAAGTGAGGAGAGTATTATGAAACAACTCACCCAGGACTCGGTCA
Organism: Taxus wallichiana var. yunnanensis; assembly: GCA_018340775.1. NCBI lineage: Eukaryota > Viridiplantae > Streptophyta > Pinopsida > Cupressales > Taxaceae > Taxus > Taxus wallichiana. Next base: position 256,238,494 of record CM031241.1, on the reverse strand, counting down.
AAATGTCTCTTTTTGACCTCATCCGATCCTCTCCAACATCGCTTATCGCTCCTAATCGATAATTTGCGCGTAATCGCATTGAATTCCATAGGATGGTCCAGGTAGATGAGCTGACCTATCGAGTTGGTTGTTGGGTTGAATGGACCATCGACGCCATTTCTTTTGAAGATTGGGAAATTCCTCCTCTTTCTTAGGGAGGATTTGGAGCTCCTCTTTATCACCGATCCAAATCAATAACACTACCTTAAAACGATGTTATGATCGATAGTGGAGCTGTAAGCTCCAGCGTCATCTCCTCGCCACACGTTTGAGCAACTTAAGTTACTTGAAAGAATGTAGTGTCGCACCTCATGCTATTCGCCCTTCGATCATTTAACGATCAGCTAGCGGTTACTTTAGGAAGTGTGGTCTTTTATTCGAGTGAGTAGGAGGTCGCTTCATGAACTCTTTCTACATTGTCGAAGGAAAATTCCAACTATAATATGATCCTCACGCCTCTTGGTTAGTTCAAGCAATGCATTGTGTCCCATCCACCACTCCATCGATGCTTAAAAAATATCAATATGAGGGCAAAATATATACTCATCCAGGAGATCCTTTTCCTTCCACACAATGCGGCGTGACCCGCGAAGTGCCGCCTCTCACAAGGAAAATACTTCTTCTCTGTGGGGGGCCTCATCTTCTTATACCATGCTGACCCAAACTACTAGGATTTACAAAATCTAGAAGAGACATTGCATGCGTTTCTCACTAGGAGAGCTTCCTCTCTTTTTCTTTGATGCCCATCTCAAACCTAATGAGTATGGTAGACCAGACAAACAACTTTGAATATCAGCCTCGAGGTCACCGATGGCATATCGGCCACCATGTGTTAGTCCTGCCCAATCAGCCAGACTCAATTTCATCTATCATTTTCGGTGGTCTTGATCGCCTACATATCAGCTTTGATTCTCCTCCTAGGACCAAACCTTACTTAGCAGGGTTTGATTATCTCTACAGAATCCCCACGTTTGTAAAAACTTATCTATATCGATGCACGTGGAAAGTTGCTTTGCTTTTTGGGAAAATACGAAACAAGGTATACATGACCTCACATCCATTCCCCACTCTCATGCCACATCGAAAATTTGGTTTAGGATTTAAACCCTTTCTGGTACAGTTCACCATTCACTTATTCTTGGATGAGCCTCTTCCTATGCGAGAACCATCTTCTCCGTTCTAAGTCGGAAACATCACTGATGTAGACGACGACATTTCCATCCCGTCTGACTTTTTTTTGATCAATACCATTTCCTTAGGGCCGTTAGCCTATGAGACTAATAATCGATTAAAGCCTACCATACCATTAATCTTCCACGAAATAGTTGGAGGCCATTCTCCTACTATCAACACTATCCCACTTTGTGTGGATGCCCGGGTCTCCCGTCCCTGTCTTTATCAGGGTGGAGGATTCATATCTTCCCAAGACTATTCCTTGACTGCTCACGTCTCAGCGAGGGCGCCAATGTTGACACTTAATAGGGACTTACAAGACCCTGCATCATTAAGGTCCAGGCCAATCCCCAACAATCCCCTACGGAATTAGGAGATTTTACCACTTTTCTTTCCAAACATCACTTCCAAGCCTTTCAACTTGATCATATGAGGATATGCTTGGGGACTCGATCCCGATATTAGCATTCCAAAGCAATATCACGTTACTCTTCCCAACATCGTACGAGCGATTAAGCGAAAGTTACGTAAAAATGCACCTAGAGTAGCCCTTCTTGTTAAAGAAGAAATTACAAGCGCTTGCTCTCGGCTAACTTCATCCAACCCATCGATTATCCACAATGGGTGTCCAATGTAGTACCATATGAGTAATCTAAAGCTCACCCGGGAAAATTCGAATTTGTTACCGACTTAGGGATCTTAATCTTGCTTGTCGAAAAGATGATTTTCCTCACCTAATATCGACCCGACTAGATTTAAATTCCCAGCTGCCGGGTCATGAGATGCTTTCTCTTATAGATGTGGTTTCTCTCCGATATAATCAAATTCTCATACTGCACTTAAGACCAACATAAGACTTCTTTCATAACTCCTTGGGGACCTTTTGTTATCGTGTCATACCTTTAGGTCTTAAATGTGAGGCTTGAAACCTATCCT